>CM059435.1:60561455-61761455 GCA_030390025.1 Squalus acanthias
CCTGAATTTACTGATCCTCTCAGTCCCACTGTCCCTGAATTTACTGATCCTCTCAGTCCCACTGTCCCTGAATTTACTGATCCTCTCAGTCCCACTGTCCCTGAATTTACTGATCCTCTCAGTCCCACTGTCTCCTGAATTTACTGATCCTCTCAGTCCCACTGTCCCTGAATTTACTGATCCTCTCAGTCCCACTGTCCCTGAATTTACTGATCCTCTCAGTCCCACTGTCCCTGAATTTACTGATCCTCTCAGTCCCACTGTCCCTGAATTTACTGATCCTCTCAGTCCCACTGTCTCCTGAATTTACTGATCCTCTCAGTCCCACTGTCCCTGAATTTACTGATCCTCTCAGTCCCACTGTCCCTGAATTTACTGATCCTCTCAGTCCCACTGTCCCTGAATTTACTGATCCTCTCAGTCCCACTGTCCCTGAATTTACTGATCCTCTCAGTCCCACTGTCCCTGAATTTACTGATCCTCTCAGTCCCACTGTCCCTGAATTTACTGATCCTCTCAGTCCCACTGTCCCTGAATTTACTGATCCTCTCAGTCCCACTGTCCCCTGAATTTACTGATCCTCTCAGTCCACTGTCCCTGAATTTACTGATCCTCTCAGTCCCACTGTCCCTGAATTTACTGATCCTCTCAGTCCCACTGTCCCTGAATTTACTGATCCTCTCAGTCCCACTGTCCCTGAATTTACTGATCCTCTCAGTCCCACTGTCCCTGAATTTACTGATCCTCTCAGTCCACTGTCTCCTGAATTTACTGATCTCAGTCTCGAATTTACGTCCTCTCAGTCCCACTGTCCTGAATTTACTGATCCTCTCAGTCCCACTGTCCCTGAATTTACTGATCCTCTCAGTCTCACTGTCCCTGAATTTACTGATCCTCTCAGTCCCACTGTCCCTGAATTTACTGATCCTCTCAGTCCCACTGTCCCTGAATTTACTGATCCTCTCAGTCCCACTGACCCTGAATTTACTGATCCTCTCAGTCCCACTGTCCCTGAATTTACTGATCCTCTCAGTCCCACTGTCCCTGAATTTACTGATCCTCTCAGTCCCACTGTCCCTGAATTTACTGATCCTCTCAGTCCCACTGTCCCTGAATTTACTGATCCTCTCAGTCCCACTGTCCCTGAATTTACTGATCCTCTCAGTCCCACTGTCCCTGAATTTACTGATCCTCTCAGTCCCACTGTCCCTGAATTTACTGATCCTCTCAGTCCCACTGTCCCTGAATTTACTGATCCTCTCAGTCCCACTGTCCCTGAATTTACTGATCCTCTCAGTCCCACTGTCCCTGAATTTACTGATCCTCTCAGTCCCACTGTCCCTGAATTTACTGATCCTCTCAGTCCCACTGTCCCTGAATTTACTGATCCTCTCAGTCCCACTGTCCCTGAATTTACTGATCCTCTCAGTCCCACTGTCCCTGAATTTACTGATCCTCTCAGTCCCACTGTCCCTGAATTTACTGATCCTCTCAGTCCCACTGTCCCTGAATTTACTGATCCTCTCAGTCCCACTGTCCCTGAATTTACTGATCCTCTCAGTCCCACTGTCCCTGAATTTACTGATCCTCTCAGTCCCACTGTCCCTGAATTTACTGATCCTCTCAGTCCCACTGTCCCTGAATTTACTGATCCTCTCAGTCCCACTGTCCCTGAATTTACTGATCCTCTCAGTCCCACTGTCCCTGAATTTACTGATCCTCTCAGTCCCACTGACCCTGAATTTACTGATCCTCTCAGTCCCACTGTCCCTGAATTTACTGATCCTCTCAGTCCCACTGTCCCTGAATTTACTGATCCTCTCAGTCCCACTGTCCCTGAATTTACTGATCCTCTCAGTCCCACTGTCCCTGAATTTACTGATCCTCTCAGTCCCACTGTCCCTGAATTTACTGATCCTCTCAGTCCCACTGTCCCTGAATTTACTGATCCTCTCAGTCCCACTGTCCCTGAATTTACTGATCCTCTCAGTCCCACTGTCCCTGAATTTACTGATCCTCTCAGTCCCACTGTCCCTGAATTTACTGATCCTCTCAGTCCCACTGTCCCTGAATTTACTGATCCTCTCAGTCCCACTGTCCCTGAATTTACTGATCCTCTCAGTCCCACTGACCCTGAATTTACTGATCCTCTCAGTCCCACTGTCCCTGAATTTACTGATCCTCTCAGTCCCACTGTCCCTGAATTTACTGATCCTCTCAGTCCCACTGTCCCTGAATTTACTGATCCTCTCAGTCCCACTGTCCCTGAATTTACTGATCCTCTCAGTCCCACTGTCCCTGAATTTACTGATCCTCTCAGTCCCACTGTCCCTGAATTTACTGATCCTCTCAGTCCCACTGTCCCTGAATTTACTGATCCTCTCAGTCCCACTGTCCCTGAATTTACTGATCCTCTCAGTCCCACTGTCCCTGAATTTACTGATCCTCTCAGTCCCACTGTCCCTGAATTTACTGATCCTCTCAGTCCCACTGTCCCTGAATTTACTGATCCTCTCAGTCCCACTGTCCCTGAATTTACTGATCCTCTCAGTCCCAACTGTCCCTGAATTTACTGATCCTCTCAGTCCCACTGTCCCTGAATTTACTGATCCTCTCAGTCCACTGTCCCTGAATTTACTGATCCTCTCAGTCCCACTGTCTCCTGAATTTACTGATCCTCTCAGTCCCACTGTCCCTGAATTTACTGATCCTCTCAGTCCACTGTCCCTGAATTTACTGATCCTCTCAGTCCCACTGTCCCTGAATTTACTGATCCTCTCAGTCCCACTGTCTCCTGAATTTACTGATCCTCTCAGTCCCACTGTCTCCTGAATTTACTGATCCTCTCAGTCCCACTGTCTCCTGAATTTACTGATCCTCTCAGTCCCACTGTCTCCTGAATTTACTGATCCTCTCAGTCCCACTGTCCCTGAATTTACTGATCCTCTCAGTCCCACTGTCTCCTGAATTTACTGATCCTCTCAGTCCCACTGTCCCTGAATTTACTGATCCTCTCAGTCCGTCTCCTGAATTTACTGATCCTCTCAGTCCCACTGTCCCTGAATTTACTGATCCTCTCAGTCCCACTGTCCCTGAATTTACTGATCCTCTCAGTCCACTGACCCTGAATTTACTGATCCTCTCAGTCCCACTGTCCCTGAATTTACTGATCCTCTCAGTCCCACTGTCCCTGAAATTACTGATCCTCTCAGTCCCACTGTCCCTGAATTTACTGATCCTCTCAGTCCACTGTCCCTGAATTTACTGATCCTCTCAGTCCACTGTCCCTGAATTTACTGATCCTCTCATTCCCACTGTCCCTGAATTTCTGATCCTCTCAGGTCCACTGTCCTGATTTACTGATCCTCTCAGTCCCACTGTCCCTGAATTTACTGATCCTCTCAGTCTCACTGTCCCTGAATTTACTGATCCTCTCAGTCCCTATGTCCCTGAATTTACTGATCCTCTCAGTCCCACTGACCCCTGAATTTTCTATCCTCTCAGTCCCACTGACTCTCTGAATTGACTGATCTCTCAGTCCCACTGTCCCTGAATTTACTGATCCTCTCAGTCCCACTGTCCCTGAATTTACTGATCCTCTCAGTCCCCGTCTCGTCCTTGAATTTACTGAGCCTCTCAGTCCCACTGTCTCCCTGAATTTACTGATCCTCTCAGGTCCCACTGTCTCCTGAATTTACTGATCCTCTCAGTCCCACTGTCTCCTGAATTTACTGATCCTCTCAGTCCCACTGTCCCTGATTTACTGATCCTCTCAGTCCCACTGTCTCCTGAATTGACTGATCCTCTCAGTCCCACTGTCCCTGAATTTACTGATCCTCTCAGTCCCACTGACCCTGAATTTACTGATCCTCTCAGTCCCACTGTCCCTGAATTTACTGATCCTCTCAGTCCCACTGTCCCTGAATTTACTGATCCTCTCAGTCCCACTGTCCCTGAATTTACTGATCCTCTCAGTCCCACTGTCCCTGAATTTACTGATCCTCTCAGTCCACTGTCTCCTGAATTTACTGATCTCTCAGTCCACTGTCCCTGAATTTACTGATCCTCTCAGTCCCACTGTCCCTGAATTTACTGATCCTCTCAGTCCCACTGTCTCTGAATTTACTGATCCTCTCAGTCCCACTGTCCTGAATTTACTGATCCTCTCAGTCCCACTGTCCTGAATTTACTGATCCTCTCAGTCCCACTGACTCCTGAATTTACTGATCCTCTCAGTCCCACTGTCCCTGAATTTACTGATCCTCTCAGTCCTCACTGTCCCTGAATTTACTGATCCTCTCAGTCCCACTGTCCCTGAATTTTACTGATCCTCTCAGTCCCACTGTCCCTGAATTTACTGATCCTCTCAGTCCCACTGTCCCTGAATTTACTGATCCTCTCAGTCCCACTGTCCCTGAATTTACTGATCCTCTCAGTCCCACTGTCCCTGAATTTACTGATCCTCTCAGTCCCACTGTCCCTGAATTTACTGATCCTCTCAGTCCCACTGTCCCTGAATTTACTGATCCTCTCAGTCCCACTGTCCCTGAATTTACTGATCCTCTCAGTCCCACTGTCCCTGAATTTACTGATCCTCTCAGTCCCACTGTCCCTGAATTTACTGATCCTCTCAGTCTCACTGTCCCTGAATTTACTGATCCTCTGTCTCACTGACCCTGAATTTACTGATCCTCTCAGTCCCACTGTCCCTGAATTTACTGATCCTCTCAGTCCCACTGTCCCTGAATTTACTGATCCTCTCAGTCCCACTGTCCCTGAATTTACTGATCCTCTCAGTCCCACTGTCCCTGAATTTACTGATCCTCTCAGTCCCACTGTCCCTGAATTTACTGATCCTCTCAGTCCCACTGTCCCTGAATTTACTGATCCTCTCAGTCCCACTGTCCCTGAATTTACTGATCCTCTCAGTCCCACTGTCCCTGAATTTACTGATCCTCTCAGTCCCACTGTCCCTGAATTTACTGATCCTCTCAGTCCCACTGTCTCTCCTGAATTTACTGATCCTCTCAGTCCCACTGTCCCTGAATTTACTGATCCTCTCAGTCCCACTGTCCCTGAATTTACTGATCCTCTCAGTCCCACTGTCTCCTGAATTTACTGATCCTCTCAGTCCCACTGTCCTGAATTTACTGATCCTCTCAGTCCCACTGTCCCTGAATTTACTGATCCTCTCAGTCCCACTGTCTCCTGAATTTACTGATCCTCTCAGTCCCACTGTCCCTGAATTTACTGATCCTCTCAGTCCCACTGTCCCTGAATTTACTGATCCTCTCAGTCCCACTGTCCTGAATTTACTGATCCTCTCAGTCCCACTGTCTCTCCTGAATTTACTGATCCTCTCAGTCTCACTGACCCTGAATTTACTGATCCTCTCAGTCTCACTGACCCTGAATTTACTGATCCTCTCAGTCCCACTGTCCCTGAATTTACTGATCCTCTCAGTCCCACTGACCTGAATTTACTGATCCTCTCAGTCCCCTGCACCTGAATTTACTGATCCTCTCAGTCCCACTGTCCCTGAATTTACTGATCCTCTCAGTCCCACTGTCCCCTGAATTTACTGATCCTCTCAGTCCCACTGTCTCCTGAATTTACTGATCCTCTCAGTCCCACTGTCTCTCCTGAATTTACTGATCCTCTCAGTCCCACTGTCTCCTGAATTTACTGATCCTCTCAGTCCCACTGTCTCCTGAATTTACTGATCCTCTCAGTCCCACTGTCCCTGAATTTACTGATCCTCTCAGTCCCACTGTCCCTGAATTTACTGATCCTCTCAGTCCCACTGTCCCTGAATTTACTGATCCTCTCAGTCCCACTGTCTCCTGAATTTACTGATCCTCTCAGTCCCACTGTCTCCTGAATTTACTGATCCTCTCAGTCCCACTGTCCCTGAATTTACTGATCCTCTCAGTCCCACTGTCTCCTGAATTTACTGATCCTCTCAGTCCCACTGTCTCCTGAATTTACTGATCCTCTCAGTCCCACTGTCCCTGAATTTACTGATCCTCTCAGTCCCACTGTCCTGAATTTACTGATCCTCTCAGTCCCACTGTCCCTGAATTTACTGATCCTCTCAGTCCCACTGTCCCTGAATTTACTGATCCTCTCAGTCCCACTGTCCCTGAATTTACTGATCCTCTCAGTCCCACTGTCCCTGAATTTACTGATCCTCTCAGTCCCACTGTCCCTGAATTTACTGATCCTCTCAGTCCCACTGTCTCCTGAATTTACTGATCCTCTCAGTCCCACTGTCTCCTGAATTTACTGATCCTCTCAGTCCCACTGTCCCTGAATTTACTGATCCTCTCAGTCCCACTGTCCCTGAATTTACTGATCCTCTCAGTCCCACTGTCCCTGAATTTACTGATCTCTCAGTCCCACTGTCCCTGAATTTACTGATCCTCTCAGTCCCACTGTCCCTGAATTTACTGATCCTCTCAGTCCCACTGTCCCTGAATTTACTGATCCTCAGTCCCACTGTCCCTGAATTTACTGATCCTCTCAGTCCCACTGTCCCTGAATTTACTGATCCTCTCAGTCCCACTGTCCCTGAATTTACTGATCCTCTCAGTCCACTGTCCCTGAATTTACTGATCCTCTCAGTCCCACTGTCCCTGAATTTACTGATCCTCTCAGTCCCACTGTCCCTGAATTTACTGATCCTCTCAGTCCCACTGTCCCTGAATTTACTGATCCTCTCAGTCCCACTGTCCCTGAATTTACTGATCCTCTCAGTCCCACTGTCTCCTGAATTTACTGATCCTCTCAGTCCACTGTCCCTGAATTTACTGATCCTCTCCAGTCCCACTGTCCCTGAATTTACTGATCCTCTCAGTCCCACTGTCCCTGAATTTACTGATCCTCTCAGTCCCACTGTCCCTGAATTTACTGATCCTCTCAGTCCCACTGTCCCTGAATTTACTGATCCTCTCAGTCCCACGTCCCTGAATTTACTGATCCTCTCAGTCCCACTGTCCCTGAATTTACTGATCCTCTCAGTCCCACTGTCCCTGAATTTTCTGATCCTCTCAGTCCCACTGTCCCTGAATTTACTGATCCTCTCAGTCCCACTGTCCCTGAATTTACTGATCCTCTCAGTCCCACTGTCCCTAATTTACTGATCTCTCAGTCCCACTGTCCCTGAATTTACTGATCCTCTCAGTCCCACTGTCCCTGAATTTACTGATCCTCTCAGTCCACTGTCTCCTGAATTTACTGATCCTCTCAGTCTCACTGACCCTGATTTTACTGACCCTCTCAGTCCCACTGTCACTGAATTTACTGATCCTCTCAGTCCACTGTCCCTGAATTTACTGATCCTCTCAGTCCCACTGTCCCTGAATTTACTGATCCTCTCAGTCCCACTGTCTCTGAATTTACTGATCCTCTCAGTCCCACTGTCCCTGAATTTACTGATCCTCAGTCCCACTGTCCCTGAATTTACTGATCCTCTCAGTCCCACTATCCTGATTTACTGATCCTCTCAGTCCCACTGTCCCTGAATTTACTGATCCTCTCATCCCACTGTCCCTGAATTTACTGATCCTCTCAGTCCCACTGTCCCTGAATTTTCTGATCCTCTCATCCCACTCTCCCTGAATTACTGATCCTCTCAGTCCCACTGACCCTGAATTTACTGATCCTCTCAGTCCACTGTCCCTGAATTTACTGATCCTCTCAGTCCCACTGTCCCTGAATTTACTGATCCTCTCAGTCCCACTGTCTCTCCTGAATTTACTGATCCTCTCAGTCCCACTGTCTCCTGAATTTACTGATCCTCTCAGTCCCACTGTCTCTGAATTTACTGATCCTCTCAGTCCCACTGTCTCTCCTGAATTTACTGATCCTCTCAGTCCACTGTCTGAATTACTGTCCTCAGTCCATGAATTTACTGATCCTCTCAGTCCCACTGTCCCTGAATTTACTGATCCTCTCAGTCCCACTGTCTCTCCTGAATTTACTGATCCTCTCAGTCCCACTGTCTCCTGAATTTACTGATCCTCTCAGTCCCACTGTCCCTGAATTTACTGATCCTCTCAGTCCCACTGTCCCCTGAATTTACTGATCCTCTCAGTCCCACTGTCCCTGAATTTACTGATCCTCTCAGTCCACTGTCCCTGAATTTACTGATCCTCTCAGTCCCACTGTCCCTGAATTTACTGATCCTCTCAGTCCCACTGTCCCTGAATTTACTGATCCTCTCAGTCCCACTGTCCCTGAATTTACTGATCCTCTCAGTCCCACTGTCCCTGAATTTACTGATCCTCTCAGTCCGTCTCCTGAATTTACTGATCCTCTCAGTCCCACTGTCCCTGAATTTACTGATCCTCTCAGTCCCACTGTCCCTGAATTTACTGATCCTCTCAGTCCCACTGTCCCTGAATTTACTGATCCTCTCAGTCCCACTGTCCCTGAATTTACTGATCCTCTCAGTCCCACTGTCTGCCTGAATTTACTGATCCTCTCAGTCCCACTGTCCCTGAATTTACTGATCCTCTCAGTCCCACTGTCCCTGAATTTACTGATCCTCTCAGTCCACTGTCCCTGAATTTACTGATCCTCTCAGTCCCACTGTCCCTGAATTTACTGATCCTCTCAGTCCCACTGACCCTGAATTACTGATCCTCTCAGTCCCACTGTCCCTGAATTTACTGATCCTCTCAGTCCCACTGTCCCTGAATTTACTGATCCTCTCAGTCCCACTGTCCCCTGAATTTACTGATCCTCTCAGTCCCACTGTCCCTGAATTTACTGATCCTCTCAGTCCTCACTGTCCCTGAATTTACTGATCCTCTCAGTCCCACTGTCCCTGAATTTACTGATCCTCTCAGTCCCACTGTCCCTGAATTTACTGATCCTCTCAGTCCCACTGTCCCTGAATTTACTGATCCTCTCAGTCCCACTGTCCCTGAATTTACTGATCCTCTCAGTCCCACTGTCCCTGAATTTACTGATCCTCTCAGTCCCACTGTCCCTGAATTTACTGATCCTCTCAGTCCCACTGTCCCTGAATTTACTGATCCTCTCAGTCCCACTGTCCCTGAATTTACTGATCCTCTCAGTCCCACTGTCCCTGAATTTACTGATCCTCTCAGTCCCACTGTCCCTGAATTTACTGATCCTCTCAGTCCCACTGTCCCTGAATTTACTGATCCTCTCAGTCCCACTGTCCCTGAATTTACTGATCCTCTCAGTCCCACTGTCCCTGAATTTACTGATCCTCTCAGTCCCACTGTCCCTGAATTTACTGATCCTCTCAGTCCCACTGTCCCTGAATTTACTGATCCTCTCAGTCCCACTGTCCCTGAATTTACTGATCCTCTCAGTCCCACTGTCCCTGAATTTACTGATCCTCTCAGTCCCACTGTCCCTGAATTTACTGATCCTCTCAGTCCCACTGTCCCTGAATTTACTGATCCTCTCAGTCCCACTGTCTCCTGAATTTACTGATCCTCTCAGTCCCACTGTCTCCTGAATTTACTGATCCTCTCAGTCCCACTGTCCCTGAATTTACTGATCCTCTCAGTCCCACTGTCCCCTGAATTTACTGATCCTCTCAGTCCCACTGTCCCTGAATTTACTGATCCTCTCAGTCCCACTGTCTCCTGAATTTACTGATCCTCTCAGTCCCACTGTCCCTGAATTTACTGATCCTCTCAGTCCCACTGTCCCTGAATTTACTGATCCTCTCAGTCCCACTGTCCCTGAATTTACTGATCCTCTCAGTCCCACTGTCCCCTGAATTTACTGATCCTCTCAGTCCCACTGTCTCCTGAATTTACTGATCCTCTCAGTCCCACTGTCCCTGAATTTACTGATCCTCTCAGTCCCACTGTCCCTGAATTTACTGATCCTCTCAGTCCCACTGTCTCCTGAATTTACTGATCCTCTCAGTCCCACTGTCCCTGAATTTACTGATCCTCTCAGTCCCACTGTCTCCTGAATTTACTGATCCTCTCAGTCTCCTCTGTCTCCTGAATTACTGATCCTCTCAGTCCACTGTCCCTGAATTTACTGATCCTCTCAGTCCCACTGTCCCTGAATTTACTGATCCTCTCAGTCTCACTGTCCCTGAATTTTACTGATCCTCTCAGTCCCACTGACCCTGAATTTACTGATCCTCTCAGTCCCACTGTCCCTGAATTTACTGATCCTCTCAGTCCCACTGTCCCTGAATTTACTGATCCTCTCAGTCCCACTGTCCCTGAATTTACTGATCCTCTCAGTCTCCACTGTCCCTGAATTTACTGATCCTCTCAGTCCCACTGTCTCCTGAATTTACTGATCCTCTCAGTCCCACTGTCCCTGAATTTACTGATCCTCTCAGTCCCACTGTCCCTGAATTTACTGATCCTCTCAGTCCCACTGTCCCTGAATTTACTGATCCTCTCAGTCCCACTGTCCCTGAATTTACTGATCCTCTCAGTCCACTGTCTCCTGAATTTACTGATCCTCTCAGTCTCACTGACCCCTGAATTACTGATCCTCTCAGTCCACTGTCCCTGAATTTACTGATCCTCTCAGTCCCACTGTCCCTGAATTTACTGATCCTCTCAGTCCCACTGTCCCTGAATTTACTGATCTCTCAGTCCCACTGTCCCTGAATTTACTGATCCTCTCAGTCCCACTGTCCCTGAATTTACTGATCCTCTCAGTCCCACTGTCCCTGAATTTACTGATCCTCAGTACTGTCCCTGAATTTACTGATCCTCTCAGTCCCACTGTCCCTGAATTTACTGATCCTCTCAGTCTCACTGTCCCCTGATTTACTGATCCTCGCAGTCCCACTGTCCCTGAATTTTACTGATCCTCTCAGTCCACTGTCTCCTGAATTTTACAGATCCTCTCAGTCCCACTGTCCCTGAATTTACTGATCCTCTCAGTCCCACTGTCCCTGAATTTACTGATCCTCTCAGTCTCACTGTCCCTGAATTTACTGATCCTCTCAGTCCCACTGTCTCCTGAATTTACTGATCCTCTCAGTCCCACTGTCCCTGAATTTACTGATCCTCTCAGTCCCACTGTCCCTGAATTTACTGATCCTCTCAGTCTCACTGACCCTGAATTTACTGATCCTCTCAGTCCCACTGTCCCTGAATTTTACTGATCCTCTCAGTCCACTGTCCTGAATTTACTGATCCTCTCAGTCCCACTCTCCCTGATTTAACTGATCCTCTCAGTCCCACTGTCCCTGAATTTACTGATCCTCTCAGTCCCACTGTCCCTGAATTTACTGATCCTCTCAGTCCCACTGTCCCTGAATTTACTGATCCTCTCAGTCCCACTGTCCCTGAATTTACTGATCTCGCAGTCCCACTGACCCTGAATTTACTGATCCTCTTCAGTCCACTGATCCTCTCAGTCCCACTGTCCCTGAATTTACTGATCCTCTCAGTCCCACTGTCCCTGAATTTACTGATCCTCTCAGTCCCACTGTCCCTGAATTTACTGATCCTCTCAGTCCCACTGTCCCTGAATTTACTGATCCTCTCAGTCCCACTGTCCCTGAATTTACTGATCCTCTCAGTCCCACTGTCCCTGAATTTACTGATCCTCTCAGTCCCACTGTCCCTGAATTTACTGATCCTCTCAGTCCCACTGTCCCTGAATTTACTGATCCTCTCAGTCCCACTGTCTCCTGAATTTACTGATCCTCTCAGTCCCACTGTCCCTGAATTTACTGATCCTCTCAGTCCACTGTCCCTGAATTTACTGATCCTCTCAGTCCCACTGTCCCTGAATTTACTGATCCTCTCAGTCCCACTGTCCCTGAATTTACTGATCCTCTCAGTCCCACTGTCCCTGAATTTACTGATCCTCTCAGTCCCACTGTCCCTGAATTTACTGATCCTCTCAGTCCCACTGTCCCTGAATTTACTGATCCTCTCAGTCCCACTGTCCCTGAATTTACTGATCCTCTCAGTCCCACTGTCCCTGAATTTACTGATCCTCTCAGTCCCACTGTCCCTGAATTTACTGATCCTCTCAGTCCCACTGTCCCTGAATTTACTGATCCTCTCAGTCCCACTGTCCCTGAATTTACTGATCCTCTCAGTCCCACTGTCCCTGAATTTACTGATCCTCTCAGTCCCACTGTCCCTGAATTTACTGATCCTCTCAGTCCCACTGTCCCTGAATTTACTGATCCTCTCAGTCCCACTGTCTCCTGAATTTACTGATCCTCTCAGTCCCACTGTCCCTGAATTTACTGATCCTCTCAGTCCCACTGTCCCTGAATTTACTGATCCTCTCAGTCCCACTGTCCCTGAATTTACTGATCCTCTCAGTCCCACTGTCCCTGAATTTACTGATCCTCTCAGTCCCACTGTCCCTGAATTTACTGATCCTCTCAGTCCCACTGTCTCCTGAATTTACTGATCCTCTCAGTCCCACTGTCCCTGAATTTACTGATCCTCTCAGTCCCACTGTCCCTGAATTTACTGATCCTCTCAGTCCCACTGTCCCTGAATTTACTGATCCTCTCAGTCCCACTGTCCCTGAATTTACTGATCCTCTCAGTCCCACTGTCCCTGAATTTACTGATCCTCTCAGTCCCACTGACCCTGAATTTACTGATCCTCTCAGTCCCACTGTCCCTGAATTTACTGATCCTCTCAGTCCCACTGTCCCTGAATTTACTGATCCTCTCAGTCCCACTGTCCCTGAATTTACTGATCCTCTCAGTCCCACTGTCCCTGAATTTACTGATCCTCTCAGTCCCACTGTCCCTGAATTTACTGATCCTCTCAGTCCCACTGTCCCTGAATTTACTGATCCTCTCAGTCCCACTGACCCTGAATTTACTGATCCTCTCAGTCCCA
Organism: Squalus acanthias; assembly: GCA_030390025.1. Classification (NCBI taxonomy): domain Eukaryota; kingdom Metazoa; phylum Chordata; class Chondrichthyes; order Squaliformes; family Squalidae; genus Squalus; species Squalus acanthias. The sequence goes on from CM059435.1 coordinate 60,574,298, forward strand.
CTGTCCCTGAATTTACTGATCCTCTCAGTCCCACTGTCCCTGAATTTACTGATCCTCTCAGTCCCACTGTCTCCTGAATTTACTGATCCTCTCAGTCCCACTGTCTCCTGAATTTACTGATCCTCTCAGTCCCACTGTCCCTGAATTTACTGATCCTCTCAGTCCCACTGTCCCTGAATTTACTGATCCTCTCAGTCCATCTGTCCCTGAATTTACTGATCCTCTCAGTCCATCTGTCCCTGAATTTACTGATCCTCTCAGTCCCACTGTCCCTGAATTTACTGATCCTCTCAGTCCCACTGTCCCTGAATTTACTGATCCTCTCAGTCCCACTGTCCCTGAATTTACTGATCCTCTCAGTCCATCTGTCCCTGAATTTACTGATCCTCTCAGTCCCACTGTCCCTGAATTTACTGATCCTCTCAGTCCCACTGTCCCTGAATTTACTGATCCTCTCAGTCCCACTGTCCCTGAATTTACTGATCCTCTCAGTCCCACTGTCCCTGAATTTACTGATCCTCTCAGTCCCACTGTCCCTGAATTTACTGATCCTCTCAGTCCGTCTCCTGAATTTACTGATCCTCTCAGTCCCACTGTCCCTGAATTTACTGATCCTCTCAGTCCCACTGTCCTGAATTTACTGATCCTCTCAGTCCCACTGTCCCTGAATTTACTGATCCTCTCAGTCCCACTGTCCCTGAATTTACTGATCCTCTCAGTCCCACTGTCCCTGAATTTACTGATCCTCTCAGTCCCACTGTCCCTGAATTTACTGATCCTCTCAGTCCCACTGTCCCTGAATTTACTGATCCTCTCAGTCTCACTGTCCCTGAATTTACTGATCCTCTCAGTCCACTGTCCCTGAATTTACTGATCCTCTCAGTCCCACTGTCTCCTGAATTTACTGATCCTCTCAGTCCCACTGTCCCTGAATTTACTGATCCTCTCAGTCCACTGTCCCTGAATTTACTGATCCTCTCAGTCCCACTGTCCCTGAATTTACTGATCCTCTCAGTCCCACTGTCCCTGAATTTACTGATCCTCTCAGTCCCACTGTCCCTGAATTTACTGATCCTCTCAGTCCCACTGTCCCTGAATTTACTGATCCTCTCAGTCCCACTGTCCCTGAATTTACTGATCCTCAGTCCCACTGTCCCTGAATTTACTGATCCTCTCAGTCCCACTGTCCCTGAATTTACTGATCCTCTCAGTCCCACTGACCCTGAATTTACTGATCCTCTCAGTCCCACTGTCCCTGAATTTACTGATCCTCTCAGTCCCACTGTCCCTGAATTTACTGATCCTCTCAGTCCACTGTCCCTGAATTTACTGATCCTCTCAGTCCCACTGTCCCTGAATTTACTGATCCTCTCAGTCCCACTGTCCCTGAATTTACTGATCCTCTCAGTCCCACTGTCCCTGAATTTACTGATCCTCTCAGTCCCACTGTCCCTGAATTTACTGATCCTCTCAGTCCCACTGTCCCTGAATTTACTGATCCTCTCAGTCCCACTGTCCCTGAATTTACTGATCCTCTCAGTCCCACTGTCCCTGAATTTACTGATCCTCTCAGTCCCACTGTCCCTGAATTTACTGATCCTCTCAGTCCCACTGTCCCTGAATTTACTGATCCTCTCAGTCCCACTGTCCCTGAATTTACTGATCCTCTCAGTCCCACTGTCCCTGAATTTACTGATCCTCTCAGTCCCACTGTCCCTGAATTTACTGATCCTCTCAGTCCCACTGTCTCCTGAATTTACTGATCCTCTCAGTCCCACTGTCCCTGAATTTACTGATCCTCAGTCCCACTGTCCCTGAATTTACTGATCCTCTCAGTCCCACTGTCTCTCCTGAATTTACTGATCCTCTCAGTCCCACTGTCCCTGAATTTACTGATCCTCTCAGTCCACTGTCCCTGAATTTACTGATCCTCTCAGTCTCACTGACCCTGAATTTACTGATCCTCTCAGTCCCACTGTCCCTGAATTTACTGATCCTCTCAGTCCCACTGTCTCCTGAATTTACTAACCTCTCAGTCCCACTGTCTCCTGAATTTACTGATCCTCTCAGTCCCACTGTCCCTGAATTTACTGATCCTCTCAGTCCCACTGTCCCTGAATTTACTGATCCTCTCAGTCCCACTGTCCCTGAATTTACTGATCCTCTCAGTCCCACTGTCCCTGAATTTACTGATCCTCTCAGTCCCACTGTCTCCTGAATTTACTGATCCTCTCAGTCCCACTGTCCCTGAATTTACTGATCCTCTCAGTCCCACTGTCCCTGAATTTACTGATCCTCTCAGTCCCACTGTCCCTGAATTTACTGATCCTCTCAGTCCCACTGTCTCCTGAATTTACTGATCCTCTCAGTCCCACTGTCCCTGAATTTACTGATCCTCTCAGTCCCACTGTCCCTGAATTTACTGATCCTCTCAGTCCCACTGTCCCTGAATTTACTGATCCTCTCAGTCCCACTGTCCCTGAATTTACTGATCCTCTCAGTCCCACTGTCTCCTGAATTTACTGATCCTCTCAGTCCCACTGTCCCTGAATTTACTGATCCTCTCAGTCCCACTGTCCCTGAATTTACTGATCCTCTCAGTCCCACTGTCCCTGAATTTACTGATCCTCTCAGTCCCACTGTCCCTGAATTTACTGATCCTCTCAGTCCCACTGTCCCTGAATTTACTGATCCTCTCAGTCCCACTGTCCCTGAATTTACTGATCCTCTCAGTCCCACTGTCCCTGAATTTACTGATCCTCTCAGTCCCACTGTCCCTGAATTTACTGATCCTCTCAGTCCCACTGTCCCTGAATTTACTGATCCTCTCAGTCCCACTGTCCCTGAATTTACTGATCCTCTCAGTCCCACTGTCCCTGAATTTACTGATCCTCTCAGTCCCACTGTCCCTGAATTTACTGATCCTCTCAGTCCCACTGTCCCTGAATTTACTGATCCTCTCAGTCCCACTGTCCCTGAATTTACTGATCCTCTCAGTCCCACTGTCCCTGAATTTACTGATCCTCTCAGTCCCACTGTCCCTGAATTTACTGATCCTCTCAGTCCCACTGTCCCTGAATTTACTGATCCTCTCAGTCCCACTGTCCCTGAATTTACTGATCCTCTCAGTCCCACTGTCCCTGAATTTACTGATCCTCTCAGTCCCACTGTCCCTGAATTTACTGATCCTCTCAGTCCCACTGTCCCTGAATTTACTGATCCTCTCAGTCCCACTGTCCCTGAATTTACTGATCCTCTCAGTCCCACTGTCCCTGAATTTACTGATCCTCTCAGTCCCACTGTCCCTGAATTTACTGATCCTCTCAGTCCCACTGTCCCTGAATTTACTGATCCTCTCAGTCCCACTGTCCCTGAATTTACTGATCCTCTCAGTCCCACTGTCCCTGAATTTACTGATCCTCTCAGTCCCACTGTCCCTGAATTTACTGATCCTCTCAGTCCCACTGTCCCTGAATTTACTGATCCTCTCAGTCCCACTGTCCCTGAATTTACTGATCCTCTCAGTCCACTGTCCCTGAATTTACTGATCCTCTCAGTCCCACTGTCCCTGAATTTACTGATCCTCTCAGTCCCACTGTCCCTGAATTTACTGATCCTCTCAGTCCCACTGTCCCTGAATTTACTGATCCTCTCAGTCCCACTGTCCCTGAATTTACTGATCCTCTCAGTCCCACTGTCCCTGAATTTACTGATCCTCTCAGTCCCACTGTCCCTGAATTTACTGATCCTCTCAGTCCCACTGTCCCTGAATTTACTGATCCTCTCAGTCCCACTGTCTCCTGAATTTACTGATCCTCTCAGTCCCACTGTCCCTGAATTTACTGATCCTCTCAGTCCCACTGTCCCTGAATTTACTGATCCTCTCAGTCCCACTGTCCCTGAATTTACTGATCCTCTCAGTCCCACTGTCCCTGAATTTACTGATCCTCTCAGTCCCACTGTCCCTGAATTTACTGATCCTCTCAGTCCCACTGTCCCTGAATTTACTGATCCTCTCAGTCCCACTGTCCCTGAATTTACTGATCCTCTCAGTCCCACTGTCCCTGAATTTACTGATCCTCTCAGTCCCACTGTCCCTGAATTTACTGATCCTCTCAGTCCCACTGTCCCTGAATTTACTGATCCTCTCAGTCCCACTGTCCCTGAATTTACTGATCCTCTCAGTCCCACTGTCTCCTGAATTTACTGATCCTCTCAGTCCCACTGTCCCTGAATTTACTGATCCTCTCAGTCCCACTGTCCCTGAATTTACTGATCCTCTCAGTCCCACTGTCCCTGAATTTACTGATCCTCTCAGTCCCACTGTCCCTGAATTTACTGATCCTCTCAGTCCCACTGTCCCTGAATTTACTGATCCTCTCAGTCCCACTGTCCCTGAATTTACTGATCCTCTCAGTCCCACTGTCCCTGAATTTACTGATCCTCTCAGTCCCACTGTCCCTGAATTTACTGATCCTCTCAGTCCCACTGTCCCTGAATTTACTGATCCTCTCAGTCCCACTGTCCCTGAATTTACTGATCCTCTCAGTCCCACTGTCCCTGAATTTACTGATCCTCTCAGTCCCACTGTCCCTGAATTTACTGATCCTCTCAGTCCCACTGTCCCTGAATTTACTGATCCTCTCAGTCCCACTGTCCCTGAATTTACTGATCCTCTCAGTCCCACTGACCCTGAATTTACTGATCCTCTCAGTCCCACTGTCCCTGAATTTACTGATCCTCTCAGTCCCACTGTCCCTGAATTTACTGATCCTCTCAGTCCCACTGTCCCTGAATTTACTGATCCTCTCAGTCCCACTGTCCCTGAATTTACTGATCCTCTCAGTCCCACTGTCCCTGAATTTACTGATCCTCTCAGTCCCACTGTCCCTGAATTTACTGATCCTCTCAGTCCCACTGTCCCTGAATTTACTGATCCTCTCAGTCCCACTGTCCCTGAATTTACTGATCCTCTCAGTCCCACTGTCCCTGAATTTACTGATCCTCTCAGTCCCACTGTCCCTGAATTTACTGATCCTCTCAGTCCCACTGTCCCTGAATTTACTGATCCTCTCAGTCCCACTGTCCCTGAATTTACTGATCCTCTCAGTCCCACTGTCCCTGAATTTACTGATCCTCTCAGTCCCACTGTCCCTGAATTTACTGATCCTCTCAGTCCCACTGTCCCTGAATTTACTGATCCTCTCAGTCCCACTGTCCCTGAATTTACTGATCCTCTCAGTCCCACTGTCCCTGAATTTACTGATCCTCTCAGTCCCACTGTCCCTGAATTTACTGATCCTCTCAGTCCCACTGTCCCTGAATTTACTGATCCTCTCAGTCCCACTGTCCCTGAATTTACTGATCCTCTCAGTCCCACTGTCCCTGAATTTACTGATCCTCTCAGTCCCACTGTCTCCTGAATTTACTGATCCTCTCAGTCCCACTGTCTCCTGAATTTACTGATCCTCTCAGTCCCACTGTCCCTGAATTTACTGATCCTCTCAGTCCCACTGTCCCTGAATTTACTGATCCTCTCAGTCCCACTGTCCCTGAATTTACTGATCCTCTCAGTCCCACTGTCCCTGAATTTACTGATCCTCTCAGTCCCACTGTCCCTGAATTTACTGATCCTCTCAGTCCCACTGTCCCTGAATTTACTGATCCTCTCAGTCCCACTGTCCCTGAATTTACTGATCCTCTCAGTCCCACTGTCTCCTGAATTTACTGATCCTCTCAGTCCCACTGTCTCCTGAATTTACTGATCCTCTCAGTCCCACTGTCCCTGAATTTACTGATCCTCTCAGTCCCACTGTCCCTGAATTTACTGATCCTCTCAGTCCCACTGTCCCTGAATTTACTGATCCTCTCAGTCCCACTGTCCCTGAATTTACTGATCCTCTCAGTCCCACTGTCCCTGAATTTACTGATCCTCTCAGTCCCACTGTCCCTGAATTTACTGATCCTCTCAGTCCCACTGTCCCTGAATTTACTGATCCTCTCAGTCCCACTGTCCCTGAATTTACTGATCCTCTCAGTCCACTGTCCCTGAATTTACTGATCCTCTCAGTCCCACTGTCCCTGAATTTACTGATCCTCTCAGTCCCACTGTCCCTGAATTTACTGATCCTCTCAGTCCCACTGTCCCTGAATTTACTGATCCTCTCAGTCCCACTGTCCCTGAATTTACTGATCCTCTCAGTCCCACTGTCCCTGAATTTACTGATCCTCTCAGTCCCACTGTCCCTGAATTTACTGATCCTCTCAGTCCCACTGTCCCTGAATTTACTGATCCTCTCAGTCCCACTGTCCCTGAATTTACTGATCCTCTCAGTCCCACTGTCCCTGAATTTACTGATCCTCTCAGTCCCACTGTCCCTGAATTTACTGATCCTCTCAGTCCCACTGTCCCTGAATTTACTGATCCTCTCAGTCCCACTGTCCCTGAATTTACTGATCCTCTCAGTCCCACTGTCCCTGAATTTACTGATCCTCTCAGTCCCACTGTCCCTGAATTTACTGATCCTCTCAGTCCCACTGTCCCTGAATTTACTGATCCTCTCAGTCCCACTGTCCCTGAATTTACTGATCCTCTCAGTCCCACTGTCCCTGAATTTACTGATCCTCTCAGTCCCACTGTCTCCTGAATTTACTGATCCTCTCAGTCCCACTGTCCCTGAATTTACTGATCCTCTCAGTCCCACTGTCCCTGAATTTACTGATCCTCTCAGTCCCACTGTCCCTGAATTTACTGATCCTCTCAGTCCCACTGTCCCTGAATTTACTGATCCTCTCAGTCCCACTGTCCCTGAATTTACTGATCCTCTCAGTCCCACTGTCCCTGAATTTACTGATCCTCTCAGTCCCACTGTCCCTGAATTTACTGATCCTCTCAGTCCCACTGTCTCCTGAATTTACTGATCCTCTCAGTCCCACTGTCCCTGAATTTACTGATCCTCTCAGTCCCACTGTCTCCTGAATTTACTGATCCTCTCAGTCCCACTGTCCCTGAATTTACTGATCCTCTCAGTCCCACTGTCCCTGAATTTACTGATCCTCTCAGTCCCACTGTCCCTGAATTTACTGATCCTCTCAGTCCCACTGTCCCTGAATTTACTGATCCTCTCAGTCCCACTGTCCCTGAATTTACTGATCCTCTCAGTCCCACTGTCCCTGAATTTACTGATCCTCTCAGTCCCACTGTCTCCTGAATTTACTGATCCTCTCAGTCCCACTGTCCCTGAATTTACTGATCCTCTCAGTCCCACTGTCCCTGAATTTACTGATCCTCTCAGTCCCACTGTCCCTGAATTTACTGATCCTCTCAGTCCCACTGTCTCCTGAATTTACTGATCCTCTCAGTCCCACTGTCCCTGAATTTACTGATCCTCTCAGTCCCACTGTCCCTGAATTTACTGATCCTCTCAGTCCCACTGTCCCTGAATTTACTGATCCTCTCAGTCCCACTGTCCCTGAATTTACTGATCCTCTCAGTCCCACTGTCTCCTGAATTTACTGATCCTCTCAGTCCCACTGTCCCTGAATTTACTGATCCTCTCAGTCCCACTGTCCCTGAATTTACTGATCCTCTCAGTCCCACTGTCCCTGAATTTACTGATCCTCTCAGTCCCACTGTCCCTGAATTTACTGATCCTCTCAGTCCCACTGTCCCTGAATTTACTGATCCTCTCAGTCCCACTGTCCCTGAATTTACTGATCCTCTCAGTCCCACTGTCCCTGAATTTACTGATCCTCTCAGTCCCACTGTCTCCTGAATTTACTGATCCTCTCAGTCCCACTGTCCCTGAATTTACTGATCCTCTCAGTCCCACTGTCCCTGAATTTACTGATCCTCTCAGTCCCACTGTCCCTGAATTTACTGATCCTCTCAGTCCCACTGTCCCTGAATTTACTGATCCTCTCAGTCCCACTGTCCCTGAATTTACTGATCCTCTCAGTCCCACTGTCCCTGAATTTACTGATCCTCTCAGTCCCACTGTCCCTGAATTTACTGATCCTCTCAGTCCCACTGTCCCTGAATTTACTGATCCTCTCAGTCCCACTGTCCCTGAATTTACTGATCCTCTCAGTCCCACTGTCCCTGAATTTACTGATCCTCTCAGTCCCACTGTCCCTGAATTTACTGATCCTCTCAGTCCCACTGTCCCTGAATTTACTGATCCTCTCAGTCCCACTGTCCCTGAATTTACTGATCCTCTCAGTCCCACTGTCCCTGAATTTACTGATCCTCTCAGTCCCACTGTCCCTGAATTTACTGATCCTCTCAGTCCACTGTCCCTGAATTTACTGATCCTCTCAGTCCCACTGTCCCTGAATTTACTGATCCTCTCAGTCTCACTGTCTCCTGAATTTACTGATCCTCTCAGTCCCACTGTCCCTGAATTTACTGATCCTCTCAGTCCCACTGTCCCTGATTTACTGATCCTCTCAGTCCCACTGTCCCTGAATTTACTGACCTCTCAGTCCCACTGTCCCTGAATTTACTGATCCTCTCAGTCCCACTGTCCTGAATTTACTGATCCTCTCAGTCCCACTGTCCCTGAATTTACTGATCCTCTCAGTCCCACTGTCCCTGAATTTACTGATCCTCTCAGTCCCACTGTCCCTGAATTTACTGACCTCTCAGTCCCACTGTCTCCTGAATTTACTGACCTCTCAGTCCCACTGACCCTGAATTTACTGATCCTCTCAGTCCCACTGTCCCTGAATTTACTGATCCTCTCAGTCCCACTGTCCCTGAATTTACTGATCCTCTCAGTCCCACTGTCCCTGAATTTACTGATCCTCTCAGTCCCACTGTCCCTGAATTTACTGATCCTCTCAGTCCCACTGTCCCTGAATTTACTGATCCTCTCAGTCCCACTGTCCCTGAATTTACTGATCCTCTCAGTCCCACTGTCCCTGAATTTACTGATCCTCTCAGTCCCACTGTCCCTGAATTTACTGATCCTCTCAGTCCCACTGTCCCTGAATTTACTGATCCTCTCAGTCCACTGTCCCTGAATTTACTGATCCTCTCAGTCCCACTGTCCCTGAATTTACTGATCCTCTCAGTCCCACTGTCCCTGAATTTACTGATCCTCTCAGTCCCACTGTCCCTGAATTTACTGATCCTCTCAGTCCCACTGTCCCTGAATTTACTGATCCTCTCAGTCCACTGTCCCTGAATTTACTGATCCTCTCAGTCCCACTGTCCCTGAATTTACTGATCCTCTCAGTCCCACTGTCCCTGAATTTACTGATCCTCTCAGTCCCACTGTCCCTGAATTTACTGATCCTCTCAGTCCCACTGTCCCTGAATTTACTGATCCTCTCAGTCCCACTGTCCCTGAATTTACTGATCCTCTCAGTCCCACTGTCCCTGAATTTACTGATCCTCTCAGTCCCACTGTCCCTGAATTTACTGATCCTCTCAGTCCCACTGTCCCTGAATTTACTGATCCTCTCAGTCCCACTGTCCCTGAATTTACTGATCCTCTCAGTCCCACTGTCCCTGAATTTACTGATCCTCTCAGTCCCACTGTCTCCTGAATTTACTGATCCTCTCAGTCCCACTGTCTCCTGAATTTACTGATCCTCTCAGTCCCACTGTCCCTGAATTTACTGATCCTCTCAGTCCCACTGTCCCTGAATTTACTGATCCTCTCAGTCCCACTGTCCCTGAATTTACTGATCCTCTCAGTCCCACTGTCTCTCCTGAATTTACTGATCCTCTCAGTCCCACTGTCCCTGAATTTACTGATCCTCTCAGTCCCACTGTCCCTGAATTTACTGATCCTCTCAGTCCCACTGTCCCTGAATTTACTGATCCTCTCAGTCCCACTGTCCCTGAATTTACTGATCCTCTCAGTCCCACTGTCTCCTGAATTTACTGATCCTCTCAGTCCCACTGTCTCCTGAATTTACTGATCCTCTCAGTCCCACTGTCTCCTGAATTTACTGATCCTCTCAGTCCCACTGTCCCTGAATTTACTGATCCTCAGTCCCACTGTCCCTGAATTTACTGATCCTCTCAGTCCCACTGTCCCTGAATTTACTGATCCTCAGTCCCACTGACCCTGAATTTACTGATCCTCTCAGTCTCACTGACCCTGAATTTACTGATCCTCTCAGTCCCACTGTCCCTGAATTTACTGATCCTCTCAGTCTCACTGACCCTGAATTTACTGATCCTCAGTCCCACTGTCCCTGAATTTACTGATCCTCTCAGTCCCACTGACCCTGAATTTACTGATCTCTCAGTCCCACTGTCCTGAATTACTGATCTCTCAGTCCCACTGTCTGAATACTGATCCTCTCAGTCCCACTGTCTCTCCTGAATTTACTGATCCTCTCAGTCCACTGTCTCCTGAATTTACTGATCCTCTCAGTCCCACTGTCCCTGAATTTACTGATCCTCTCAGTCCCACTGTCCCTGAATTTACTGATCCTCTCAGTCCCACTGTCCCTGAATTTACTGATCCTCTCAGTCCCACTGTCCCTGAATTTACTGATCCTCTCAGTCCCACTGTCCCTGAATTTACTGATCCTCTCAGTCCCACTGTCCCTGAATTTACTGATCCTCTCAGTCCCACTGTCCCTGAATTTACTGATCCTCTCAGTCCCACTGTCCCTGAATTTACTGATCCTCTCAGTCCCACTGTCCCTGAATTTACTGATCCTCTCAGTCCCACTGTCCCTGAATTTACTGATCCTCTCAGTCCCACTGTCCCTGAATTTACTGATCCTCTCAGTCCCACTGTCCCTGAATTTACTGATCCTCTCAGTCCCACTGTCCCTGAATTTACTGATCCTCTCAGTCCCACTGTCCCTGAATTTACTGATCCTCTCAGTCCCACTGTCCCTGAATTTACTGATCCTCTCAGTCCCACTGTCCCTGAATTTACTGATCCTCTCAGTCCCACTGTCCCTGAATTTACTGATCCTCTCAGTCCCACTGTCCCTGAATTTACTGATCCTCTCAGTCCCACTGTCTCCTGAATTTACTGATCCTCTCAGTCCCACTGTCCCTGAATTTACTGATCCTCTCAGTCCCACTGTCCCTGAATTTACTGATCCTCTCAGTCCCACTGTCCCTGAATTTACTGATCCTCTCAGTCCCACTGTCCCTGAATTTACTGATCCTCTCAGTCCCACTGACCCTGAATTTACTGATCCTCTCAGTCCCACTGTCCCTGAATTTACTGATCCTCTCAGTCCCACTGTCCCTGAATTTACTGATCCTCTCAGTCCCACTGTCTCTCCTGAATTTACTGATCCTCTCAGTCCCACTGTCCCTGAATTTACTGATCCTCTCAGTCCCACTGTCCCTGAATTTACTGATCCTCTCAGTCCCACTGTCTCCTGAATTTACTGATCCTCTCAGTCCCACTGTCCCTGAATTTACTGATCCTCTCAGTCCCACTGTCCCTGAATTTACTGATCCTCTCAGTCCCACTGTCCCTGAATTTACTGATCCTCTCAGTCCCACTGTCCCTGAATTTACTGATCCTCTCAGTCCCACTGTCCCTGAATTTACTGATCCTCTCAGTCTCACTGACCCTGAATTTACTGATCCTCTCAGTCCCACTGTCCCTGAATTTACTGATCCTCTCAGTCCCACTGTCCCTGAATTTACTGATCCTCTCAGTCCCACTGTCCCTGAATTTACTGATCCTCTCAGTCCCACTGTCCCTGAATTTACTGATCCTCTCAGTCCCACTGTCCTGAATTTACTGATCCTCTCAGTCCCACTGTCCCTGAATTTACTGATCCTCTCAGTCCCACTGTCCCTGAATTTACTGATCCTCTCAGTCCCACTGTCCCTGAATTTACTGATCCTCTCAGTCCCACTGTCCCTGAATTTACTGATCCTCTCAGTCCCACTGTCCCTGAATTTACTGATCCTCTCAGTCTCACTGACCCTGAATTTACTGATCCTCTCAGTCCCACTGTCCCTGAATTTACTGATCCTCTCAGTCCCACTGTCCCTGAATTTACTGATCCTCTCAGTCCCACTGTCCCTGAATTTACTGATCCTCTCAGTCCCACTGTCCCTGAATTTACTGATCCTCTCAGTCCCACTGTCTCCTGAATTTACTGATCCTCTCAGTCCCTGTCCTGAATTTACTGATCCTCTCAGTCCCACTGTCCCTGAATTTACTGATCCTCTCAGTCCCACTGACCCTGAATTTACTGATCCTCTCAGTCCCACTGTCTCCTGAATTTACTGATCCTCTCAGTCCCACTGTCCCTGAATTTACTGATCCTCTCAGTCCCACTGTCCCTGAATTTACTGATCCTCTCAGTCCACTGTCCCTGAATTTACTGATCCTCTCAGTCCCACTGTCCCTGAATTTACTGATCCTCTCAGTCCCACTGTCCCTGAATTTACTGATCCTCTCAGTCCCACTGTCTCTCTTGAATTTACTGATCCTCTCAGTCCCACTGTCTCCTGAATTTACTGATCCTCTCAGTCCCACTGTCCCTGAATTTACTGATCCTCTCAGTCCCACTGTCCCTGAATTTACTGATCCTCTCAGTCCCACTGTCCCTGAATTTACTGATCCTCTCAGTCCCACTGTCCCTGAATTTACTGATCCTCTCAGTCCCACTGTCTCTCCTGAATTTACTGATCCTCTCAGTCCCACTGTCTCCTGAATTTACTGATCCTCTCAGTCCCACTGTCCCTGAATTTACTGATCCTCTCAGTCCCACTGTCCCTGAATTTACTGATCCTCTCAGTCCCACTGTCCCTGAATTTACTGATCCTCTCAGTCCCACTGTCTCCTGAATTTACTGATCCTCAGTCCCACTGTCCCTGAATTTACTGATCCTCTCAGTCCCACTGTCCCTGAATTTACTGATCCTCTCAGTCCCACTGACCCTGAATTTACTGATCCTCTCAGTCCCACTGTCCCTGAATTTACTGATCCTCTCAGTCCCACTGTCCCTGAATTTACTGATCCTCTCAGTCCCACTGTCCCTGAATTTACTGATCCTCTCAGTCCCACTGTCTCCTGAATTTACTGATCCTCTCAGTCCCACTGTCCCTGAATTTACTGATCCTCTCAGTCCCACTGTCCCTGAATTTACTGATCCTCTCAGTCCCACTGTCCCTGAATTTACTGATCCTCTCAGTCCCACTGTCCCTGAATTTACTGATCCTCTCAGTCCCACTGTCCCTGAATTTACTGATCCTCTCAGTCCCACTGTCCCTGAATTTACTGATCCTCTCAGTCCCACTGTCCCTGAATTTACTGATCCTCTCAGTCCCACTGTCTCCTGAATTTACTGATCCTCTCAGTCCCACTGTCCCTGAATTTACTGATCCTCTCAGTCCCACTGTCCCTGAATTTACTGATCCTCTCAGTCCCACTGTCCCTGAATTTACTGATCCTCTCAGTCCCACTGTCCCTGAATTTACTGATCCTCTCAGTCCCACTGTCCCTGAATTTACTGATCCTCTCAGTCCCACTGTCCCTGAATTTACTGATCCTCTCAGTCCCACTGTCCCTGAATTTACTGATCCTCTCAGTCCCACTGTCCCTGAATTTACTGATCCTCTCAGTCCCACTGTCCCTGAATTTACTGATCCTCTCAGTCCCACTGTCCCTGAATTTACTGATCCTCTCAGTCCCACTGTCCCTGAATTTACTGATCCTCTCAGTCCCACTGACCCTGAATTTACTGATCCTCTCAGTCCCACTGTCCCTGAATTTACTGATCCTCTCAGTCCCACTGTCCCTGAATTTACTGATCCTCTCAGTCCCACTGACCCTGAATTTACTGATCCTCTCAGTCCCACTGTCCCTGAATTTACTGATCCTCTCAGTCCCACTGTCCCTGAATTTACTGATCCTCTCAGTCCCACTGACCCTGAATTTACTGATCCTCTCAGTCCCACTGTCCCTGAATTTACTGATCCTCTCAGTCCCACTGTCTCCTGAATTTACTGATCCTCTCAGTCCCACTGTCCCTGAATTTACTGATCCTCTCAGTCCCACTGTCCCTGAATTTACTGATCCTCTCAGTCCCACTGTCCCTGAATTTACTGATCCTCTCAGTCCCACTGTCCCTGAATTTACTGATCCTCTCAGTCCCACTGTCCCTGAATTTACTGATCCTCTCAGTCCCACTGTCCCTGAATTTACTGATCCTCTCAGTCCCACTGTCCCTGAATTTACTGATCCTCTCAGTCCCACTGTCCCTGAATTTACTGATCCTCTCAGTCCCACTGTCCCTGAATTTACTGATCCTCTCAGTCCCACTGTCCCTGAATTTACTGATCCTCTCAGTCCCACTGTCCCTGAATTTACTGATCCTCTCAGTCCCACTGTCCCTGAATTTACTGATCCTCTCAGTCCCACTGTCCCTGAATTTACTGATCCTCTCAGTCCCACTGTCCCTGAATTTACTGATCCTCTCAGTCCCACTGTCCTGAATTTACTGATCCTCTCAGTCCCACTGTCCCTGAATTTACTGATCCTCTCAGTCCCACTGTCCCTGAATTTACTGATCCTCTCAGTCCCACTGTCTCCTGAATTTACTGATCCTCTCAGTCCCACTGTCCCTGAATTTACTGATCCTCTCAGTCCCACTGTCCCTGAATTTACTGATCCTCTCAGTCCCACTGTCTCTCCTGAATTTACTGATCCTCTCAGTCCCACTGTCTCCTGAATTTACTGATCCTCTCAGTCCCACTGTCCCTGAATTTACTGATCCTCTCAGTCCCACTGTCCCTGAATTTACTGATCCTCTCAGTCCCACTGTCCCTGAATTTACTGATCCTCTCAGTCCCACTGTCTCTCCTGAATTTACTGATCCTCTCAGTCTCACTGACCCTGAATTTACTGATCCTCTGTCTCACTGACCCTGAATTTACTGATCCTCTCAGTCCCACTGTCCCTGAATTTACTGATCCTCTCAGTCCAACTGTCCCTGAATTTACTGATCCTCTCAGTCCCACTGTCCCTGAATTTACTGATCCTCTCAGTCCCACTGTCTCTCCTGACTTTACTGATATTCTCAGTCCCACTGTCTCTCCTGAATTTACTGATCCTCTCAGTCCCACTGTGCCTGAATTTACTGATCCTCAGTCCCACTGTACCTGAATTTACTGATCCTCTCAGTCCCACTGTCCCTGAATTTACTGATCCTCAGTCCCACTGTCCCTGAATTTACTGATCCTCTCAGTCCCACTGTCCCTGAATTTACTGATCCTCTCAGTCCAACTGTCCCTGAATTTACTGATCCTCTCAGTCCCACTGTCTCTCCTGAATTTACTGATCCTCTCAGTCCCACTGTCTCCTGAATTTACTGATCCTCTCAGTCCCACTGTGCCTGAATTTACTGATCCTCAGTCCCACTGTCCCTGAATTTTCTGATCCTCTCAGTCCCACTGTCCCTGAATTTACTGATCCTCTCAGTCCCACTGTCTCCTGAATTTACTGATCCTCTCAGTCCCACTGTCCCTGAATTTACTGATCCTCTCAGTCCCACTGTCCCTGAATTTACTGATCCTCTCAGTCCCACTGTCCCTGAATTTACTGATCCTCTCAGTCCCACTGTCCCTGAATTTACTGATCCTCTCAGTCCCACTGTCCCTGAATTTACTGATCCTCTCAGTCCCACTGTCCCTGAATTTACTGATCCTCTCAGTCCCACTGTCCCTGAATTTACTGATCCTCTCAGTCCCACTGTCCCTGAATTTACTGATCCTCTCAGTCCCACTGTCCCTGAATTTACTGATCCTCTCAGTCCCACTGTCCCTGAATTTACTGATCCTCTCAGTCCACTGTCCCTGAATTTACTGATCCTCTCAGTCCCACTGTCTCCTGAATTTTACTGATCCTCTCAGTCCCACTGTCCTGAATTTACTGATCCTCTCAGTCCACTTCCCTGAATTTACTGATCCTCTCAGTCCCACTGTCCCTGAATTTACTGATCCTCTCAGTCCCACTGTCCCTGAATTTACTGATCCTCTCAGTCCCACTGTCCCTGAATTTACTGATCCTCTCAGTCCCACTGTCCCTGAATTTACTGATCCTCTCAGTCCCACTGTCCCTGAATTTACTGATCCTCTCAGTCCCACTGTCCCTGAATTTACTGATCCTCTCAGTCCCACTGTCCCTGAATTTACTGATCCTCTCAGTCCCACTGTCCCTGAATTTACTGATCCTCTCAGTCCCACTGTCCCTGAATTTACTGATCCTCTCAGTCCCACTGTCCCTGAATTTACTGATCCTCTCAGTCCCACTGTCTCCTGAATTTACTGATCCTCTCAGTCCCACTGTCCCTGAATTTACTGATCCTCTCAGTCCCACTGTCCCTGAATTTACTGATCCTCTCAGTCCCACTGTCCCTGAATTTACTGATCCTCTCAGTCCCACTGTCCCTGAATTTACTGATCCTCTCAGTCCCACTGTCCCTGAATTTACTGATCCTCTCAGTCCCACTGTCCCTGAATTTACTGATCCTCTCAGTCCCACTGTCCCTGAATTTACTGATCCTCTCAGTCCCACTGTCCCTGAATTTACTGATCCTCTCAGTCCACTGTCCCTGAATTTACTGATCCTCTCAGTCCCACTGTCCCTGAATTTACTGATCCTCTCAGTCCCACTGTCCCTGAATTTACTGATCCTCTCAGTCCACTGTCCCTGAATTTACTGATCCTCTCAGTCCCACTGTCCCTGAATTTACTGATCCTCTCAGTCCCACTGTCCCTGAATTTACTGATCCTCTCAGTCCCACTGTCCCTGAATTTACTGATCCTCTCAGTCCACTGTCCCTGAATTTACTGATCCTCTCAGTCCCACTGTCCCTGAATTTACTGATCCTCTCAGTCCCACTGTCCCTGAATTTACTGATCCTCTCAGTCCCACTGTCCCTGAATTTACTGATCCTCTCAGTCCCACTGTCCCTGAATTTACTGATCCTCTCAGTCCCACTGTCCCTGAATTTACTGATCCTCTCAGTCCCACTGTCCCTGAATTTACTGATCCTCTCAGTCCCACTGTCCCTGAATTTACTGATCCTCTCAGTCCCACTGTCCCTGAATTTACTGATCCTCTCAGTCCCACTGTCCCTGAATTTACTGATCCTCTCAGTCCCACTGTCCCTGAATTTACTGATCCTCTCAGTCCCACTGTCCCTGAATTTACTGATCCTCTCAGTCCCACTGTCCCTGAATTTACTGATCCTCTCAGTCCCACTGTCCTGAATTTACTGATCCTCTCAGTCCCACTGTCCCTGAATTTACTGATCCTCTCAGTCCCACTGTCTCCTGAATTTACTGATCCTCTCAGTCCCACTGTCCCTGAATTTACTGATCCTCTCAGTCCCACTGTCCCTGAATTTACTGATCCTCTCAGTCCCACTGTCTCCTGAATTTACTGATCCTCTCAGTCCCACTGTCCCTGAATTTACTGATCCTCTCAGTCCCACTGTCTCCTGAATTTACTGATCCTCTCAGTCCCACTGTCCCTGAATTTACTGATCCTCTCAGTCCCACTGTCCCTGAATTTACTGATCCTCTCAGTCCCACTGTCCCTGAATTTACTGATCCTCTCAGTCTCACTGTCCCTGAATTTACTGATCCTCTCAGTCCCACTGTCCCTGAATTTACTGATCCTCTCAGTCCCACTGTCTCCTGAATTTACTGATCCTCTCAGTCCCACTGTCCCTGAATTTACTGATCCTCTCAGTCCCACTGTCCCTGAATTAATGATCCTCTCAGTCCCACTGTCCCTGAATTTACTGATCCTCTCAGTCCCACTGTCCCTGAATTTACTGATCCTCTCAGTCCCACTGTCCCTGAATTTACTGATCCTCTCAGTCCCACTGTCCCTGAATTTACTGATCCTCTCAGTCCCACTGTCCCTGAATTTACTGATCCTCTCAGTCCCACTGTCCCTGAATTTACTGATCCTCTCAGTCCCACTGTCCCTGAATTTACTGATCCTCTCAGTCCCACTGTCCCTGAATTTACTGATCCTCTCAGTCCCACTGTCCCTGAATTTACTGATCCTCTCAGTCCCACTGTCCCTGAATTTACTGATCCTCTCAGTCCCACTGTCCCTGAATTTACTGATCCTCTCAGTCCCACTGTCCCTGAATTTACTGATCCTCTCAGTCCACTGACCCTGAATTTACTGATCCTCTCAGTCCCACTGTCCCTGAATTTACTGATCCTCTCAGTCCCACTGTCCCTGAATTTACTGATCCTCTCAGTCCCACTGTCCCTGAATTTACTGATCCTCTCAGTCCCACTGTCTCCTGAATTTACTGATCCTCTCAGTCCCACTGTCCCTGAATTTACTGATCCTCTCAGTCCCACTGTCCCTGAATTTACTGATCCTCTCAGTCCCACTGACCCTGAATTTACTGATCCTCTCAGTCCACTGTCCCTGAATTTACTGATCCTCTCAGTCCCACTGTCCCTGAATTTACTGATCCTCTCAGTCCACTGTCCCTGAATTTACTGATCCTCTCAGTCCCACTGTCCCTGAATTTACTGATCCTCTCAGTCCCACTGTCCCTGAATTTACTGATCCTCTCAGTCCCACTGTCCCCTGAATTTACTGATCCTCTCAGTCCCACTGTCCCTGAATTTACTGATCCTCTCAGTCCCACTGTCCCTGAATTTACTGATCCTCTCAGTCCCACTGTCCCTGAATTTACTGATCCTCTCAGTCCCACTGTCTCTCCTGAATTTACTGATCCTCTCAGTCTCACTGTCCCTGAATTTACTGATCCTCTCAGTCTCACTGACCCTGAATTTACTGATCCTCTCAGTCCCACTGTCCCTGAATTTACTGATCCTCTCAGTCCACTGTCCCTGAATTTACTGATCCTCTCAGTCCCACTGTCCTGAATTTACTGATCCTCTCAGTCCCACTGTCCCTGAATTTACTGATCCTCTCAGTCCCACTGACCCTGAATTTACTGATCCTCTCAGTCCCACTGTCTCTCCTGAATTTACTGATCCTCTCAGTCCCACTGACCCTGAATTTACTGATCCTCTCAGTCCCACTGTCCCTGAATTTACTGATCCTCTCAGTCCCACTGTCCCTGAATTTACTGATCCTCAGTCCCACTGTCCCTGAATTTACTGATCCTCTCAGTCCCACTGTCTCCTGAATTTACTGATCCTCTCAGTCCGCTGACCCCTGAATTTACTGATCCTCTCAGTCCACTGTCCCTGAATTTACTGATCCTCTCAGTCCCACTGTCCCTGAATTTACTGATCCTCTCAGTCCCACTGTCCTGAATTTACTGATCTCTCAGTCCCACTGCCGAATTTACTGATCCTCTCAGTCCCCACTGTCCCTGAATTTACTGATCCTCTCAGTCCCACTGTCCCTGAATTTACTGATCCTCTCAGTCCCACTGACCCTGAATTTACTGATCCTCTCAGTCCCACTGTCCCTGAATTTACTGATCCTCTCAGTCCCACTGTCCCTGAATTTACTGATCCTCTCAGTCCCACTGTCCCTGAATTTACTGATCCTCTCAGTCCCACTGACCCTGAATTTACTGATCCTCTCAGTCCCACTGTCCCTGAATTTACTGATCCTCAGTCCCACTGTCCCTGAATTTACTGATCCTCTCAGTCCCACTGTCCCTGAATTTACTGATCCTCTCAGTCCCACTGACCCTGAATTTACTGATCCTCTCAGTCCCACTGTCTGCCCTGAATTTACTGATCCTCTCAGTCCCACTGTCCCTGAATTTACTGATCCTCTCAGTCCACTGTCCCTGAATTTACTGATCCTCTCAGTCCCACTGTCCCTGAATTTACTGATCCTCTCAGTCCCACTGTCCCTGAATTTACTGATCCTCTCAGTCCCACTGTCCCTGAATTTACTGATCCTCTCAGTCCCACTGTCCCTGAATTTACTGATCCTCTCAGTCCCACTGTCCCTGAATTTACTGATCCTCTCAGTCCCACTGTCCCTGATTTACTGATCCTCTCAGTCCCACTGTCCCTGAATTTACTGATCCTCTCAGTCCACTGTCCCTGAATTTACTGATCCTCTCAGTCCCACTGTCCCTGAATTTACTGATCCTCTCAGTCCCACTGTCCCTGAATTTACTGATCCTCTCAGTCCCACTGTCCCTGAATTTACTGATCCTCTCAGTCCCACTGTCCCTGAATTTACTGATCCTCTCAGTCCCACTGTCTCCTGAATTTACTGATCCTCTCAGTCCCACTGTCCCTGAATTTACTGATCCTCTCAGTCCCACTGTCCCTGAATTTACTGATCCTCAGTCCCAGTCTCCTGAATTTACTGATCCTCTCAGTCCGTCTCCTGAATTTACTGATCCTCTCAGTCCGTCTCCTGAATTTACTGATCCTCTCAGTCTCACTGTCACCCCTGAATTTACTGATCTCTCAGTCCCACTGTCCCTGAATTTACTGATCCTCTCAGTCCCACTGACCCTGAATTTACTGATCCTCTCAGTCCCACTGACCCTGAATTTACTGATCCTCTCAGTCCCACTGTCTCCTGAATTTACTGATCCTCTCAGTCCCACTGTCCCTGAATTTACTGATCGTCTCAGCCCCACAGTCCCTGAATTTACTGATCTGCTCAGTCCCACTGTCCCTGAATTTGCTGATCCGCTCAATCCCACTCTCTCACCCTTGGGAGTTGGTCACTATTGACAAGGGGTCCGCGGGAGTTGGTTAATAATCGCAGGGGGACTGCGGGAGTTGGATAATATTCCTGGGGGACCTCGGGAGTTCGCTAATATTTGAAGAGGGTCCTTGGGAGTTAATTAATATTTGCAGGGGGTCCTTGGGATTTGGCTAATATTCGCAGAGGGTCCGCTGGAGTTGGTTAATATTCTCGGTGGTGCTCGGGAGTTGGTTAATATTCTCGGGGGTGCTCGGGAGTTGCTTAATATTCACAAGGGATCCTCGGGATTTGGTTAATATTCACAAGGGATCCTCGGGATTTGGTTAATATTCACAGGGGGTCCTCGGGAGTTGGTTAATATTCTCGGGTGTCCTTCGGAGTTGGTGAATATTCACAGGGGGTCCTCGAGAGTGGGTGAATATTCACAGGGGGTCCTCGGGAGTGGGTGAATATTCACAGGGGGTCCTCGGGAGTGGGTGAATATTCACAGGGGGTCCTCGGGAGTTGGTGAATACTCACTGGGGGTCCGCGGGAGTGGGTGAATGTTCACAGGGGGTCCTCGGGAGTGGGTTAATATTCACAGGTGGTCCTCGGGAGTGGGTTAATATTCACAGGGGGTCCTCGGGAGTGGGTTAATAGTCACAGGGGGTCCTTGGGAGCGGGTGATTCGCAGGGGCTTCTCGAGAGTTGGCTACTATTTCCGGGGGGTCTGTGGGAATTTTTTTTTTTTTTAACCCATGACCCATACACCGAGGGCGTACGAAACGGACGACTGCCCAGAAGCGGACTGTGCCGTGGGTCTCCGCTCCGCCCCAGATACAGCTACACTGGTTTGTCAGTGATGCACGCAGGCGAATGCAAGAACACACAGAGATAGACAAAACGTGGCAGGATCAAGTATTCTTTTTTTTTATTTAAGATTTAGTTTCGAATCTGAAGAGGTACATTTTTTTTTAGTTTTAGCGTCAAGGTTAACCACACTCTCTCCAAATACTGCACGATGTCCGGAACCTCCAGATTACTCGAAGCGGCAGGCAGAGTTTCAAGAAGTTGTGCTCCTGATGAATGAAGTGACCCCCAATGCAGTGCTATCTCAGAGCTCCCATTCCAGTAAATTTTAAATGCCGAGAGAGAGACAGACAGACACAGAGAAAGACAGATAAAGAAATGAGTATATACCACTCTGTGTTCAGCAGTTCTTTTATTGTTGTCTAGGTATTAAATTTGTGAGTGCTTTTTAAAACATATTTCTTGTATTATTTATTTAAGCTAAAGTCAAAATTAAAAAATCAAATTGTTTTAGTCAACTCATCCACTCCTCAGCTACATGCCCATTTAACCATTAATCAAAACGCTTACCCAGCATGCCATTCTCCCGCTGACCGTGAACTCAAAAGCATTGTTAATTATACGTTAAGTATGAATTTTGACACCAGCACTCCTGTTTGTGTTTTACTGTGCAGTTTTCACATTCACCCGACTTATGGCGGGTTTTCCTGAAGTGTGGTGCGTGATTTATTATTGCAAGAGGTACAGGCACGATGGGCCTCATGGCTTCCTTCGGTGCTGTATTAGTCTATGATTCTAGGTGGCTCTTGTGGATTGGACACCGGTCGGCAGGAGTCACTGCGGCCCACCCGAGTGGGGAGCATGCTGTCAAGAGACTGGTGAGCCGAAAAATCTCCCGGTAATTCTATCGTAACGCTGCGATTGCATTGCATCTGGCACTGATCAGGAACTGAGATTATGTGTAGTGAGGGAGAGAGAAAAAGAAAGAGAAAGAAAGAAAGAGAGGAAAGGGGGGAGTAAATCAGTTTTCCTTAGTGACGATCCAATGCAGAGCTCTGTAGTAGATCTGTGGGGGTTTTGTTGGGGGGTCTGAAGGTAGTCTGGAAGCCTGGAGGTGGAGAGTGAAAGTTGCCTGGGTTGGAGGGTGGAGGGTAGGGGGCCCAGCCAGCTCTGTGTAAGGGAATCTGTGTGTTGAAGGGGTTACTGTGCCCTGTCTGTGCTGCTGTGGGGCCGTCTACTTCTGTCAGCGCCTGGAGCGACTTCAGCCAATGTGGAGGGTTCTCATCCTGCAGAGCGTCTAAACTGTTCCCCGTGGATGCTGGAACACCTGTGGAGAGAGCACACACACGTTAGACGCTCATTGGTACTCAATGTTCAGTCATACACTCAAACACAGTCTAAAGAACTGAAGTCGAATCATACAGCACAAGAGGCCAGTAAGCCCATCATGCCTGTGCCAGCTTTCTTAAAGAGCTATCCAATTAGACACACACCCCTGCTCTTTTCCCATGGCCCTGAACATTTTTCCTTCAAGTATTTATCCAATTGCCTTTTGAAAGTTAGTGAATCTGCTTCTACCACCCTTCCAGGCAGTGCATTCCAGATCATAACTCGCTGCTTAAAAAAAAAAAATTCTCATATCCCTCCTGATTCATTTGCCAATTATTTTAAATCTTTGTCCTCTGGTTGCTGAGCCTCCTGCCAGTGGAACAGTTTTTCCTTATTTACTCAAAACCCCTCATAATTTTGAACACGATTAAATCTCCCTTTAACCTTCTCTGCTCAAAGGAGAACAATCCCAGCTTCGCTCGTCTCTCAAGGGGACACCTTGGTGAAAACGTCTTCGAGTAAAACTTCAAGACCGATTTAACCAGGAATTAGATGAAGGAGAGGAATCAAGGATGGAATCCCACGGCTCGGGTGGGTGTGAAAGATCCCATGGCACTACTGGAAGAGGAGTAGGGAGTTCTACTGGTGTCCTGGCCAGTACTTATCCCTCAACCAACATCACAAACAGATTATCTGGTCATTTATCTCATTGTTGATTATGAGACCTTGCTTTGTGCAAGTTGGCTGCCACATTTCCCGACATCACAAGTGACTGCACTTCAAAAAGGAATCCACTGGTTGTGAAATACTTTGGGACATCCAGAGGATCTGAACGTCGCTATACAAATGCAAATTCTTTCTTTCTCTAATGCAGTCACAGAGGTCTCATAAAATGCACTGTTGAGCCACAACAGTCTACCACAGGGAAGGCTTTACAACAGCATTTTTCAACTTGAACATCCTGTACAGTTCTACGCTGTTCTGCTTGCATCTGCAAGTCTGCCATGTTGTCACTAGGCTTAGTGTATTGGTACAAATAACTAGACAATACACTTGTCTCCACCAGGACTGTACCCAGCATTACACAACAACAGGCCTATAACCCCCAGTAGTGTACCCTAATGTTATGTTATACAATGAGACTTGTACCCAGCAGTACTCTGCCCCAATGCAAGTGACAGCAATGTACCTACACCATACTGTACCCCAGCGTTACACTGACAGACCTGTACCCACCAGTACTGTACCTCAGCATTACACTGACAGACCTGTACCCACCAGTACGGCACTCCTGTGTTGTACAGCTCAACATGCTCGGAGATGTATTTACAAATCATTCCACTGGGTGTTTTACGCAGTTCAAGTGAACGTAGGTGGTACATTTTCACACAGATTATATTCCACTGAAATCCCAGTGGCAGCACGGTGAAATAATAGGGAAGGAAATTTTATTAAAGTCTTATCTTCTGCCTGAAGGTTACTGATTGATCGAAAGCTAGTTTTTCAGACATTTAACTCTGTAGGCTATCGCTATCATTCCATGAATCGCTTTACTAACTGCCGAGGAAGAGAATCCAGCAGTAGATATTAATTCAGCAGAGATATGAGGAGCTTCTGCCTGTTACGAAGCCTCACCGACACCGATTTATGGATACGGGGAGACTAAGGCTATGCCTTCAGAGGAAAAATTCATGTCAACCATCTACTGTCCCAATTTAGGATGAAAACTATAACCACAGAAAAATACTGCTGGCAGCCTCTGAAATAACAGAACGTGGAAATAGGGGCATTTCACGAATATTCATCAGGGTGAACCGTCACTAACAATTCCCTACAGACCAACGAGAAAGATCAGGAAACAAAGATTACAGAAGTACAGAGTTTGAGATCTTTTAGTAACCAATTTATTCCATTTCCCTCCCCACCCCCAAGGGTCCATCCTGTTGTTAGTGTGAGCCCAGACATCAAATGATCAGCTATTCGGCCACAGTCGGCATCATGACTGAGGACAGTCTGTCGGCAGATGCCCACAGATGTTGCCCTGCAAGGGTCACTAATAAGTAATCAGGAAGTGGGAACCTGCTGTTTCTCGCCCCCACCCTGCCTCAAACACCTGAACATTGACTTGGCTTTTCTCCTTTCAGGTGCCAGTGAACTGGCTGTGTTTTCACAGCATTTTTCAACATGGCAGCAGCAGGTCGAACAGGAGAGGGGGGTGTGTGGAGGGGGAATCATTCATCTAGGCGTTCTAGCCCCTACCCCCAAAACAATTCCCTGTTGGATTCAGTTTAATTAACATTTCCTTTCCAAGTACAGAACAGCTCCAACTGAAGAGAGATTACGAGTTAACCTACTGCAAGGTGCCAGGGCTGATTATGGAGTTAGGGTTGCCAACTCTAGTTTATGTTTGTCTGGAGGTTTCATCACATGACCTGCCCAGTCAAACAGCAATTTTTCCCCATTTCCAATATTTCTAAAGCTAATCAAAAATGTTCAAATAAAATGGAGAGAGTTATTTTTAATGGCCCTGTGATTTTTCTCCTGGGTTGCTCGCAGCAGTGTCCAGGAGATTAATCTTCAATTCCTGGAGACGCCGATTTGGAGTAAGCACAATTCCAAGAATATTCTCCCCTTGGATACTTTAATAGGATACTTCGATGCCCAGCATGAAGTGTTTGAAAATTACCGACTAGGCTTTTACTTGACCTGAACGAAGTCACAACCAGTTTGGGGCATTTCCAGAGGTATGACAGAATCCCGGATGACTCCAATAAGCCTTTGGGTGACTGCAGGCATCAAGCAGCAGGATGCTAACTTGTGATATGCTCAACATGTTTAGCTTTTACAAATAGTTTCATTCCCACCAGTGTCTCCATCCACCCAACTCTCCAATACAATACACCAAGCCGAATAATTTAACAGCGAACCTTTTTAAAAACAATTCTAGAGTCACAATTCCAGCTGCTATGTCCACACAAACCGATTTGGTCCCTTTCCATCCTCTTCCAAGTTGAGTCACCAGTTGTATTTAACATATGGTTGCCAGTATACACAAGCCATCATGTTGTACATAGTTATACAGTACTTACAGCACAGAAACAGGCCATTCGGCCCAGCAGGACCATGCTGGTGTTTATGCTCCACACGAGCCTCCTTCCAGCCTACTTCATCTCACCCCATCAACATATCCTTCTACTCCTTTCTCCCTCATGTTTTTGTAGCTTCCCCTGAAATGCATCGATGCTTTTCGCCTCAACTACTTGTGGTAGCGATTTCCACATTCTAACCACTCTCTGGGCAAAAGATTTTCTCCTGAATTCCCTATTGGATTAATAAGTGACAATCTTGTATTTATGGCCTCTAGCTCTGGTCTCCCCTGCAAGTGGAAACATCTTACAATCAGGATAAAATCATAGAATGGACACTGCACAGAAGGAGGCCATTCAGCCCATCGAGCCTGTGCCAGCTCTCTGCAAGAGCACTTCAGCAAGTCCCACCCCCCAACCCTGCCTTTTCCCCGTAGCCCCGCAATTTTTTCCCTTCAGGTACTTATCCAATTCCCTTTTGAAAGGCACGATTGAATCTGCCTCCACCTCCCTTTCAGGCAGTGCATTCCAGACCCTAACCACTCGCTGCGTAAAAAAGTTTTTTCTTACATCGTCTTTGGTTCTTCTGCCAATGACCTTAAATCTGTGTCCTCTGGTCTCGACCCTTCCGCCAATGGGAACAGTTTCTCTCTATCTACTCTGTCTGGACCCCTCATGATTTTGAACACCTCTATCAAATCTCCCGTCAACCTGCTCTGCTTGGAGAACAACCCCAGCTTCTCCAGTCTATTCACATATCTGAAGTCCCTCATCCCTGGAACCATTCTTGTAAATCTTTTCTGCACCCTCTCTAAAGGCCTTCACATCCTTCCTAAAGTGCGGTGCCCAGAATTGGGGACAATACTCCAGTTGGGGCCGAACCAGTGTTTTATAAAGATTCATCATAACTTCCTTGCTTTTGTACTCTATGCCTCTATTTATGAAGCCCAGGATCCCTTATGCTTTTTTAACCGCTTTCTCAACCTGCCCTACCACCTTCAACGATTTGTGCACATATACCCCCAGGTCTCTCTGTTCCTGCACCCTCTTTAGGATTGTACCCTTCAGTTTATATTGCCTCTCCTCGTTCTTCCTACCAAAAATGCATCACTTCACACTTTTCTGCGTTAAATTTCATCTGTCACGTGTCCACCCATTCCACCAGCCTCTCTAGGTCATCTTGAAGTCTATCACTATACTTCCAAGTTTTGTGTTAACTGCAAATTTTGAAATTGTGCCTTGTACACCCAAATCCAAGTCATTAATATATATATCAAGAAAAGCAGTGGTCCTAGTACCGACACCGGGGAACCCCACTGTATACCTTCCTCCAGTCCGATAAACAACCGTTCACCACTACTCTGTTTCCTGTCATTTAGCCAATTTCGTATCCATATTGCCACTGTCCCTTTTATTCCATGGGCTTCAACTTTGCTGGCAAGCCTATTACGTGGCACTTTATCAAACGCCTTTTGGAAATCCATGTACACCACATCAACTGCATTGCCCTCATCAACCCTCTTTGTTACCTCATCAAAAAACTCAATCAAGTTAGTTAAACACGATTTGCCTTTAACAAATCCATGCTGGCTTTCCTTAATTAATCCATACTTGTCCAAGTGACTTAATTTTGTCCCGGATTATCATTTCTAAAAGCTTCCCCTCTTCTGAGGTTAAACTGACTGGCCTGTAGTTGCTCAGTTTATCTTTACATCCTCTTTTGAACAAAGGTGTAACATTTGCAATTCTTCAGTCCTCTGACACCACCCCTGTATCCAGGGAGGATTGGACAAATTTGGCCAGTACCTCCACAATTTCCCCCTTTACTTCCCTCAGCATCCTCGGATGCATCCCATCTGATCCTGGTGACTTATCTACTTTAAGTACAGCCAGCCTTTCTAGTACCTCCTCCAACAATTTTTATCCCATCCAGTATCTCAACTACCTCCTCTTTCACTATGACTTCCTGGGTGAAGACAGATGCAAAGTACTCATTTAGTACCTCAGCCATGCCCTGTCGCCATGCGTAGGTCTCCATTTTGGTCCCTAATTGGGCCCACCCCTCCTCTTACTACCCATTTACTATTTATATGCCTATAGAAGACTTTTGGATTCTCTGCATCTACCCTATTAAACCCTTTCATAACCTTCAAGACCTCTATCAGGTCAACCCTCAGTCTTCTCTTTTCTAGAGAAAAAGAGCCTCAGCCCGTTGAACCCCTCACTTCTGGAATCATTGTAGTAAATTTGTTTTTTGCACCTTCTCCAGTGTCTACATCCCTTTATATAATATGGAGACCAGAACTGTTCAGTGTGTTCCAACCAAGTTTCTATACAAGCTTAACATAAGCTCTCTGCTTTTCAATTCTATCCTTCTAGAAATGAACCGAGTGGTTTGATTGCCTTTTTTATGGCCTTATTAATCTCGGTCTCTACTTTGGGTGATTTGTCTACCTGTACCCCCAGATCCTTCTATTCCTCTACCCCATTAAGACACTTATTTTCCAAAGAGTATGTGGTCTCATTCTTCCTACCAAAATGTACCACTTCACACTTTTCTCTATTGAAGTTCATTTGCCAATTAGATGCCAATTCTGCAAGTTTATTAATGTCTTCCTGTATTTTGTCACAATCCTCTTCTCTATTAACTACACCAAATTTGGTATCTACAAATGTTGAAATTGTACTTTCGATTCCCGTGTCCAAATCGTTTATGTAAATGGTGAACAACAGTGGTCCCAGTACTGATCCTTGGGGAACATCACTTCCCACCTTTTACCAGTCTGAGTAACTATCTTTAACCCCGACTCTGTTTCATATCAACTTGCTATCCATTCTGCTACTTATCCCCTGATTCCACATGTCCTGACACATGTATGATACATTTCTTGCCTCTTGCTTCGAATACATCACCTCAAACAGTTCCCCAACACATGGCAGACCTGTATCCACCAGTACTTCACCCTAGTGTTATACAGCTCACTGCATAGAATTTTGTAACAGAAACAGGCCATTCATCCCAACAGGTCTGTGCCAGTATTTATGCTCCACACGAGCCTTCTCCCACCCCTCTTCATCTCACCCTATCAACATATCCTTCTATCCCTTTCTCCCTCATGTACTTATCTAGCTTCTCCTAAATACATCTATGCTATCTGCCTCAATTACTCCTTGTGGTAATAAGTTTGACATTCTCAACACTCGAGTAAAGAAGTTTCTCCTGAATTTCTTTTGGATTTATTAGTGACTACCTTCTAGTTATGGCCTAGTTAGTTTTGGACTACCCCACAAGTTCACAACGCGTTCTCCACAATCAATCAAGTGTGGAAGGACACAGTCCATAATGGTGCTGCTTTTCACAATTCAATCCAAAAATTTCACTCACCATCATTGGTGCTTTACTAACACTTGTTTGCTGTATAATCAACTCTCTTGTTATACTATGTGATTAACAGGGGCCAGATAGCAGCAAGTGTCACATTACATGAATTTGATTTAAAAAAAAGCCCTTCAATGCCTCATTACGCAGCAAATTGCATGTACTTCTCAAGAGTTGTTAGAATAGAACCATACAATGGCTTCAGTAAGCACATCATTCAGACAATAGCTCATAACACTACCAGAAAACATCTTGCACCATTCCAATTAGGTGGTTAAGTGGCAGCATTTAATTGGAACAACTTGCATTCATATAGCACCTTTAAAGTAGTAAAACATCCCAAGACACTTCACGAGCATTATCAAACAAAATTTAACACGGAGCCACACAAGGAGATATTAGGACAGGTGACCAAAAGCTTGGTCAAAGAGGTAGGTTTTAAGGAGCATCTTAAAGGAGTAGAGAGAGAGAGGGGGAGAGGGGAGAGGGATGGAGGGGTTTAGGGAGGGAATTCCAGAGCTATGGGCCTAGGCAACTGAAGGCACAGCCACCAATGGCGGAGCAATGAAAATCAGGGATGTGCAAGAGGCCAGAATTGGAGTGGCACAGAGATCTCGGAGGATTGTAGGGCTGGAGGAGGTTCCAGAGATAGGGAGGGCTGAGGACATGGAGGTATTTGAACACAAGGATGAGAATTTTAAAATCGAAGCGTTGCCGGACCAGGTGCCAATGTAGGCCAGCGAGCACATGGTGCGGGTTAGGACACAGGCAGCAGAGTTTTGGATGAGCTCAAGTTTACAGAGGGTGCAAGGCCAGCCAGGAAAGCATTGGAACAGTCGAGTCTAGCGGTAACCAAGGCATGGATGAGGGTTTCAGCAGCAGATGGGCTAAGGCAAGGGCAGAGACAGGAGATGTTACAGGTGGCAGTAGGCGATCTTGGTGGAGAGGATATGGGGTCAGAAGCTCAGCCCAGAGTCAAATAGGGTGCCAAGTTTGTGAACAGTCTGTTTCAGCTTGAGACAGTGGCCAGGGATAGGGACTGATTTGGGGGCGAGGGAACAGAGTTTTGGCGAAGACCAAAGACAATACCTTCAGTTTTTCCAATAGTTAATTGAAGGCAATTTCTGCTCATCCAGTACTGGATGTCAGACAAGCAGCGTGACAAATCAGAGGAACAGCAAAGGCTTGGGAATAACCAATTGCTGAATGTCAGTCAAATCAACATTAACAGGATTGAAAAGGCCAGGAATCAGGTCTGATCAGATTAACTCTCAGAATTTTGCCATATTAACACACAAACTGACATCTTGAAACTTACAAACCAATTTTAGGTTTTAGAGAATTTGATTTGAGCCATTTTCAAATCCCTGGGCGACACAAAATGAACTCTGTCCACTATCTTAACACATGACTGTATTAAGACAACACTACAATCAAACCATTGATGTAAAAAAAAAAAATCAACACAATCAAAATTAAAACATTTTCTCCTGGAACTCCTGATCTGCTGCAGACCAGTGGGCCAGGATCTGTATGGAGAACCCAGAGAGCACGTTGGACAGTCAACAAAATGAAATGAACGGTATTTTAAAATTCAGATTGGTTTAATGGTGCAAACCAACACTGGAGATACCACTCTTCCCAAAACCCCACATCACAGTGCATCATCCGAGTGCCAATGCACACCACGGTCTTGACTTAATTACTTCATGTAATATTCCAGAATCAATGAAGTCACATTAGAGAATCACTACATGGGAAGAAAGTTCAAGTTAACATGGATAGCCCAAACCAACCCCAGCTGACCAAGTCTAGCCAGTGAATAGCTGAACCATCCAGAACAAGAGGTCCTGGATCGATCTCAGCCCAGGCAATGATTGGAGCACTGCGACGAGCCTCAGCCAGGGTTCAACGCTCCCGATCACAACCCAGTGACTGCCTTTGGTAGTGAGTACCTTGAGTGTATTAGCAGGTTGTCAAGACCGGCTACTCGGGCAGACACTGAACAACATCTAGCATCTGCACATTTCAACAAGGAGTGTAGAAGAGCATGCCAGGAAAACACCAGACGTACCTAAAAATGAGGTGCCAACCTGGGGAAGCTGCAACACAGGACGACATGCATGCTAAAAAGCAGAAGCAGCATGCTAGAGAGCTAAGCGATCCCACAATCAACGGATCAGATCAAAGCTGTGCAGTCCTGCCACATCCAGTCGTGAATGGTGGTGGACCATTAAACAACTAACAGGAAGATGAGGCTCCATGAATATCCCCATCCTCAATGATGGTGGAGCCCAGCACGAGTGCAAAAGACAAGGCTGAAGCGTTTGCAACCATCTTCAGCCAGAAGTGCCGAGTGGATGATCCATATCGGCCTACTCCTGAGGTCCCCACCATCACAGAAGCCAGTCTTCAGCCAATTGGATTCACTCCGCGTGATATCAAGAAACGGCGGAGTGCACTGGATACAGCAAAGTCTATGGCCCTCAACAACACCCCGGCTGTCATGCTGAAGACTTGTATACCAGAACTAGCCGCACCTCTAGCCAAGCTGTTCCAGTACAGCTACAACAGTGGCATCTATCCGACAATGTGGAAAACAGCCCAGGTATGTCCTGTCCACAAAAAAGCAGGACAAAGCCAATCCGGCCAATTACCGCCCCATCAGTCTACTCTCAATCATCAGCAAAGTGATGGAAGGTGTCATCAACAGTGCTATCAAGCAGCACTTACTCACCAATAACCTGCTCACTGATGCCCAGTTTGGGTTCCGCCAGTACCACATGGCTCCAGACCTCATTACAGCCTTGGTCCAAACATTGACAAAGGAGCTGAATTCCAGGAAGTGAGGAGTGTAACTGCCCTTGACATCAAGGCTGCATTTGACAGAGTGTAGCATCAAGGAGCCAGAGTAAAACTGAAGTCAATGGGAAATCAGGGGGAAAACTCTCCACTGGTTGGAGTCATACCTAGCACAAAGGAAGATGGTTGTGATGGTTGAAGGTCAATCAACACAGCCCCAGGACATCACTGCAGGAGCTCCTCAGGGCAGTGTCCTAGGCCCAACCATCTTCAGCTGCTTTATCAATGACTTTCCCTCCAACATAAGGTCAGAAATGGGGATGTTCGCTGATGACTGCACAGTGTTCAGCGCCATTCACAACTCCTCAGATAATGAAGCAGTCCATGCCCGCATGCAACAAGACCTGGACAACGTTCAGGCTTGGGCTGATAAGTGGCAGGTAACATTCGTGCCACGCAACGACTATCTCCAACAAGCGAGATTCTAACCACCGCCCCTTGACATTCAACGGCATTACCATCAATATCCTGGGGGGGGGGGGTCACCATTAACCAGAAACTTAACTGGACCAGCCACATAAATACTGTGGCAACAAGAGCAGGTCAGAGGCTAGGTATTCTGCAGCGAGTGTCTCACCTCCTGACTCCCCAAAGCCTTTCCACCATCTGCAAAGCACAAGTAAGGAGTGTGATGGAATACTCTCCTGGATGAGTGCAGCTCCAACAATACAAGAAGTTCGACACCATCCAGGACAAAGCAGCCTGCTTGATTGGCATCCAATCCACCACCTTAAACATTCACTCCCTCCACCACCGGCGTACCGTGGCTGCATGGTGTACCATGTACAAGATGCACTGCAGCAACTCGCCAAGGCTTCTTCGGCAGCACCTCCCAAACCCGCAACCTCTTCCACCTAGAAGGACAAGGGCAGCAGGTGCATGGGAACACCACCACCTCCAAGTTCCCCTCCAAGTCACACATCATCCTGACTTAGAAGTATATCGCCGATCCTTCATCGTCACTGGGTCAAAATCCTGGAACTCCATCCCTAACAGCACTATGGGAGTACCTTCACCACACGGACTGCAGCGGTTCAAGGCAGCGGCTCACTACCACCTTCGAGGGCAATTAGGGATGGGCAATAAATGCTTGCCTTGCCAGCGACGCCCACATCCCATAACCTAATTTAAAAAAATTGCGGGGGGGGGGGGGGGGGGGGAAAGAGAGGTTCAGCACCTGTGGGGGCTGCACTGGGGGTCATTTGGCAGCTGCGGAACTACACTTAATATAGCAGCCAAAGCATTTAGGAGCAAAGCAAAATGATGCAAATAAAGAGAATGGGTCAAGGCTGATTTTATCCAAACCAACTGTAAATGAAGCACTTAGCATGCTGGTGACAGTAACATGCTGCTAGCATGCTGAACCGAGTAGATCTAATTTTAATCAGAGCATGCTTGCAGCAATTAATTTCCAATTGAAGTCTCTCCAATGTATAGAGAAAAAAAAATGACAGTGTAATTGACAGCCGGCAGCACTAATACTACAAGAGGAGCAATGTTCAGGGACCCATTGACATGAATATGAGCCAGAACATTGCAGGTGCTTTGTGTTTGGCTACTGAACCCATTTGTAATGGTGGCTGTAATCAGAGAGACATGGAATGACCCCAGGAACTTCTTGTACATTAATCTGTTAACTCCTAGTTTAGAAGTATTCACCATTTCCTTCAGTGTGTTTCTCAGTACATTCCTTCTCACTCCCTGCTATCGATCCTGCCTTTCCCATAATATGTTGAGACTCGAGATCGATCTCTCTCTTTTGATGCCAAGTTGAATAATCAGGTCTCATCACTGCTTTCATCTTCCCAATCCTCCACCCCAAGGTGCCAATTGACAGAACGTTAAATCACAGCCAATAATCAAATAACACAAGCAACAAAGTGTTGAGCTCAATTTGGAGAAAAGCAGAAATGGTGCAGTGGCCATTACATTTATACTATGAAAGCGGTGATAAGACCAACAGCTTAACTGTATTTGATAGCCGTTTTATGATTGGGTACTGCATATTAAAGTAGCTACCAAAATGGCTCAGTTAGTACATTTACAGTGTAGTTTGGGACTCAGCCACAGAGACCAGTAAAGACCCAGGTAGTTGATCCCTGGTCTGTGTCGAGTCAGTCGGAGGGAAGGCAGATAAGTTATTTTTCTGCGCGCCCCCTGGAGAGGGGGGAGGGCAAAAGGATGGAAAGATGAGCTCTTGATTATACTGACCCCTGCTATACTCAGGGTCAACTCCCCCCGCCCAACACCCCACCGCCGCAAAACAGCTAAACAGTCCAGAATCACGCATAAAGAACACGGGGTAAGATACCACAGAGAGTCACCAGGCAGACCTGTTGAGGCATACTCATCTGGTGTCAGACATGTTCATTTTGGTTTGTAAAATGCAACTAATTTTGACATGTTTAAGTCTTAAAAATGACCAACCTAGCTGCTGTTCCTTATACTTCCACCTGCCACCCACCCAGACTCACTCACGGGGTGGGGGTGCAGGGCAGGTGCTGCCTTGCTAGAGAGATGTGTTATGATCCTCTTGCTGTCAAACTCTCCTCGGCTCCAAGGTGGCGAGGTGAGACAGGGTGGAACAGGTTCCCAGAGAGTACCCCGCACAAGAGTGAAGAGTCTCACTTCTACGCAATTCAAACAGCCCAATTCTGCCCCAAAAATAGAGTCAAGTTTGAGTAAATGGCATTTCAGAGATTTTAAGATCGACGTTTAGGTTGGAAGTGACCAGCTCCACGATTGGAGCTGCAGAGCTCCCCATGTGCACTGGAAACCTGGCTCTCTCTCCATTCTATATAGGTATTTGGGTGCCTGGGAAACTTCACCACCCCATTAGTTACCATCACGTTGCTATGACATCAACTGCGTTCACCAAGGTTGACAAGCGGTGGAGGAAGATGGCAGGAGAAAGCCTCTCTGTGTGCTCGAAGATTCTGAGTGTCGCCGACTCTCAAACACTCCCAAGCATCTTTTAGGTTGTTGCCCTGCTACCAAATGGTTGCAGGAAACATCACGTTCCACACCTGAAGGGGAAAGGGGGCAGACCCCAAATGTCACTGGTCACCTCAGTAACACACAAGACAAGAAACAAACGAATTGGGAAACAGATGCAAAAGCTGCACCTTCTAAATCTAGAAACATAGAAAACGTTTGCTGAGTGTTAGAGCAGAGTCCCATTGTAATGAGTGTGGATTAGCAAAAAGGGCACTTGGCAGTAAACTGTATGGACAGTATCTTTGGAACACGGTTGCTAGGGTCAGAGTGTAGGCACTAGACATTGGGTTCTGCTCTCCCATTATTTCATGCTGTTCAGGCAGTACATCTCAAACATATCCAACCCCAACTGTACATCTTTTCTTTCAGCACTCTTTCTGTTAATGTACAAGGGTCTTAATACCATCTGTATTGGCATAGTTGTTGAGGTGGTAGTAAGGTTCCTATAATTGACCTCTGCTGAGATCAGGGCAGAAAAGGAGGGTTATACACTGGTATCAGGCTTCTCTCACTGATCCCTGCTGTGGAGCAGACCTGGTTGCCATGGCCACAGAGCATCAACACACTCAGTCCAGCATTGCACACGAACTTGGTGACAGGGGGAAGGGGTGGCTGAGGTCCTGAGCGTTATTAATCCCAGTACGAGTTCCCAACTTTGGAAGACATGGGGTAACTTGACTGACATTTACAGGTAGGGCTCCTGCAAAATCTGCTGACAGAAGTGGTTGCAGAAATCATGATAAAAGAGCAATAAAAATATATTAAATGCACCAAAAGGCAACTAAATACAACTGTAAACCAAGAGAGCCCGATTTTAGAATCGTGCTAGTTTGCTAGTAACCTGGGATTTCAGGACCACAGACACCCATAAGAAAGCAAAGAAGAACTTGTATTTCTATAGCACTTTTCACAATCTCAGGACATCCCAAATCACTTTACATCAATGAAGTACTTTTGAAGTGCAGTCACTGTTGTAATGTAGGAAATACAGCAGCGAATTTGCACACAAGATTGTGCAAACAGCAATGAGATAAGTGGCCAGATAATCTGTTCTGGTGATGCTGGTTGATGGATAAATATCAGCTAGGACACCGGGAAGAACTCTCCTGCTCTTCTTCAAATAGTGCCATGGGATCCTTTACTTCCATCCCAAAGACAGCACCTCTGACAGTGCAGCCTGGATTATTTGCTCAAGTTTCTGGAGTGGGCCTTGAACTCATTCAGTTCTACCACTGAGCCACTGCTGACTATATTCTGTCGGAAAGTTGGAATAGGTGATCTTGGGCACACGGACTTTTGGGGAAAGTTTACTTCCAATGCAGATTGTGTACGTTACCCAATCTAACCTTTATGGCAATACAGAAGAGGGGATGGTGGTGGGTGGGGGTTGAGATTATGTATTGTGTTGGAGATGGGCACAGCAAGAATAAAGATTGGTAATATTACCCCCCCATGAACAGAAAAAATAAATCTAGACTAGGACAAGTAGAGATCATGAGGCCCACCCAAACCTGCCCTTCCAGTTTTCCAACGCTCTCATTCCTTGCATTGAACGGTTTTGACTGCCCTAAAGACTGTTTGCAGTCAAATAACTGGAGACCTGCTTGCTGAGGTGGGTACAAGCTTTGAGAATTGGTTTCCAATTGCACAGCACAATACAAAGTAATTCACAAAACGCTACCAGCTGCTGCAACCCAGATACCTTCAAACTAGAAATACTGCCCAGACCACCACACACTTGGCCTTCTTTCTGGGGCCAGGAATCAAAACAAAATCAGTCCAGGAACAGGATCAGTCCTCTCCACACCAAAGCTCAGGGGGTACTCACCCCGAGGTTCTGAATGTGGAAGGGGAAGTCTCTCTGCATTAGGAAACATAGAGTGGTCATAAATTTCAAAGTAGTGCACACACGGTAGTGAAAGGGCAGATGAAAGCGAGAAAGAATGACAGTGAATTCTTCCATCTGTCATTTTACACAAAAATCAATTTCATTTTGCATAGCCCACCTTTTCCAAGGGAGTGTATTAGAAACTTGAAGTAGAGAGTTTCTTATGGAAAGACCCATTTGTAAGCGGATACTTTCCTGCTAAGTGCCTTACACCTGGAGACAAGTGTTATAGTCCAGCCCTGGTTAAACCTGAAAGGGACAGCTATCCTCCCAAAGTCAGACATCTTTCTGCTCAGTCTTCTGGAAGCTCAGATCAATATGCCAAGGGAGCAGTAGTATGCTTCAGAGGTGCTGTAATTCACTTCAAAGAATCTCCATACAGATCACTTGTTATTACAGGAGATTGCTGACAGTTCTGCCCACATTCTGCAGTTCCAGACTCCTGTTTGTGTTTCTTTACCTGAAATTCTGACAAGTTTTTAAAGAGATACACATTTCAATCATTTCTTGAATCCCCCTTGCCACAGATTTCTCTCCACATCCTTGAGAAGAAGCTTGCTGTTGCTCATAGAACTTTACAACACAGAAGTTGGCCATATGGCCTGTGCCGGCTCTTTGAAAGAGCTTTCCATACAAGTTCCACTCCCCTGCTCTTTCCACATAGCATTGCAAAGTTCTCTTTTTCAAGTATAAATCCGATTCCCTTTTGAAAGGAATTCACGTTGAGCTCTGTGAATGTGGGGAGGCTATTTGACTGTAGGGGCATCACCAACAAGCCCAATTCTGTCCATGTTGTGGTCTGCACACGTGCTTTTCAGCAGGAGTTACTGGGATTGGTTTGTAAATCAGGAGCAGGACCCTGGCTGATTTTTTCCCCTCAAACTCACAGGTGTTGAGGTCCATTGCAGTGCCCCAACTTGGTGCCCCAGCTGAGATTAGCTAACTCAGCACAGACTGACGACTGAACCCGAGGCCTGCCTAATGTGACCGTGCTATCCATTTAGTGAACACAAGGAAAGTGCAACTCCAAAAAACTGACTTTCGAGTGAAGAACATGGACATTCATTAAGTAGATATCCACTATATTAGCCACTAGCGGCTAATTGACAATCACAGTCACATTTCTGATTAGTAATTAAAAGTGAGTAATAGACACCGTCGTGGAGCCTCTGATCTCAATTCACATATTCGCACGGCCTATGCATGTGAACTTTAACTTTTCTGTGCGACTGTTGGTGAAATGGTAAGACGAACAGCAGAGAGTGCAAGCGTTTCTTGATCGCTGTGTGTGCTTTACTCCCTTGGTTACTGCTCATGGGTTATCTACTAAAATGGTGTGTGACACGGGAGCGGGATGTGGATGGGCGGATGGCGAGCGGGCAGGGGTCTGGCGAGTCTCGTACGAATCAGCATTCTCAGCGATCACACTATCGGTCACAACTGCTGGACGAAAACCTAGAAACTGCACCAAGATGTCCCATAAATTCTAGAATTCTAAACTTTGGTCAGAGAGTTTTGCACTGAATGGAGGTAGATGTGTGTTAAATAAATATACACATGAAGTTCTTTTACCTGGATTGTGTGCAAGACTTTCTACTAAAATTAGTGCGTGTGACTAATAGTGTCACCACAGCAACACCTGTGCCTCGTCAGCTATTTTGAGTGGATGACACTGCCTGAAAAGACAAGATTTAACTTCTTTCTGACATGCAACTTATACACTACTGGTAAGCATAGAAGCTAGGAGCAGGAGTAGGCCATTCGGCCCCTCGAGCCTGCTCTGCCATTCAATGCGATCATGGCTGATCATCCAAACTCAGTACCCTGTCCCTGCTTTCTCCCCATATCCCTTTAGCCTTAAGAAATATATCTAACTCCCTCTTGAATATATTTAATGAATTGGCCTCAACTGCCTTCTGTGGTAGAGAATTCCACAGGTTCACCACTCTCTGGGTGAAGAAATTCCTCCTCATCTCAGTCCTAAATGGCTTACCCCTTATCCTTAGACTGTGACCCCTGGTTCTGGACTCCCCCGCCATCGGGAACATCCTTCCTGCATCTTGTCTGTCTAGTCCTGTTAGAATTTTATAAGTTTCAATGAGATCCCCTCTCATTCTTCTAAACTCTAGCAAATATAAGCCTAATCGACCCAATCTCTCTTCAGACGCCATTCCTGCCATCCCAGGTATCAGTCTGGTGAATCTTCGCTGCGCTCCCTCCATGGCAAGAACATCCTTCCTCAGATAAGGCGACCAAAACGGCACACAATACTCAAGGTGTGGTCGCACCAAGGCCCTGTACAACTGCAGCAAGACATCCTTGCTCCTGTACTCGAATCCTCTTGCTATGAAGGCCAACATACCATTTGCCTTCTTAACCGCCTGCATGCTTACCTTCAACGACTGGTGCACAAGGACTCCCAAATCTCGTTGCACTTCCCCCTTTCCCAATCTATTGCCGTTCAAATAATAATCTGTCTTCCTGTTTTTGCCACCAAAGTGGATAACCTCGCATTTATCCACATTATACTGCATCTGCCATGCATCTGCCCAATCACCCAACCTGTCCAAATCATACTGGAGTTTCTCTGCATCCTCCTCACAGCACACACGC
This sequence comes from Squalus acanthias, assembly GCA_030390025.1. NCBI lineage: Eukaryota > Metazoa > Chordata > Chondrichthyes > Squaliformes > Squalidae > Squalus > Squalus acanthias. Next base: position 60,613,883 of record CM059435.1, read on the forward strand.
CCACCCAGCTTTGTGTCGTCTGCAAACTTGGAGATATTACATCTCGTTCCCTCGTCTAGATCATTAATATATATTGTGAACAGCTAGGGTCCTAGCACCGATCCCTGCGGTACCCCACTAGTCACTGCCTGCCACCCGGAAAAAGACCCGTTTATTCCAACTCTTTGCTTCCTGTCTGCCAACCAGTTCTCTATCCAAGTCAGTACCTTACCCCCAATCCCATGTGCTTTAACTTTGCACGCTAATCTCTTATGCGGGACCTTATCGAAAGCCTTCTGAAAGTCCAAATACACCACATCCACTGGTTCTCCCTTATCTATTCTACCAGTTACATCCTCAAAAAATTCCAGTAGATTAGTCAGGCATGATTTACCTTTTGTAAATCCATGTTGACTTTGTCCGATCCTGTCACTGTTTTCCAAGTGCTCTGCTATTACATCTTTTATAATGGACTCTAGCATTTTGCCCACTACCGATGTCAGGCTTACAATTCCCCATTTTTTTCTCTGCCACTTTTTTTAAATAGTGGGGTTACATTAGCTACCCTCCAATCCATGGGAACTGTTCCAGAGTCTATAGAATTTTGAAAGATGACCAGCAATGCATCTACTATTTCTAGGGCCACTTCCTTAAGTACCCTAGGATGTAGATTATCAGGCCCTGGGGATTTATCGGCCTTCAATCCCATCAATTTCCCTAACACCATTTCCCTACAAATAGTGATTTCATTCAATTCCTCCCTCTCATTAGACCCTATGTTCCCCGACATCTCTGGGAGTTTTTGTGTCCTCCTTTGTGAAGACAGAACCAAAGTATGTATTTAATTGGTCTGCCATTTCTTTGCTCCCCATTATAAATTGCCCTGATTCTGACTGCAAGGGACCTATGCTTGACTTCACCAATGTTTTTCTCTTCACATATCTATAAAAGCTTTTACAGTCAGTTTTAATGTTCCCTGAAAGCTTCCTCTCATATTCTATTTTCCCCCCTCTTAATTAATCCCTTTGTCCTCCTTTGCTGAATCCTAAACTGCTCCCAATCCTCAGGTTTGCTGCTTTTTCTGGCCAATTTATATGTCCTCTCCTTGGATCTTATGCTATCCCTAATTTCCCTTGTTAGCCATGGTTGAGTCACCTTTTTTGTTTTATTTTTATGCCAAACAGGGATGAACAAATTCTGTAGTTCATCCATGCGATCTTTAAATGTTTGCCATTGCCTATCCACCATCAACCCTTTAAGTAACGCTCCCCAATCCATCCTAGCCAACTCGCGCCTCATACCATCGCAGTTTCCTTTCTTTAAATTCAGGACCCTAGTCTGAGTCAACTACTTCACTCTCCATCTTAATGAATAATTCTATCATATTATGATCGCTCCTCCCCAAGGGGCCTCGCACAACAAGATTGCTAATTAATCCTCTCATTACATAATACCCAGTCTAAGATGGCCTGATCTCTAGTTGGTTCCTCGACATATTGGTCCAGGAAACCATCCTGTATACACTCTAAGCCCCAGCATCTAACGGGATCCCTGCACTTCACAGGCAAGACCAGTTAACTGCTTTTATGGCCCCATTTTCAAAACATGCGTTCGCTTTGCTTTTACAACACCAATGTATTTAGGGTGTACAGAATGAAAAAAAACAAGCGACCCAGTGAGCGATTGACAGATGCACGGAGCGAGAGACACACCCACCCAGCACGCGCTACACACACAGAGAGAGAGAGAGAGAGAGAGAGAGAGAGAGAGAGAGAGAGAGAGAGAGAGAGAGAGAGAGAGAGAGAGAGAGAGAGAGAGAGAGAGAGAGCAAATTCCTTAGAAATCACCTGATCAGCAAGGGGCCAGATTGTGCTCTAGACTACAACCAGATGACACAGAAGATCAGCCAATCACTAAAATATCACAGCAATCTCACCACATCCAGTTGGTACATTTTCAGGGGATGGGGGTGGGGGGGGTTTCGATAACAACTGGGCTAGTGCACACTACACGGTAAATAGAGCCAAACCAGTGGAAGCAACAAGTCTAAAACAGATGAGCACCTCAGGATGTCCCAAGGCACTTCACAGGTAATGAAATACTTTTGAAGTCTGGTCAATGTTGTAATGTCGGAAACATGGCAACCAATTTGCGCACAGCAAGATTGCACAAACATCAATGAAATAATGACCAGCTCATTGTTTTAGTGATGTTGATTGAGGGATAAATATTGGCCAGGACACCAGGAGAACTCCCCGACTCTGCTTTGAAATAGTGCTGTGGGATCTTTCATGTCCACCTGAGGGCAGACAGGGCCTTGATGTTTCATATAAAAGACGGCACCTCCAACAGTGCACACTCCCTCAGCACTGCACTGAAATGTCAGCCCAGAATATGTGCTCAAGTCTCTGGAGTGGAACTTGAACCCACAACATTCTGACTCAAAGTGCTACCATGAGCCATGGCTGACACCACAAATTCAGTGAATGTGCAACAGCTTTTAGTTTGTCCTTAGTGAGCTGCAGTGTTGGTCTGTCCTGCAGCCTCAATACTCGAGGCATTTCAGAAAGAAGCTGGAGGACTGCATGCCTGCTTTCTATAGATAGCAGTAATGCGTCTTAACCCTAAATTCAAGATGGGCAACTTCTGCACAACTGTTTTTTATTTAGCCAGTTTGGGAAGTTTCCTACATTATCAATTGTACAGAAAGGTTATGGGATTTATCTGAAGGTTACTGTAGTTCACTACTCCCATCCATGGCTTAGCTCCAGTTTCTGATCACAGACGTTAAGCAAGTGTCACCGAAGGGTTATTTGGTGCATCGGAAGCAACACACTACAGGGGAAATGCACTTTAAGAGCATCTCACAGAATACTGATCCAGCACTTACAACCGAACCCACCTCTATCCCTACCAGTGACAGACCTGGACCCAGCAGGTCTTTCACATCACCTCAAAATGCTCACTCTAGGCACGGCACAAGTTTGGAAGGGCAGAATCTGTAACTGTGCAGCAGGGTACTTCACACAGCAGTAGTGAGCGTCATGTGAAAATTTCACGCGTCTTCCATGATGCTTCATTGTAACCTGGGTGATCAGAAATCCGACCGTGGAACTGCATAATACATTCAATGTGCCATGCACTACGATTTACTGAGTCTGAGCGACACACAAACTCCATTCCAGTCCGGTGATTCAGTCAGGACTAGCTTTAGCCTGGTTCACCCTGTGTTGCAGTTACTTCCCAACATCGGCCATCATAAAAGGAAATATATTGCTGATGAATAAGCAAAAAAAAAAACCTGGCACTCCACTTTCATTAAACCAAGACCCCGTCTGCTCTCTCGGGTAGACATAAAAGATCCCATGGCACTATTTTGAAGAGAAGGGGAGATATCCCTGGTGTCCTGGCCAATATTTATCCCTCAATCAACGCCACTAAAAAACAGATTATCTGGTCATTATCATGTTGCTGTTTGTGGGAGCTTGCTGTGCACAAATTGGCTGCCATGTTTCCTACATTATAACAGTGACTTCACTTCAAAAGTACTTCATTGGCTGTAAAGCGCTTTGTGACATCCTGAGGTCACGAAAGGTGCTATATAAATGCAAGGCTTTCTTTCTTTCTACAGCATTAGTCAATTGGTCCCAGCAACAACTGAAATCATGGATACAAATCCCATGACTAGCAATTTCAAAACTGAAGATCAAAATCAGCGATGATTCCGTCAATCAGTATTGCTTCTTTGGTTGGAGTTCAAATTTGAACCATTGATTCCAGACTGGGTCCATACAGGGGTAAAGGAGTGAGCTGAATGGAGATGATCTGTTGGCCTCACCTGTTATAATTGCTGGGTCCATCCAGCTACTCCCACTCTCCCAGTTCAGGCTGGTGCTGTTGGCTGAGGTTGGTGCTGCATGGTTCACTGAAGAGCAGGAAGCAGCATTTGGTAGTCCCCCAAAATTGATGTTAATATTTGGTAACAGTGCCCGTAGACCATCCTGCCACTCTTTCACATTTAAACTTGCCACATTACTGCCGCTGTCTGAAAAAAATAAAATAAAATAAAAGGAAAAACAAAAATTAACTGGGCATTGCCAGATAAGTTTTGGATTTTTACTGGTCTTGACTCCATGCCACTTAAAGGGGTCTTACATATTCACTAGTCTGCTCGCATGCATTCAGCGGCCCCGCCTAGGTTGGGTTTGCACACTCTAGGTGGCATTTCCATTCCTACTACTGGGGGTCCTCATACTAGCTGTTTTTCTCTGCTACTGAAGCAACAGTACCATTTTTGAACCAACGGCCACTTGTTGGCCCATTTAAATGGTTTAAGGCATCCTCTGGATCCCGTCTCCATTCCAGTCACCGAGGTCCATGCACATTCCCTGGATCCACTCTATTTCAGCCACCCAGGTCCACGCACATTGCTCTGGCACAGTGCGTATTCCAGCTTCCAAAATCCACACGTGTTCATTAGTCCTACCCGATGCCCAACTATAAGGATCTTTCCTCAACTCAATAAGATTTCTGTTTACTTAACCAACATACATCTGCAGCTCATTCATGTGATAAAGCCACAAGCAATGTAAAGTAGTCATATTTACAAATTGACAAGGCCCAATAATGAATGGGAAGTTCTGCCCTTTGAACTCACATCATCTCCTTTCACTCCCTTCTCCCTGTCCCACAAAAGAACGGAGCCTGCATGAACAAGGCTTTGGAAATCCTACAAAAAGCAATCTAAAATTTTAATTTGTTCAAATTATTTACAACTCGGGATGAGAGTCTCAACACCACACCACTACTGATTCAATATCATAGCTTAGCAACCTCAAGTTAATGGAAGTTGAGAATTTAATTCTCTTCGCACAGCTCACCCACTCTACAGACTTCCTCCCACAGGTCAGGAGCAGATCAGACAAATTATACTGGCGGTGCACTTAGTAGTCTGGTTGAAAATTTACAACCAAAAAGATGGCAGATCCCCCTGGATAGTACCATCACCCCCAATCTTGGACACAGGACAAAATGTGCCAGTATCCTAGGGTGGCAACCTGGCCCTTCTGTTTACACTGTTACTCTCCTTCTTGTAATCCATCTCTTGCATCACCTAATTACTACTTTCTTATTTACTTCATCTTTTATACAGTCATTTTCAGCCTTGGTAGCATCCTGAGCCTTGCTTTTTAACCAGCTTCTTTTATTAAAAAAAATGTAATAGTTGAGTTAGGAGGCAGGCAAGAGATGAGACTTCGATCTAAGCCACTGTTACACTGGCTTCAAAAATGTAGAACGCGATCCCCCCACATCCCAGAATTCCACATAATAAAAATGGAATCCAAGTTATTCAGTCACTATAAACCGGTGGTCCTGATCAAGATCTGGTTGGGAGCCAACTACGTAAACGATTGAGTGGTCCATTTGCTTGTCCGTAACAATAGCGCACACAAGATGTGATGGTTACGAGTGCTCGGTTTAAAGTTAATCACGCGTCAACAAACTGAACATTGAAAGCACAAAAAAAATGAAAGTTGAACGGAATGGATTTTCAATAATTACAAGTTTGCAAAATGCTCCGCTGACGTTTACAACCCTGCTCGAGCAGCTCTCAGGAAAAATTGATGTGCTGCAGGTCAGCCAACAGCCTCTTAAAATAATTGCTGCCTGTGCGTGCTCACATTTATACACAGGCACTGAAGTTAATGCAGATGCAAACTGAAGCAAGGCTGCTGACAATGGGCACCACCCGATCGGACTAGAATGCAAAGGCTCCTTTGCTGGGCAGCATAACACGTACCTGGATCAAGGGCCTCCTTACTACATCGTAGTCTGCCATGGTCTTGTTAACGTGGTCAAAGGAGTTTTCTTTTGAGCTATTTTCACATTATAGGTAAGTAATACTGCCAAATACACTCAGCATTTCTCATCAAAACAGAAATATTGGTACTACTATTTACCACTTCAACCACCACAAATAGTTGGAATCAGAATAAATCCTGCCTCTTTGGTGACCTCGTTGACTGCCAATCCTGCCTGCTCATGGCCCACCATTCAAGTGGCTGCACTGTACAGAAAGGAACTGGATTTAAAGGGGGAGTTGACAGAAGTCACGTAGATTACTCCTCGCTTGAAGAACCATACAATAAATGGCAATTTCACAAAGACTAGTCTGTCAGCTTGGCTCAGCTGCACTCTCACTCAGGTCAGAAGGCTTGGGTTTGAGTGCCGACACTTCAGCAAGCAGCAACTTGAATTTATACATAGGCTTTAGGTTGAAAACAGCCCAAGGCACTTCAAAGGGAAGAGATAAGTGCAGAGGAGTCAGAGTTTACCAAGATGAGGAATAATAAGGCAAGGGATTTAGAAAAAGTTCCAGAAAGTAACACTGAAAAAATAAAGTTTCAGCCAGCAATGGTGCAGCAAAGGGAGCATTGGATGAGCAGGAGGCCAGGATTGGAGGGCCGAAGAGGACAGGCTGGGACATTAGGTTGGAGGAGCCTGCAGAGATAAGGTGAGGCAAAACCAGAGGAAATGTAAGTGAGGACGAGGATTTTGAATTGTGTGTTGGGAAAGTGGGAGCCATGTTGGTCACGGAGGCCAAGGATGCTGGGCGAGTGGGACTTTGTCTGGTTAAGGATCTGGGCGGTGAAGTTTGGGATGAGTTGAAGGTGGCAGAAGATGGAGTTTGGGAGGCTGCCAAAAAGTAAAGTCTGGAGGTAACAAAAGTGTGCACAAGAGTTTCAGTGTTAATGTGAGTGAGGTAGAGGCAGTTGTAATGGGGGAGAACTGCATTCTTTTTCATATGAGATGCTGCATTGCAGTGATGTCTGCCTTTTCTGGTGGCTCCAATGATCCTGTGGCAAGATGTTCCCCCAGTGTCCTTTTCCCCTCCACTCTCTACTCTCCCAAACATCTGCAGTTTTCACCTGGAAGTGCTGACTGATGCTTGTGTATAGTTCCACAGGCACCAGAAACAGCCCAAATTGTGATTATTCACATGCAGGTCAATCAAGTGTAGGCAGGCTCTTTGCCTGTGCAAGTTTCACAGCTGAACTGGATCCTTACTCACCTAACCTCCACAGAAACACTTTCCAGTTGGAGCCTGTGAATAGGAGAGGGGAGTAGGAGCTCTAGACGATTCTTCCTCTCACTTGTGAAGGGCACGGAGGCCAATTGTTATACCACACCTGCTGCACTGGCCAAGATCAGCCAACGTGACAGACAGGTAACTGGACCTGGACCTCCTTTTGTACAAATCGGCAATGTACCAGGCAGTGTGCCTGGCAACAGGGCTATCTGAGGGGGCGGGGAACAGAATATGTGATGCGTCATATTAACTGTCTTGAGCAGATGGTTGACACCTTGTGGAGCCTTTGAGTTATTCATACTTCACAGTGAGCTCAAGATTCAAACAGAATGATTTCTAACCCTGGAAAATCTGCTGGAAGAATTGAACATTCAAAGAGGTGTTTGTGGATGGCAAGGGTAAGGGGGCATTATACTCAACTACTTGAGGATAGTTTTAAAAATTAGACATTTACACAGCACCTTTAACATAAGGTCAAGATATTAGAGTGTCTTTCTCCCAAAGCCAGTTAAAATATCGGGACAGGCGTACAGGAAACAGGCTCGTTACTGCACCACCGACTGCAGTTCTCCTGTTAGGTTGGAAGTTCCATTAAAAATCAATATTCATTTTAATTTTTTCAAAAAAGGTGAAGTCCGACAAGATTGATTACAATACCACTGTGTGGATACGTCAATATGCTTCCAAATGAATGAGTACAACAACTGTAATGACCAAATTAAACACACGACTCCGCAGAAACCAGTGTCGGTGGGTTTTTTTTGTTGGGGAGGGCGGGGGGTCTACTCAGCGTTCCCACTCCACCACCACCTGGGCTTTTTCTTAAACCCCAACCAACATACATCACGTTCCACACATTACGTGGAAACATTATTAGGGAGACAAAAAAAAAAACCAAGGTATTTTGGATAATACAACTCTACTGATGGAGGAAATTCAGAGTCAGGAATTTGAAGCACCCCTGTAATGCTTCAACCAAAAGCTACTGATCTGCAGGCGCACAGCAAGTCTCGGGGTCCGGGCTAAAACATCATTGCTTTGAATCAAGCTCTGTGCGGGCTGGGGGTGGTGGATCAGCACTTGTAAGCAGTCCTCACCAGTACGCACATTCTGAAGCTGTTCAATGGCTGCCTCGCACAGCCCGTGAAATGCAAACAACCAAGAGATTGCTGCTGGATATTCCCAGTTGGATCTTCAGCTACGAGCAAAAGAGCTCTCTCCTAACTCATCCAGCCACAGAATTCACTTCATTTACTGTATTTCCATGGACACTTTTGTGACAGAGCCCGAGCCCTTCTCATCCTACTTCGGTGTCAAGCAAAATCAGTGCTTTGTTTAAAACAATGGTCTTGGGGTGCTTGTTTATCATTTAGATAATTATTTTGGAAACACACATTTCTCTTTAGCGGGATCCCTGAATTTTACCACCTTTGAAATGAGGGGGAGCACAAAACAGACCAATTTAAGTGCAGATGAGCTACCTCATTGACTTCCACTTTTTGCTCGTGACTGAGGACATGGTTAGGGCTGCTGAGGTAAATGCAGTTGAGTAATGCTGGAAATATTTCAAACTGGAAACAATCCCTAACCAGGTCTGAAGCCACCTATCCTAAACAATTCAATACGAGTCTAATTCCACCAGACAGATGCAGGTAACTGCTTAAATCATGTATGCATGTCCTCAAAGTCTTCGGACTCTCAACTATCCTTCAAGTAATGCAAAAAAATGAGGGACACAAGATTTGGTGAGAAGCATGACAGGCAGGCTAGCAGCTTTTGATGTACAGTATTAGCTACCTTTTAGTCAATTGGCTGAAGTACTTAAGTGCCAACCAAAACTATTTGCTGAATTTTTGAGTAGCAGTATCTTGGCTTTGCTTCAGTCAAGTAGAGGTGGCTGTAGAAATATGTGCTGCAGTCTTGCAGCTTTCCAACTCTTCAAACCCATTCCAAAGAGCATAACATTACAGTATTGGAGACCTAACTTGCATAATAAAAGCCTTGAGTTTCATAAAGGAGGGAGTCAGGTGTTGTGGGAGGGAATCCCATAAGCTAGGATGGGACACCAACTCTGGATAGTGTGCGCTCAATGGGCCAAATGGCCTTTTCCCACTCTTCAAACCCACCGTAGAAATTTAAGACAATTTATGTATTATACTAAAGGAGAGAACGGAGAAATTATACATATTACAATAGATACTGTGGACACTACAAACACCTATCACAGGCGAAGTGTCACTCTATTAATAAGTGTAGTCTATGTTGGTTCATGTAATAAGTCATCCCCCATCACTCCAATCAGTGTGGTCTAACTGAAAGAGATACTGGAACATACAAGGGCAACAAAGGAGATTCTCCCCACAACACATTCAAGTTTCTTATCCAGAGAACCTCCTATTCCCAGATAACGTACAAAAGCAACGCCATTATCACACCAACTGATAGCAGTTCAAAACCAAGGCTACCCTTGAACACAATTTTAGTTTTAAGATGAAGTGGTTGAATGAAGTTCAGGTCAGATATAAGCACAGATCATTCAGCCATTCTAAACAATGCTGGTAACTGAGCACAGAAACAATGCCAAAAGACCACTCAGTACAATAGCAGCATCAAGACAAAGCTTGAGTCACTCAATCGCAACAGCTGGCAATAGTCTCCCAGCCCTCTTTCGCACTGATGCCGAGGAAGTTTAAAACGCCATTATTTGGTCCAATTCCCTGATGCAGTTCTCTGGTGTCAGCTGCCAGTACACCACTTATATCCTAGAATTACCGGTTGTAGCAAGACCACCTCAGCAGTCTGTTTGGAGTGGTGTAGGAGCACTTCATTTGGATCCTCACATCAGGTCCATTTGAACTGTGGAAAACATCTGGTACCACAATTCTAGATTAGTTGCATGGTGTCTTCAGAGATCACTAAGGTGCATAACAAGGGTGAATTACTGGTGGATGCAAGTCTGCTGAGGCAATGGACTAAAGAGTATCGGCACATTTAAACAGTGATTTTATTTTCTCCCTCTGGGGCATTGGTGCTGGTACATTAAATAAGCTCGGTGACAGTTTCATCCTTCAGCTATCACATGCATTGCAAGGCTCTTAGGATTGAATGGATGGGATGTGGGTCAGAATCAAAAACCTTGACTTGCACTTGGACCACATGTTCTACCGCAGGAATAAGTTGTACTGATATGATCTGCACCCGAATAGAGCTGGGATCAGTACCCTCAAAGGGAGAGTTGTGGGAAAGGAATTAAAGTAACATGGTTGAGGGGAGGGGGGAAGCAAGTGACTAGAACAGGCAGCTTAGAAGGGCAAGTAAGTTTTAGGTCTCAGAAATAAGGAGGGAGCAAGGTTTAATGACATTAACAGAAAAAAAAAATCAGGATTGGGAAAGCAAAAAAAGTGGAACAATTGATAAACCAAGGGGACCCAAACTAAAATGGATATTCATATAGAATGTATGAAAAGAAATTTAGGGAGCTATAGCCGTTGCTTAAAAATCAGAAAATCATGCTGTAGTAAGAGTGACTGAAACATGGGATACAACCTGATACCACCAACAACTAGTTGTATTTATATAGTACCTTGAGTAGTAAAATGTCCCAAGGTGCTTCACAGAAGCGTTGTCACACAAAATGTGACATCAGGCCACATAAGGAGATATTAGGTCAGATGACCAAAATCTTGGTCAAAGAGGTAGATTTTGAGGCGCCTCTTAAAGGAGAAAAGGAAGTTAGAGAGGCAGAGAGGTTGAAAGAGGAAATTCCAGAGCTTAGGACCTTGGCAGCTGAAGACACAGCTATCAATGGTGGAACGATTAAAATCAAGGATGCTGCAGAGGCCAGCATTAGAGGAGCGCAGATATCTCAGAGGGCTGTCGGAGAATACAGAGCTTGGGAGGGGCGAGGCCATGGAGGGATTTGAAAACAAAGAATTAGAATTTTAAAAACGAGGCATTACTTAACCGGGGTGATGGGCGAACGGGACTTGGTGCAAATTAAGACATGGGCAGCAGGGTTTTGGACGACCTCAAGTTTACGTAGGGTAGAACGTGGGAGGCTGGCCAGGAGTGCATTGGAATAATCAAGTCTAGAGGTAACAAAGGTATGGATGAGGGTTTCAGCAGCAGATGAGCGGAGGCAAGGGTGGAGTCGAGTGATGTTCCAGAGATAGAAATAGGCGGTCTTAGTGATGGTGCGGATGTGTGGTCGGAAGCTCATCTGTGTCAAATATGACACCAAGGTTGCGAACAGTCTGGTTCAGGCTCAGACTGTTGCCAGGGAGGGGGATGGAGACGGTGGCCAGGGAACAGAGTTTGTGGCGGGGACCGAGGACAATGGCTTGTCTTCCCAATATTTAGTTGGAGGAAATTTCTGCTCATCCAGTACTGGATTTTGGACAAGTAGTCTGACAATTGAGAGACAGTGGAGGGGTTGAGAGAGGTGGTGGTGGTGAGGTAGAGCTGGGTGTCGTCAGCGTACATGTGGAAAATGAAGCTGTGATTTCGGATGATGTCACCATGGGGCAGCATGTAAATGAGAAATAGGAGGGGGGCAAGGATAGATCCTTGGGAGACACCAGAGGTAACGGTGTGGGAGCGGGAAGAGAAGCCATTGCAGGTGATTGGCTGGCTACGATTAGATAGTTAAGAATGGAACCAGGTGAGTGCAGTCCCACCCAGCTGGACGACTGTGAAGAGGCGTTGGAGGAGGGTGGTGTGGTCAACCGTGTCAAATGCTGCAGACAGGTCGAGAAGCGATAGCTTACCTTTATCACCGTCACATAGGCCATCATTTGTGACTTTGATAAGAGCCGTTTTGGTACCGTGGCAGGGGCGGAAACCTGATTAGAGGGATTCAAATATGAAGTTCTGGGAAAAATGGGAACGGATTTGAGAGGTGACAACACGTTTAAGGACTTGAGGAAAGGAATGTTGGAGATGGGGCGGTAGTTTGCAAGGATGGAGGGGTCAAGGGTTGTTTTTTTTGAGCAGAGGGGTAATGATGCCAGATTTGAAGGAGAGGGGGACAATACCTTCAAGAAAATAAAGAGATACAGACCTCTCCCAACTCTACAATCCCAAGTCTGGCCTCTTGTACATCCCTTCCTCCATTTGTCCCACCATTCAGCTGCCTTGGCCCCTAGTCCATGAAATCCCTCCCAAAACCCGTCCACTGCCAAGATCCTCCATAAAATCCACCTCTTCGACCAAGCTTGCAGTTACTTCTGCTAACCTCTCCTTTGGCCTAGTGTCCATTTTTCCCCCCTTATGCCCGTGAAGCATTTTTTATCCACACCCCTGGGTTCTACCTGCCTTTCTTCTGCCACATTCCTGGGTCACAGGAGCCTTCTCTTTGCCAGGTTTTCCATGTTTCCCCTTGACCCCCCCTACTGCTATTCTGCTGTAGCCATTTACACCTTCTCTGGGCCCATTGCTTGTTTCTATACTTGCCCCATTATCACCTCCTTTTGCCTTGCACCATCATCCCTTTTGTCATTTAATCACTCCTGCCCTCCACCCTATTACAGACCTTTCCCTTTTGTTCTTTCCCTGCTCCCCTTTTTCCCCGGCTCTGCACTTGCGTAAAAATTGCTCATCTCCAACGTCTTCCAGTTCTGACGGAAGATCATCGACCTGAAACGTTAACTCTTCTTCCCTCCACAGATGCTGCCTAACCTGCTGAGTGCTTCCAGCATTTTCTGCTATTAGATAGGTTACTTCAACTTTCAAAAAGGCATTTGACAAAATTCCTTACGAGAGGCTAGACGTAGAGTTTAAGGCTCATTGAATAGTTGAACGGATTGGAGAAATGGATGGTAACAGGAGACAGAGGCAGATAATAAACAGAAAGTGCTATGCCTGGAGAACAGTAGCCAGTGGAGTTCCAAGCACTCTGCTTTTGCAGCCCAGCAATTTACAATATTTTTGAATGATACGGAACAGGATGTCGTTAATAGTATTACAATTGTGGATAACAAAGCACGGTGGGGTTAACGAGCAGAAAGATCGACAATCTTCAGAGAGACGTGGGATTAATTATGTAGATAGGTTGAATATGACAGATGGATTTTATTGTTCCTACACAGGTAATAGTAAATATCTGTGTAAGATAAAGCGTCCTGTTTCGCCCTAGTCCATTTTAAATGCAGGGCGAGGGATCCCAGGGGCACAATCAAGAGGGAGACACCATTATTAATTTTTAAACATAAAAGGGATTTTCAATATAGTTCTGCAGAAATGCAGCTCAGCGTGCTTTGAGGTCACCCTGGTAACATAGTTCAAATGACACCTTTCAGATATGCTTCATTTTGCTCTGCTGTAATTTCAATTCAATAGGGCATGAGCAACATTCACCAGCGAAAGGGGATGGCGGAGAAGGCAAACCAGCAAGAGGGTCACAAGTAGCAGACAGAAATTTACACATCATATTATCCCACTGTCAAAACAGTCCCAATATTTTATCGTGTGAACAGGCTGTGCCCACACGAGTCACTTACAATGGTTGAATGCTCTGGGTACCGTGACAGAGTTACCAATAGAGATTCGACCACAGTCACCATGTAACAGATACACAAACCGAGGGAAATCTGTGTCAGCCCACAAAGGGAATTTTCCATGTTGCAGAGTAGACCAACTTGCAGTGGTGCCCTCCTGTAACTGGACCCCTTGACTGCTAGCGTGGAAACACATGGTACAGCAACAGCAATACGCCAACTTGGACACAGGGCGAGAACATGCTGAGCTGGGGTCAGGCACATAACTTAAGGCAATGAGGCAAAATGCAAGTGGGTGCCACCCTCCCCTTCCCAGTGTGCCCTCCCCGTGCACCCCCCCTAATTCCCCCCTCGGCTGTACACCTCCCATCCACACTTCCTCCCCCAGTGCCTGGGTGCTCTTGTGCACCCCTTCAAGTCATCAGCTCAAAACAGCATCAGTGAAGGTGGCGGAAGCAGATACATCAGAGTACCATTACAGCATGCCCTTGGGAAAGCCAGCAAATGACTTAGCAATGTAGAGTGTCTGGGCTGACACATGGAGAATGCAGTCATTGTGCGTGGTGTTATCCTGTTGCGTATCTCGGAACAGAAATTTTGCGTGAGCCACTGAACGTGTGAACCACTCCCTACCCCTGCTATGTAACCAACATTATCCATGTTCAAAATCTAATCCTGTATGTTTACGATTCTTTAAAACTGTCTCAGAAATGACACATTTTATAACAAGTATTTGCATAGTGTTAAACAGAGGCTTCGCAAAAGGAACAGAGAGAAGCTGATGACAGAGGGAGGGCCAAACACCTGACAACACTCTTCAAGCTCACCTATGAAAAATACACACTTCAGAGCTACTGGGGAGTGGCTATACCCCAGCAAGAGCAGAGAACCTTCAAAGGACAAGAGGGAGAAGACCAAAAAAACATTGTCCGTGCAGTCAAAGGCTTATGAAAATGACTATCTGCACCTTTGCAGCTTCACTGTTAAAAAGGTGTGTGAAGAACATAACCAGGAGCAGGATTAGGCCATACAGCCCCTCGAGCCTGCTCCACCATTCAATAAGACCATGGCTGAACTTCTGTCAAATCCACTTTTCTGCCCTATCCCCATATCCCTCGACTCCCTTAGTGCCCAAAAATCTATCAGAGTCATAACTGCACAGAAGGAGGCCATTCGGCCCATCGAGTCCGTGCCGGCTCTGTAGAGCAATCCAGTCAGTCCCATTCCCCCGCTCTATCCCTGTAGCCCTGCAAGTTTATTTCTCTCAAGTGCCTATCCAGTCTCCCCTTGAAAACATTGAGTGTCTCTGCTTCCACCACTTCAGTCAGCAGCGAGTTCCAGGTCCTCACCACTCGCTGCGTAAAAAAGGTTTTCCTCACGTCCCCCCTGTATCTCTTGCCCAAAACCTTAAATCTGTGTCCCTCTAGTCCTTGTACCATCAACTAGTGGGAACAGCCTTTCGCCATCTAGCCGATCCAAACCAGTCATAATCTTGTACACCTCTATCAAATCACCCCGCAACCTCCTTTGCTCTAATGAAAACAAATCCAGCTTCTCCAACTTGTCCTTGTAGCTAAGATCCCCCATCCCCGGAACCATTCTGGTAAATTTCTTCTGCACCCTCTCAAGTGCTTTCACATCCTTCCTAAAGTGTGGTGACCAGAACTGGACGCAATACTCCAGTTGTGGCCTAACCAGCGCTTTATAAAGGTTCAGCATAACTTCTCTACTTTTGTACTCAATACCTCTATTTGTGAAGCCCAAGATCCCACATGCTTTGCGAACCACTCTCTCAATATGTCCCGCCGCCTTCAGGGACCTATGCACATTAACTCCCAGAAACACTCTGTCCCTGCACACTCTTTTAAACTGTGCCATTAAGTGTATATTGCCTCTCCCTGTTCCTTCTGCCAAAATGCATCACCTCACACTTCTCAGTCTTGAGTATACTCATCGACTGAGCATCCACAGCCCTCTGGGGTAGAGAATTTCAAAGGTTCACAGCTCTGAGTGAAGAAATTTCTTCAGTCCTAAATGGCCGACCCCTTATCCTGAGACTATGCCCACTAGTTCTGGACCCTCCAACAGTGCCTACACTCCAAAAGAACTTCATTGGCTGTAAAGCGCTTTGAGATGTCCGGTGGTCGTGAAAGGCGCTATAGAAATGCAAGTCTTTCTTTTTTTTTCCAGCCAGGGGAAAACTGCCTCTCAGCATCGACCCAGTCAAGCCTCTATTTTATATGTTTCAATGAGATCACCTCTCATTCTTCTGAACTCGAGAATATAGGCCCATTCTACTCAATCGCTCCTCAGAGGCCAGCCTGCTCAGCCGATGATTCAAGCTAGTGAACCTTGCTTGGTTGCATCCCGCCAAGGCAATTATATCCTTCCTTAGATAAGGCCAAAACTGTACACAGTACTCCAGGTGTGGTCTTACCAAGGCCCTATATAATTGCAGCAAGACTTCCTTACTCTTATACTCCAACCCTCGAGCAATAAAGGCCAACGGCTAACATATTATTTGGCTTCCGAATTGCTTGCTGTACCTGCATATCAACTCTGATTCATGTACAAGGACCCCCAAATCCCTCTGATTACCAACATTTACTAGTCTCTCACCTACTAAAAACTATTCTGCTTTTCAATTCTTCCTACCAAAGTGGATAATTTCACGCTTCACATTATATTCCATCTGCCATGTTCTAGCCGACTCACTTTTCAGAGCGTGTCCTCCTCACAGCTTACTTTCCCACCTAGCTTTGTATTGTCAGCAAACTTGGATATATTATGCTCAGTAGTCCCTCATTCAAGTTATTAATATAGATTGTAAATAGCTGAGGCCCAAGCACTGATCCTTGCGCCATTCCACTAGTTACAACCCGCCATCCCGAAAATGACCCGTTTATTCCTACATTGTTTTCTGTCCGTTAACCAATCCTCAATCCATGCTAATATATTACCCTAATCCCATGAGCACTAATCTTGTGTAACAACCTTCTGTGTGGCACCTTATCGAATGCATTCTGAAATTACAAAATATACTACATCTACTGATAGATACTTACCTAATCGAACCTGCTAGTTACACCCTCAAAAATACTTAATAGATTTGTCAAACACAATTTCACTTTCAAAAATCCGTATTAACTCTGCCTAATCATTGTGATTTTCTAAGTGCCCTGTTACCATGTCCTTAATAATAGATTCTAGCATTTTCCCTACTATGGATGTAAGCCTAATTGGTCTAAAGCTCCCTGTTTTCTCTCTTTTCTTTAACAGCAGGGTTACATCTGCTACCTTCCAATCCACGGGGACCATACCAGAATCTAGGGAATTCTGGAAGATCAAAACCAATGCATCACTATCTTTACAGCCACCTTTTTTAAAACCCTAGGACATAGGCCATCAGGTCCAGGGGATGCCAGCTTTTAATCCCATTAATTTTTTACAGTACTTTTTCTTTACTAATATTAATTACTTGAAGTTCCTCACTCTCATTAGACCCTTGGTTCCCCATAATTTCCGGTATGTTCTGTGTGTCCTCTACTGTGAAGACAGACGCAATATCTGTTTCACGTCTCTGCCATTTCCTTATTCCCCATTATCATTTCCCCTGTCTCAGCTTCTAAGGGACCAACACTTACTTTCACTAATCTCTTCCTTTTGCATACTTGTAAAAGCTCTTACAATCTGTTTTTATATTCCTTGATAGTTTACTCTTGTATTCTATTTTCTCCCTCTCAATTTTTTGGTCATCCGCCACTGATTTTTAAAATCTTCCTAATCCTCAGACTTACTACTCTTTTTGGCAACACTAATCTGCTTCTTTTAATCTAATACTATCCTTAACTTCTTTAGTTATGTATGACTATCAGTTTTCCCTGTGGAGTATTTATTCCTCAAGGGAATGTATATTCGTTGAGAATCATGAATTATTTCTTCAAATGTTTGCCATTGCTTATCTACCGTACTTAATTTCCTACGCTACCTCAGCCAACTCGCCACTCATACCTGCATACTTGGCTTTGTTTAAATTTAAGACCCTAGTTTCAGACTTAACCACATTACTCTCAAACTTAATATGAAATTGCATCATATTATGATCACTCTTCCCTAAATCGTCCTTTACTATAAGATTACTAATTAACCCTGTCTAATTACATAATACAACATCTAAAATAGCCTGTTCCCTAGTTGGCTCCCCGACATTTTGTTCTAGAAAACTGTGTCGAATGCATTCCATGAACTCATTCTCCAAGCTACTTTTGCCAATTTAGTTTGTCCATTCTATAAGATTAAAGTCCCCCAGGATTATTGCATTACCCTTGTTACATGCTCCTCTAATTCCCTGATTTAACCTCTGTCCAACACTACTACTATTACGGGGCCTATAAACTACTCCCACCAGTGGTTTCTGTCTTTTGTTATTTCGTAGCTCCACCCATACTGATTCGACATCCTGATTTTGAGAGTTAAGATCCTTTCTCTATACTGACTTTATCCCATCCTTTATCACCAGGGCTACCCCACCTCCTTTTCCATTTGGCTTATCTTTTCTAAAAGTCAAGTACCCTGAAATACAGGAAACTTTCGTTTATCCGGCACCGACGGGACCGGCGTGGTGCCGGTTGATCGAAAGTGCCGGATTACAGAGAGGTATACTTACCAAGGTACGAGAGCCCCGTACACGGCCACAGGCTTAACAATTGGGACCCGGAGAGGGAAAGTAAACGAGACTCCGGCTTTTTCCTCCGTGGCGGCGACAGGTCCGAGTCGGAAGAACGTTGACCCCCCTTTCGTGGGGGCGAAAGGTCAGAATCGGGGTCTTGTCTGTATAATAAAACTTACCTGATTTTTGCCGGTTAAGCGAGAATTCCGGATATTTGGGTGCCGGATAAACGAAAGTTTCCTGTATTTAGTTACCAACCTTGGTCACTCTGCAATCACGTCTCAGTAATGGCTACTAGATCAAAACCATTTAGCTCATTTGTACCATTAATTCATCTATCTTGTTATGAATGCTTCATAACAAGATAGTGCCTTTAATTTTAACTTTTTACTATTTTTCCCTAATGGGCCAGTCACTAATGCCCTATTACCGTTATTAAACTCGGTCCCTTCCTGACACAACTTGCTTGATTTTATCCAAATAGCTACTCTGCTCAACAACCTTGACTTTTCTCTTCAGACTTATAAATTTACCCTTATCTGAACTCTCCCTCCCCGTATTACTTTAAAGTCCTATCTACCGCCCCAGTTATTCAATTCGCCAGTGGAGTCCGTCCCAATGAAACAGCTTCCGCATTCCCTAGTGCTGGTGCCAGTGCCCCAAGAATTGAAACCTCTGCCTCACACACAACTCTTTCAGCCACGCATTTAGAATTCTAATCTGTTTGTCCGTGCCAATTTGCACGTGGCTCAGGTAGTAAGAGATTACTACCTTTGAGGTTCTGCTTTTTAATTTGCACCCTAGCTCCTCAAACTCCCTCAGCAGAACCTCATTCCTAGTTCTACCTATGTTGCTGTAAGCAATTGCTTACAGCTGATTGACTGTTGACTGCTTAACTGCCATGCCATTTTTAAAGTTCAAGTTAAATTCCAAATGTTAAGACTAAATGAGTTTGACCTAACCACCAATTTACCAGCGAGTCCCACTCTCACCAAAATCTCAGCTTCCCACTCTCTATATGATGCACTCAGTTAACGTTGCGATCTGTGCCTTAAGCTCAGAAGGGCTACAGACTCCCTTTAAAGCCTTTTGCAACGCCCAGCTGGCAACTTCCTACTGTGCAGCTTCAAATTATCATTCCCCGAACATTTTCTCCTTTTTAGAGCATGTTCCAGTAACAGTTTAGCCCACCCCACTTCACACCAGTGAGCGGAGTCGAGGCAACAAGTAAAAATACGCATTGCGCAAGGTCCTAGGATACTGCAAGATCTGAGCATGTTAGCCTACACAGATTTATGTTTTTCAGCTGTGCAGAATTTGGGTGCTTACCCAGAGAAAGGCAGAGGACAGGGATGAATCTGAAGAGGTGTTACCTTATCCCACTACTGCTCGAGCAGCCAATTACAGAAGGAAGGTTGGGAGCAAGCTGCCCGATTCCTCGGCCAGGCAGGATCCATTACCAAGGCATCCTTTAAAAAGGGAGTTAAAAATCTGTTCATTTAAAAAAAAACACTCCTCTTAACACAAAATGTGAAGCATTGAGCAAACGATTTCTGAAGGCAGTTTTGAGTGGATTTGTACCGGAGGTTTTGCAAAGCTGGATTGGATGAGAGTTTTTTAAATTTCCATCGGTAAATCTTTCATCAGTAACTTGACATCCCTTCGGTGTTGCCAGCTCATTTTTCAGAGCACAGATGAGTCAAAGCAGGATTCCCACATACCAAATAAGCCTGAAAATTATTCCCTACCTTCGCCAAACACTGGCTCAGAGTTTGTGTGAATATCGACAAACCTGCATCTTTATCACGGAGATGAAGAGAACCCATGAACATACGTGATAACCATTTATACAAGTCTAATTACAGCTGGAACAGAGGTTGACAATCCAAGTGTCCTGAAAATATATAGTTTGTGAACTGTGTGATTGTTAGTTGATGCATAACACATCTGACGGAGCAAACACCAACAGCCAAAATAGAACGAAAAACTTGCAGTTATATAGCGCCTTTCATGACCTCAGGATGTCCCAAAATGCTTTACAACCAATAAGTACTTTTGAAGTGGAGTCAGTGCTGTAATGTAGGAAAGGCAGCAGCCAATTTGCACATAGCAAGCTTCCACAAACAGCATTATGATAATGACCAGATAATCTGTTTGAGATGTTGATTTCGGAATAAATATTGGCCAGGACACCGAGGATAACTCCCCTGCTGTTCTTCGAAATAGTGCCATGGGATCTTTTACACCCACCTGAGAGAGCAGACTCTGTTTAACATCTCATCCGAAAGACAGCACCTCCAACTGTGCAGCACTCCCTCAGTACTGCACTGGAATGTCAGCCTAGATTTTTGAGCTCAAGTCTCTGGCATGGGACTTGAACCCACAACCTTCTGACTCAGAGGTGAGAGTGCCACCAACTGAGCCACAGCTGACAGTTAAATAAACACATGTAACAGTGTGCACACACCAACACTATCACAGTGCCACTGAGCAATCCAACAGCTACTGCATATAATTAGATAAATCACAAGCTTTGTGTGCAAAAATAATTTTTCATACACATTTCTCAAAGCAGAAGAAAAATTAAATTTTCCTACATCTGGTAAAAGGAACAGAATTCCAAGACATTCCTGCATCCATTGTTTTTGGGAAGGAGGCGATGAGCAATGAGCATGCACAAGAGTAAGGAAAAGCACACATTTGAGGCAGGAGATTACAACAGTGCATCAATGCACAGGGAGCCCAGCTCTCCGTGTAGAGCACACAAACAATAGTCTCTCAAAGCGCAAGTCATCGACACCTCTGAAAAAGCACTAGCAATAATGTACCAACAAACCTTTCAGACTACACTTGGACAGCTCTGGAAGAGACAGAAACCCACTAAAATGCAACACACTCAGAAACGACACATCAGTGCACCTGCTAACACAAGGTAAACAATGGCTCTTTACAGGCCGGTCCAGAGATAGAATGCCTCACGACAGTGAGTCTTAGAAATCTACAATCATCTCAGTACTGTCGTTTGTATGTGGCATAAGAAAATGGCTTTCTCCATGAATACAGCAGATACAGGAGAGATGGGGCACAATCTTGGCTCACCAATGACCTGACTGCAGTACTGAAACTGTTCAATGGCATCACTAACATCTGGCATGATTTGTCCAGACAGATTGGGTAACTAACTGTCCAGAAATATCTTGATCTGGATGAGTTTAATAATGCAGGCTTGTCATCAGGCTTATTCAGCATATCAGGACTGGCACGCTATGGGAAAAGCTGCACTCTAGCCAATATACTTTATTACACCAATACGTTTGTGCCATACCCTTGACTCAAAACAGATCTCACCACTAGTGACAGATGTGTTCCTGGTTTTCTACAGCTGAAAAACTCTCTCCAAACACATCAAGTTTAGAAGGATAAATTGTACTGCTGGCTGTTTGCACAGGTTTAATATCCCACCCTGGAATCCAAATCATGCACTCTACCTGCACAATATACAGGAAACTCTCTTTTAACCGGCACCCAAATAACCGGAAATCTCTCTTAACCGGCAAAATTCTTGAGTAGGTAACCAGGGTTTTCCTTCATCTCTCCTTTAAAAAAAACCGAGGCATTTGCCCTGTATCGGAGCGTGTAGATTGGGAGGGGGAATGTGCAGCCCGGGTAGGCAGCGGACATGACAGATGGTCAGCTGGCGGTCCCCGGGGAGACGGAGCTCCGAATGCAGGCGCATGTCAGTGTGTACGGGGCTCTCGTACGTTGGGAGATATAACTCTCCGTTATCCGGACTTTTTGATTAACCGGCACCACGCCGGTCCCGTCGGTGCCGGTTAATAAAGAGTTTCCTGTAGCTACATCTGTCACAGCTGTGCTTTCCAGGTACAAGAAAAGCCTTTCTTGAAAGTTTGCGATTTAGACAATACATCTCGTGTTCACCTCGTCGGACAAGGACTGCCGATAATCACCCACATGCATCCCAAACACAACCCTCACTGGCTTTGCTCAGTGAGTTCCAAAAGTCTGTAGTTGTACTGGCACTCCTCAACTCCTGTGCTGAACAGCCCGAGTGCACTGCAGTTCAACACGTTCAGCAGCGACACTGCACAGAGGATATTTTAAATTGCCGCACACTTATGAGTCATACACAGACAGCTAACTGGGTCAGTTGAAGGCAAAGCATCCAATCATGAAAAAAAGGCCTACATTTTTTCTTATAACCTAAATTGGTTCAAAAGTGGTTTTGTGAGCACACCTAGACGATTTCCTGAATCGGCCCAATCTTAGCTGAAAATCTTGGGAGACGTGGAACAAAGATAGTTCTTGAGAAAAATGTACACAAGTTCTGTACAAGAACACACATTCCAACACAAGCGACTCCTGTGGACCTGCCAAAGAAATCTAGTGGGTAAGTTATATATAGCATCAGGTCCCAGCTTGGACTCCACCAAGGCTCGATAATTGGCCTCAGCACCCCTGCCGGGGGTTTGGGGGGGGGGGGGGGGAAGAAAGAGGGTAAATCAGCTTGGGCTCTTGTTCCTGAGCACTAACCAGTGACACCTGCTGGAAAATGCGCTCATGTGAAAATCCAGTAAGGATGGGACAGGAGGACAGGCTTGGCTCTATCACCTCCCATAGTTAATGGCCTGTTGACACTCACTGAGCTCACACGTGAAGAACAGTCACTTGGGTGAGGTACTGGAGGGCTCACATTGCCTGTGGAACTGAACCTGAGCTAGAGTCAGTGCACTTGGAGTTGGGGGTGTCAGAAAAAGGGAAATGCACCAACTGCTGCAACTTGTGCCCAGAACTGCCCAGGTGATGGTCGCACAATTTTCTCTCCAAGAAATTATACGGCCTCTGTTCCGTGCCTGAAATCAGGTGAACTGCAGAGCACGGCTTTGGATTCTGTCACTGAAAGGCACAGCTTACTGGAGCTGCAATGCACTACACTGTTTCTGCCCTTTTTTTTTTAAAAAGAGAAAATTAACAGCACAATTTCAGCAGGTGTTTCTCTTCCCTCCCCAAAGTCTAGCTGCTGTTGAGATTGCTTGCAGGAAGTGCAACAACGAACAAGTCTTTCAAAGTTCTCTCATTGGGTATGCATTAAATTTGAGATCACCAGAGGCCACCAGCAGCTCAGAGCCGTTAGTACAAGTTGACATCACTTCAGTAAAAGTATTTTGAGGCACTGAATACCTTTGGTACCCTTTTCATTCTTACATATACTTCACAGCTTAACAAGAGACAATTTGCTTGACAACAGGGTGCTGTGATGAAGACTGCCCGATGAACCATCACCTATTACCAGGGGCACTGACAAATGCGTCTCTATTGAAAAGCCAAAGCCAAGGGCCCAAGGTTGGAAAGAGCAGAACGGAACACTTGATCAATCTGAAAGTAATGATGCGCTGATACCAAGTTTGGCTTTAAAAAAAACTGTAGGAGGAAAGAAGGGAAGACTGATTTGAAGAACAAGCATCACTGTGCTGTATATTGCATCAAACTGCACCATCGCCCATGTGTTACCTCAATGCTGTATATTGCAAACTGCACCATCGCCCATGTGTCACCTCAATGCTGTATATTGCAAACTGCACCATCGCCCATGTGTCACCTCAATGCTGTATATTGCAAACTGCACCATCGCCCATGTGTCACCTCAATGCTGTATATTGCAAACTGCACCATCGCCCATGTGCCACCTCAATGCTGTATATTGCAAACTGCACCATCGCCCATGTGTCACCTCAATGCTGGATATTGCAAACTGCACCATCGCCCATGTGTTCTCTATCACGTAGGATGGCACTTTTTTCCCAAACCAAATACAAGTTTTCCAAACACTTAATCGTGAAGAAGTTGCCCCTTCAATTATGAAGATTAAAATATGGTACACTGCATTAATTCTGAGCAACTAAGATCTAATACAATCTATGTATTTTGGTTTGTAACAAACAAGTTACCACTTCACTAGGGCACTGAAAAAAACCAAGCCACATCACGGAGCGATCAATAACTCCCGAGGGAATATCAGGCTGCAACTTTTCCTTCTGTGTACTTATTCCTTTGGCTAAGGGTTTTTGACATGAAGTAACTCTAGGTGTATACAGAAAATAAAAAATTGTAAATCAGGAGCCAAAACTGAAAATGCTGGGAATACACAGCAGGTATGTTCGCACCCATGAAGAGGAAAGTCGGGTTTGGTGTTATCCTTCAGCAGGACACTAGGCTCTGATTAAGGGTCCACACCCAAAACATTAACGCATCTTTCTAGTTCACACAGGCAAACTTGGTCATTTTCCCCCACCATTTTCCAATTCTGTTGCGGACTAAAAATTCTGTTTTAAAAAGGTATCTTGGCTGAGAATTCATCATTCCTGGCTCCCTCCAAACAACTGTGCTCGGTTTCCCTTCTTGCCCACTAGCCTGTAAGATGCCAAGACATTTTTCAGTATATGAAGAGTGTTACAGAAATGGAAGCTTTAGTTGTAAAGAGACTGTCTCTATACAATGAAGAGACTTTTTTGGGGGTTAGAAAAATTAACTCTCTTATTTGCACAAGATGTAGTGACACGAGTCAAGGAGGAACTATTCACTTATCTTTAAGAAACATGCCAGTGATAACCTCATAGAATGATACAACACAGGCCATTCGGCCCATCATGCCTGTACTGGCTCTTTGAAAGAGCTATCCAATTAGCCCCACTCTCCTGCTCTATCCCCATAGCCCTGCAAATTTTTTCCCTTCAAGTATTTATCCAATTCACTTTTGAAAATTACTATTAAATCTGCTTCCACCATCCTTTCAGGCAGTGCATTCCAGATCATCACAACTCACAGCGTAAATTTTATTTTCACATCGTCTCTGGTTCTTTTGCCAATTACCTTAAATCTGAGTCTTCTGGTTACCAAACCTTCTGCCACTGAACAATTTCTCCTCATCTACTCTAGCAAAATTTTTCATGATTTTGAACACCATCAAATTGCTTCTAAACCTTCTCTGCTCCAAGGAGAACAATCCCAGCTTCTCATCTCTCCCCATAACTGAAGTCCTGCATCCCGGGTACCGATTCTAGCAAATCTCCTCTGCACCTTCTCCAAGGCCTTAACATCCTTCCTAAAAAGTGTGTTGCCTAGAATTGGCCACAATATTCCAGTTGGGGCCTAACCAGTGTTTTATAAAGGTTTAGCATAACTTCCTTGCTTTTGTACTCTATCCCTCTATTTATAAAGCCAAGCATCCCATATGCCTGCTCAACTTGACGTGCCACCTTCAAAGATTTGTGTATGTACACCCAAGGTGTGTCCGCTCCTGCACCCCCTTTAAAATTGTACTATTTTGTTTATATTACCTCTCCTCATTCTTCCTACCAAAACCACACTTCACTGCATTAAATTTCATCTGCCATGTGTCTGCCCATTTCACCAGTCTGTCACTAATCTCCTACTGTTCACTACATTTCCAGGTTTCTTGTCATCTACAAACTTTGAAATTATGCCCTGTATATTCAAGTCCAGGTCATTAATACACATCAGAAAGAGCAGTGGTCCCAATATCGACCACTGGATTCTTCCCTCCCGTCTGAGAAACAACTGTTCACTTTTGCTCTCTGCCCTACGCATCCTCACAGCCACTGCCCATTTAATCCCATGGGCTTCAATTTTGCTCACCAGTTTATTAACAACCTGGTTCATCCTGTCCCAAAAAATGACCATAACTAACCCATACAACTACACAATTTGCATTGATATAGCACCTTTAAGATGTCCCAAAGGGCATCACAAAGGCCTATGGCAATTGGATAATGAGCCAAAGATTAGGAGGAGGTGACAAAAAGCCTGGTTGAAGAGATGAGTTTTTAGGAAGACCCGAAGAAGGAGGGCTTTAGGCAGGGAATTTCAGAGCATGGGGCCAGAGGTGCCCAAAGGCATGGCTGCCAATGGTGGGGTGAAGGGTAGGGGGATACACCATGATGAGTAATCGAGTGTACAGGGAAGGGTTGGGGTGAGATGTAGGGCTGGAGAGTAGGGTACAGAGATAAGGAAGGGGGAGGCCGGGAAAGGAATTTAAACACCAAGGGGAGAATTATAACTTTGAAGCCTCGAGGAGCCAGAAGTTAAAATAGATCAGTGAGGACATGGGTGATGAGCAAGCAGGACTTGGCGTGCAATGGGGTGCAGGCCATACACATCAAGCAAGGTTGTAAGTTTGATCTCTGGTCTGTGCTGAGCTATATGTTCTCAGCCAAGGCAGCAGCTGAACACTACAATTGGTCCCAGGGACCAGTAGGGGGGGGGGGGGGGGGGGGGGGGGGGCAGGGGCAGCAGCTGAACACTACAATTGGTCCCAGGGACCAGGGGGGGGTTGGTGGGGGGTGGGGGCAGGGGCAGCAGCTGAACACTACAATTGGGACCAGGGGGAGTGGAGGAGCAGAGACAGGAAAACAGACAGGATTGGGCTCAGCTGTGATGTCTCCATGCTCACCAGTGATTAACGCCCAGTTCAGCGATGTATTGGAAGGGTCAGGCACTCTGAGTGACGCTGCAATGCAAGCCAGGACCATTAAGAGACCCAAGGGAGAAAATGGTACTTAAATAAAAGACTTCCCCTTAATTAGTACATTTTGTTCATTAACATACAAACATAAAACAGTTCAGTAACTGTCATCATATTTAAAAGACAGATTACTTGTCTGTAATTCTGCTTTGCAAGGTTCAAAAATCGTGAGGCAATGTTGCTGATCACACTGTGGCAATCTATACATGGTTCAAAAGAGAAGATTATGAAAAGCAGGTACAGTTGAGAGGTGCAGTGGTGACACCAGCTTTAGTGAGGAGTCAGCCAGACTGCATTAAAGTGGAGACACGCGTGGAATTTTAAATTATAGATATAAAAAAAGCGTTTATGCTGGAACAGGACAACAGACAAAAGACCAAGACCATACTCTGTTTCTTCAAAAAAATTAAAAAGCTCAAAGGGCTGCAAGCTGCAAAATTTTGAATGGCAGATAATCTTCACAGGAAGTGCAAGCTGTCACAATGCCTCTGGAAAAATGACAGTTCAAAACGCACCAACAGACATGTTAGAGTACACTGGGACAGCTGGGGAAGAGGAAATCATGCACAAAAGACAGATACTGCTGAAAGTGTCCCAGTGATAGCTGGATGCTTTCTGTTCACAGCTGACACCAGAGAACTGATGGCTCTTTTGGAGATGTCACAGGATGGCCCAGGGGCTGCGAACAAGGCACAAACGAGTGAAATAGGCCTTTAAAACGCGAGTGATTTCAGTGCAGCAATTTTAGTTGCACAGATGGGAATGCTCTCCTCCCTGGCACAGAACGCATAGAAGGGGAGATGATCAGTGTTCATTTGGTTTCCTCCTCATAAGACAATCTTGCAGTCCAGAGACGACAGCACCACAGGCTATGCTAAGCAGCAAACTAGAAAGACTATAAATCTTAGCCTGCGCAGCAGTGGGACATTATAGCTGGCCTCAGCACCTGAGCTATGCAGGGGGAAAAAAGTCAACTGGGGTTGCCACCCTGACTGCTATCCAGTGACTCTTGTTGACAAGCGCCGCGTGTAAATGCCAGGTGGTAGTAGGACAGGGCTTGGCGGAGATACCTAGAGGGTCAAGGATCCTGCAGACACTCACTGTCCAGGCTCACACAAAGAATGGGCACCTGGGAGAGGTACGGGAGTGTTACCAGCACGCATGGAACCATGACCCAGCAAGAGTCACCTCTTCCAGGGCAGGAGAGGAGAAAACAGGACAAACAAACATGAATGCTACAACATAAGTAGTGCTAGAGGGCCCCCGTAGAAAACTAGTCAGCAAAGAGTGAATGCATTCTTGGTTGGGGGGGGGGGGGGTGAAGAAAGATGGGCATAAATCACTGCATTCCATAATGTGTTGAGAATCTCATTGTAGAGTTTTCAGTCCCGATAGGGTTAATGAAAGCAGGATTCATGGTCAGTAGAGGAATTGATAGGGTTTCAATCTTCACCATTGAGCTAATTATTTTCCAGAAAGAGATCCTCCACTTTCATATTCTCAACATGCTATCTCTAACTGCAACATCTTGATGATTTCCTCATAAGCACAACCATCAGTTACAGCCCACTGAAACTTGATAAGGGACCGCTCAGCTCTGAATTGGCAGCACCCCCTTGTGGATTCTCGCCAGCATCAGATTGATGAAATAACGCTACAAATACCCATAACAGTTAGTGGCCGGTAACTTTCCTCGGGGACTCTCCTGATCAGCCGCCGTAACTTTGGCGTACATGACATAATCGGGGTTACCGCTGAGGTCACGGCAGCTGATCGGGAGTAAAACCCCAGCCATCCGAGGAAATTTGGAAAACAGCAGATGTACAGATATTTCCAATACGGAGAGCTGAAGAGAAAGAACAGTGCTAAGGCCCACAGTCACTCCATGCGAAGAAAGAGGGGCTATGAAGATAACAAGTGACCTAACTAGATACTTAAATTCCAAACTGCCCCATGAACAATTTTGTTTCCTTCACTCCTCCAAAAACAAGTTGTCTAGACACTTGCAGCAATATAATGATTACAACAGCTTCGTTCCAAGTCCATTTAGCTTCCCCAAAAGTTGAAGGGGGCAGAGGTGCTCTGCTCTGAGTGTCTCTCTATTCATTGACCCAACCTGCACAGGATGCAGGCAATACTTGTGTATCTTCAATATCCTCACTCGGTACCAAATAACTGCAAGCTTATTCTGGTTAGATCCACAACACGCAATGTTACAACATTGTGCCACTGTGCGGCGTTCACTAGAGAAACAGACAGATTACGCTGGTACAACACAACTTGCTTTTGGCTTTCTTCAAAATTAAGCCTCCTCTTCAGAGCAGGTTTCACGTGCTCCAGAAACAGTACGATAGAAAAGTTTGAATGGGCTGCAAGATATATTGAGTAATACACTTTGTCAGCACATCTACATAACCCATAATCAATCAACACCACATCAACAACAAACTCAGAGACTGGCACAGCAGTTCGGAGTTGAGTGAGTGGGGGAGGGGAAAAATGGGTTGGAGCTGACAACTCCATGCTGGGATACAGTTCCACTAAACCCAGCAGCCCTTCAAGTACCTCACTCAGATAACCATTCCTCACCAGTGAGCAGACACAGCAGGTGCCGCTGGGGGCATCACAGCCAAGCTCCTTACTGGGTAGTGATCAAGATTTCCCCCTCTTTGTACTGCTGGGGTAGGGTGGTTGATTGTAACGCACTTACCGCCACTAATAAGCTTAGTGTAGACCGGAAATCCATGTCTGGAACATCCTCTGTACGGCTCAGCTGTTCCCTGCAATTTCCAGCTAAGCCATCGGGGAAGCCCCGAATGCTGCGAGAATTTGGAGCTTTATCAATGAAGGTGGTCAAAGAAAAGTCACACACACACCCAAAAATCACACCCTTATTATGATTTACAAAATACATCTTTAGGGTCGATGTTATTACTAACACCCCTGTACACTCCAATCCCATCGGCAAGGTGGTTTTATACATTCACTTGTAAAACAAGGGTTCAGCAAGTTGGTAAACTGCTAGAATTATCCACCAGTTGCCACCTACCTGATATAGGAATTCCACCAAGTCCTGTGCTGTGCGGTGGTATATTTAAGTCCAAGAAATTACTGTTCGAGGTGGGCGTTGCTGTGTGGTTCAAGTGCATCATGCTATTGTGAGGGTAGGTCATCCATGGGTACCGTGCCTGACCCGGAAAACTGAACGAGTTGTAGACGGCTCTGTGCTGAAAAGCTGGGAACCTCCGCGGTAATATGGAGTTGGGGAAAGAGTTGCCTATGGAGTTGGCTGTTGTGGCAGGAGCAGGGGTCAAGAAGCCACCAATGCCTTTGTTTGCAGTTTGCGGAGGGGTCTGTAGTGAGGTGGGGGAAGCGAGGCCCATGTTGGAAGGCTGGTCCTGGACTGAGAGTTCTTTCTCTATCAGGTCTGCTAAGGCTTTCCTGGTGATGTCGAACGGGTCGAAACCCAGGTCATCCTCTTGCTGTTTGGAGGAGCCAAACCCAAAAGCCGCTTGCCAATCTGTTGATGAGGATACTGGGATTGTTTCTGAAATTTAGCAAAGGAAATAAAAGAGAAATGAGTAAACGTTACTGCAAGTATATTTATATAAAAAAGTCCAATACTCGCTAATGTGTGAAGAGTGCCATCAACGCTCAGCCCAGTCCTTTCCATCATCAAAATGAGTGAACAGAGAAGGTCCCAGTGGGAGCACAGTTTAATAAGTGCTCATTCGGCAGGTTCTTCATTATATGGCACCATGTAGATATGAAGGCTCAGGTTATACACAGGAGGAAAGCAGTAATGTAAATACAAGAGGGCGGGGTAGAGTCCCACAATGCATCTTGTTGGAAATACTGGGGTGATTCAAGCTACTTTACTTGCCCTTCCTCCTCCTGACAAGCACATCGGCCCAATCTTCAGACAAGCCCAAATCTAATGCTCACAGTGACTTCAAGAGCTGGGGGGAGGCAGGAGGGGGCGCGTGGGGGGGGGGGGGGGGGGAGGTGGTGAGGCAGGAGAATGGGGGGGGAGGAGGAGTGGGGGAGGAAGTGAGGAAGGAAAGGCTGGTTGGTTTGAACTGACAACTCCATGCTGGGGTACAGTTCCAGAGCTTTTGACAGAATTTACAGTAAAGAGCTATTCCCTCCCTCTTTCATGCAACGGATTCAGGGAAGGATGATATACAAGCAGACTGCTTGCACTCTACAGCTGAGCTGGAGAACATTACAAATGTTGGCACTTAAATAATCACATTTATTATAGAGTCATAGTTGTGTGGAAAGCTTTCATATCGAAAACTAATCACATGGAACAAACAGCTAGCGCCACCTGTCATGTGAACCTCGCAATGGGCCAAACCCGTCACAGGAACTGTGAACACACACCACAGTAGCTACATTTTTGCCAGTGCTATAACTTACATTTTGTACTGCTGGAAGCTGCATGCAAGGGGTCAATATCAAAGTCACACAACCCATCATGTTAGCAGAAAGCCATCAGCTCAGAGACGATGTGTCTGGGAAAGGACTTCACAAGGTGTGGGTTTGAGGTCACGCACACAATAATTGTCTGAAGTGGTAACTGTTTCATCACTGGTGGCCTGTATATTGATTCTTAACCATCTTTACCATCAAAGACTGGCTATTCATTCAATATCAATGCAAGGCAATTTGTTTTAATTAGATCATGAGCGTTGCATTGCCTGCTGCCTGTGTTTCAGGACCTGCAAGGGGTGCTCACAAGCCATCTGGTCACAGTGTAAAAGGATAGCGCCCAGCTTGGCGTATTGACTTTGATTGAAAGCTGTTTGAGACCTTTTGAGAAGGGGGCAGAGTCACTGTCTGGAGTCCCCCTGTGACAGACAGGTAAGGCGGGGCAGCAAAGATACTCTTGTGATTATAATGGCTAGTCCACAGTCACTTTTGAGGGGGCAGTCAAATGTGCAATAACCTTACCTACAGCAGCCACAAGGCAGTCAGTGTTTTGAAAGTCAGTGCTAGTAAAGCCAGGGAGCTGTGCTAGACTGTGCCTATGACAAGCACACATCTGATTTTAGGGGCTATTTTTAAAGAGATACTGTAGTTAGTTTTTTGTTACTTTATATATGGAGTGTAGGTAAATATATAACTGCTAAACTATGTACAGTTTACTTATTTTATGTAAATAACCCTTTTTGGTTCCAAGCCTATGTTGTGGCTTGGTAGGAATGTTTACCCAGTCCACCATTAGTTTCCTACATTTCAACAGTGACTACACTTCAAAAGTACTTTGCTGGTTGTAAAGTGCTTTGGGACGTCCTGAGGTCGTGAAAGACACTATTTAAATACAAGTTCTCTCTCACCATGTGAAGAGATGATTTACGTGGTGTCAAATGATGGATTCCAGTAGAAGTACAGAGCAAAGGTTTGGTTATGATCCCCAAGTTCTGCAATAATTTACCTAGACATTTGCGGAAAAAGATGCACTCTGGGTCATAGGAGATGGCAGGTCTATGTACCAGAGAACTGGATATGCTGAACCAGAGAAAGTATCTAGCATACAAATCCAAAAATATGACAGGAACATAGGAATGCTAAAAACCTTAAGATCTCACTAGATTACCCTCAACTTTCATCTACAAAAAGTTAACTCCATTTGTATAGGGAGCCTCCCCATCCGTTTAATTACCGTGAACAGAAATTCACTTGTTCTGAAGTGAACGAGAGTTGTCAAAGTGCTGAAGGAGTTCATTTTTCTAAAATAGACCTATAATTCACTAGGAGGAGCAGCTCACTTGGAGACAGAAAGAGAGTGAATGCAAAAACACTTATGTAAATAAACCTTTTTGGTTCTTGGGGGCATGAGCCCTTAATTCAGCACTAATTAGAAACTGAGACACCACAGAATGGCGGGCGAGAGAAATGGAAGAATGGGACGCTGCGCAGCTGTGGCAGAGGCACACTGTCGGGGCAGAGTCGGAGCTGCATTCCGCATTCAACTGTACTGTACTTGACCTGGGAGTGCTTTGTGAAAGAAAGCGAGCATGAAAGAGATAGAGAGACAGAAAGAGAGAGGGAGGAATAAGAACCTAAGAAATAGGAGCAGGAGTAGGCCATACAGCCCCTCGAGCCTGCTCCACCATTCAATAAGATCATGGCTCATCTCGGACCTCAATTTCCCATCCTATCTCCATATCCCTTGGTATCCAAAAATCTATCAATCTTAGTCTTGAACATACTCATCGATTGAGCATCCACAGCCCCCTGGGGTAGAGAATTCCAAAGATTCACAACCCTCTGAATGAAGGAGAGGGGGAGAGGGAGAGGGAACACAAATGAACATTGCATTTATAAAGCACCTCTCTCGGACATCCCAAGGCTTTTCATAGACAAGTTACTTTTGAAATGCTCACCATTAATGTAGGCGAAAGTGGCAGCCAATATCAAGCTCAGTCAAACAGCAATGTAATGGTTATGGCACTGGACTAGCAACTCAGGTCATGACTTCAAGTGTCATCAATGGCAAGTTATGAAACTGAACTCAATTATTCTGGTAATTTGTGGGTTGGCACCAGAAAAATTACCATGAAAAGCTGATGGATTGTTGTAAAAATCCAACTGGTTCGCTAATGTCCTTCGGAAAAAGGAACCCATCACCCCCTACATTTTGCGACAGTCTCAGTACTAGTTGAGTCAAGGTCTTCATGGCAACTAGCGATGGGCAATAAATGCTACCTTGCCAGTTTTCCCACATGCCAAGAACAAACAAAATGAGATAAATGATCCGATCTGTATAAGACGATGGTTGTGAACTTCAGTTCTTTAAATAGTTACATAGATCTTTTACGTCCATCTGAACAGACAGATGGGGCCTCCGATTAAAATTATATCCAAAAGATGGGGCATCTCTATAAATGCAGCACCCCTTCAGTGCCACTGTCCCTTTTATTCCATGGGCTTTAACTTTGCTGGCAAGCCTATTATGTGGCACTTTGACAAACGCCTTTTGGAAATCCATGTACACTACGTCAACCGCATTGCCCTCATCAAAAAAACTCAATCAAGTTGGTTAAACACGATTTGCCTTTAACAAATCCGTACTGGCTTTCCTTAATTAATCCACAGTTGTCCAAGTGACTGTTAATCAGGGTCAAAATTGTTTCTAAAAGCTTGCTCAATAACGAGGTTAAACTGACCGACCTGTAGTTGCTGGGTTTATCTTTGCACCCTTTTTTGAACAAGGGTGCAACATTTGCAATTCTCCAGTCCTCTGGCACCACCCCCGTTTCTAAGGAGGATTGGAAGATTATGGCCAGTACCTCTGCGATTTCTTCGTTCACTTCCCTCTGCGTCCTAGGATGCATCCCATCTGGCCCTGGTGACTTATCTACTTTAAGTAGAGCCAGCCTTTTCAGTACCTCCTCTATCAATTTTTATCCCATCCAGTATCTCCTCTACCTCCTCCTTCACTAGGTCTATGGCAGCATCTTCCTTGGTGAAGACAGGTGCAAAGTACTCATTTAGCACCTCAGCCATACCTTCTGCCTCCATGCGTAGGTCTCCTTTTTGGTCCCCAATCAGCCCCACACCCCTCCTCTAACTACTTGTTTACTATTTATATGCCTATAGAAGACTTTTGGATTACCTGTAATGTTAGCTGCCATTCTATTCTCATACCCTCTCTTTGCCCCTCTTATTTTCTTTTTCACTTCTCCTCTGAACTTTCTATATTTAGCCTGATTCTCAGATGTATTTTCGACTTGACATGCGTCATACGCACTCATTTTCTGCTTCATCTTGCTCTCTATTTCGTCATCCAGGGAGCTCTACTTTAGTTGCCCGACCTTTCCCCCTAGTGGGAAAGTACCTGAACTATTTCCTCTTTAAAGGCAGCCCATTGTTCCATTACAGTTTTGCCTGCTAATCTTTGATTCCAATTTACCTAGGCCAGATCCATTCTCATCCCACTGAAATTGGCCTTCCTCCAATTAAGTATTTTTACTCTAGATTGCTCCCTGACCTCATCCCTCTTTCTACCTATGTCGTCGGTACCGATATGGACCACGACCTCTGGCTGTTGACCCTCCCCCCGCACAGGATGCAAGAAGCGGCTCTCGGAACCTAACCAGTAATCTACCCAAATCAGAAGTGCTGGATGCCTTTAACGGAAAAAGAGTTATGTTGCCAAAAATAATCTTTCATCTTGACGAATAGAAAATTCAAACACACAAAAAAAAACTTTAAAAATGGACATAACCCTCCCCCCTACCCCATAAAACATTTACAAAAATAACACTGAAAAGGGGTGTTAATATTTTTTGAACGGAGCAGCTTAGTTTGGATACCTTGTCTTTTCCTGTTTAAGGCGGTGGATCTCAGCAGGCTGCATTGTATACTCCGAGTGAACGGGAGATTCATTTTACAGTTCGGATTATAGAACTTCGCTTCGTCGATTACTGCAGTTTTCTGGTATTGATTGCCAACCATCACATTTACTGTTGTCACTAGGACTTCACTAAAAGTACCCAATAGTGGTTGTGTGAAATGTTTACTGTTGCAACATGTAGGGGTTGGTGGGTTCCTTTCTCTGAAGGACATTAGTGAACCAGTTGGATTTTTACAACAATCCATTGGCTTTTCATGGTCATTTTGCTGGTGCCAATCCACAAGTGGCATTGGAGCTTGATATTGGCTGCGCTGCATGCTCACCCCCCAGCTTAGATCATCAGTAACGTACAATGGCGTGTGTGAGAAAATGCCGTACTATGTCCACCTGAACTGTGAAAAACACCCAGCAACAAAGTTAGATTCTGTCCTTCTAATGTTCACCAACTTGCATTTACTTGGCACCTCTAGGCATAAGAAAAATGGATGCAGGGAGAACAGGCACCGAGCCAGGAAGGGAAAAGTTCGCCGTGACCAGCAGTTTGGTCAAAGATGGTGGTTTTTAAAGAGAGAGAGAGAGAAGTGGAGAGGTGTCAGGAGAGTGTTTTAAACAGTCGGACCGAGGAGTTAAAAAGGATTGGGAATAAGGGGCTGGAGTCAGAGGAATGGAGAGGATAATAGGCTGGGAGAGAAATAGGGTGGGACAAGACTATGAAGGGATTTATAAATAAGGTCAAGGACTTCGAAATAAATGTAGGCCAGCAAGGATAGAGGATGATTGTTACACTAAAATCCATGAGGCTGAGTTGTGGACAAGGTGGAGATTATGGAAGGAGGAGGATGGAAGGACTCCAAGGGGAGCATTATAGTCGTTAAGTCTGGAGGTGGCAAAGGTATGTATAAGGAGGCTCAGCGATAGGGGAGCAGAGGTGGGGCACAGGTGGGCAACAGAGCAGGACACCAAGATTACAAATAGTCTGGTTCAGTAGGAGTGTGGCCAGGGAGAGGGAGAGAATTAATGGCAAGGGACTGGAATTTGTGGTGGGGTCAATGATGGCGGCTTCATTCTACCCAATATTAGAGATGGAAGAAGTTGTGGCTCATCCAAGACTTGATATTAAACAAGCAGTCTGACAGCATGGAGTTGGTTGATGGATTGAGGGACGCGGTGGAGAGATACAGCTAGGTATCATGCATACATATGAAAACTCACTGGCGTCAGAGAGTCAGCAGGTAGATAAGGAAGAGAAGGGGGCAAAGGACAGATGCCTGGCAGATCCACATGACTGTGTGGCGGAGGAAAAACACTGACTGCAGTCAAATAGGTAGGAATGGAACTATTCAAGAGCAGTTCAATATAGCTGGACAATGGAAGAGATGCATTGGAGGAAGATGACAATCAATTGTACCAAATGCTGCAAAAATAGCTGGTGAGGACAAGGAGGGATCATGCATCATGGTCAGAGGAGGTCATTTGTGACTGCCAGCTTGGCTCAGTAGTGGGACTACTTTGAATCAGAAGTATTGGGGATAAAGGCCCACTCCTGGACTTGAGTACATAATCTAGGCTGATACTGGAGTGCAGTACTGACTCGAGTGCTGCATTTTTGCAGGTGCATTCTTTCCAATGCAACGTTAAACCGAGGTCCCATCTGCCTTTTCAGAAAGATGCCACGGCACTATTTGAAGAGCAAGGAAGTTGTCCTGATGGCTGGGCCAGCAATAATTCTTCAACCACTACCACCAAAATTAGATTATCTAGTTACTTGTCTCATTTGCTGTTTGCAGGGTCTTGCTGTCCACGTAAGACCCTGCAAACAGCAAATGAGATGAATAACTAGATAATCTGCTTTTAGGGATGTTGGCTGAGGAATTATTGCTAGCCCAGCCATCAGGATAACGTCCCTGCTTACACAACAGTGAAAGAACAAAAGAAAGACTTGCATTTATATAGCGCCTTTTATGACCACCGGACATCTCAAAGCGCTTTACAGCCAATGAAGTAATTTTGGAGTTGAGTCACTGTTGAAATGTGGGAAATGCAGCAGCCAATTTGCACACAGCAAGCTCCCACGAACAGCAATGTGATCATGACCAGATAACCTGTTTTTGTTATGTGGATTGAGGGATAAATATTGGCCAGGACACCAGGGATAACTCCCTTGCTCTTCTTCAAAATAGTGCCTTGGGATCTTTTACGTCCACCTGAGAGCGCAAACGGGGCCTCGGTTTAGAGTCATAGAATCATAACGGCACAGAAGGAGGCCATGCCGACTCTCTGCAGAGCAATCCAGTCAGTCCCGTTCCCCACTCTATCCCCGTAGCCCTGCAAGTTTATTTCCCTCAAGTGCCTATCCAGTCTCCTCTTGAAAACATTGCGTGTCTCCACTTCCGTCGGCAACAAGTTCCAGGTCCTCACCACTCACTGCGTAAAAAAGTTTTTCCTCACATTCCCCCCTGTATCTCTTGCCCAAAACCTTAAACGTGTCCCCTAGTCCTTGTACCATCAACTAGTGGGAACAGCCTTTCCCCGTTGAGCCTATCCAAACCCATCACAATCTTGTACACCTCTATCAAATCACCCCTCAATCGCCTTTGCTCTAATGAAAACAAATCCAGCTTCTCCAACCTGTCTTTGATCTAGCTAAGATTCCCCCATCCCCGGAACCATTCTGGTAAATCTCCTCTGCACCCTCTCAAGTGCCTTCACATCCTTCCGAAAGTGTAGTGACCAGAACTGGACGCAATACTCCAATTGTGGCCTAACCAGCGCTTTATAAAGGTTCAGCATAACTTCTCTACTTTTGTACTCAATACCTCTATTTATGAAGCCCAAGATCCCATATGCTTTGCTAACCACTCTCTCAATATGTCCCGCCACCTTCAGGGACCTATGCACATTAACTCCCAGGTCCCTCTGTCCCTGCACACTCTTTAAAACTGTGCCATGAGTGTATATTGCCTCTCCCTGTTCCTTCTGTCAAAATGCATCACCTCACACTTCTCGGTTTTAAATTCCATCTGCCACTTGTCTGCCCATTCTGCTAGCCTTTCTATGTCCTGTTGCAGTCGATTGTTATCATCCTCACTGTTTGCCACACCCCAAGTTTGGTGTCATCGATATCTATATCTATCAAAAAAAGCAGTGGCCCAGCACTGACCCTTGGGAAACACCACTGTAACATCCTCCAGTCTGAAAAACAGCCATTTACCACAACTCGCTATTTTCTGTCCTTAAGCCAATTCCTTATCCAAGCTGCCACTGACCCACCTATTCCATGAGCTTCAATTTTTTTAACCAGCCTTCTATGTCATACTTTGTCAAACGCCTTCCAAAAATCCATGTAGACAACATCCATTGCATTCCCTTCATCAATCCTCTGTTACTTCATCAAAAAATTCAATTAGATTAGTCAAACACGATCTGCCTTTCACAAATCCGTGTCGGCTCTCCTTAATTAGCTTAAACCTCTCCAAGTGCCCGTTAATTTTTTCCTTGATTATTGTTTCTAAAACTTTATCCACCACTGATGTTAAACTGACTGGCCTGTAGTTACTAGGATTGCCCTTGCACCCTTTCTTGAACAATGGTGTCATATTTGCCACTTTCCAATCTTCAGGCACCTCCCCCGCATCTAGGGAAGATTGGAAAATTATGGCAAGCCCTTCCGCTATCCCCTCCCCCAATTCCCTTAGCAACCTGGGATGCAAGCCATCTGGACCAGGTTTAACGTCTCATCTGAAAGATGGCACCTCCAACAGTGCAGCACTCCCTCAGCACTGCACTGGAGTGTCAGTCCAGCTTTATGTGCTCAAGACTTGAACCCACAACCTTCTGACTCAGTGACTACAATTGACAAGTATTTTGTTGGCTTTGAAGCATTTTGGGACATCCTGAGGATTGGAAAGGTGCTTTAAAAATGCAAACTCTTATTGTGCTTTGGC
Organism: Squalus acanthias; assembly: GCA_030390025.1. Classification (NCBI taxonomy): domain Eukaryota; kingdom Metazoa; phylum Chordata; class Chondrichthyes; order Squaliformes; family Squalidae; genus Squalus; species Squalus acanthias. Next base: position 60,652,984 of record CM059435.1, read on the forward strand.
TAAAGCATTTTCTGCATTGTAAGGAAGGAGGCCCCGACTGCAGAAATTCTAATAGAGAAGTTCAGGAGAGATGGGCATGGACGACATATTCAAGGATATTAGAGAGGAAAGGGAGGTTGGAGACGGAGCAGCAGTTGGAGGATAGATGGGTCCAAGATATGCTTTGTTTGTGTGGGGAATGGGGTGGGAGTGGCTATTTTGAAGGGAGTGGGGCATGCCCAAGAATCAGGAGCCAGGAGCTGTCGAACTTGCATGGGGGCAGGAATGGGGAGGGGATTGATGTAGCATGCTGTGGGGCTCATGGATGAGGGATCAGCAGGTGAGTCTGAGACAAGCTTGGCTTAGGTTTGGAGATAGCATTTTTAACTGTATAACACTTGGGCAAAGTCCAGGCCAGTATAGGCTGATCACCCGTGGTGTTAACGTGAGTTGATGAACTGCATCGGCACAACGTTATGGTGTATTAACTCAGATGGTTTCTCCCACATTGTATTGGTACCAAATAAGCTTGGTGAAAACACTGGATAAGGCAATACTAAACACATGAAAGAAAAATAAACTATTAGTTTCGGCCCAGAAGCTGAAGTTGAGCACTCGACTCCCAATGGAGAGATCCAGAACTGCACGGTCACTTAGCTGGCTTGGGCAGGAAAACATGCACATCTCTCCACTCACTCCTCTCCACCCTCCTGCTCAAATTGACATCATTGATGAAACTACATCAATTTGGAAGAATTACAAACCAGTTTAAAGCTATTCCCACTGCAGAATAAACTGAGAAATTGACCTGTGTTTAGAGATTCTAGCACAGAAGAGTTGTCTATTTTGCAAACACAATACTCAATTTCTCCTCCCCACCCACCATCCAACACTAATTGGGATTTCTTGGGTGTGGGGGGGGCAGTGGCAGAGGGAACGAGGGGTTCTTGAAACTGCTTCGCCACTGACGAAATTAAGTGCGCAATTAGTGCTGCAGCAGTCACATGATGATGCTTCAGTGCATTACAAAACTATGGAGTACCTGATGCACAATAAAAAGGCCAAAAAAAGGGGTGAGGGGATTGGGTGGTGCAATGAGTTTGATGCTAGCCTTTCATCTTTAGGTTTAAACCCAACCAAATTGACCAGAAGAAAACCTTTTCTGCTGGCTGGCTGGCTAAGATCCTACGTGAAATAAGTTTGGGCAGCCTCAATCCAGTCCAGTTAATAGGGGGCCACAGTACAAAAATACCCCTCATTTGCCACACAGACACCACAGCATGGCTGATGTGGGAAATGGAAAATGTTATGCTGTCCAAGTCGGAGGGGGGAAGGGGAGCCCTTCTGCAACTGAGGCAGATTAATAATTCATTAAATTAACCCCGATGGTCACAGCAATTCTGTCCAAACATTGAACTTCTGCCAATTAGTTTAACACTGATATCTTAACCTGAATCAAGAGGGCAGGATGAGGGCACACATCTCTAAAGGAGACATTACCAGCACCCAGTAATCAGAGCTGGGAACACACAATTGAAAATTATGGTGACACATCTTCAAGTGACAGGAGGCACAAATTAGCAATCCAGGCTGGGAAACAGACTATTTATGTGACAGTTTACTAAAACATAGTTAGTGGGATTATACAAGTTAATTAATTTAGACATACCAGTGAATGGAATTTCCAGAAAGCAAAAAATGAAGGGAAAAAAGGAAAGCTGCTGCAAACTTCACACAGGACAAACTGAAACCCGATCATCCAACAGCACGTAAAGCTCATCTTGGGAGTCCATCTCACTCATGAATTGACCCTACAATGGATCTTGCTTGTGCCCAAGATGTAACCACTAGGATAAAACTCCAGAGTCAATGTTGTTTTGGATTGCCCTCTACAATACCACAAGTGCAGAGTGAATTTGTAAAGCAAGAGGGTTTCTATGTTTTATTCCATAAGTCTTCATTTGCATAGCACTGTGATGACATCTCACCCATTCCAAAAGCGCTCAAGGTATTAAACAGGATGAAAGTTGCTACAATTATTTCCATTCATTTCATGGTTTCTTCCTTTCTCTTCCCACCATAACTTGAGGCTGAAGACCTGTTCCTAGTTTTTACTGGCCCATGTCTGGGGTGACTACCAATTTCCTTCCATCTGTGCACAGTTCTGGTCTCCATATTACAAAAAGGATATAGAAACACATGAGAAAGTGCAAAAAAGATTTACAACGATACCAGAACTGAGCGGTTATAACTATCAGGAAAGACGAAACAAGCTCAGGCTCTTGTCTCCAGAAAAGAGAAGGCTGAAAGGTGACCTGATAGAAGGCTTTAAAATTCTGAAGGCATTCGAGAGGGTAGATGTAGACAAGATGTTTCCACTTGTGGAGGGAGCCCAAAAGTAGAGGTCATAAATATAAGCTAGTCATTATTAAATCCAATCAGGAATTCAGGAGCAACTTTTTTAACCCAGAGAGTGGTTAGACTGTGGAACTCACTACCACACGGAGTGGTTGAGGCTAATAGCATAGATGCATTTAAGGGGAAGCTAGATAAGCACATGAGGGAGTACAGAATAGAAGGATATGATGAGGGTGAGATGAAGTAAATAGAGTGGGAGGAGGCTCATGGGGAGTATAATCACCAGAATAGACCTGTTGTTAGGCAGAGTGGCCTGTTTCTGTGCTGTACCTTCTATATAGTTCTTTGATACAAGCACCCAGTCCTGGGTCAATACCCTACCACAAGGTGCACACTCTACAACTTTTAGAACAGTCTGTTAGTGCTACAACCAATATGTCTGGCATAAATTTAATTCCACTTGCCCACGTACAACACCTCATCCCCAGTCATAGGCCTGCAACATCCGTTACAGATGGATAGCCCACCACAGGTGTAATCTTATCTTGAGCTGGTGTATCCCAGCCATGCAGAAAGGTAAACCACTCACTCCCTAAAACATTGTCCTACCCAGACACTGTGGGAAGATTGTGTGCTGGCCAGCACTAGCATTCAAATTTGGTTGACTGATCAGCAGTCAAACATGCAGCACACCTCATCAGACAAAACAGGCCATCAGTGAAAAGCACAGTAACCAGAATCAAATTCCACAATCCCAATAACAGTTTGACTCAGTCAACATAAACTTGCGGCCTTGCTCATTAGTTAGCTACTTTATCTTAGTTCAAGGTGTCTACCTGCGGCCCCAAAGACCCGCCCCTCTCCTGAGCCCAAGCAATGCATCCTCGAAGCCCAGGCAATCGGCCTCATTGGTGCCTCATAAGGGCAACACGGTGGCATAGTGGTTAGCACTGGTGCCTCACAGCGCCAGAGACCCGGGTTCGAATCCGGCCTCGGGTGACTGTCTGTGTGGAGTTTGCACATTCTCCCCGTGTCTGTGTGGGTTTCCTCCGGGTGCTCCGGTTTCCTCCCACAGTCCAAAAATGTGCGGGTTAGGTTGATTTGGCTATGATAAATTGACCCTTAGTGTTAGGGGGGGATTAAATATGTGGGGTTACAGGGATAGGATGGGATATGTGTCGGTGCAGGCTCGATGGGGATTCTGTGTGAGAAAGCAGGGACAGGGTACTGGATTTGGATGATCAGCCATGATCGTATTGAATGGTGGAGCAGGCTCGACGGGCCGAATGGCCGACTCCTGCTCCTAGTTTCTATGTTTCTATGTACTTATATTTCTTGTATGTTGCTTTGCCCCATTTGAATGTTGTGGGCATGGTGGTCTGGGAAAAGCTGTAGTTATCTCTGTTGCTCATTGCTGGAAAAACCCTGAATCACAACACCCAGATGTTAGCATTAGTAACTTGAGATGCATGCAAATTAATGGAACATGGATTTAAACCGCAAGACCTGCTCACCCCTCCCCCAACACTCCATGGCACACACCAATGCACCCACAAGGACACCCTTGTTTTACGTCACAGCATACTGGATGTGGTTCACTAGCTTGTCGATCACCAAAATACTAACTTTTACCGAAAACGTAAACAGCAATAATCTTCAGAGGGGAAAACAAGCAATGGAGAATTAGAGAACGATGCAAAACCACAACTGAACTACAATAATGTTTAAACAAAGTTACACAATCCAAGCTAATGTAGTGAAAGAACCGGACAAATCATCAGAACAAAAACACTTTTGTCAGCAATCTGATGTGGGGAAAAAACATGCATTTAAGAACAATTATAATGCAAGCAGAGCACCCAGTTTATCAACATCATGTTAGCCCGAATGCAAGCACAGAATTTCTTGAATTGGTTGCGCACTGATTTGTATTAGCAGAAATTTTACATCAGTGCTGACTCCAGTTGGCAGCAACAGAAGGCTACCTCATCCGAATTCTGCATGGAGATATTAACAACTCAGCAGTCCCAGCACAGTATGCTCCTCTTAAAATATGACTCTGCATTGGTACAAGCTTGGATTGGAGTTCAGAATACACACAGTGAACGCTTAGTTCTGGAATTTGTTTGTTGCTGATCTTTCAGTGCCAGCAGTGTGCTGATAGGAAATAAACCCATTGACAGTACATTGCAGACACAGACGCATGAAGTGATTACCGGGTAACGGAATGCAGCCAGGTAATACAAGCAATTATCATATGGACAACGTTTAAATCTTTCTTCCACCACTCTTGCTGATCCAAGTTAAGTACTATTTATGCTCCTTTATCTCACTCCTTTTAGCTCACGGGCTTTGCGCACGTCACAAAAAGTACGTATGAGAAGGGGAGTGCCCTTTTAATAATGAAGGTCCAAGTATGATCCACTGGATCCAGTGGAACACTGGCAAAGGCACGTACCTGATGTGAAGAGACTCTGTGGCTCAGGTGCTGTTGGCCAGTCGTGCGTTGATGGCGATGAAGTGGGATAAAGCAGGCTGTTGGGGAGAGGGTTGGGGTGTCTGAAGTTACTGTTATCTGAAAAGAGGGACTGCGATTCTGCTGCAGCCCCCTCAAAAGGAGACCGTGCATTATGATTGGATGAACTAATGGGGACAACTGGGTTGGGTTTTGTTAAGCCTGGCGGTGGTGACGGTGTTTCACTGGTAGGGATCTGAAAAAACAGACACGGTTGCATATTAGTAATTACATTACTGAAGAGGTACAATCCAAATGGAGATCAGAAATTAAAGCTTTCTGATCGTCTCTGGGCAGGTCACGAGAGATACAGCTCTGAGTAGCCATTTCAGTTGCACCCAACGCTAAACTATTTAGAGTACTGCAGTAGATGTGGTGGCGTCCCAAGTTGAATACAGAATGGTGCTTTGGGATGTTTTTAAGGTCAGCAAGCCCAGTTTCTCACATAGGAACAGGAGTAGGCCATTCAGCCACTTGAGCCTGTTCCACCATTCTACTCGATTGTGGCTGATCTGTATCTTAACTCCATATCCTTTGATAAGCTTATCTAATTAAATTTATCAATTCATTCTTGAAAATTTCAATTGACCCAGCATCCATGGCCTTGAGAGAGTTCCAGATTTCTACTACGTTTTGCATTATAAAGTGCTTCCTGATTTCACTAACCGGCCTAGCTCTAATTTTGACTGCGCCCCCTTGTTCTGGATTCCCAAACCAGAGATAATAGTTTTTCTGTATCTACCCTATCGAATCCTTTTATCATTATAATCACCTCAATTAGATCACCCCAAAAGCTTCCAAACTCTAGGGAACACAGGTTTATGCAACCTGCCCTCATAATTTAACCCTTTAAGCCCTGGTATAATTCTGGTGAATCTGCACGATGCCCCTTCCAAGGCCAATATATCCTTCCCGAAGTGCAGTGCCCAAAACTGCACCCAGTACTTCAGATGGGGTCTGACCAAGGCTCTATACAAGTGAAGCACAACTTGCTCCAGTTTGTATTCCAATCCCCTTGAGATAAAGGCCAACATTTCAGCAGCCTTGATTAAAAGCTAGTGCACATGCACAAAAAGTAGTGATTTCTGTACATGGACACCTGAAACCCTTCGCTCCTCCACAGTTTAGTCTCACCGTTAAGAAAATATTCCAACTTTTGTCTTTCTTGGATCCAAAGTGGATGACTTCACGCTTCCCCATATTGAACTCCCACCTGCCAGAGTTTTGTCCACTCACTTAGTCTATGTCCCTTCTGTAACGTCCTACTCCCACCCACACGGCTTATTGTGCCTCCTAACTTAGTGTCATCTGCAAACTTAAACAAACAACACTATCTTCCATCCAAGTCATTGATATGGTGAAAAGCTGAGGCCCCATTACCGATCCCTGGGGACCACCACTTGTTACATCCCGCCAATCAAATTACATTCTCTTTATCCCTACTCTCAGTCTTCAAGAAAACACATCAGGTTCCACATGTACACTGATGACACAGCTCCATCTCACCACCACCTCTCTCGACCCCTCCACGGTCTCAGATTCATCATACTGCTTGCCTGACATCCAACATTGGATGAGCAGAAATTTCCTCCAACTAAATATTGGGAAGACTGAAGCCAATGGGCCGTATTTTGCAACCCCTACGCGTGCGCCCGCAAGGGTCGCACAAGTTCCGGGATTAGGCCTGCGAATCGCCTGCGAATCGCATGCGCGAAAACCCGGAACTTGCAATATGTCTCCTCCGCATCCCTGGGAAAAGGGCCTCTGTGGGCAGAGAGTTGCGCTATTTGCCCAACTTCCGCCCGCTGAATGCCCGCATAAGAGTTTTAAAACATAGAAAAATAAAATTCTCATTTATACATTAAAAACCCTGCCCAATAATCTAAGTTTATTTTTAGCCCCGTTAAACATGTAAATTTTCTCTCCAAAAATAAAATTTGTTTAAAAATATTTAATTAAATGGCATTTTAATTAATTTTAAATGTAATTTTTTTTAACGCATTTCATGTGTGTGTATTTTTTTTAAATGATCCCCATTCACAAAGTATGAATGGGGATCCCTTCTTTCATTGGTTGGGCCGGCCCATGTGATCCCAGGGGCACTTGCGAATCACATGCGCCCCTGGGATACGTGGGCCTCTACCCGCGAGTACTCGGAGAGGCTCAGGAGCGCGAGTCTCCATACCTCCCGGACCAACAGGTAAATTCTTAGATTTTTTTTTTTAAAACAGGTCGGAGGCCTCCGCCCACAGGAAGCCTCCAACCGCAAATTTTTGGCCATCGTCTTCGGTCCCTGCCATAAACTCCATTCCCTGGCCACCTTTTTCGTCCCTGGCAACTGTCTGAAGCGGAGCCAGACCGTTTGCAACCTTGCTGTTGTGTTTGACCACATATCCGCTCCATCACCAAGACAACCTACTTCCACCTCCGTAACATCACCCGACTCTGACCCTGCCTCAGCTCATCTGCTGCTGAAACCCTCATCCAGGCCTTTGTTACCTCCAGACATGACTATTCCAATGCTTCCTGGCTGGCCTCCCATCTTCCACCCTATATAAACTGGTGCTCATCCAAAACTCTGCTGCCCGTATCTTAACTCGCTCCAAGTCTGCTGACCTACACCAGTCCAACAACGCCTCAATTTTAAAATCCTCGTCCTTGTTTTAAAACCCCATGGCCTTACCCCTCTAGCCCTACAAGAGATCTGTGCGCTCCTCCAATTGTGGCCTCTTGTGCATCCCCGATTTTAATTGATCCACCATTGGTGGCCTAGCTTTTAGCTGCCTTGGCCCTAAGCTCTGGAATTCCCTCCTTAAACCTCCCTCTTTGACCAAGCTTTTGGTCATCTGTTCTGATATCTCCCGTGTCAAAAATGTTTTTATTGATATCGCTCATTAAGCGCCTTGGGATGTTTTGCGACATTAAATGCGCTATATAAATGACGGCCTCAATCGAGATATCGGGTTTATGTCACGTTACAGAACGTGACTTGACATCGTTGCCGGTCTTTCCAGCTTTTTAAAAAAAAACACACAAGAAACAAGCCCAAATGGAGAGGATATGGGCAACACGGTGGCATAGTGGTTAGCACTGGTGCCTCACAGCGCCAGAGACCCGGGTTCGAATCTGACCTCGGGTGACTGTGTGGAGTTTGCACATTCTCCCTGTGTCTGCGTGGGTTTCCTCCGGGTGCTCCGGTTTCCTCCCACAGTCCAAAAATGTGTGGGTTAGGTTGATTTGGCTATGATAAATTGACCCTTAGTGTTAGGGGGGATTAAATATGTGGGGTTATGGGGATAGGATGGGATATGTTAGGGGGAATTAAATACGGGGGTAGGGTGGGATATGTGTACTGTGGGGATTAAAGCAGGGACAGGGTACTGGATTTGGATGATCAGCCATGATCGTATTGAATGGCGGAGCAGGCTCGACGGGCCGAATGGCCTACTCCTGCTCCTAGATTCTATGTTTCTATATGCAGCCAGCAGGTGTTTTGACACGTTGGACCCCCTGGGACACATCTCATTGTCTTGGCTGTGCTCTTAGTATGTCTTTGATGTAGGGATAGATTGAATCTCTGCATTTTCTCTGTGTTTATATTCTGTGAATTCTGGTAGATTGTCTCACAGTAACTCTACCTGAGGAAGGGGCGACAGCTCCGAAAGCTTGTAATTTTAAATAAATCTGTTGGACTATAACCTGGTGTTGTGCGACTTCTCATTTTTATATAAATGTAAGCAGTTGTTGTTGTCTCCAACCAATTTTCAACACGTCATTAAAACCGGACAGACCACCCGGCATCGACCTCGGCACCGGCTACAGACATGACAACTGCACACCCAGCCCAGTAAACCCTGCAAAGTCCTCCTCACCAACATCTGGGGACTTGTGCCAAAATTGGGAGAGCTGTCCCACAGACTAGTCAAGCAACAGCTTAAGATAGTCATACTCACAGAATCATACCTTGCAGCCAATGTCCCAAACTCCTCCATCACCATCCCTGGGTATGTCCTGTCCCACCTGCAGGACAGATCCACCAGGGGTGGCGGCACAGTGGTATACAGTCGGGAAGGAGTGGCCCTGGGAGTCCTCAACATTGACTCTGGACCCCTTGAAGTCTCATGGCTTCAAGTCAAGCATGTGCAAGGAAACCTCCTGCTGATTACCACCTACCTACCTCCCTCAGCAGATGAATCAGTACTCCATGTTGAACACCATTTGGAAGAAGCACTGAGAGTAGCAAGGGCACAGAATGTACTCTGGGTGGGGGACTTCAATGTCCATCACCAAGAGTGGCTTGGTAGCACCACTACTGACCGAGCCCTGAAAGACATAGGTGCCAGTCTGGGCCTGTGACAGGTGGTGAGAGAACCAACACGAGGGAAAAACCTACTTGACCTCGTCCTCACCAATCTACCTGTCGCAGATGCAGAAGTCCATGGCAGAATTGGTAGCAGCGACCACCGCACTGTCACTGTGGAGACAAAGTCACGTCTTCACACTGAGGACACCCTCCATCGTGTTGTGTGGCACTACCACAGTGCTAAATGGGATAGATTCAGAACAGATCTAGCAGCTCAAAACTGGGCATCCATGAGGCGCTGTGGCCCATCAGCAGCAGCAGAATTGTATTCCACCACAATCTGTAACCTCATGGCCCGGCATATCCCTTACTCTACCATTACCACCAAGCCAGGGGACCAACCCTGGTTCAATAAGGAGTGAAGAGGAGCTTCCCAGGAGCAACACCAGGCATACCTAAAAATGAGATACCAACCAGGGGAAGCTGCAACACAGGACAACATGCATGCTAAAAAGTGGAAGCAGCATGCTACAGACAGGGCTAAGCGATCCCACAATCAACGGATCAGATCAAAGCTCTGCAGTCCTGCCACATCCAGTCGTGAATGGTGGTGGACCATTAAACAACTAATGGGAGGAGGAGGCTCCTTGAATATCTCCATCCTCAATGATGGTGGAGCCCAGCATATGAGTGCAAAAGACAAGGCTGAAGCATTTGCAACTATGGTAAAACTGAAGTCAATGGGAATTTGGGGGGGGGGGGGGGGGGAACTCTCCACTGGCTGGAGTCATAGCTAGTACAAAGGAAGATGGTTGTGGTGGTTGGCGGTCAATCATCACAGCCCCGGGACATCGCTGCAGAAGTTCCTCAGGGCAGTGCCCGAGGCCCAACCATCTTCAGCTGCTTCATCAATGACCTTCCCTACAACACAAGGTCAGAAATGGGGATGTTGGTCGATGACTGCACAGTGTTCAGTGCCATTCGCAACTCATAACAAAGCAGTCCATGCCCGCACAATACAAGTCCTGAACGACATTCATGCTTAGGCTAATAACTGGCAGGTAACATTCACACCACAGACATGCCAGGCAATGACCATCGCCAACAAGCGAGAGTCTAACCACTGCCCCATGACATTCAACGGCATTATCATCGCCGAATCCCCCACCATCAACATCCTAGGGGGTCACCATTGGCCAGAAACTTAACTGGACCAGCCACATAAATACTGTGGCAACAAGAGCAGGTCAGAGGCTGGGTATTCTGCGGCAAGTGTCTCACCTCCTGACTCCCCAAAGACTTTCCACCATCTACAAGGTACAAGTCAGGAGTGTGATGGAATACTCTCCACTTGCCTGGATGAGTGCAGCTCCAACAACACAAGAAGCTCGACATCATCCATGACAAAGTAGCCCGCTTGATTGGCACCACATCTACCGCCTTAAACATTCACTCCCTCCACCACCAGCGTACCATGGCTGCAGTGTGTACCATCTACAAGTTGCACTGCAGCAACTCGCCAAGGCTTCTTCAGCAGCACCTCCCAAACCCGCGACCTCTTCCACCTTGAAGGACAAGGGCAGCAGGCGCATGGGAACACGACCACCTCAAAGTCACACACCATCCTGACTGAAAAGTATATCGCCAATCCTTCATCGTTGCTGGGTCAAACTCCTGGAACTCCCTCCCCAACAGCACTGTGGGAGTACCTTCACCATATGGACTGCAGCGGTTCAAGGCGGCGGCTCACCACCACCTTCTTGAGGGCAATAAATGCTGGCCTTGCCAGCGACGCCCACATCCCATGAACGAATAAAAAAAAGTTGCATTGTGCGGCATTCATCTCTTACAAATGGCTCAACTTTATGGGACACAGAAATTGCATAAACTGACTTCTGTTGCACTAAGTAGGCTTTGGTATCCACTTCACATTTCCGAAATTTCCAGATAGCACATCCAAAGAACTGTTCAGAACAAAACCAAACAGGCAGCAACCCCACGGGGAAGGGCACTTGCTGCTGAGCGCTCACATACCAATGAACCTCCTTGTGGGAAGCTGCCAATTAATGGCTCAGAGGGACAAAATCCTATCCTTCTTAAATGTCACATTAAACAGCAGGCATCTCAATAATTTCTCCTGCATTACTTCTCAACAGGACTATTCCTTTGCTTGAAGGCCTTCAAGTGAAATCGCAGAGATGTCATTAAGAGGCCAAAGTCATGGTTTGGGGGTGTGCTGAGGCAAGCTGAGCTCCTGGAAGAATCTTCTCTGCATAAAACTTCCCAACCAGTGGTGCAGGTGGTTTGTCACTATATCTTTGAATATGTAAATTGTTTGTCAATTTTCAGTTTTGCACTGTCTAGTCACGCCTACATGACTTGTACACGTGCAAGAACCCCAATTTATTTTTGTAAATTCCGAGATAATGTACAAATGCTCTCCTCTGTCTCATCATCATAAACTTCAGCTAATCCAGAACACTGTAGCCCAAATTCTCTCCCCACAACGTCCCCACATACCCATTAGCTGCTCCACTTTGATTCCTGTGCTTCAGAAAGATACTTATTCTAATTTTCATGTCCCTCCAAAACCTCATCTTACCCTATTGGGATCATCTTCCTCGGACTCCAATTATTACTAAACTCCTGTGCCTTTCACTCCACTGTCAGGTCAATCTTTCAGCCATTATCATCACTCCCTTGGAACTCTCCCCCAAACCCACTTGCTCTTGGTACCTCGCTCCCTGCCTTTGAAAGCCCTCTGCTTGACTGTGCTTTCCAGATTGCCCTTAAATTCTTTATTTTCTGCAGATTATCTACCTTTCCCCCACCTTGTTTAAAAAAAAATCTTCCTAGTTTTTTTTATGCAAGGAGAACTCTTCAATATAGTTGATCTTAAACAACTCACAACACAAGCACATCTCTAACACGGGAGGTTTAAAAACAGGTCATCCTCACGAGCTGACATGACTGGACACTACAGAGTCCAGGGTAAGAACTTCCAAACCCGCAACTTCCATCACCTACAAGGACATGGGCAACAGGTGCCTGGGAACACAGTTAACTCCAAGTCATACACCATACTGACTTCAACATATATCGCCATTCCTTCATCATCACTAGGTAAAAATCCTGCAGCTCTCTATCTAACAGCACTGTGGTAGCACATTCACCACATAGTCTGCAGTGGTTCACCACCACCATCTCAAGGGCAACTAGGGATGGGCAATAAATACCAGCCTTGCCAGTGACACCCATATTGCGATAATGGATAAAAAAAACATGGGATTTTGCTTCAACTTGACAAAGATGGCTGGAATATTAAGAAGTGGCTATATCCTTTATAGAACACAAAGTGCCTGCAAGGATAAAAGGCAGCAAATTTGCTCAAGGATTTGCGCTCTTCGACCAGTTTTTCCATCCACTTGTTTACTCCAGCATACATCAGATACAATTTCCGTGTCAAGGAACTGGAGATCTTTAGAGAGTTCACCAATCAAGCGCTGAGGAGCATAGACAAGACAGTAGACAACCTGTCTCACTAGAGTTATTAAAACTTGGTCTTTAGACAGAGAGCAACCTACTATTTGCCCGCCACTGCTCAATTCTCTCCATCTGCTTGCAGGGTTCTGGTCACCTTATGTCTTTCAGATGGATACGTAAATGGTCTGTAGAGCAATGGGTCAGCAACAGAGGGTTATCACTTTAGATATTGGGTCGTAATTTGCGGCCCCTACGGGTGCGTACGAGGGGTGTGGGCGCCCATAGGGGCCGCGCAAGTTCCGGGTTTATGCATGTGAAGCGCACGTGCTAAAACCCGGAACTTGCAATGTCAAGAATCTTCTTGACAGATCCAACACACCCCCGGGAAAAGGGCATCCGCGGGCTTCTTCTGCCCAGCGAATGCCCGTGAAATTCTTACGCCTGGTAAAAGCAGGCCTTTTACCAGCATAAGACTTTTAAAGAACAGAAAAATAATTTTTTTCCAATCATTTATACATTTAAAAACCTGTGAAATAAGGCAAGTTTATTTTTAGCCCCTTTAAAATATGTAAATTTATTTTTCAAAAAATTTAATTTTTGTTTTAAATATTTAATTCAATGCCATTTTGATTAATTTTAAATGTGATGGTTTTTTTAAAAATTATTTGACGTTTAACGTGTATTTTTTGGGGGGTATTCCCATTCATACTTATGCAGGTTCCGTACATACGGAATCCTTTTAAGAATGAATGGGGATCCCTTTCTTTCATTGGTTGGGCCGGCCCACGTGATCCCAGGAGTGCTTGCGAACCACGTGCGCCCCGGGATACGTGGGCCTCTACGCAGGCCTATGCATAGAGGCCTAGGAGTGCAAGTGTCCGAACCTCCGGGACCATCAGTTAAGTTGGTAGATTTTTGCTGGTCGGAGGCATCCGCCCGCGGAAAGCCTCCGACCGCAAATTCAGGGCCAATATCTGCTCGGTCACAGAATGTACAGCCGAGCAAGTTTCACTTAAGACCAACATCCCTTTCTAATAGCTTGATGTTTCACTCATCAGAACAAATACATCATAACACCTCAAGTACTTCCAACACAAATAATTACTCTGTGTAGTGACCGTTTTGTAGGCAACCTTAACAGGACAGAAACCAGCATTAAAAATGGATTATAGTCATCAGTAACAGCAAGTTAAATGCTCATTGTGAGAGAAAACCTGACTGCTAGAATTCTACAAGGCAGTTCACAATTGTGGGGTTCTGATGAGTAGCCCATAAAAAGACAAGAGTTTAGCATATGGTAGTTTTTGTCTCATGATCCTGCCCAATTATTTCCAATATTTATCACCTTTTGAAGAGAAGTTGACAAAAAAATTGATTTTAAACTTACTTCTCACTAATTGACATTTTTGTTGTCCCTTCTAACCCTTACTCAGACGTGCTATTCCGAATTTGCCTCATCATACTTGGTACAGCTCAGTGAGCTCCCTCCAGATTCCCTTTGGACTGTCCTACTTGAGGTTCACTTGCACTTCCTCACAGCTCAAGCCCTTAACGTTTGGGATTAGTCCTGTTCTTTCTCTGCACCCTCTCTGATGCCTTTATTATCGAACAAGGACCATAATTTAAGTATTAACCAGGGCATTGTAAAGCCCCAGGATTACTCCTATAGACTTGCATCAGTTTTATGGTTATACATCCCAACACACTCATCACTTTTCTTAAATTACTTTGCTACATTGTCTCAACATTGAAAGTAGCTGCATGAAAGTAAATATAGTTCAGATCTATTAGTTTAAAAATTCTTTCACTCTCTGCTGCCTCCAAGAGTCCCAAGTCAAATGAATTTGGAACATCAAGCTTGGCTTTGAGCATGGGTCTACTGCTGTAGCCTGGATCAAAATATGCTCTGTGTAGAGGTGTCAAAAAGATAGCTGGTATGAGTACCATAAACCTCCAACTGATCCAGGACAGATTTCTCATTTGAGGTTCAAGACAAGACCACTTATTAGGCAAGATTGAAAGGGCTTTTCTTCTGCATTTGGCTGTTCTTTCCCCAGAGTATGGACTGGAGTTGGAAGGGAAAAGATCAACTCTCTTGTGTGGACAGATCACATGAACAAGCAAAAATTCACTCCCCAGAATTTGAGGTATTGGAAAATAATTTAGCTTGGTGTCAATCATTGAAGAGATAGGCACCGAAAAGCGGGTGGGGGGGGGGGGGGGGGGGGGGGGGGGAAGAGAAGAGAGAAAGGAGGGGTTAAAACAGAGTCTCGTACTGGGGTAAGACAAGGTAGTCAATAAACTCAGCATATATTTGAAATAAAAAGACCCAAATGCATCTCACCTGTTGTAAATTGTCTCCATTTCCTAGACTGAGTGTTTCTGGTGGTTTATCCACAGGTCTGCGAAAAAAGAAATTGTAACAAGTTGATAATGTTGTGCTCGCAGCAGTCCTCAGTGTGCCGGTCTGCTCATTTTCTATCAGATTTCAAAAAAAACGAGAAGCCCAGGTGAGGGACAAGGCTCACAAAAGCAGGATCCCACCAACATTAAAGAAAGTAAAATGAAAGACGAGGTAAATTAGGAAATTAGCAGGAGATTGTTATGATGCTCATGCTCTTTATATAAAAGTCAAAGCAGCAAAGAAATTAATTACAATGCCATTGCACGGTCAGTGTCACATGCCTGTAATTTGGTACAGCACAGTGCTCGGGCACGGCTGTACTGTTAGCCAACACAATTGGTAGGGAGAGAGGGGAGATTAAAAGTTGAGCAGCATGTTGCACTTCAGGTGTCCAGGTGACCATACGTTAACTTTTGTAAAAGTAGCTTTGTTGATTGATTTTTTAAAAATATACCGACACTTGATATTTGAGTTTTTTAAAAAACAGATGTGGTATTCCACTGATCATACTAAGAAAGCAGCAAGACTTCTACTGATGGAGACTGACCAGCTTTGATTCAAGTTTTCTACTGCAGAATTTATCCATTGAATGGTGCAAGTTTTGCTCCTTTTCACAAAACACAGTAATCTTCAACTCAAAGAACTCTAAGGAAACTGGAACTCGTGACTGTTAATTACACAGAATATTCAGTTAGTTACACAGAATATTTACTCTTCACAGACATTTGCTAATGGAAACATTCACAACTGCTCAGCACAACCTTTCCCGATTCGATACGTAGTGCAGCCTCAGTATAACAATCACTGAACTGAAGGCACGATTACATTGAACCCAAGTTAAGTCCTTAAATGTAATGCTGTGGCTCCGGGGAGCCAGACATGGTGCTGCAGCATTGCCAAAGCAGCTTAATTCACTTCCCTATTAATACAGACGATGCTGTTTGTTATCGTGTGGCTACAGTTTATTTTACCTGGGATTATAAATATCACTGGCATTTAAACAACCAACATCACATCCAAGTGACGGATTGTGTTATTTCCTGTAAACATGCAGCAGATTGACAGCAAGTGATCTAACACAGCTAGAATGAGTAGAGACCAATCTTTTGATGAAACATCTCAGCAGCTGCATCACTAAGCCAAACAAAGCTAATGTCCATTGTTCGGTTTCCGGTCTAGTCCAAGTTAGCCGATCTCAGCTGGTGCAGCAGCTTGGCACGACAATGTTCAGTGCTCCCGGGATAGAGAGTGTTGAAATAAAAACATAGCTAGAGCCCTTGCTCCAGATTGCTGTACAGTGACCAGTGATGTGAAGTGCGTGTATATACACGTGTGTCTGTGTGGGGATGTTGGGTGAGGACTTGGTTATGATGGGTACCAAGGTCATAGTACCTGCTAATACTTCCTGTGTAGGCTTACATGAAGAAATGGCCACTTGGGAGAGCTGCTGGAGGTCTGCCAGTAAGTAGAAACTGAACACCAGCAAGGAGTTGGTGGCTTCAGGAGGAGGAGAAACACTGACAAACACTCAGACTGGAATGCTGAGATTAAGCACGAAGACCATCAACCAATTTCTGCAGTGAGTGCTGAACTGTGAAAATCGAAATTCACAGGGGTCCACAATCTTCAAATGCAAAAAGAATCTTCTTTGCAGCTCTGAAGTATGTATGGCGTTCCAGGACATACAGCATCTTGGCAACGACCTACAGTATTTACAAATACAGCACATTATATTTGGGGCTACAATCCTAGTTCTTAAAAAAGAGAGAGAGAGAGAGAGAGAGACGGAGAGAAACTAGCTGGCTACTTAGAACGCTTTACATGGTCATCCCTATGGGCATCCAAACTAGAACTGTGTCAGTGGCACTAATATTAATAAATCCTGGAGCCATCAGCACATTTAGTGTTGGATCTTATATTAGCACTCAGCCCAAGAACACAAGAATCAAGCTACAAATCCTCAAGTATTGAACAGAAAATGTCTGATTTTACAGAAAATGTTTCTGGGCCACTTTTCTCCATTGACGTTGTTGACTCCTTGTTGGGTACGGTTCCATGGGCACAAGCAACTCTCTGGTACCTCAATTAAGTGGCCACTTTTCATGTGAAAAGTAGACACAAGTGCTGGTCGGCTATTGTACCATCGAGTGCCACCACCATCACCACCAAGCCCAACCCCGTTCTTAGCCGATGTCCACACACACTTGAACTTTCCAGCAAGAGGACATGTATTCCGATCATGTCCGGGAACTCCGGTTCATGGCCCACCCTCCCAACTCTGGGACATTGAAGCCAATTGCGATCGGTCCAGATTCGCCCTGACTGAGATCAGCACAGGCGGGAATGAAACCTGGGACATTCCAATTGGTGTAACTTCCTGGTGTAACCAACTGAGCCATCAAGGGAATCCTGGACAAAGATTGGCAGAGATCCATTACTGGTCAGAACTGTAGTATTTCTAACTGGCGATTTATGTCGGTGTTCAAAAAAAAAAACCCAGACTTGCTATAAAACTTCACTGGTGTGAAAGTGGGCCCTAATATACTCAGTTCCTCACAAGAGCATAGAGTGCCTCTTCTGTTCAACATCCTCCCAAAAATGTACTCTTTAAAAAGTTGATTTGAACTCACATGGAGTATCAGCCACCCTCAATGGAAAACAAGGATTCCTTTGACCCTCCATTACAGTTCACATCAGGCCTCTAGTGATAAAAAGCACACCATTTATAAAAAA
Source organism: Squalus acanthias (assembly GCA_030390025.1). Lineage (NCBI taxonomy): Eukaryota > Metazoa > Chordata > Chondrichthyes > Squaliformes > Squalidae > Squalus > Squalus acanthias. The sequence goes on from CM059435.1 coordinate 60,670,759, forward strand.
AATGGTTGGCAAGTCTCTTGTTGGAAGTGTGGAGCGATGTGCAGTTGAAGATCGTGCAGAGTATTTCTGTTCTTACTTTGTATGGATACCAACCATCACTAAGTGCTCACAAATAGAGAGTGCATGAGAACTCTGGGTATAAGAGCTAGCGTCAAGCCGCCAAAATTTGGCGAGCGGCCCGATTGGCTGTGAACAACAAAAAGAATTGCCTCCCTTTCTCAGTATGGTTATTTCAGTCCAAGAGAGAAATAAAGCCAATCACTGACCTGAGTTCTGTGTCAGGACCGTCTGGGGTCATGTGTTCGGGATCTGAACCATTATCAAGTATGGGAGGCGTTTTCCTGTGGTCGAGTGTTAGACCGTTGGCTGCTTTAGCTGTGCTCAGTAATGACGGCCAGGCATCTTTATTACTACTGTTGGGTCTGTAAGGGGAAAGAATGGCAAAAATACTGAGTACCTCCCAAATTGACAACAAAAAGTTTCAGCAGCTCAGAGATGCCGTTCACTTCGTGGAAACCTTCGAAACGTGATCCAGTCGGAGATGGTCATGCTGGCATCGTGCATCCTTACCAGCCAGTGGTACTGACAGCAGCCATACTGAGGAGCCCAACTCATCCATTATTCAGGTGCAAGGGGACAGGTGGCCTGCCACAGGAGGAAATAGGGGAGAGGTAAAGTGGTTTGCTCAGGGAAAAAGAGAGATTTGCAGTCCTGGCGATCTTTCAAAACTCGAAATCAAGTGTTGTATTCTTAGCGTATTCTACATTGTCTATTTGCGCCTTGCTGCAGATAACAGGTATTGGATAACCAACAACAGTACTGCAACATGCACGTACTAAACACAAGGAATATAACTGGATATTACAAATACTGAGCACGAGCATTTGATAGTACTTTTTATTTCACTGCAGATTCAGAAATATTTGCAAATGCTGCACACTTTTCTACTGCTAATCATCGCAACACTTGAGCAATCAGGAGCCCCATCTGATGAGTCAGTCACTTGACAAGTTTCAGATGGCTGTAATACGAAGCACAAAGTTCACCATTTCCATGACAACTCTGTCCCAAGTGCTCCGCACTGGATTCTGCCATATCAATTTATTCAAAGTCGTGGGGCTGATGTGGCAGTGTCTGTAAAGGTTGTACAATGCACGAGGTTATTACTTCAAGATAAAACCTGCTACATTAAGACAAAGGACACTGAACATTCGAGAACAACAAACTGAAGTGATTATCCAATCATGATTCAAATGAGTAGATTAAAAACACTGGAGACACAGAATAAGTAGCAAAATGGGATCACTGTCCATCTCTTACCAAATTGCTATAAAGATAAATCAAGATGCCAACATTTGAAACATTCAATGATTGCGATACGAATTAACTTAATCTCAATAGGTTCTGCATAAAAGACTAGTGAGGCACATACTTATTCCTTTGAAGACTGAAGTAGCATTTCTGCCAATTAGAAAAACAAAGATTCTTTAGTCAATAAGTAACAAGAAATTCAAAGTATTTAAGAGTTCCATCTCTTTCTCTAGAATCATCCTTTGAGAGAAATTAGTCATCAGTTCGTTAATATCTGACTTGACTCAGTCTTGGTATTTTGTTTTTGTCGTGATACAATATGCAATTTCCCGCACGTAAATTCAACCCTTTGATGTAAACCATCATCCCGATAGCTGTAATGGCCAATGGAAGAAAATCGTGTATCTTTGAAAGTTGAAAGGATAAGGTGTTAAATCTCAGGAGTGCAGAGGAACTGTTGTTTGGAATTTCACACCAACAGCTGTTTGCTTATCTGTACTTGGTTTAAGCACAAAAGAGCAAAACCTGCCAATCACATTCTTGGGCATAAGCTGCAGCTCAAAGGCACCCCCTTGTGTTTTGTTGAAACCTGCATTTGCAATCTGAAAGAAGTTCCCTCAGATTTCACTCTGGACAACATCGTACACGTGTGCTGCCAACTTCCAAGTGAAAGAAACAATTCATTTAATAACCATTTTCATGCAACAGCGATTGCACAATTCAGAATTCATTCTGTAGTAAAAAATCAGGCTCAATGAGTCTTCGATGGCATGTCACTGTGATCAGGTGTAACTCCAGACAGCATACCTGTTAGTTAAAGGCTGCCCAGGACCAGACCAGTCAGTCAGCTGGACTGAAACAGGGGCTCCGCTTACAGTTGTAGTGTTCAACCTGAATCCTGACTCAAGTTTAAAAAGGGAGAAAATATTCAACTTGAGTGAAATTGGTGCTGGGATGATTCCACTTTGATGACAGAACAGGGCCAAACTGTATAACAGGAGTATTTTTTTTCAGTTAACCATGCATAGCAGATTCACTCAGATCACAAAGTGCCAGAAATATTTGCCGTGTGAAAAATCTGCTCAAATTCCTGTTCATGTTCTGTCTCCCCACCACCCAAGTGAATAGCAAGTGCAGAAGCCTACCAACGCACAAAGGAAAGCAGGCAGTATAACCTGACAAAAGCAAAACACTTGGACGGTTTTTCAAAAAGGCAATTCAAGGAGGTCATCACTATTTGAAGCTTACAATACCCTTCAGGCTCTTTTTCTCAGTGGCATAGAAAGAAATACTGCGGTGCAGCGGGAAAGACGTTTGTCAGTCTGACAGTTCGACAGCAACTCATTTTAACTGAAGGAAAAGTTTGATTGAGCTCTTCACCTCCAGAGTCTTGTGAAAATCACAAGGTAGCTTCAAAAAAATGTTCTAAAAGGGATCAAGTACACATCCCAAACAGCAAATTAACTTTTTCCGCTACCATGACCGGGACATGGGATGGGATGTACCTGCCGAAAAGCCAGACAACACTTGAACTTGGCAGCTGAAATTATCTATTAAGCTACAGGGTCAGAATGAAAAGCAAGTGTTTGCTTTCAAGTGAAGTAGGCTTCGTGAGGCCGTAGGCACGTCAGAATCAGACTTACTTCGATGGGAATCAGTTGGGTTTTTGGGGGCGGGGGGGGCAAGAGGCAGAAGTTGTAGTCAGACATACATTGCAAGTGAGCCGTGACAACATCTTTACAGGCATCTGTCACATTTAGTCTTCTCCACAGATTTAACCATGAACCCTTCAGCTGCAGCTAGTTTTACAGTAATAAATGAAGCAGTCACACTAGAACCAGTTTACCTTTGGAGACAGTTGTGTTTCGGGTGTAGTGCTCTGTTTGCACCATGGCCCGCCAAGCCATTTCAGTGCACTTCAAGACAACAAAAAAAGCTCCAGCTTCAGCTGAAGTACATTTTTGCCTCCCAGATCAGGTGCTATTCCCTCTGCATACAGACGTGCCGTTTCTCCCGACGGGCCCTGTGTGGCTCAGATGTTGCACCCAACTGGTTTTGTGAACAATTTCCATGGATTAAACCTAAACAGCGAAACTTAGAGAAAAAAACCCCACCAAGACAATCTTTAACAGGGCTGCCAATAGCTTCCTGAATCCTTGGACCACACGAATAAATTAAAGCAAACTGTACAACGTTATAAGCAACATGCAGCTGGCATCAGTCACCCAACAAAAGAAGCAAACAAATGAGGTTTCAATGGATGTTCATTATTTACAGCTATGCAACTTCTGCCAGATATTTAGTGTTCAGTTGCTTTAAGCTAACAAAAAAAAATGATCGGCTGAATGAAAGCTGAATGATAATGTTAACACAAACTTTTTATTGTAATGCAGCCTTTCCGTGAAGAGGTAAATCTTCTTCCAAAAGTTGAATACTCTTTTGTAAAAGAGATTTAGACATATTTTGTTCCAGTATATACTTCAATAATTGCATTTCCAACTTAAATTACTCTTACACAATCACTATCGGGAAAATCTCTCATCAATTTAACCAAGCATTACTTAGGATTAGTATAAACAATGCAGTCCAAGCACTGGCGAGCTATAGATCAGCTACATTGCTCATGAGCTAATTTGGGCCAAACTATCTTGAAATAATTGAGAGAGCTACTCCCACGTTTAAAACCTTTGCCAATACACAACAAATTCTTTGTGCATCAGCTTCAGGATTGCCACATATGTCACAAATAATGCCAACAATGTTCGCTGCTCCGATTGGTTTTTTTAAAAAACTCTTCCTTTCCATAAAGCTACAACTCATGCTGGGGTATGGTTCCACCAATAATGGCAGCACAGACCAGGGATTAAACCTTGGTCTGCCCATCGCTACACGCATGGTTAAACCACTTTACATCAGTGAAGCCACGAACATCACAAATTGGTATGCGAGGGCACAACTCCCCTCACACACTCTACCAAGACAATGTCAGAATCATAGTACCAATTTTGGCAGAAGTGTCATGTCATGCACTTGGGTTCAAAAATCTGAACTATTTTGATATATTTCACCCTTAAAGGTAACCATCAGCATGTGTAAATGGGTTTGCGATCAGTCTCAGCTCTCGATCACAAAATTTCAAACTCTCTGGTGTTGGCTACTCCAATCTGTTGTGACAATTGCAAGTCAACAACATTTAAACCAAAGGCAAAGTGGTTCAGACAGCGAGCCAAGCTTCTGTTTGGAGTGATGTTCTTGGCAGGGGCAGAAAAGGGGAAATAAAGCAGGATGTGTGGCCCAGCAGAACTCAAACCATCAGCACACTACAATGTTTATTGGAATAAAACTTAACTCCGCCCCACGTCCCAATTTTTTTTTTTTTTTAAAACACGTCTGCTCAGTTGATAAATTAGGGGGCTGGTACCAACCACAAAACAACTAAGTAGCACCTCGTGTAAATAAAATCTCCATGGTTGGGGCTAAAAGGAATATCCAGTTACTGAACCTGCAAGGAACTTTTGAGAGATAGTTCAGGGTATAAATGTGGTATTTTTGAGCAGTGGAGAAGACTAAATTTGACGAGAAAGCTCAAGACAGAAAAAAAACCCACAAGTGTGAAGCGTAAATGCAAACAGAACAAAAAAAGCAGGCCAGCGCAGCAGGCCAGGGCAGTACTTACGCATCATACCTCTGCTGTGCAGCTATTTTGTTCTTATTTTTGTCAACTGTGCTGGACGACTGGTGCAAAAAGTTGGGGTTCATTTTATAAAGTTCCTGGAGCAGCTTCTGTTCGTACTCTTGATGTTTACCTGCCTGTGAAAGGAAATTAGAAGGAAAAATAAGGGACTCAAGACCAGTGAATAGGGGCATTGATTATCAAATGGCATACAGCACAAGGAATTCTATTTTATACCCATGAAATCCGAGCAAGATGCCTGCATTTCAACGCTTTACAGAATTACTTGTGTTGGGAGAAAAAAATCCCCTTGCAATTTTCTGAGAACAAGATCCTCATTCGAAGACAAATTATCCAGCTCTGTGTTGATTTCACCACCCCATCCCCCTGCCTTGTCACTCCCACTGGAAATGTTATGCTTAATGCGACACTTTGAGATTTTGCTTTAATTAAACAAAATGATAGATTTCAGTTGACCTATTTCAGTGAATTGCACACACATGCTTGGAACAGAGACCGGACACGCTTCAGCTTTGGAATGTCAGACTCCGGTTTAGCCTGTTTTACCCGTCAATTGAACTACAGCCAACCAAACTTGGTGCTACACAACTCATTCTTCATCTACCCTGCTGAGGGTATGCCATCTTTTGTCTGCACCTGTGCTGCAGGCCAGGTTTACCAACACTGGTGTTTGAAAACAATTCTGAAAAAAACCAAATGGCTGAGGAGTTAGCAAATGTTTTCCCCCTCTAAGTGGTCTCCTTATTTAAGGAGGGATATACTTGCATTGGAGGCAGTTCAGAGAAGGTTCACTAGGTTGACTCCTGAGACGAAGGGGTTGATTTATGAAGAAAGGTTGAGCCTATACTCATTGGAGTTTAGAAGAATGAGAGGTGATCTTATTGAAACATAAAAGATGCTGAGGGGGCTTGACAAGGTAGATGCAGAGAGGATGGTTCCCCTCGTGGGGGAATCTCGAACTAGGGGGCATAGTTTCAGAATAATGGGTCGTCCATTTAAAACAGAGATGAGGAGGAATTTCTTCTCGGTCGTGAATCTGTGGAATTCTCTACCCCAAAGAGCTGTGGAGGCTGGGTCATTGAATATATTTAAGGTGGAGATAGACAGATATTTGAACGATAAAGGGAGTTAAGGGTTATGGGGAGCGGGTAGGGAAGTGGAGTTGAGACCAAGATCAGATCAGCCATGATCTTATTGAATAGCGGAGCAGGCTTGAGAGGCCAAATGGGCTACTCCTGCTCCTATTTCTTATGCAAGTGTCTCAAAAACTAACAGACGAGAGATTGCCACCAGTAACATACCCACTTCAACTGGTGCTCAAGTCATAAATCGAATTAAACTGCTTGCCTTGCTGCTGCTACTATTGTTACCACTACAAGTATTTATAAACAGCAGCTCAATGGAATAATCTGCAATGTTTCCCTTAGTTTCTGAAGCAGTGAGTGGCAGACCAATGAAAAGAACTAAAGGTGTCCACTTGAGGGCACTCTTGCATAGTGAAGGAAAGGAGGCTAATGCAGCTGTGGTCTGAATTATCTTTAAAAAAAGACCCCACCATGATTATCATCGACTAGGATGAACAATTGCCTTGTACTCCCCATTCAAAACTGAAGGCTGGCTCACAAAACAATTCTAAACAAACGGCATAGGTTGAGACTTCAAACTGGATCAACCACAGCGTACTTCAATTTAATACCAGGGACTGCCCTTCTTGCACTTCCAGAATAAAATTCATAGGTAAAAGTGAATCTTTTAGATCAACGTTTTGCAAACCTTATGGTGGAGTGGAGGGGGGGGGGGGGGGGGGGTGGAAAGGGTGACTATTGACTAGTTTCTTAAAAGCAGCATTATTTATCTGAAGGAAAATCACATCATTGCAGAAAAATACATGGCAACAGAAATAATGTGCAAGATGCTACAGGATTCTGCTCACGGACCCCCTAGGGTCTGAACACCTCAATTTGCAAATCTAAGCTTCACATTCTTGATGAATTTAATTCTGGCTGGAAATTGATTGTTCTTTAAATGTTCACTGCTGGAAAATTAGACAATGACAGACATGTGGTCACTACTCTAAACCAAAAAAAGCAATGATTGTTTAAGTAATCTTATTTCAAAATGTAGTCGAAGCCCCCCCATCAGGCAAACACTTGCTTCGATGAGTTGATTGGGCTCTTTGTTGACTCCGCACATTATTTTCTATAGGCTGGTGAACCTACCTGCATCTCTTCTTTAGTGAAGCTGGCTGCTTCATCCCCTAGCTCATGCAAATACATACAGTCTGGTTTAGGACATTGCATGTTCTTTAGGAAATAACTGCAATACTTCGTTGTACCTAAAGATGCCTTGAGAGAAAAAAAAGTGTGTTGGCAATTATACACACAGACACTTAACCAATGATACTGACATAGTTGCAACATTTTCAGTATAAAGACCTATCAGGTTTTATCAGAAATGCCCTGTAGCATATACATTGGGAGCTGGGTTTAAACCAAGTCAACACAATATAGATGGATGCAGGTTTCCATTATTGGTCTTTGTCTGATACAGGATTAAATAGCTCAGGGTTATATAACTGCTTCTGGGATCAGAGCTAGCCAAGAGGGTCATGGTAGTTCCAAGTGAATTGAGTTGGACAGTCCCACAATTTCCCTGTGGACATTGGTCAACCGGATCCACCAGTTATTTGGTTGTCCTACTTCGATGTACTGACACTAAAATATCACTCATGCTTTCGGGAACATGCTCGAAGGCAAAGAAAAGGGGAAAGGGAATGAAACAAATGCACAAGAAAATGTTTTTTTCCTGAATTAACTGAACTTTTCATGGAGTGTCAAATTCAGATCATTCTCAAACAGACTGAAAGGATGACTCAGTCGCTTTATCAGGGCAGTTGATTACTTCACTCACAGACAACACAAGATGCATTTCTCATCAAGGATAGGTAACAGTTTCTCGTTGTTCCAAGATGTTTTAAATCCATGCTCTGCATATCAACCAGATGGTTATTTCCGTCAGCAGCAGAACATAGTGGGAACGCAACTTTGCATATCTGACCCATGACCTATTTGAACTGTAAGATCTGGAATGCGCTGCTTGGTGGTGGAAGCAGATTCAATGGTAACTTTCAAAAGGGAATTGGATAAATACTTGAAGGGGAAAAAACTGCAGGGCTCTGGGGAAAGAGCGGTGGAGTGGGACTGATTGGAGAGCTCTTTCAAAGAGCCGGCACAGGCATGATGGGCCGAATTGCCCACTTCTGTGCTGCAACATTGTTTGATACTCTACAGATGCTTTCATAAGACAGTAGAATTTTATGGCTCTCACATTTGAGAGAACATATGTATGATAGACTCTAGTGACAATTTATACTGCATTGTGACTGATGTTTTCTACAGGATTTCAGTGTCCGGCAGTATTGCTGCAAGTTCCGCCTCTGTGGGCAACATTTTCCAGACTTCAAAATAACCGTGTAAACAGAAAGAGACACCAGATTCTGTTTTGACAACGTTGTGGGTTTGTAACATTTTTGTCCAGGGAATGAAATGACACTATTTAAGCACTTGGTTTCATCTTCCACCAACTTTCCTGTAAATCACTTTCGCTTCTCAGATCTATTTCCCAATTTGACGCTTCAAATTATTTTGTGCAAAGCTCCCCTTCCACTGCGGCTTCAGACCGCAAGTAAACTTGCGGATCAGAAAATACAACATGCTGTGCAATAAAAGACTGAAAGTGGAGCATGCTGTGTGACGGAGATTGCTTACCTTAAGTGTCCTGCCATCCACCACCACGTTATTTACACACTGTATTGCTCTTAGTGCGTCTTCAGACCGTATGTAGGTTACATAAGCACTAGCGCTGGGACCCTAGGAGAAGCAACATTTTAATCAGGTACAAGATAAAAAGTAAACTCCTACTCGCAAGCATCCACCATCACACAGGGTAAATGACGAGTTGGAATGGTAGAATGATACAGCACAGATGGAGGCCATTCGGCCCATTGCGTTCTTTGGGAGATCGAGCCAATTAATCCCACTCCCCTGCTCTTTCCGCCATAGCCCTGTAAATATTTTCCCTTAAACTATTTATCCAATTCTCTTTTGAACGTCACTATTGAATCTGCTTCCGCCACCCTTTCAGGCAGTGCATTCCAGATCACAACAACCTGCTGTGTAAAACAAACATTTTTCATGTCGCCTCTGGTTCTTTTGCCAATCACCTAAAATCTGTCTCCTCTGGTCACCGACCCTCCTGCCACTGGAAACAATTTCTCCTCATTTACTCTATCAAAACTGTTCATGATTTTGAACACCTCTATCAAATCTCCTCGTAACCTTCTCTGCTCTAAGGAGACCACCACCAGCTTCTCCGGTCTCTCCACAAAACTAAAGTCCCTCATCCCTGGTACCATTCTAGTAAATCTCCTCAGCACCCTCTCCAAGGCCTTGACATCCTTCCTAAAGTGCGGTGCCCAGAATTGAACACAATACTCCAGCTGAGGCCTAACCAGCGTTTTATACAGGTTTAGTATAACTTCCTTGCTTTTGTACTCTATTCCTCTATTAATAAAGCCAAGGATCCAATATGCTTTTTTAACAACCTTCTCAACTTGTCCTGCCACCTTCAAAAGTACACACATCCTCATGTCTCTGTTCCTACACCCACTTTAAAATTGTAAAATTGTACCATTTAGTTTATATTGCCGCTCCTCATTCTTCCTACCAAAAGATATCACTTTACACTTCTCTGCATTAAATTTCATCTGCCATGTGTCTGCCCATTTCACCAGTTAGTCTATGTCCTCCTGAAGTCCATTACTATTCTCCTCATTGTTTACTACATTTCCAAGTTTTGTGCCATCTGCAAACTTTGAAATTATGTCTTGTATACCAAAGTCCAGGTCATTCATATACATCAAAAAGAGCAGTGATCCCAACAGTGTCCCCTGGGAACCACCACTGTATACTTCCCTCCCATCTGAAACAATCGTTCACCACTACTCTCTGCTTTCTGTCCCTTAGCCAATTTTATATCCACGCAGCCACTGTCCCTTTAATGCCAGGGCCTTTAATTTTGCTAACAAAGTTCCAGAGAACTGCCTTTGTCCTTGGGACCATATGCAGCAGGAGACTGATTGCCTTCAATGGAGGGGTTATTGGTGGAGGGGTTATTGGTGGAGGACTCTGCCTTGCCTCGCCTCCTGACCCGACAAAGGGGTCTCCACCTGAAACGGGTGTCTCTCAGATGCCAATTAACCTTGCATGTATTTCAGCACTTTCCGTTTTACTTTCGTAGCTTGGTACAGCAGGCTCACAGCTGCTCTCCAAGGCTTCACCCCCAACACTATATCAAAGCATTATCTTTTAGCCAGCGAAATTGCAGGCTATCTACTCCTATGACCTTATCCAGGATTGTTACATTACATTTCTACAACTTTCCCTCCTTCCTCAGTCACTGTTGGGTCATTTACTCTGGGAAAGTGCGAGTGGTAAATTTCTCCATGACTAATATGAATAGCCGTCTGTGATTAGATACATTTTACAGACATGTTGCTTTACTCTTTCGTCTATTTCTCCTAATTCGCTTGCCCTCAAATCTGAGATTTCAAAACCTCCAGATTAAGAGCTCAAACACAACTCACTATAAAGCCCAAGATAACCAGAGAACTTAATACCACACTCAAATTTGGAAAGCTCTTCCAGCATCTCGAGTCTTAGATAGAAAATAAGAAAAAGCTTGCGGCCTTGGTAAGTGACCCTACGCCTTGGAATGTTTTACTATGTTAAAGGCGCTATATAAATGTAAGTTGCTTTTGTACCTACAATATATTTCCCTCTTCCCCCACCCAATCACTAACTTTTTTTCTCCTCAATGCTCCTCTCAACTTTACTTTCTTTTAAGCTCCCAAGTGCCACCTTATGTGGTCTTGCTCCTCTGCATTGCAATCAAGAATCATTGCACCAATCTGCACTCTTCAATGGATTAATTCCCAGAACCTAAAATCTTGCATGCTTCAGTTTTCCCTTCCAGACTTCTGAAACCCAAGCTTTGGATTGGCAAATCACTACCTCTCAATTGACCTCACTTTCTCCTCTCTACCTCGATGCTGTCCTACTCCATGGCCCTTTACCGCGGTTTGCAACATTTTTTTTTTGGGGGGGGGGAACTTTCATGCAGGACAAGGTTGAAACCTGTTCAAATTGCTTTAAGGCGGCGGTCAGCACAAAAACATCTCTGTGCCTGCTCCAGTTTAACACAACTTAGTAGGACTTCTCCCCAACTCGGGCTCTTATTGTTCTGTAGGTCATTACTCTTTACATGCACAGTAAACCAGTGATAGCAAACAACTCCTGTATGGAATCCCCCTCAATTCCTACAAAAGATGCTCAACAGGTGACCAATAAGACTGCAGGTTCTGTGCTGAGCTTGCCAATTTCAGCCTCGAAGAGCAGGGGTTAATAGAATCATTCACACTGTTCCAAAGGAGAGAGAGAGGGGGAGAAAAGACCCAGTGCTGTCAATCCCGATGGGCACACAGAGACCAATGCTAGAGGTGCGTGGGTTGATGTCAGATGAAGAAGTTAATGTGCCTGGCTGAAACGACAACTGAAGCTCACTGTTCAAAAAAAAAGGAACTGTGTCAGTACCATAAACTCTGCTCCAGCATTCCAACAGGAAAAAAGAGCAGCAAGACAAGAAAATGAGGGAGGAAACCAACAGGAAAATGAACAGTTAACTGGTGCAACCTTACCTGTGAACCTGCATATGATGTGCTGTTGTTGATGACAACTTTATGTATTTTACCGAACTTCCCAAAATATTCTGGCCGTTTTAAAACCTGGTTAAAAAAAAAGATAGAGAGTTCCACTGGTGTTCTTCAGTCCCATATGAAGACCAACTTCAATTCAAAGTCAGCACAAGCTTAACCAGTTATGGATCAACTCGAAAGAACACTGAATGTGACTCTAGGTTTTGGAAAAGAATATAAAACTAATTGCATTAGTAATCAGCGAAACCTTTAACTTTCCACTGATACTAGCTGAGCCAGTAACAAGAAACCACCCGTGATTAAGCACAGAATACATTTCTTGGCTAACACGAATTCTCAGTACAGTAACAATTCTGACAGGCACCCAGAGACCAATGCGAGGGGTACATGGTACATCTTTTAAAGCCAGGATTGCTGCTTATTTCACTAATGCTAAGGGCTTGAATGTAAACATATTTGCTGCTGAATTGAAGTCCTTTCAAAAAGAGAGTCAAAATTAGCAATTAGCAGATTGGAACTTAAAACACTGCGTGCTTAAAAACCTGAAATTTCCGTGTGTCTGCAACACAGACAAGCATGACATTCAGTCCACGTAGCACACAGACAAGTTTGCAATGTGTTTAAGCCCTGCTGTACCATTGTCCTGCTCTATATCACACCCAGCATCAATGCAGTTCAGAACTTTGCATTTACAGAACGTGTTGCAGTGCGACATTTCTTTAAAACAAGTAATTTTTAAAAAGGGCAAACACAAGTGTGGGTCAGTATTTTCAGAGGGCATCCTGTCCTCACCTAAAGGCTTACATGCTTGTATTGAAGGATTTACTGGCCAGAATTAACTTGCTAAGCATGGGCCATTGTGCATGGTAGAAGTGGTCCAAAATAGCTTTACAGAATTTACAATGACTGTTGGAGGATATTAAAGGAGGAAGTGGAGTACACAAAGCCATGCAAATATTAGCTAAAAGGTGTTCTGCCACCCCACCTATCACTTTGAAAGGCAAGAGGAAATTCCAAGTAAATTTATCATGGGACTTCTACCATTGCTGGTGTTTGAGACGCCTGCTAACGAGGGTACCAAAAAGGTGCTCAGTCGTAGCACTCTCGCCCGAGTCAGAAGCTCGTGGGTTTATGTCCCACTTCAGAGACTTGAGCACATAATCTTGGCTGACATTCTGTGCAGTACTGAGAGTGGTGCCGTCTTTCGGCTGAGATGTTAAACCCAAGCCCTGTCTGCCCTCTTAAGTGAATATAAAAGATCCACGGCACTATTCAATGAGAAGGGGACTCCTCCCAGTGTCATGGCCAATATTTATTCCTCAATCAACACCCAGAACAGATTATCTGATCATTATCACATTGTTGTTTGAGGGACTTTGCTGTGCGCATAATGGCTGCTCAGTTTCCCACATTACAACAGTGACTACACTTCAAACGTACTTTATTTAATGTAAAGCGCTTTGGGACGTGAAAAGCGCGACATAAATATAAGCCTTTCTTTTGCTCACCTCTGGATCTGCTAGCCGCTGTGATAGACCGACCACAAAGACTAGATTCTTTTGTACAACGCGTACGCTGGCCAGATGCTTGCGGTTCTCTGAGATTTTCTGTTTCCGCTCATTCTGCTTTTGTTTCTTCTCGTTTTTTATTCTCTGTAGCTCCTCTTGAGAGAGTGGTTTGTAGACTGCAGGATCTTCAGGGTAGGGCTGGATGGGCAGAAAGAGAGAACACAATACAGGGTTTAAGATAAAAGCAGAGAGGAAAGATTTGGATAATCTCAATATTCTATCCTGCTTCCGTGAATAACAGATTCCATGTGAGCATTTTGGTGCCACAAAGTAAAACACTGGGCAAAGGTTTATTCGTCAACCACTGTTTTGTGGCTGCAAACTTAAATTTGGAGCATGCCACTGGAACCCTCCTTAACAGTTTACGGTATCTTCCATTTGATTTTATTCAGGAACATGAATATAAAGCAGAACTGGAATACTTAGATTACTCCACACCCGAGAATGAACCACAAGACAAATTGAGCATGCATTGGGACAAGGCCAGCCGTCAGTTCAGCCCAACTTCACACAGTTTGCACCAGAGGGAAAGGTGCAAACCACACTAGCAGTTCAACTCACTGCGTGGTGGACACCGATACCTGGGAGTGAGTGCAAGGTCAGAATCTAAATTATTGGGGTCCAGATGGCATTGTGAATGAAGAGCAAGAGCTTCACCATTTTCACTGGATCTAGCAATTGCTCACAGTAAAGCCATTTCATATGTTTTGCACCTGACTGCTTCTGGGTTGGAGCAGTAACTGACCAACACAAAATGCACAAATGGAAGTGCACACTGGATTCAGTGCTCACTGCAGGTACCCATAAGATCCCTTTGGTCCCCTGCCTCAGGTGAAACAATTGGATTCCTCTGGTTCATTGTGCAGCTCGACACCCACGAGAGGTGCAAAGCCCAACTCTCAGCCTGCGGTGATTCGGAAGGACGGAATTCAGCTCGAATGCTCGGGCAGCATAACAAGATTGGCAGATTTTCTGGTGCGAGTCTTGCTCGCTGCCGTTTTTCCTCAGCAGACGCCCCAATTAAAATGGGACAGTTGAAAGGCATGGTGCCAGTAACAAGTGTCCATGCTGTACTCAAATTATACCAATAGGGGGAAAAATTAGGCTCATGTTATGCCTAGAGTAAATCAGGCTTCGCTCAATCCAGTTACCTCTCCAAACACTGCAAGTGTCTCGGATCTCACCGTACTTCATTTCTTTGTGAACCAAATACAAATTTCTCGCTTCATTTGGTACATAATACTGTGTCCATGAAACTTGAACAATTTTTAAAATACTATAAATAAATGAACAAGGGTGTTTCCTTTCTCCCCAGTCACATAACTTGGTGGGGTCCACCAAGAGACTGTGCTGACTTAGTCCTTGGGAGCTGGGTGGATATGCTTCTTTGCATTCATTTTTGGCATGTGGGTGTCATTGGCAAGACTGGCATTTAATGTCCATCCCTAGTTGTCCTGGTGGTACAATAGAGTGGCTTCAGAGGACAGTTAAGAGTCAACCACATTGGAGTTGGACTGGAGTCACATAGGGCAGCCCAGGTAAGGAGGGCAAGTTTCCTTCCTTAAAGGAACCAGATTAGATTTTAATGACAATCTGACAGCTTCATGGTTACTCACTTTTACGGATACCAGCTTTTTATTTCAATATTTTTAAAAACTGAATTCAATTCTCAAAGTATCATGTTAGGATTTGAACTTACGTTCTCTGGATTATTAGTCCAGGTCCCATAACATAACCACTACACTACTGTACTCCATCAATCACTGCTAGATATCAGTTGATGCACACTTCTCCAAACTCTTCATGACGACTACAGAAGGCCCAGGACCGTCCTTTGTGGAACTCAACGTTTCATTGCCTCCTCAGCAACAAGCTGCTTTCATTTCCCACCGCCTTCTGCCAATCTGGATTTCACCCAGAGTGAAGGGACTGTAATTGCATAAATGCAAAATATATTGTATGTATTTTTTTTTCCAACACGGTGACCACGTCAGCATACAACCAATCGGGTTACAGCTGCCTGACTCGTGGTTTCTCTTAAACAAGCTTACTTTTCTGCAGGCTGGACAGAGGCCGTTCTCGTCTGTGCGTATACGGTGCCAACAGAAACGACAGATCTGATAGCCACAGGTGCATGGGAAGAAGTTGATGTCGTCAATCTCGAGGGGCTCCATGCAGAGAGGGCATTCGACAGGGTCCTCTTTTGTGTCGGGGCTGCGAGACATCTTCAGTGTTCACAGGATGTTCAACTTCTCACCAATTAAACTGTGCAGATCTGTGTGTGTTTCAGGTCTGAAAAATCAACACAAAGAAACATTAGTCACAAACAACAGTGATTGGGGAGCAAATTCACATGTTTGTGTTGAAAACAACATACAAAACCACTAGTTACTATAGCCTATTTTGCCCAAACTATAAAGCAATGTAACCAAGGAAGCACCAATTGAAAACCAATTGCTACTGGGGATGCTGTTTCAGCAGCACAACTCTCAGCCAGTTCTGTAATTGTGATATTGCAGAACTCAAGTCCTCTCACATTTTCAACAATGGCAATCTGAGCTCAAAGTTGTCACTGGGCTTCAGTGTACTGGTTCCAACG
This sequence comes from Squalus acanthias, assembly GCA_030390025.1. Taxonomy (NCBI): domain Eukaryota; kingdom Metazoa; phylum Chordata; class Chondrichthyes; order Squaliformes; family Squalidae; genus Squalus; species Squalus acanthias. Next base: position 60,686,703 of record CM059435.1, read on the forward strand.
CATTACGGAAAGGCCACGTGCCTGTTGTAGCATGAAATCCTGAGTTAAATCCTGCGATTTCTATACATACATGCGGTATGATTTGCCTGCTAAGTACTGCGATTTTGCATTGAAGACTCAAGAGGCAGTGAAACTACCAGCTTTGACAAATACATCACTTGTCAATTTACTTGTCGTAGTTATGGGGAAAATTCCACTTAAGCCAATATGCTCTTGCACAATCCATCGAGCCAAATTGCTCCCGTCACAACTAGGGACGAGACCTGCACCCACCAGTACTCAAGTCCAATGCTGCAGCGGGGTCTTTCCACACACAATCCCAGTTTGGACTGTATGAATCTGCAATTGTCCTGCTGGGTGCTTCTCAGCTCAAGCAAACAATTTCAAACATCGTAACATTCCACCTCACTGAGCGCCTCGTGACAACACTGCGTACGCAATACACCATCATCGTTCAAGCTTGTTACTGGGGATTGGTGTGGGGAGGGGGGGGGGGCAGGGAGAGGGGTGAAAATAATTATTTTAGAGCTCCACTGACTGCCTTATTAATTTTGGGACTCCTTACTTTAAGGCAGATAAGTTTAAACGACCAGAATACAGATTTCTGCACACTAATAAGCCAAAATCGGTTTCAAGCTCTGCTGTGAGGAAAGCCCCTGCAAATACCGACATACTCCCAGGGATGTCTTAGAGTCGGACGATCCCAGTTTGTAAAACTAAGCAGTAGACAGCTCACCAACATCCTTGAAATTAAAAATGTTAATCTTGAAAGGGAGCAATCCATGGGATAGACCACCTGGACACAGATTTTATGCTTGCCCATGACGACACTGCTCCCTTTCTTGGGAAGGGTGGAGTTATCTGGGTGGAGATTTCTACTACCACCAGTACTGCCCTGTGAACAGCAAACAGGGCAGCTATTTTCTCTCACCTTGCCAGGTTTTACTGGACTATAACAAGGGACAGTCCACTGAATTCCAGACTCTGCCACGATCAAGGATTATCCAGAATGAGAGTCCAAACACAGCTCCTGCGGAGTGAAGTGCCGGCTGTTATTGGAGCTCCTGCAGCACCACTACAAATACCGTCTGTGCTCCAACAGCACCCAACTCACTTTTGGAACGACGAACCCTCCAATAACTGGAAGATGATGAACATCGACTCCCTGCCCTGAGTTTAGAACTTAACCCAGTGCTTTCCAAACACAGCTCCTGTATCCATGTGGCAAACGGAAATGATCAAGGACATTTTAAATTTATCACACTTCTGCTGGAGAAATTAATGGGACTGAAAGCGGATAAATCCCCAGGGCCTGATAATCTGCATCCCAAAGTACTAAAAGAGGTAGCCATGGAAATAGTGGATGCATTGGTTGTCATCTTCCAAAATTCTATAGATTATGGAACAGTTGCTGCAGATTGGAGGGTGGCAAATGTAACCCCACTATTTAAAAAAGGAGGAAGAGAGAAAACAGGGAACTACAGACCGGTTAGCCTAACATTAGTAGGGAAATTGCTAGAGTCTATTATAAAGGATGTGATAACAGGGCACTTAGAAAATAACAGGATTAGACAAAGGCAACATGGATTTATGAAAGGGAAATCATGTTTGACAAACCTACTGGAGTTTTAGGAGGATGTAACTGGTAGTATAGATAAGGGAGAACCAGTGGATGTGGTGCATTTGGATTTTCAGACGGCCTTTGATAAAGTCCCACATAAGAGGTTAGTGTGCAAAATTAAAGCACATGGTGGCATGGATTGAAAATTGGTTAACAGACAGGAAACAGAGAGTAGGAATAAATGGGTCTTTTTTGGGGTGGCAGGCGGTGACTAGTGGAGTACCGCAGGGATCAGTACTTGGGCCCCAGCTATTCACAATATATATCAATGATTTGGATGAGGGAACCAAATGCAATATTTCCAAGTTTGCCGACGACACGAAACTAGGTGGGATTGGGAGTTGTGAGGAGGATGCAAATGGGCTTCAAAGCGATTTAGACAAGTTGAGTGAGTGGGCAAATACATGGCAGATGCAGTATAACGTGCATAAATGTGAAGTTACCCACTTCGGTAGGAAAAACAGAAAGGCAGAGTATTATTTAAATGGTGATAGATTGGGAAATGCTGATGTACAGAGGGACCTGGGTGTCCTTGTACACCAGTCACTGAAAGCAAACATGCAGGTGCAGCAAGCAGTTAGGAAGGCAAATGGTATGTTGGTCTTCATTGCAAGAGGATGTGAGTACAGGAGCAAGGGTGTCTTACTACAGTTGTTCAGGGCCTTGGTGAGACCACACCTGGAGTACTGTGTGCAGTTTTGGTCTCCTTACCTAAGAAAGGATATACTTGCCATAGAGGGAATGCAGCAAAGGTTCACCAGACTGATCCCTGGGATGGCAGGACTGTCGTATGAGGAGAGATTGGGTCGACTAGGCCTGTATTCACTAGAGTTTAGAAGAATGAGAGGGGATCTCATTGAAACGTATAAAATTTTGACAGGGCTAGACAGACTGGATGCAGGGAGGATGTTTCCCCTGGCTGGGGGGGTCTAGAACGAGGGGTCACAGTCTCAGGATACGGGCTAGGACATTTTAGGACTGAGATGAGGAGAAATTTCTTCACTCAGGAGGGTGGTGAACCTGTGGAATTCTCTACCACAGAAGGCTGTGGAGGCCAAGTCACTGAATATATTTAAAGGAGATAGATAGATTTCGAGACATAAGGCATATGGGGAGAGCGGGAATATGGTATTGAGATAGAGGATCAGCCATGATCATATTGAATGGCGGAGCAGGCTCGAAGGGCCGAATGGCCTACTCCTGCTCCTATTTTTCTATGTTTCTTCCAAGCACATGGGATACAATGACATCAAGGAGCTACTTCTGGATCCAACTGATCAGACTTTTGAACTGCAGTTTAAAAAAGAACCTCGATGCATATGGTCATGGTGATTTTATCCCATAGAAAACGTCAAGTATACAACTTGTATTTATGTCCTCCGGATATCCCAAAGCACTTCACAACCAATGGACTATTCCCTGCAGTGCAGTCACGTACATATTTGTAGCCAATTGCCCACAGCAAGGAGCCACAAACAGCAATGAGATGAATGACCAATTAATCTGTTTTTGCTATTGTTGAGTGAGGGATGAATGTTGGTCAGGGAACACTGAGAAAACTCCCTACTTTTCTTCAAATAGTGTCATCGGATCTTACAAATCCACCCAAACAGGATGGGCCTCTATTAACACGTCATCTGAAGGAAGACACCACCACCAAAACAGTGCTCCCTCAGTAATGCAATAAACTATCTGCCAAGGCTAACCTGGAGGGGGCACACAACCTGCCCCAGAAGCAAGGGTGCTACCAAATGAGCAAAGTTTCAAGGAACGATGCAGTTTACAATAAACTGCTTGGCACAAGGTATTCTCCCCAACCAGGTGGGTCAACTAGTGACATTTAAAGATTTTCTTCCCCGCCTCCAACTTTCTCTTCTTTTCAAAGCATTCACTCCTAATTGAGGTACAAAACCATAGACACTGGGCAGCTTCTTGGAGTCCCACCCAAGTGGCCATTCTTCAATTGAGGCCAGACGGTGGGTGTTGCCAGCCTACTTGACTGTGAAGAGCATCAATACACAGTCTGACTGTATCTTCACACAACAGTTCCCAGACAGAACGAGAAGCTTGGTTCATTCTTCTCCTTCCACAGCAGAGAGGCACTGAGGCAAGCTATAATGTCCTTGACTTCTGCCCTGGTTAAAAATCAGCTAACAGAGGATAGACCAGAAATCAAACGAGGACCTTCTGTTCTGTATGGTGGTGCCTTTACCCAGCTCATGTTTGGATGGCAGTTTTATTTTATGCTCACTGTGTGCATGTTAGCATGGCAGAATAAAGCCTGCCTCTACTTCTGGCATCCAGCATCAGCAGGAAGAACTCCCATGTCAGGTAAGGTTTCCTCTACTCTGCCAACAGTATGCCTTAACCCTCAACCTCAAATAGTCAACTCCATTGCTATCAGCATGATTTTTTCAATCTCCAATATCAGGCTTCCTCTGGGCCTTCCAGAGTTAGACTGCAAACCTGTTAAATGAGTGTGTTAATGTTATTACCATGGGCCCATGCCCACTAGGAACTTGGCCAAAGCGGAGAGAACTCTCACAACCAAAGGTTAAAAAAACAAAACTCTCGCTCATCAGCCTGGGTTGGTTTTACACTGGGTGATGGCAACAAAACAATGCATTAACACAATCACCATCAAAACTGCTCTCTAACTGCAATGAGGTACCCTAGGAAAGGCACTTGCACTTCCGCCCCACCTCACCTGCAGTTGAGGTTCCATCATGCAGCCAAGCCTCAGTCTTGTGGTTAATGCCAAGAATTGACCCAAGCATGCAGATTCAACTGCCTCCGAGCCAAACAGTCACTGGTTCGGCTCCGACACGAAACATTCTCCAATCCTTTGTTACTGGGGAATTCCGCAACTAAGACAAACTGATGTGCCTGGGCGGCATCTGTAGTAAAAACGGAGGTTGTGTTCTCGCCAATTTTGTACCAAAAAATCAGGAGGACTGTATCATCAGGGAACCTACGGTGGCAGTCGTGCTATAACATATGCCAACTGAAAGACTGTTTTGCCTGCAGTTTATACAATGATCTCTCCATCTGTCCCTTCACAGAGCATTGAGGCCTCGGCTATCGACTGCTTCACACGTTTCCAAACACACAAATTCTCCTGGCTACATCTGGAAGTATAAGTTAACCATGACCAATGTTACGGCCTGCTTTCTTTCCCCGCTGAACAGGATCACAGTGAGGTGGAGGGTGGGGGTTGCGTGCTGTGATGCAGGGCCCTTTCCTTTTCTGGAGAGTACGGTATTTTTAGCACAGCTTGCAGAGAGTACAGAAAATAGCCCACTTTCACTGATGCAAGCAACTTCCAGTTCATACTTCAGTGAGTCAGCGTATCTCGTTAAAAGAAGCAACCAAACAACATCATAATATTTTAAACCAACAAAATGAGGTTGGTGTCAGCTGGGGGGGGGGGGGGGGAGAGAGGAAAGAGGAGAAGAGATGGGTTAACATGTCCAATGGAGACCACCCAGTTACCTTGCCTTTTCTCTGACAGATGCCGGTCGGCATGCGGTGTATTTGCATTGTTATCTCATCTTCCTGCTGAGATTTCAGTTTCACACACGGAACGGCTCAGACTTTCAGACAAGTACTGAACTGTTAATATTTACTTGTGCATTTCTACACAAGTACTGCCCTCCCCACAGCAGAGTGACTCGGACGAGGTTGCATTTTAAAACTCACTGCTCCAGAGGCTTCACCACTGATAACTGCGACCTCCCACCCCCCTAGAGTTCATCACAAAACTTGGGACAACACGGAGATAAAACTTGAGTTCCGGTGGTTTAATAGAGAATAGTGCACATGCAACAATGTGGAGATAAAATACCTATCGATTCAGTGCATGAAGACCTTTGTAATCACGTATTGTTTGCCATACGGCTGTCAACTGATTTTTTTCGTATTTAAATCGTGGACACTGGAAATTTAAAAAAAATGTAGAATGTCTTAAACAGTTAGATGAATGACTACCTGAATATACATTCAATTGGACAAGGGTCATCGTTGTTCTCCTGGAGTAGTGGGTTTAGAGACTAGGTCAACGTCTCACCCATCAGGATCAATGACTCTTGCTGGATACGATTTCACAGGGACTCTCCACTACCTCCCACAAGCAGCATTCTCGATGCTCGAGTCGAGATAGTGAGTAGTGACAGACTATTTGGTTGGGGAGTTTATCACAGCTGATGTGTGATCCTGCTTTCGCCCACTGAGAGCGATAAAGAGCAGGAACCATGAGATTTCTTCCACCCACCCGCCCCAAGCTCAGGGGAGGAGGCCAGCAGCAACACTTCAACTGTCACCGCAGCAGAGATCAGCCAACAGAGCAGAGTGGGAATTGAAGCTGGGACCTCCTGCTCAGAATGGCTCAGCTAGAGTCAGAGAGTCAGAGTTATACAGCACAGAAAGAGGCCCTTCGGCCCATCGTGTCCGCGCCGGCCATCAAGCCCTATCTATTCTAATCCCATTTTCCAGCACTTGGTCTGTAGCCTTGTATGCTATGGCGTTTCAAGTGCTCATCTAAATGCTTCTTGAATGTTGTGAGGGTTCCTGCCTCTACCACCCTTTCAGGCAGTGAGTTCCAGATTCCAACTACCCTCTGGGTGAAAAAGTTTTTCCTCAAATCCCCTCTAAACCTCCTGCCCCTTACCTTGAAACTATGCCCCCTGGTTATTGACCCCTCCACCAAGGGGAAAAGTTTCCCTCTATCTACCCTATCTATGCCCCTTGTCATTTTGTACACCTCAATCAGGTCCCCCCTCAGCCTTCTCTGCTCTAAGGAAAACAGCCCCAGCCTGTCCAGTCTCTCTTCATAGCTGAAATGCTCCAGCCCAGGTAACATCCTGGTGAATCTCCTCTGCACCCTCTCCAATGCAATCACATCCTTCCTATAGTGTGGCGACCAGAACTGCACACAGTATTCCAGCTGTGGCCTAACTAGCGTTTTGTGCAGCTCCATCATAACCTCCCTGCTCTTATATGCCTCGGCTAATGAAGGCAAGTACCCCATATGCCTTTTTAACCACCTTATCTACCTGTCCTGCTGCCTTCAGGGATCTATGTACATGCACACCAAGGTCCCTCTGATCCTCTGTCCTTCCTAGGGTCCTACCATTCATTGTGTATTCCCTTGCTTTGTTAGTCCTCCCAAAATGCATCACCTCACACTTTTCAGGGTTAAATTCCATTTGCCACTGTTCTGCCCATCTGACCAACCCGTCTATATCGTCCTGTAGCCAGAGGCTTCCCTCCTCGCTATTTACCACTCCACCAATTTTCGTGTCATCTGCGAACTTACTGATCATACCTCCTACATTCATATCTAAATCATTAATGTACACTACAAACAGCAAAAGACCCAGCACCGATCCCTGCAGTACACCGCTGGACACAGGCTTCCAGTCGCAAAAACAACCTTCGACCATCACCCTCTGCCTCCTGCCACTAAGCCAATTTTGGATCCAATGTGCCAAGTTGCCCTGGATCCCATGGGCTCTTACCTTCTTGACCAGTCTCCCATGCGGGACTTTGTCAAAAGCCTTACTGAAGTCCATATAGATCACATCAACTGCACTACCCTCATCCACACACCTAGTCACCTCCTTGAAAAATTCAATCAAATTGGTCAGACATGTTCGCCCCCTGACAAAGCCATGCTGACTATCCTTGATTAATCCTTGCCTCTCCAAGTGGAGACTAATTCTGTCCCTCAGAATTTTTTCCAATAATTTCCCTACCACTGATGTCAGGCTCACTGGCTACAGGCTGCCTTTACCATTGGAACAATTCTAGTGATGACGCTGTGACAACAAATTGCCGTTCCAACAGCACCTTCTGGGAGATGCAACCGCTCGAGGATCATCATTTTGTATGAGCTGGGTTTGACTGGAATAATATTTATGAGCATTTCCACAGTAGTTGGCAGTGCCAACCATGGTCGTTTGACTTCTTAATCCAAGAGCCAAATTGTGCAGATTGTGGTCTGAAATTACCATGGCATGTTCAAGCCTAACAAAAGAAAGCGAAAAAATTCAATGGCATTCTTCTCCATCTACAAAACTGGCAGCAAGTGCACAGGTATCAGACAAGACCAAGACCAGAGTTTTTGCTCAAGTTGGAGAATACTGTTTTCACATCAGTGCCACCCAAGACAACTGAAGTATCAACTTAAATTATGTGCTCAAATCCAGGGCCTGCACCAACTCTCTAACCCAGAAAAACTAGTGCTATCAAGGTGAGCCACATCCATAAAGAAAGTCAACGCAAGAGTGCCAGTAGAACTCAAAGTAGGTAGCGACCTGACCCCCAAGTGCACGAAAGCCAACAGAGGTGATAACAGCTCCAGGATGATCTTACTCCACCTGGGCTTCATGTCAGATGCAGCATCACTCCACCCTGAAGCAACGTCTAGTTTAAAACGAGCCCCAATGTAGTCCAATGAAATATCTGGCATTGTTACATCATTTTCTATGTATTTAATGTTACCAAGCCCATCTTCCTACCTGGTCTGCTACATTAAAAGTTAGCCAGGCACAGAGCTTGTTCGCTGGTGTTGTAGAGTGTGGACCCAAAACATGTCCAGTAACTCATGCCTGCCAACTCTACAGATCCCGGATACTTGGATCAATACCTCAAGTATAAAAACACCCTCGATTACCATCTGTTACAACAGAGTTTCAGACTCTCTGTCCTTAGTGACCTTCCACAATGAAGATTTTCCCCTCCATAAGTCCTATCCATTTCAATAATTTACCCCCGAATAACACGAGGCGTTTTATTTTAGCTAAATATGCTCGACAACAAAAAAAAGACATTGTATGTTGATCATAAATTATCTTCTACTTTCACAAATCCTTAATGTACTTGGACTTCAGGAGAATATCTGGAGGTGATCAGATTAGAACCCAGCCTTAAATGGCAAGTGATGTGGGGTGGAGAAGAACACGTAGTAAAACTGGTAAAGTTCACAAGAATAGATCTTGAACTTGACTTCAGAGACAGCTGCTCAGCACGTGTACTTAATAATGAAACATATCCCAGAAGGCTGTAATGTTGAAGATGTTGCATCACTGACCAAACATCTGATCAACTTTGTTTACCCACACGTGACTGCATTTCAAATTCAGTGCTTATATAATGCTTCGGGACATCCAGAGATGTGTAATCAAGGGCTATATAAATGAAAGTGAGAAGTCGCACAACACCAGGTTATAGTCCAACAGCTTTATTTGAAATCACAAGCTTTCGGAGCGCTGCTCCTTCGTCAGGTGATGAAGGAGCAGCGCTCCGAAAGCTTGTGATTTCAAATAAAGCTGTTGGACTATAACCTGGTGTTGTGCGACTTCTCACTTTTGTCCACCCCAGTCCAACACCGGCATCTCCACATCACATATAAATGAAAGTTAATCCTTTTTTCTGGCTTAGACTACCACGAAACACCATCAGCATATAGCCATTTATGAAAATTTGGTCGAACACACAAGTAAAGCTGTAGAAAGGAGATCAGCACAGGTTTCTTGCCTGTCAAACAGGGTCTGTAGAGTAAACCAAATAACTGGTAATGGGTGCACAGAAACCAGTTTTCTGCCGTTGGTGCAATTTCACAGAATAGGGCAACACACTCAGTCCCACAAACATCCCAGCTGAAATCAAGCACGATTCCCAGTTGTGCTTATTCAGACTTCTCAAACTAACATCCTGCACGTAGCCAACCACATTGAACATGTGCTGCCCTGTCACTAGGAAATGTAGAGAAGCAGACACACATCCACTTGACCGGAGATATCTCCAAGAGAAAAGCAGGTGACTGCAGTTGGGTCACATAGCAATGTCTTTGAAGGTGGCCTCCCCTCTCAGACTGACTGACTACTGCTTCATGCCTCACCCACCTGGTGCAATATACAGTGAGGTGACAAATCAAGTTCCACCTTACGCAATATTCCCATTCAATGCTTTTCTATTTCTACCTCTTACCCAAGGCCTGCGTTAAGTAATCACTTGATCCTTGTACATTGGAAACATTGCAACATCACAACTTGTTCACACATCCGTGCCTCAGTGATGCATCTTCACAGACATTTATTCTCTTCTTCAGAACCTCTCTGCTTTCCAGCAATAAGTTGGCATAACTTGTCAAACAGAACAGTGACATATGGTATCACTTGAATAAAGACTAGGATTTATATAGCACCCCATCACATTTCAGATAATTTCAGTGATTCACATTGTTACTCAAATACAGTAAATTTCATAGGCAAATGCAAAGCAGGCTCCCACAATTAGCAAGGAGATGAATGACCCTCAAAGTAACACACCATCCAGACTTGAACATCGTTGTTTCTTCATCATTGCTGGGTCAAATATTGGAACTCCCCACTTAACAGTACCTTCACCACGACCGTCTCAAGGGCAACTAGGGATGGGCAATAAATGTTTGCCTCGCTAACAATGCGCATAAAGAAAAACTTTTTTTTTTATAAATGGGCCTGTTTTTGGTGGTGCTGGTTGAGGGATGAATGTTAACCAGGACAACGCCATGCTCTTTCAACAGTGCTGCAGGATTGATTATGGCCACCTGAGCTTCATGACTTAACCGAAGGATATCACCTCCGACAACTGAAATATCAACCTAAATCATGTGCTCAAGTCATGGGCGTGAAAGAACTTCCGAAAACAGAGTAAAGAGGGCCATCAAGGGGAGCCAAGCCCATCAAGAAAGTTAGTGTTGCCCGATTTATTTAAACTCGCTACACTCTATTAAAAAACCTGCGCAGTTCAGGATGAATTTTTGAGAAGCCACATCTTGGAAAGTATACTACTTCAGTTGGACATTGCTCAACAGGCCTAGGTACCTTGAGGGGGCTGGGGGAAATCAGGGAACAGGCCAATGTTGTTTCACAGACCAGTAATTTTCTCCACTGTTGACCCCCCCCCCCGCCCCCCCAGGGCCCAGGAAATCCAACTACTGACACATTAAATGTAGCTGATGCAGTAAATGTTGTATTGTCATGGCAGTAACATCAATTACCCAGTTTGGGACAGGGAAGAAAGCAACTTCTCTGTTTAATTCTGCTTAGAAAATCTCAACTGAGGGGAGTCACCACTGAACATTAGTGGGCCTCTTGTGTTTCCAGAACCGTTCCAAACAAGTACTTCATGCAACAACCAACCTCACAAGTTCTTCCAATTATCCCTTAAGATGGATTTCATGTAGCTGTGTAAAGCACATAAAGCTGAAAACCACAAAGCAAAGGCTCAGCTTGTTAAGGCGGTGAATATGAGCAGCAAGATTCAATTCTTAGGCTGTGCTCAGTTAGACGAGCTCAGTCAGGGCAGCAGCTGCTGGTCTCTGCTACCCTGGAACACCAGCCAGGGTTCTCAAACCTGACTGCTATATAACTCGTTTAACCTCCAGAGATCATCAATACATTCAAAATCTTGCATAGTGCACTTGCTGTCCTCAAACTGTACTTCTTACCACAACTTTTGGTCACACTTCTGTGTCAATGCTTACTCCTGTAAATTGGTAGGTCACAATTTCCCCTATCAATTTTGCTGTCAACTCAATATATTTGCAGGCTCTGACCACCAGGTGATGCTGTAAGCAGGGTTTCTGTAGTTGTATCTTCATTAACAGACCGTGGGCAACAGGCAATTTACTCAATGCACAAAGTTCCTGGTTGTCTCCTCAAATATAAACTGAGCAAAATCCCAGTATTTCTATCCAAACTCACATCCAATATAATGCAAAGATAACAGCTGCCAGGTGTGACCGTTAACTCAATTGTACAAACATGCAATACTGATTATACAAAAAAAACAGGGGCAATGCTAAGCAGCCATCTGTGATAATTCAGTGTATCAAAAGTAAAAGCAGCCCCAAAGCTTTGACCTTGAAGAATTATTTCTTGAAAGAAAATGGATACTTTATGTAGCAAACATTTCAAAAGGGCAAGTTGTTAATAAATATTTCGAAAGAAGTTAGTTTAAGGTAATAATTTCTAGTTTAAAAATCTTGAACTTCCTGAGATTCCACTAATTCTGGGCAGTGAACATGTCAAGATCGCCCTCTGCTGACCAGTGATATGTCAGGACAACGGCAATTTAAAACCTGCCGTCTTTCTAGAACGGAGCAACATCGCTGTAAAAAAAAAAATGCATCTCAAACTTTTGTGAAATCATAACATATAAAATAAAGTTCACCTGCCTTATGGCCAAACTTGCTAGAATCAAAGCACAGGAGGCCATGAAGCCCATCATGCCTGTGCCAGCTCTTTGAAAGAGCTACCCGATTCATCCCACTCCCCTGCTCTTTCCCCATAGCCCTGTCATTTTCCCCATTTCAAGTATTTATCCAATCCCTTTTTGAAAGTTACTATTGAATCTTCAACCACCACTTCAGGCAGGGCATTCCAGATCACAACAAATTGCTGTGTAAATTTGTTTTCACGTCACCTCTGGTACTTTTGCCAATTACCTTAAATCTGTGTCCTTCTGACCTTGGGAACAGTTTTCCTTTATTTACTCTATCAAAACCCTTCATAATTTTGAAAACCTCAATCAAATATCCCCTTAACCTTCTCTGCTCCAAGGAGAAAAACCCCAGCTTCGCCAGTCTCTCCACAAAACGGAAGTCTCTCATCCCTGGAACCATTCTAGTAAATCTCCTCTGCACCCTCTCCAAGGCCTTGACCTCCATCCTAAAATGTGGTGTCCAGAACTGAACTCAATCCTCCAGCTGAGACCTAACCAGTGTTTTATAAAGGTTTAGCATCACTTCCTTGCTTTTGTACTGTATTCCTCTGTTATTAAAGCCAAGGATTCCATCTGCTTTTTAAAAAAAACAACCTTCTCAACCTGGCCTGCCACCTTCAACGACTTGTGAATGCACACCCCCAGGTCTCTCTGGTTTCTGGACCCCCTTTAAAATTGTACCATTTAGTTTATATTTCCTCTCCTCATTCTTCCTACCAAAATGTATCACTTCACACGTCTGTTAAATTTCATCGGCCATTTGTCTGCCCATTTCACAAGTCGATGGCCTCCTGAAGCGCACTGGATACAGCAAAGGCTGTGCGCCCCGACAACATCCCGGATATTGTGCTGAAGACTTGTGCTCCAGAACTAGCCGCACCTCTAGCCAAGCTGTTCCAGTACAGCTACAACACTGGCATCTATCCGACAATGGGGAAAACTGCCCAGGTGTGTCCTGTTCACAAAAAGCAGGACAAATTCAATCCGGCTAATTACCGCCCCATCAGTCTACTCTCAATCATCAGCAAAGTGATGGAAGGTGTCATCGACAGTGCTATCAAGCGACAATTACTCACCAATAACCTGCTCACTGATGCCCAGTTTGGGTTCCGCCAAGACCACTCGGCTCCCGAACTCATTGCAGCCTTGGTCCAAACATGGACAAAGGAGCTGAATTCCAGAAGTGAAGTGAGAGTGACTGCCCTTGACATCAAGGCAGCATTTGACCGAGTGTGGCATCAAGGAGCCCTAATAAAACTGAAGTCAATGGGAATCAGGGGGAAAACACTCCACTGGCTGGAGTCATACCTAGCACAAAGGAAGCTGGTTGTGGTGATTGAAGGTCAATCATCACAGCCCCAGGACATCGCTGCAGGAGTTCCTCAGGGCAGTGTCCTAGGCCCAACCATCTTCAGCTGCTTCATCAATGACCTTCCCTCCAACATAAGGTCAGAAATGGGGATGTTCGCTGATGACTGCACAGTGTTCAGCGCCATTCACAACTCCACAGATAATGAAGCAGTCCATGCCCGCATGCAACAAGACCTGGACGACGTTTAGGCTTGGGCTGATAAGTGGCAGGTAACATTCGCGCCACAGAAGTGCCAGGCAATGATTATCTCCAACAAGCGAGAGTCTAACCACCGCCCCTTGACATTCAATGGCATTACCATCGCCGAATCCCCCACCATCAACATCCTGGGGGGTCAACATTGACCAGAAACTTAACTGGACCAGCCACATAAATACTGTGGCAACAAGAGCAGGTCAGAGGCTGGGTATTCTGCAGCGAGTGTCTCACCACCTGACTCCCCAAAGTCTTTCCACCATCTACAAGGCACAAGTAAGGAGTGTGATGGAATGCTCTCCACTTGCCTGGATGAGTGCAGCTCCAACAACACTCGAAGCTCAACACCATCCAGGACAAAGCAGCCCGCTTGATTGGCACCCCATCCACCACCGGCTGGCTGCAGTGTGTACCATCTACAAGATGCACTGCAGCAACTCGTCAAGGCTTCTTTGGCAGCACCTCCCCAACCCGCGACCTCTTCCACCTATAAGGATAAGGGCAGCACCACCACCTCCAAGTTCCCCTCCAAGTCACACACTATCCTGACTTAGAAGTATATCGCCGATCCTTCATCGTCACTGGGTCAAAATCCTGGAACTCCCTATCTAACAGCATTGTGGGAGTACCTTCACCACATGGACTGCAGCAGTTCAAGAAAGCAGCTCACCACCACCTTCTCAAGGGCAATTAGGGATGGGCAATAAATGCTGGCCTTGCCAGTGACGCCCACATCCCATAAGCAAATAAAAAAAGGTCTGTTACTATCCTCCATTGTTTACTACATTGCAGAGTTTTGTAATCTGAAAACTTTGAAATTATGTCCTGTATACCCAAGTCCAGGTCATCAATAGAGATCAAAAACAGCAGTGGTCCTCATACTGACCACTGAGGAACACCACTGTATACTTCCCTCCAGTCTGAAAAACAACCGTTCACTGCTCTCTGTACTTTAGCCAATTTTGTATCCACGCTGCCATTGTCCCTTTAATGCCACAGGCTTCAATTTTGCTAACAAGTCTGTTATGTGGTACTTTATCAAACGCCTTTTGAAATTCCAGATACACATCAACATCAACCGCACGATCCTCATCAACCCACTCTGTTATTTTATCAAAGCACTCGATCAAGTTAGTCAAACACGATTTGCCTTTAACTAATCAGAGCTGACTTTCATTTATTAGCCCAAACTTTTCCAAGTGTCAATTAATTTTATCCTGCATTTTTGTCTCTAAACATTGTGAACATTGTTTCAGAGAGTGTGTGTTAAAGGTGCGGGCTAGTTTTATTAAATTGGACAAGGAGGAATCTCAGGTTGGTCACATACTTGCCTTGGAGTCACAAGGTTGTGGGTTCAAGCACCCACTCTAGGACAGAATATAGGCCAACACTCCAGTGCAGTACTGAGGGAGTACAGGTGAGACATTAAAATTGGGTCTTGCCTGTTCTCATGGTTCAGGTGGATATTCAAGATCCCACAGCACTACTTGAAGAACAGGGCATTTTCGACATGTACATTCCTCCCTCAACTAACACAGGGAAAAAGAAATATCAACTGTTCGTTCACCTCAATACTATCCATGGGATGTTACTGGTGCAGTCACAGCATTTAAAATGCAGTACATTGTGTGAAGCTCATCAAATGGCCAAATGCTTTGTCAGCCTTCACTTCTATAGCTTTGATGTGGTCTCCAGTTTAGAAAATAGCTATTCCTTGGTATAACACCACAGAAACACAGGTAACACAGCAACATCCTGAAATATCTCCAGGTAACATTAAAATTATACCTCTTGTAACTGATAAAATAACTGAATGCTTAAAATGTGACATCTTCAACATGGATGCAGGAGCTAAAGGCCAAAAGTTTAGCTACCCTTGACACCAAGGCAGAATTTGACTTTCTGGCATCAAGGAGCACTAGCAAAACTGCAGTTCCTCAGGGAAACGTCCTTGACTTAAATATCTTCAGCTGCTTCATCAATACCTTCCCTTCATCACAAGGACAGGAGAAAGGAGTTTCCTGACAATTCCACTGCATTCAAATCCATTTACAGCTCCTCCGATAACAAAGCAGCCCATGCCAGCCTAGACCAGGACCTGGAAAACGTTGAGGCTTGGGCTGACAATTGGCAGGTAGCATTCACGCCACACAAGTGCCAGACAGTGATTACCTTCAATTGGCAAAGGACCAACCACCTTCCCCTAACCTTCAACAGTATCACCAAAGTCCCCCCACCATCAACATCGTGGAGGTCACCACTGACCAGAAGCTTAACTGGACCAGCGATATGAACACAGTGGAGCAACCCAGAGGCTTGGTACTCTGACAAATGGCTTGCCTTCTGACCCTCAAAGCCTCTCCACCATCTAGAAGGTTCAAGTGAGGTCGGTGTTAGAATACTCACCACTCGCCTGGATGAGTTTAGCAGCAACAAATAAAAAAATGATCCCTTTGAAAGCAGAGAATAGTGAGAATGTGGAACTCGTTGCCATATGGAGTGGTTGAAACAGATAGCATTGATGTATTTAAGGGAGGCTTGATGCATACATGAGGGAGAAGGGACTAAAGTGATACAGGGGCAGGGTGGGTTGAAGTAATTTGAATGGGAGGATGGTAGTGTTGAGCATAAAGACCGACATAGACCAATTGGGCCCAATGGCCTGTTTCTGTGCAGTAGATTCGATGCAATTCTATGTAGGTCTATGAAAGCACACATTATATGCCAAGTTAAGTCACTTACAAATCAGGGGACAAGGTGATGCAGTGAGCTAGACAGTGGCAATTCAGACTCATATCAGTGTTCAACTTTAGCCCAGGTGATGGGTTTAAAGTCACTTCTCTGCCGCTGTAGGGATCGTACAGCAAATGAGTTGGGATAGTTGTTCCCAGCAAATCCATGTCAAGTTGTCTCTTCAGTGGCACCAACAGGCAATCTTAACCAGAGAGGGCATTGAATGGCTGGTATATAAACACTGCAGTGGTACGGTTTGGGGTGCTCATCTAAGTTTGGGCCCACGGCAAACTCAAGGGACAGAACAGGGGAGCCTTCACTTTGAATCTAAGAGTGTAATAACTGACCCGAGAGTGTCAAATACAAAGTACTCCAAGAAGGAATATCCATCAACTTCAGCACAAAACATACACTGGTTGTACTGTGGACAGGCACACCACTAGTTCATGCCTGCAACGCTCCACTGGGTTTCTGTTAACAGCCACCAGCTCATGAACAGAGGCTACATGCTACTCCATAGGGAAATATCCACCTCCGTCTCCGATCACTTTGGCTGTGTTCTCACTAACGTATTCATCTACTATAGGAAAATAAAACACAAACCAATATGGTTTAATCTTGTGGCAATATACTTTTTGTGCGATATTCGTAAATCATTTATATTGACGGCACCAGTTTCAAACTTATTACAACCAGCACCCCAGTGTTATCTTGTGCAAACCCCAATAGGGTACAGTAGTATAGTAATGTTACTGGACAAGTAACCCAGAAAAATGTGATTTCAAATCCCACCGTGACAGTTTAAATTCAATTTTTTTTAAATCTGGAATTAAAAAGCTGATGTCAGTAAATGACCATGAAGCTGTCAGATTGTCATTAAAAACCCAATTGGTTCACTATCGTCCTTTAGAGGGGGAAACCTGCTGTCCTATATGTGACTCCAGACCTGCACCAATGTGGCTGACTCTTAACTGCCCTCTGAAGTGGCCTAGCCTGTAGGGTGAAGGGGGGGGGGGGGGGGGGGGGGAAACCACACAGACACACAATATCTCCACTCTGCAGTTAGCTGCCTGTGCTGTGGAAGTGTAGGTTTGCGATGTGTAATGCTGCCATATGATGGAATAACTGCAACACTTGCTCCTCAACACCAACTGACTGTGATGCTGCAAGCATCTGGCCCAAAAAGGTCAACGTTGATGCACTGAGCAATAAGCAAGACTACAATATGTTTAGACAGAAGCTTTACACATATCACTACCCCGATAGAATCACTTCAGAGAAATGCTACTTGCTTTCATACTGAAAAAAACCCTTCTTTCCCCTGCATTCCTGGGGTAACAGCACACACAGGAATCATTCTTTCAGGCACAAATGAATTGTGTTCAGATTTAAAAATATTTGCCCATAGGAGCCAGCTTCCCCAACCCTCCCATCCAAGGAGAGCCTCTTGCTATCATCTTTCTGCATCCCATTGCAAATGCTTTCCATACCACTGGAGGAGAGGCAAGGCTTCTCATCTTACCAATGTGAGTGAGAACAAACCCAACAAGATAAAATAGGCGAAGTGTTCAATGATTATGAGGGAAGATACAACTTTGGTGCATTGGGGCTGCTCAAATTTAGCTTCAGTGCAAAACTGAAACCACTTAACACAGATGCTGAACTTGGGAGTGTAAAATTGTACGCCAAGGCCCAAACTGATTCTGAAGCAAAAGGAGACTCCCTCCTCCAGGGAGTCTCACTCAGCTTGGCTCCAGTGTCAGGGCCCCAATGCTGGATCAGGCTGTATTTACACTGCAACAGAAGAGTTGCTGGAAAGCCAGGCCCCTTCACACTGATGCGGTGGGTGAATTCAGTGTGCAGCCGTAGTGTCCGATGCCTTTTGTACACCCAGTATTCTGGAGGATTACAAAATCAGTATGGCAGAGAGTGAAAATTTCAGGCAACTCGAGGCTAACAAATTCCCTGGCTCTGACGGTATAGACCCCAGGGTGTTGGAAGAGACCAAGGAGGAAATGCATCGGCCATGGGATATCGTCAGAGGAATCGGGGACATTGGTTCAGTTTTGCAAAACTGAACCAAAGAAATGTAACACATGTATTCAAAAAAAGTGACAAATGACCCAGGCTATAATACCCGATACTCGGAAAAGAATTGAATCTGCTCCAAGTGGCAGGCTGGAGAAGCACCATAGATCAGTAAATTATAAGGATTTTGAAGAGGCCAATTCCACTGAAAAACAACCTAGACTTTTTTCTGAAAAACAGATTATCGATTAAGTAGATAAAGGAACTCCTTAACAGCTTATTTTTGAGTTTCAGAAAGCTTTGATACCTAAAAGTAAATGCAAGCTTGACACTGCAACAAAACAGCAGACACAGCATGCAACAAAAGATTTGTTGAAGGATTTTGATCAGTTTTGTAATTGGGCAGACATGCAAATTGAAATTTTATATTTGTAAAATATTACACAGCAGAAAAAGAATGGGACATTATAAAGTTACATAATTATACCAAAAATTACACTGAAGTATGTCAGATTTAGAAAGGGAGCTGGGATTAACTGTAGACATAACACTGCCCAATGTGGGAAAGCTAATAAAAAAAGTGAGTCGATATATAGGCTTCAAATGCTATGTTCAGTTTTGGTCAGCATGCCACAAAAAATACACTTCCAAAATATAATCAGAAATGTACAGAAAAGAATAAGAATGAACCCAAGTGGAAGGATGGTGAACTGAGAGAGTAGATTAGAGCAGGTTAAGCTGTACAGTTGGGAATGATGATGGATCAGGACTGAAATCATTAATAGTCTGTGAAATAATTTAGATATGGTAAATTCAGGTCATTACTCACTAGAAACAGGAAGAGTAGGAAAAGAGATAAATACAAATGAGCGAAAAGTAAACTTGGATCAAATAGGAAGAACTTATTTAAAGAGTGATATGCTTGGGCTAATTTCCCACTCCAATCCACAATTAAATGCCGTGACACGAGAGTACCTCATTGGCTGTGCAGCACTTTGTGACGTCCTGATGTTGTGAAAGGTGCTACATAAATGCACGTTCTTTAATATGCTAGAGGGATACCGTATTTGCCTAGCTAACAGTCATTCCAGAAATAGTTGCAGGAGGTACAAATGGTTGAGGAAATAAGGCCTTATATAAATATGAATTTTTCAGTCTTCAATGGGCTGATTGAAGTTTGCCCATTAGGAGTTTCTTGGAGTCACAAATCTGCTGGTCAGTCTTTCAGAATGAAATTTTGCCTTCATATTATAACTACAATCCAAAATTTATTTCAAATGGAATGTCAAGGATCTGAAAAATTGAAATTTCAAAACTGAACCAATGCTTTACAGGTGCGGTAGCGTAGTGGTTATGGCACTGGACGAGCAAATCGTGAAACTAAATCAGATTTGTGTGTGGGTTAGCACGAGAAAAACGGCCACTGAAAGCTGCTGGAATGTTGGGAAAAACCCAACCGGATCAATAACGTTTTTCAGAAAAGGTAACCTGCCACCCCGACCTGGGCTGGCCTACACTTCATGCTAGTCCACACTACATGGGTGACTCTTCATATTTTCTGAATTGACATGGGAAACCACTCAGTTGTACAAAATCTCAGCACATTTTAAAAGAATCTAGGGAAGAGATAGCAGAGGCACTATTACACATATTCAATAATTTGTTGGACAACGGTGCAGTGCAGAGGATGGCAGAAAGCTAACGTTATACCTATATTTAAGAAGGGAGATAGAACATGACTAGGGAACTATAGACCAGTCAGCTTAACATTGCTTGTAGGAAAAATAATGGAATCCCTGCGAAAGGAGAAAACAGAACATCAAGAAACCAAATATATAATAATGAATAGTCAACATGGATTCCAAAAGGGAAAGTCTTGCTTGACCAACCTCTTTGAATTCTTTGAAGAGGTAACAGAGTAGACAAGGCTCCTGCAGTAGATGCAATACATTTAGATTTCCAAAAGGGCTTCGATAAGCTACCACATATTAGACGTCCAGCTGAACTCTACTTTGAGAATTATCATCGGTACGCTTTTATTGAAACCAACACCTTGGCTGACCGTGCTTGCAAACAATGCACCACCACACTTAAGTTGCGAATATGCACTAACTAGAGAATAAAAACGCTAAAAAGACATGCCGATCCAAGCCGACTTGACCAACCTACCACCAACCAGTTTCAAATCTAGGCAGCCATTTTGAACCGTCACTGAAGCCATTCAGCGCTCTCCCCTCAACCTTGATGACAGATGGCGAAATGCTTGGAAGACATACTAAATAGATTCCTGATGGAGGACTCCCCAGTACAACCTAAAGGATCGAACCTTCTTCGCAAACAGTGGACAACCATCAACCGCCTCAGAACCGATCATGTAGATGCTGCCACCTTCTCCATAGATGGAAGATTAAAGCATCCCCATCATGCGACTGCGGAGCTCTTAATCATACCCTGAAGCACATCATCGAACATTGCCCTCAGTAGAAATACACAGGCAGCCAAGAAGATATCCACGCCGTTACAACGGAAGTTTTGGCCTGCATATCTGACTTAGATGTTGATATTTAATTTTTTGCTACTACCATACGAAAGAAGATAGACAAATGAATAAGGTCAGAGCATGCAGAGTCAGGGGACAAGTAGCAGAGTGGATAGCTAGCTGGCTGCAAGACAAAGCAAAGAGTAGGGGTAAAGGGTAAATTTTCAGAGTGGCAGAAGGTGGGAAGTGGGGTCCCACAAGGATCAGTGCTGGGACCATTGCAGTTCATAATTTATATTAACGATTTAGACTTCTGGAATCAAAAACACAATTATAAATTTGCAACGACACCAAATTAGGAGGGATAGTCAACACGGAGGAGGACTGCAAAATGACATTAATAAACTTGCAGAATGGGCAGATAATTGGCAAATGAAGTTCAAAATAGACAAGTATGAGGTATTACATTTTGTTAAGAAAAATAAGCAGGTCACATATTACTTGGAAAATAATCTAAATGGGATAGAGGAGCAAAGGGACCTGCAAGTACAAATACACAAGTCACTAAAAGTAGCGACACGGGTTAACAAGGCCATAACAAAAGCAAACCAAGCACTAGGGTTTATTTCTAGAGGGATAGAATTGAAAAGTAGAGAAGTTATGCTCAACTTGTATCAAACCTTGGTTAGACCACACTTGGAGTACTGGGTACAGTTCTGGTCGCCATATTATAAAAAGGATACAGAGGCACTAGAGGGTGCAGAGAAAATTTACAAGGATGATACCAGAACTGCAAGGTTATACGTATGAGGAAAAGATGAACAGGCTGGGTCTCTTTTTCTCTTGAAAAGTGAAGGCGGAGGGGTGATCTAATAGAGGTCTTCAAAATTCTGAAAGGTTTTGATAGAGTAGATACAGAGAGCAAAACTAAAACCCATCAATATAAGGTAGTCACCAAGAAATCAAATCGGGAATTCAGAAGAAACTTCTTACCCAGAGTTGTTGGAATGCAGAACTCGCTATCACAGGAGGCAGTGGAGATGAACAGTATTGATGCATTTGAGGGAGAAGGGAATAGAGGGCTATGTTTTAGAGTTAGATGAGGAAGGATGGGAGGAGGCTCGAGTGGAGCATAAACACCGGTATGGACTGGTTTGGCAGAATGGCCTACTCCTGTGGAATGGCCTGTTTGTGCCGTATATCCTATGTAACTGGGAAAGGGCAATAAATGCGGCTTTGCCAGCGTCACTCACATCCAGAGAATTAAAAACTCCACAGTGGAATCTGTCTATTATGGTTCCCTAAAGGACAAGCTGGATTCACTTCAAAATTGCAAGTGAAAAAGGGAGAGATTTGTCCCAGTGTACATTTCTGCTAGTTATCCACTCAGAAGTAGTAGTTTCCACCAAAACGGAAACCTTGGCTGTGAATGTACAGCAAGTCAGAATCATGTTCAGCTTCAAATTTACATAGGATTTACAGCACAGAAACAGGCCATTCAGCCCAACTAGTCTATGCCAGTGTTTATATGCCTCACACAATCCTATATATGTGTTACAACAGGAGAAAACTGGCGTTGACAAAGGGTTAAGCAGTTCTTGGATTGATCACTGGATATTTTGCAAACAGATTTTAACTTTATACTTTCTCCAGAAACACCAGTTCACAAGCTGTGAAACCCTCAGTCAACTCTGAAAAATACAAGGCAACAAATGAAGCTCCATCGAGGATATAACGGTTTAAGTTAATTTTTGAACATATAAAACCTGTTAACATGCATGTGACTCAACGCAGTTCAGCAACAAACAATTAACTGCCTAAAAATTTATGAAATTATTCAAACTTCCTATAAGTGTAGTGTACTTGTACTGGCCTTGCAACCTAGAGGTCATGAGCTGAAATCCCACCAAGGCAAGCTGGCAATTTGTGGGCTAACAGCCTAAGAGATGTCCATGAAAAGCTGCTAGATTGTTGTAGTTCACAAATACCCTTCAGGGAAAGTAACCTGCCACCTCTACCTGGGTCTACGTGAAACTCCAGTTCCACGCTACCTGGTTAACTCATTGCTCGCTGAAGTGGCTTAGCAAGGCACTCAATAATTAGACGGTAGCCCACTATTACCTTCAGAGCAACTCGAGATGGGCATTAAATGCAGTCATGCCAGCGCTGCCCACATCCAAAGAACAAAAAAATAAGGAAAAGGTCCCACTGCCAAAGACACTCCATAATTGGGTGCTTTGATGGTCATAATATGGAATACAAAGATGTCCACCATACGATTCTCCACTTGCTGGAGTCATACCTTGCACAAAGGAAGATGGTGGTGGTTGGTGGAGGCCAATCATCTCAGCCCCAGGACATCACTGCAGGAGTTCCTCAGGGCAGCGTCCTAGGAATATCTTCAGCTGCTTCATCAACGACCTTCCCTCCATCGTAAGGTCAGAAGTGGGGATGGTCGCTGATGACTGCACAGTGTTCAGTTCCATTCTCAACTACTCTGATCATGAAGCAGTCCATGCCCACATACAGCAAGACCTGGACATCGTTCAGGCTTAGGCTGATAAGTGGCAAGTAACATTTGCGCCACACAAGTGCCAGGTAATGACCATCTCCAACAAGAGAGAGTCTAACCACCTCCACTTGACATTCAATGCATTATCAAATCCCCCACCATCAACCAGATACTTAACTGGAACAGCCACATAAAATACTGTGGCTGGGTATTCTGCGGCGAGTGACTCACCTCCTGACTCCACAAAGCCTTTCCACCATCCACAAGGCACAAGTCAGGAGTGGGATGGAATACTCTAGCCCAACGAGTGCAGCTGCAACAACAAGCTCGATACCATCCAGGACAATGCAGCCCACTTGATTGGCACCCCATCCACCATCTTAAACATTCACTCCCTCTACCACTGTGTCTGCCTTGTGTATCATCTACAAGGTGCACTGTAGCAACTCACCAAGGCTTCTTCTGGAACACCTCCCAAACCCGTGACCTCTACCACCTAGAAGGACAAGGGCAGCAGGCGCGTGGGAACACCGCCATCTCCAAGTCACACATCATCCTGACTTGGAAATATATTGTCGTTCCTTTGGCTGGGTCAAAATCCTGGAACTCCCGCCCTAACAGCACTGTGGGAGTACCATCACCACACGGACTGCAGCAGTTCAGGAAGGCGGCTCACCACCACCTTCTCAAGGACGATTAGAAATGGGCAATAAATACTGGCCTTGCCAGCGATGCCCACATTCCATGAATGACATTTTTTTAAAAAAATTTTTAAAGTACCTATCGAACAAGAGAATTAGACCAGTCACATTCTACATGTCCGCTGTCGACAGGTGGCCACTTCAAGGTTGAATTATATTGCTTTCCAGAAAACAAATTCCAGTTCAAGTTCAAAGCAGCTCAGGACTCAGCATTTAGCTGCATTTAAGTTGTAACCAATGGCACTGGTCATGGAAAACTGATATAGGAATATATTACGTAGACACACAATAGTACAGCACAAATGGAGGCCATTCGGCCCATCAAGTCTGCGCCGGCTCTTTCGAAGAGCATCCAGTTAGTCCCACTCCCCCGCTCTTTCTCCACATCGCCGCAATTTGTTCTCCTCCAAGTATTTATCCAATTCCCTTTTGAAGGCTACTATTGAATCTGTATCCAACGCCCTATCAGACACCCCATTCCAAATCCTAACCACCTGTGTAAAAAAGTTCTCTCTCATGTCACCTCTGGTTCTTTTGCCAATCACCTTAAATCCGTGCATTTTGGTTATCAACTCTTCTGCCAGTGGGAACAGTTTCTCTTTGTTTACTCTATCTGAATCCTTCATAATTTTTAAACACCTATTAAATCTCCTCTTAGCCTTCTCTGCTCTAAGGAAAACCACCCCAGATTCTCCACGTAACTAATCTCTCATCCCAGGAACCATGCCAGTAAATTTCTTCTGTACTCTCTCCAAAGCCTTCACATCCTTCCTAAAATGTGGTGCCCAGAATTGGACACAATACTCCAGCTGGGGCCGAACTAATGTTTTATACAAGTTTAGCAGAACTTCCTAGCTTTTGTACTCTTTGCCTCTATTTATAAAGTCCAGGATGCTATATGCTTTATTAACTGCTTTGTTAACCTGTCCTGTCACCTGCACAAACACCCCGAGGACCCTCTCTTGCACCCCCTTTAAAATTGTACCATTTCGCTTGTATTGTCTCTCCTCATTCTTCCAACCAAAATGTATCACCTCTTTCCTGCATTGAATTTCATCTGCCATTCCACCAGTCTGCCTATGTGCTCTTGAAGTCTAGTACTATCTTCCTCACTGTTTACTACACTTCCATCTATACGTGTTATCTGTAAATTTCAAAATCGTGCCCTGTACCCAGTCATTAATGTACATCAGAAACAGCAGTGGTCCGAGTACCGACCCCTGGGGAACACCACTGTGTACCTCCCTCCAGTCTGAAACAGTCCTTCACCACAACTCTGCTTTCATCCCCTTAGCTAAATTTTGTATCTATGCTGTTACTGCCCCTGATACACAATAACTGCACTGCCCTCTCTGTTGCCTCATGAAAAAACTCAATCAATTTAGTCAAACAGGATTTGCCCTTAACAAATCTGTGCTGGCTCTCTTATTAATCCATGCCAAATGGCTGTTAATTTTCTCCCGGATTATCATTTCTAAAAGCCGAGTCTCTAAATATGAATATAAAATCCCACAATCTCAAATTTAAAGCAGATTTGGCGCTATCCAGCCATTGTAAACCAGCAGCTCTGGTTACAAAGGAATGAAATAACAGAATACCATCCCTAAAGCACCAGTTTTAAAAAGAAATCTCAGAATTCCAAGTAACAAATAAAATTGGATTTGTTCAACCTATTACCTCACATGGTTCGAGTAATCAGGTGGAATCAGTATTTGAATAATCACCCTCCTCCCCATGCTTATAAAAACTGAAGCAGCTACAGTGTGGCAATGCAAGGGTCACTTGTATTGCATAAGTAAATGAAACTGGGCCTCAAGTTCCTGAAGTGAAGCAGCCTGCCAGCATTCATTCAGGAGCAATACCAACAAACGTCAGGAAATATCGACTCAAAGTATTGTGGTGGGAAGCAAAAAGGTGTGTTCCTTACAGTTGTTCTCCATCTGAAATGGAGAGCGCGGGATCAGTCCATGCCTGCACCTCCCCCTCCAGCAGAAAGACGGAAACAACGTGGCTGTAACTGGTTACTACCATCGCAAAGTTACTATTCCTGGTTGTAATCCATGTCCTTGAAAAGCAGCATTCTCCAGGTGACAGGTGTAGGATTACAGCAGGAGCATTTGGATAAGGTGTTTAATAAGTATATTTCACTTATTATAGTTGCACCAGCAAGCTTTGAACAACAAACACATCAGGTTTCTCCAGTACAGTATTAACACTGCCTCGGTATGGATGCGCTTAACAGAACTAGAATGAGCTGGGATTTGTTCAGCCAACATCAGCATCCTGCTATACTGATAATATTTTGAAAGAGACAAGACTCTTATTGTATGATTGAAATGAGCCCTTTCTGTAAGCAAAGTAGTCATTTACCTGAAGGACTGATTGGAAAGAATTTCTAATGGAGCATTACAAATCTAGCAAGTGAAACATTTCTTCCAGCACTTGGTGAATCAGTAACAAGGGGACAGAAATTGAAGATTCCGAGTAGGAATATGAAAGGGTGGCACGGGGGGGTGGGGGGAAACGTTCACGGATTATTTTCACACAAAGGGTTATGGGAATATGCAAACTCAATTACAGCATTTAAGAGGGAACTAGATAAACAAAGAGAAAATGTTCATGGTTACCGGGGAGAGTTTGGGGGGGGGGGGGGGGGGGGGGGCGGAGATAGGATAGCTGCCAAGTGGAGTTCGCACCAGCACAGGAGCCATAGGTTGAATGGTCTCCTTCAGTGCTTAAAGTTCAACACGAGTATAAATTCAGAGGATAATAAATACATAAACACCAGCTCAACATCTTGAACAGAAGACATTTTATTCCTGGGGCAGCTATTTTGATAGTTTATATATAATCAATGAATCAGCTTCCACATTTATGATCCCACTGAAGAAAGTGATGTCAGTTCTGGAGAATAAAACTTATGTCAGCATGATCTAGCCCTCAGTTAAGAACAAGCAGTGTGCAAACTCATCCTGCTCAGGGCTCACAACAGCCTGTGTTAGAGAAGAGAATCCCAACGCCAAATACATCACCCACGGCAACGATTCCTGGAACGCTGCCCAGCGGGTCTGCTCACTTAACTTCATTTAAGACTCTTACAACTGTTTTTCCTGTGGGTGAATGGAGGATCAAAAAGAGGAAAATAGAAAAGGAATATGCAGTCATACCATAGTCTGGCAAGACTCTGAAACCAGGCGCCAGCAGTTAATAGAAAGATGTTTAAGTCCACTGCTCCACCCTGTTCCTGAAACATTCTGAAATTCAATTGCTTTACTAAGATGTGAAGTTTTGAAAACTAACAATGCTCCAAGTACTCGAGCTGCTGCTGAAAGGCAAGACTTGTTTGTCTTTTCTCATATCAACTTCGAGCAAAGGCTCCGATCTGCATGGTGGGAAGGTGCTGGCTTGGGGAGAGAAAGAGGAGGAGATAAGTAAAGACCCAATTTTTGAAAAGGTATCAGACGCAATGTTGAGCAAACACTCACTGTGCTTTCCTTGGCGACAGCTGTGCTATTGTTTGGTATTTAGCAAAAGGAAAAAAAAAAAAAAAAAAAAAATCGGGGACAGTTTTGAAGGGGAACCTCATATGACATTATCGTGACACAGAATCCAAGTTACAACAGATGATGTCCGGATATCATGGGTGAACAACCAAACTGGATGACTGACAACCACAATGCCCTGTGACAGAACGCCACATCATCTGGACATCAAGAACTTTGCACTCCAACTTATTTCAGCCATGTCCTGTCAAACAGATGGACAATTGGAGCTCGCACCCATCATGCTTGGGGGATATCCAAATTAACACACTTTTTCAAGTTGCATAAGCAAATTATATCCTGCAGCACTGATTAAGTAAAAATGCTTAGGCACCTGGCAATGCACACCAGATAATCCCAGGTTCAATTTCCAGTCTCTGCTCAGTTGGCAGTTCTCAGCTGAGGCACTCCAACTGCCCCCTGGATCCAGCACCTTATTACACCACGTCTCAAATATCTTGGAAGTATTTGACAATCAATTGCTTTTTGTTTAGTCAGGGAAGCATTAGGGCTGTCACTTGGAATCAAAACAGTTAGAATTTCTGGGGCAGTGACTTATGTAGCAAACATGGGCAAGGGCAGCACTCAGCTGTGATCCCTTCTGTGGTTGAATAGCCGACTGAAACCCACTGTCTCAGCTAGCACATGAATGAAGGATGACTCAGATTTTATTATTCAATTTGGTAGGAAGAATAGAACAAAATATTTGTTAATGGTGAGAAACAATTAAATGTTGGTGTTCAGAGAGATTTAGGTGTCCTCGTACAGGAAACACAGTTAGCATGCAGGTACAGCAAGCAATCAGGAAGGCAAAAGGCATTTTGTACTCCAACACCCTTGCAATAAAGGCCTCGAGTAAGGAAGTCTTACTACAATTGTACAGGGCTTTGGCGAGACCACACCTGGAGTACTGTGCACAGTTTTGGTCTCGTCAGAAGAAGGACATGCATGCCTTAGAGGCGGTGCAACAAAGGTTCACTAGATTGATTCCTGGGGCGAGAGGGCCGTCCTATGATGAGAGATTGTGTAGAATGGGCCGATAATCTCTGAAGTTTGGAAGGATGAGAGGTGATCTTCTTGAAACATACAAGATTCGGAGGGAGATTGACAGGGTAGATGCTGGGAGGCTGTTTCCCCTGGCTGGAGAGTCTAGAACTCGGGGGCATCATCTCAGGGTAAGGGGTCGGACATTTAAGACAGAGATTAGGAGGAATTTCTTCACTGAGGGCTGTGAATCCTTGGAATTCGCTACCCAAAAGGGCCGTGGATGCTGAGTCACTGAGTATGTTCATGGCTGAGATAGATTTTTGGGAATCAAGGGGTATGGGGATCGGGCGGGAAAGTGGATTGAGGTCGAAAATCAACCATGATCTTATTGAATAGGCCGTATGGCCTACTCCTATTTCTTATGTTATGATCTCTCTCAGACACAGCAGCTGGTGTTACTGATTAGAAACCAATTTCTGATCAGCGATTTCAAGAGAGTGTCAACACTTCTTGAACAAAAAGCACAAGTACAATTGCCTTATTAATGAATGCCTTTAGCAGGTTCCATTTTATAATGCTATTTGGAAAACTGTGAGCAGATAATGTTTAATATAATAGAAAGGTGGATGCACTTTGAAAACATGTGTGGCCACTTAAGCATCACAATCTGAGCACACAAGTATAATTTATGTTTGGACCACTTCATAGTTAGATTCGCCCCAACAGATCCTCAACACTTAATTCTACACGAATATTGCCCCGCACCAACCCCCCCTACCTCCAAACCCCAGCATAATTCTTCCCCACAACAACTTGCATTTATATAGGGCCTTTAATGTAAAACATCCCTCGGTGCTTCACAGGAGCTCTATCAGGCAAAATTCAGCACGGCGCTACACAAGGAGATATGACAGGTGGAAAGGGGTAGGTTTTAAGGAGCGTCTTAAAGGAGGAGAGAGAGGTAAAGAGGCGGAGAGGTTTAGGGAGGGAATTCCAGAGCTTAGGGCCGAGACAGCTGAAGGCACAGCCGCTACACAATCAAAATGTACTCAAGATACTAAAAGTAAACCAGCAACTGTGGGTTATCAGAATCTACGCAAGACCAAAATCTCATGCTGCTCGAGTGGATGCAACAGGACAATATCCTGAACAGATCAGAACTCATTTCACAGAGCAAACAATTGACAGCTTAGTCCAGTCAAACTTAATAGCAATTCAGAAGTGGAACTAAGTTTCTGGTATATACACTTGAAAATTTATTTTCGGGATTCGGAAACACTGGCAAGACTACATTCACTGCTCATTCCGACTGGCTCTGAGAAGGTGGTTGGTGAGTACTCCTGAAGGCATCAAGAATTAACCAAATAGTATGGGACTGGAATGACCTGTAGACCAGACCTGGTGGAGGAGTAGCAGGTTCCCTTCCCTGAAGGAAATTAGCAAAGCAGTTGGATTTTTATGACAATCTGGTAACTTTTGTGGTCATTTTTTCATGATGCTAACCCATAAATTACCAGATTTATTCAATTGCATTTCATAACCTGCCATGCTGGGTTTGCACTCTGGATTGCTAGCCCAGTACCAGAACCACCACATCCTTCAATGTCGCAAATATAAGAAAATAGAAAGCCCTTTGGAATGAGCTATTGTTGGTCAACGTCAAAACAAGCAAATAAATTGAGTGGAATCAGGAGAATATAAAAAAAAAGACAATATTGCATAAATCGAAGTCAGCAGGAACAGTGCTGTCAGCTATCTATAAAAGAAACAGAAAAATGGTGATGTTTGAAACCAACACTTTCAGATCCAAACGATGTACCAGAGTGAAGACTGGCTGTAGTACAATGTAGAAGTGTCAGCCGAGGCTCAGTTGGTAGCCCACTCGCCTGAGTCAGGAGGTTGTGGGTTCAAGTCCCACACCAGAGACTTGAACACAAAATCTAGGCTGGCACTCCAGTGCAGTACTGAGGGAGTGCTGCATTGTCGGAGGTGCCATCTTTTGGATGAGACGTTAAACCGAGGTCCGTCTGTCCTCTCAGGTGGACGTAAAAGATCCCATTATTTTGAAGAAAAGCAGGGTAGTTCTCCCCGGTGTCCTGGCCAATATTCATCATTCAACCGACATCACAAACAGATTATCCGGTTATTATCACGTTGCTGGTTGTGGGAACTTGCTGTGTGCACATTGGCTGCCTTGTCTCCTACATTACAACAGTGACTACACTTCAAAAGTACTTTGGGATGTCCCGAGTTTGTGAAAGGCGCTATAGAAGTACAAGTACAGGTTGAGCGTCCCAAATCCAGAGTTCCGGAATCCGGAATGTTCCGGACTCCGTGATGATTGGTGGCAGGGGTCCAGAATCCGTAAAACGTTCTGGAATCCGGACACCGAGGGAGGCTTACCAAAAACCGGAAATAGCGCAACCTGGGCCCAGGCATTTCCGGACTCGGCACGTGTTTCTGATGTCCAAAGTCCGGAAATATCACAACCTGGGCTCAGGAGTTTCCGGACTTCGGACATCAGAAACACATTCCGAAGTCCGGAAAAACCCGAAAACCGGCTCAGCCTCGGTCGCCAGATTCGGGACGCTCAACCTGTAATAACAAGCACCAAAACAAGTCATTACATGTTAAACCAAATTCAACCACCCCTGGTGGAGACGGTACTACAACGCTTCATACCTATCCAAACCTGCGAGATCAAGTTCATCAAGACACTTAACTACAACAACATGGTAAGGCCCAAAGCAGAGACCAAGCTATACTGAACCCAATCTTCATTGATGGAACAAAAATAAAGAGAGACCATTTGTCAACAATGTCCATAGTAAGCAACTTACAGCAGCTCTTGCTATGAGCTGTGTACAATACTCCAAGATTGGGATTACTGTCTGAATGCATTACCCTCAATAAGAAACTTCTTGGATTGGCTATATCCATACAGACAGTAAAAGCACATCTACCAGACAGCACTGCACTAGAACACAATGGGCTGGATTTTGTGGTCAGTGGCAAACGAATGGTGGCAGATGTTCGTTACACTTGCCAATAGACTTTTTAATGGGCTTTTGCACCAGAAGTTGTCAGCCAGCTATCGAAAAAGTGCAGCGCCCTCTACAGAGCATCTGGGACCGGTGTAAACAAGGCAAGCAACTGTGCATCTCCTTAACCAATCAGACTGAAGAATCATTAATGAGCAGCAGAGTCTGAACCAGGAAGTGTCAGTTAGAGAGTCGTGAATTCAATGCCAAAGAATGTTAGAGGAAGAAAGATTGGATTGAAAGAGATAAAAGAGAAAAAGAAAATTAAAAAAATTTGCACATCTTTTAAATCTCCAATAATTAAAACTTGAAGGAATAAGACTCCAAACTTGTAAAAGTTCATTTTCAGTGCCAGAGAGGTTGTTTGGCAGTAATTAGGACTTAGCACAGTGTTTAAATTTACTTACACTGGAATGGACAAGCCCTGACTCTTTCTGGCGAGTTTAGTGGGTACCTATCACGCAAGTATCGCAATTTCATGCCTTGCCATGTGCTTCATTGCCGAGTCACTCAGCGAAATACTGAAATTTCAGGAGGATCGGGGCAACTCTGACAACTTCCCGATTTCCGTATTTAACTGTGCATGCATGGTTGCTGGAGGTTGCTGTCCGATTTACACATTAATAACAGCAAGCTAGGTTAGCCTCACCAATATTTATACTGCAAAAATCTGGCCCAATGTCGCAACAGACAACAGGCTAATCTGCCTAACCAAAGGGGGAATACCATCTATACTCCCTAAAGAGTTGAGGCATTTTTCCACTACAGCAGAGTAGGTTAAGGGAACAGCTTGAGATCTTCAAGAATCTGATTGGTTGATAAAGTAAATAGACTAATTCCACTGGTCACTGCGGCAGTAATGAGGAACAAAAATTTAGAATAATCAAATTCACCAGAATGATACTGGAGCTAAAAGGGTTAAATTATGGGGACAGGTTACATAGACTAGGCTTGTATTCCCTCGAGTATAGAAGATTAAAGGGCAATCTAATTGAGGTGTTTAAGATAAATAATGGCGTTGATAGGGTCGATAGAGAGCAACTATTAAAAGGGTGTAAGGAGCCTGCAGGTTGGAATTAGTGTAGGTGGCCCATCCATCCGGGAAGAACCTGGAGTTCCCCCATTGAGACATTTAACTGGCTAAGTGATTTGAAGGTTTTGCCTCCACTACCCCAGGCCCATTCCAAAGTGTTGACTCCTCATCTGACAAACTTCCCAATGAGTCCTAAAATTGCCTTTCATCAGTCTGAAACTATGCCGTTGGGTTCTGCAGTCACTATTTACCATCACTGTGCCACTCAATAGCATAACTCAGATCCCCTTCAGTTGTCTTTCAGGGCTCAACAGCATAAATTTCTTTAACTTTTTCCTCTTAACTCACTCAAACCTCTAATGCACCATCTCCATGGCTTCAATGTCTTCCTTGTGTACTGACCAAAACTGGACACAGGACTTTCACTAGTGCACTGCAGTTTCCGCATGACATACAAAATAGTTCAGCATTCTGCTCATTTTGTTTGTTTGCCGTTTCAAAGTGACTGGGTGTAGGAACAGCTTTTTTTTGGGGGGGGGGGGGGGGGGGGGGGGGGAGGGAGAAAGAGTTCCAGATTTCCACTATGCTTTGTGTGAAGAAGTGCGTCCTGACTTCACCCTGAACATTCTAGCTCTAATTTTAAGGGTCTGCCCCCTTATTCTGGACTCCCTCACCAGAGGGAATAGTTACTCTCGATCTATCCAATAACTCGTTTAATCATCTTAAACACCTCAATTAGATCACCCCTTAGCTTGTATTCCCTTGATTAGAGAAGACCAAGTCTATGCAACCTGCCCTCATAATTTAAACCTATTGGCCCTGATTTTAGCATCTGTGCTGCACCCCGTCCAAGGTCAATATAGCCTTCCTGAGGTGCAGTGCCCAGAATAGAATGCAGTACTCCATGGGGTCAAACTGTAGTATAAATTCCACTCCTTTGTATTCCAGCCCCCTTGAGATAAAGGCCAACATTCAATTAGCCTTTTAATTATTTTTGTACCCAACCACTAGCTTTTCGTGATGCTGAGTGAAACATCCCCAAACACCCCTAAATCTCAACTTCATCCTCAACTAGTTTGACATAATTCACAGGGCAAAAGCATTTGCCTCATATTTAATCCCTTAGATCTTATTTTACTTTATGTAGTTAAACAATGAAGAGATTTATCAGAAAGTATAAATTGCACAAGGCAAACCTGCAACAGAGGCAATTAGAATTAGAGTGCAGACACCATGTATCAAACACGTTTAGTGGAGTAGACACGTTTGGTGTGCCCAATTTGAAAGATATGCCACTCGACGACCAGTACAGCACGCAACTATCCATCCTTCACAACCCTGAACAGTTAATATCAGCAGACTATTCCACTGCAGAGGGAATCATATCCTGATCCTGTCCTCACAACGGCCACACGTCCACACTTTCCAGAAGGAGTTACTGGGAATAAATCAGGAGCGGGAACTTGAGCTGGTTATTCCTTTCCTAGCCCAGTGGCAATGAGTTCATGTGTAGCTCCTGATGCTAACTCAGCACACAGCAAGAATCGAGCCTTGGAACTTCTAGTCCATTTGCTGGACACGCTCTTGATCCACTTCATCATCGGGGTGCAATTTCAAGAATTTAGTTTGGGAGAAAGAATGAAGAGGACACATGCACTAAATGGTAAAACTTTACAAAAGAGAAGAGGTTAATTTACACAAGGAGGAAAAGCAGATGGGATTCTCAGTTTTATAAATACGGTCGTAAGAATACAAAAAAGTGAAGAGGTAATGCTAAACTTATATAAATCATTGGTTAGTCTGCAGATACAATAGTGTGTCCAGTTTTTGACATGCTACTTTTGGAAGGGTGTCAAGGTTGTGGAGAGGATGTAGAAGAGATTCAGGATGATACCAGAGATGAAAGACTTGAGTAGAGTAGAGAAACTGGGCTCTTTTAAGAGGTTAAGAGGAGATATCAGAGGTAAATTGGGAAAGCTGTTTCCACGAGTCAGAGAATCAATAACTGGAGGGCAAAACGTGAAGATGACCACCTAAAGAACAAAGGGAGGGGCTCGCTGAACTTATTTATTTGACGTAGAGGGTTGTTAGGACATAGAATGCCCGACCAGAAGGTGGTTGAGGCAGAATCTACAGTAGTTTTTATAAGGGATCTAGATAAATATTTCAAGAAGAAAATGTAAAAGAGTGTGGGCCATGGGCAGAGAATGGAACGAAGTGGATAGCTCTTGGAGAGAGCCTGCACAGACATGATGGACAGAATGGCCTCCCTCTGTCCTGTAAAGTCTGAGATTCTATTCTATGACTTAATCAGCATGTTTGCACTCCCAGTTAGAGTATTAAATCAGAGACTCTCTTCCAGTCTTTGTTAAATGTACCTACCTCATTTCAACTATACCAAGTCAGGAGGGTGCAGTAAGAGTTAAGTGATCAGGAGTTGATACAGATTATTTTTCCTTAGATTCAACTAAGTTACTGTGGTATGGAGAGAATGGCAGACGATTTCATCTGAAGCAACTGTTAACTAATATTTTTGTATTTGTATCAAAACAATAGCTTACATTACTTTAGAAGTGACTGTTTTAAGCCTTGTCTAGCCTTTAGAAAGCTCCATTGTACATCACATGGCACATTTGCAGTACTTGTCAATGCATTCTTACTTAATACTCAAATATTGTACCCGGCTTGTTTGTTTGATTTTATCTACACTGTACTCCATTTGACTTGCCCATTATTGGAGGTCATACAGGTGTAATGCTTGTATGTAAGGAAAGGAATTCCAGAGAGAATCAATAACACTGGTGCTGTTACAAGAGTAACACGTTCCCAGTGACGATTAAATCTTAACTAGTGAAAACCATGCTGAATCTAAGATTCCCTATATAAAAGTGTCTTAAAAGCTAGTGTTGTGTCTTCAAGTTAATGTTTGACATTCTGCAGCTGAAAAATGTGGGGAACAGAATTGAATAAAACATCCTTACTTTTATCAACAACTTGCATTTCTCCAGTATCTTTAACGTAGTAAAACATTCCAAGGCGCTTCACAGGAGCGTTATTAAACAACATTTGACACTGAGCTACATAAGGACATATTAGGATAGGTGGCCAAAAGTTTGGTCAAAGAGGTAGGTTTTAAGGAGCGTCATAAAGCAGAGAGCTGGAGTGGTTTAGGGAGGGAACTCCAGAGCTTAGGGCCCCAGGTAGCTGAAGGCACAGCCGCCAATGGTGGAGTGATGAAAATCAGGGATGTGCACGAAGCCAGAATTGGAGGAGCGCAGAGATCTCGGAGGATTATAGGGCTGGAGGAGATGACAGAGATAGGGAGGGCCGAGCCGTGGAGGGATCTGAAAACATGGATGAGAATTGTAAAGGGGGTTAGAAAGAGGGGAACCCCAGAGGGCTGTGGATGCTGAGTCTCTCAGTATCGATGAGATAGATGGATTTTTGGACTCTCAGGGAACCAAGGGATATAGGGATCGGGCAGGAAAGTGGAATTGATGTAGAAGATCAGCCATGATCTTATTGAATGGCGGAGCAGGCTCGAGGGACCGTATTGCCTATTCCTGCTCCTATTTATGTTATGTTAATAGTTTTATAGAATCAGAAATTTCAGAAAAGGCCGCCATTCAGCCGATTGTTCCTCCTTCATATCCGAGCTATCTACTCTGATCCCATTTTAATAGGTTTTTTTAAATGTTTATTTAACTCCCTCAAATATAGTTGGCTGCTGTCAACTAAAAAATAAAATAAAATTCTTATGACTGTGTGCATGTCCCATTAACTCTTTCCATTATAAATTTCTACATCCATTTTGATAATGGGAAATGCCTATGTAAACTTGTCCTGCTGTAATTATACCTTCCCATCAGGGGAGACACTGGTTGAGATGGGGGGGTAATTACAGCAGGACGAGTTAACATCGGCATTTTCCATTATAAATGTAGATGCAGGAATTGATAATGGAAATCATTAATATATACGTGTGCACATATACAACCAATTACATCTGCATGCCCTGGTTCAAATATCCCCTGCCCTCTAACCCCACTTCACTTGAGGACTAGTCTTAGTCTTGACTCAGTGCGTAATGGCGCAAGTAGCACTTTTTTATATTAGATATATACATACTTAAAAAAATGTGCTGAGTACTTGAATCAATTTCATTTTAGTGATTAACCCGTGCTTCCTCTTCCCCTCCCCCCCGCCCTTCAAATTATATATTAATTGATGTGGTAATCACAAGTTAGCTCCTTCTATTGTACACTTTCTTTGCTGCTTTTACCAGAATACTGGCAAGTGTAATTAATAAAAAGCCCAACAGTACTTCCATTTTCTTCAATATTGTCAGATATCCATGTCACACTTTTAAAAAAAAATCATCTCTTCAAATCATATCATTCATTGACCAAGCAGAGAGGCACCTCAGCAAACATCAGTTTGTATTCAGAGGTGTTAAAGAAGGAGACAGGCTGGTCAGTTCGATTTTTCTCCCCCCCTCTCTCGCTCTGCCTCCTCTCCCCACCCTCCATCATCTCTGCGGAAGCAATTCACACTAAGTTCTCTTTTCTCCCCTGACCCCAAACAGGGACTGATGAACTGGAATACAAGTCCATGCCCCAACGACAGCAACTCGGTCCAGGCTGCCCTGGTTTGGAATTATTTTGAAAATAAAAGCCACCCAACACACTACACAGAGAATTGGTTATGCAATACAGGTTGTCAGCAGTGAAATGGGCAATCAGGTTGTGGGGGTGGCATAAGACAAAAGACAGAACAGCTGCAGGAAGAAAATAGTTTGGCATTTTCAATTTCTTTACATGAAATATTCAATTGAGTGGAATGGAATGTATTGAACCAAACACAGCACCAGGTTGCGAACAAATTGCAACATGGTCTTCTTTCTTTTAACAGGACATTTTAGGGTCGATCACAATTCCAAAATATGTAGCGTTGATTGAATTGGGTTCAAACATACAGAATTTTAAGAAATTGCGTTTCTCCATCACTCAAATTGAAGGAACCTACAGCACATAGAATCTCAACTCAATACAGGTTTGATGTAGTTTCACTGTAGAGATAATGGCCCGGATTTTGCGGTCAATGGTGAACAATTGGCGCCAGCTGTTCACTACACTTACCCACAGACTTTCTATGGGCGTTTGCACTTGAACTTGCGGTGATCAGAAATTCATTTTTGCGCTGCACCCTCTACAGGTGATCTGGGACCTGTGTGAAAAGGATAAGCAACTGTGTATCTCCTTAAGCAATCAGATTGAAGAATCCTTACAGAGGCGCGCAGAGTCTCAACCTCGAAGTGTCTGTTAGAATAGTTAATTCAATGCCAAATCATGTACAGAAAGCAAAAATGGGAAATAAAAATGGGATTGAGAGATAAAAGAGGCAGGAAGTAAAAAAAGTCTATACATCTATTTTTTCCAAATCTTCAATAAGAATTAAAATCTCCACACTTGTAAAAGTTCATTTTCACTGCCAGAGAGGTCATTTGGCAGAAATTAAGACTTATCACACCGTTAAAAATTTACTGGAATGGACAAGCCCTCACTTTTTCTGGCGTGTTTAGTGGGTATCTGTTATGTAAGTATTGCAACTTCATGCCCTTCCATGTGTTTCAATGCTGAGTCTCAGCGAGATACCAGTATGGCGAAGCTTCTGGAGGAGCAGAGCAACTCAGACAGCAACTTCCTGATTTCCTCGTTTGCCTGCGCATTTGCGGTCGTCGAAAGTTGCTGTCCGATTTACACTTTAATAACCGTGAACGCCGATAGCCTCACCGTTATTTTTACCGCAAAATCCGGGCCATTAACACGGTAGGCCAGTAATTTTTCTGCTGAGTCAACTTCTCTCATGAAGGTTCCACACAATGAGGATGAGGCCCTGTTGCCAGGGCTCTGACAGAGCAACAAGCAGTTGGGAGGGACACCTGCGCTCTGCTCTACACTTGACAGGACAACACACCTGGTGTCAAAATACTCATGCAGTGGCTAAGAATCTGTCTCTGATCACTGTGGTGCAGTGCAACTGCAACCAATGTGTTGGAGGCGAACTGGAGGAACAGAAAATGTAAATTTCATTTAAATTAAACCAGGACTACAGGACAAAGGGACTTGGGTGCAATTTGACAAGAGGCAAATTCAGCACTGATGTCAGGAAACACTTCTTTACACAAGGTAGTGGAGGCAAATCATCCATGAGAGGCAGATGCTGTAATGAGGAGAAGGAGGGGGAAATCAAGTCATTATCTTTGAAAACTCTCTTGATTCAGGAATTGTCCCCTTAGATTGGGAAATTGCCAATGTCACTCAGAATGGTCGGAGAGAAAAACTATGAAATTATAGGCCCATTAGTGTCAGAGAGAGCCAGCATGGATTTGTAACTGGTAAGTCATGTCTACCGAACCTAGTTGAATTTTGAGAGA
The DNA here is from genome assembly GCA_030390025.1 of Squalus acanthias. Classification (NCBI taxonomy): domain Eukaryota; kingdom Metazoa; phylum Chordata; class Chondrichthyes; order Squaliformes; family Squalidae; genus Squalus; species Squalus acanthias. The sequence continues at coordinate 60,725,652 of CM059435.1, forward strand.
TCACTGGCGTGGTAGACAAGGGAATGTCTAGGGATGCTGTTATATCGACTTCCAGAAGGCATCTCTAAGGTTCCACATAGAGTCTGTTAACAAAAATGTGGGCGCATGGAATTGGAGGCAACCTGTTAATATAGGTAGCGAATTGGTTAGGAGGTAGGAGACGGAGAGCAGGGATAACAGATATGTACTCAAATTAACAGGATGTGACTAGTGGTGTACCCCAGGGATCTGTATTGGGACCTCAGCTTTTCATTATATTGATAAATTACTTAGTCAAAGGAATAGAGAGCCATGTATCCAAGTTTGCTGACGACACCAAATAGCGTAGATTTAAGCAAAAAGATACAAAGGGACATTGATAGATTAAGTGAGTGGGCAAAACTGTGGCAGGCAGAGTTTAATTTGGGGAAGAGTGAGGTCATCCACTTTGGACCCAAGAAGGATAGATCAGAGTATTCCCTAAATGGTGAGAAACTAGAAACTGTGGAGGAGCAGAGGTGTTTCGGGGTCCAAGTACAGAAATCAGTAAAATCTAGTGGACAGGTATAAAAAAATTAAAAAGGCTAATGGAATGTTGGCCTTTATCTCACGAGGGCTGGAATACAAGTAAGTGGAAGTTAGGTTACAGTTATATAAAGCTCTGGTTAGACTCCATTTAGAGTATTGTGTTCATTTCTGGGCACTGCATCTCAGCAAGGATATATTGGCCTTGGAGGGGGGTACAGTGCAGATTCACCAGAATGATATCTGGGTTAAAAGGGTTAAATGATGAGGACAGGTTGCATAGACTAAGCATGTACTCCCTTGAGTTTAGAAGATTAAGGGGTGATCTAATTGAGGTGTTTAAGATGATTAAGGAGTTGATTGGGTAGATAGAGAGCAACTATTAAAGGGCATAAGGAGCATGCAAGTTGGAATTAATGTAGGTGGCCAATCCACCCAGGAAGAACCTGGAGTTCCCTCATTGAGACATCTAACTGGCTAAGTGATTTGAAGGTTTTGCCTCCATTACCCCAAGTGTTTACTCCTCATCTGACAAACTTTCTAATGGAGAGAAACTATTTCCTCTGGTGGGGGACGGGGGGGGAGTCCAAAACAAGGGACATAACCTTAAAATTAGAGCTCGGCCGTTCAGAGGTTGAGGTCAGGAAGCACTTCTTCACACTGATTAATGGAAATTTGCAACTCCCTCCTCCAAAAAGCTGTTAAGACTAGGGGTCAATTGAAAATGTAAACACGGAAAATGATAGGTTTTTGTTAGGCAAGGGTATTAAAGATTACGAAACCAAGGCGGGTAGATGGAGTTAAGATACAAATTAGCCATGATTGTATTGAATTGAATGGCGGAACAGGTTCGGAGAGCTGAATGGCCTACTCCTGTTCCTATGTTCCCAACAGAAGGGCGAGCTGAACGGACCAAATGTCCCCTACCCCCTCCACATCTGTACTTATTTCAGTGATGTACCAACCATGTAGTACAGACCAGACAAAAAGACAACCTTGCAGACAAGTCTCAAAAATTAACAATCGCTCGTACCTTCCCAATGTAATACCCTCAACCATTTTTCTACCTGCAACTTAGCAGAAAATGCGAAGCGATATACTGGAAAACATGCAATTTTCATTGAGTATCCTTTTAATGAATATCTAAATAACTGGGCATAGACTAAAGCCAGCAGAGCCAATATGAACTGATTCCTCTATATAAAAACTGTGCTACATTAGATTTCACAGCTACACACCAACATGGAAAGAAAGAGAACAAAAGTGTATTTATATAGCTCTGTTCTCAATTAAAACCTGTTAGATCTCTAACTTTTTCCAGTTCTGGTGAAAGGTCATCGACCTGAAAACGTTAACTCTCTCTCCACAGATGCTGCCTGACCTGTTGAGTATTTCCAGCAGTTTCTGTTTTAATTTCAGATTTCCAGCATCCGCAGTACCTTACTTTTGAATTTATATAACTCCTTATCACATCCCCAGGAAGCCCCAAAGCACCTCCAACTAATTCATAACTTTTGAAGTGGTCACTGTTATATAGGTAAACATAGCAGCCAATTTGCACACACTAAAGTCCAACAGCAAATGAATGACCAGTGGGTTATATGTTGATGTTTGAGGAAGGCATGTTGGCCAGGGTATTAGGTGAACTCCCTGCTCCTTTTGCAATAGTGCCATGGGATTTTTTACTCCCAGTCAAGCAGGGCAAATTGGGCCCCAGTTTGGCATCTCACTCAAAAGACAGTGCCTCTGACAAGGCAACACTGCCCAAGTACAGTCCTGAAACTTCAGCTGAGATTATATATTCAGGTCAGTAGGCACAGCTTCAATCCACAACCATCTCACTGAGGCGAGAATACACCAATCGATCCAATCTGACATTCAACATGCGAGTGAGCACATGCTGCTGGAACACGTGATGGTTCTGACAAAGAAAAGCCAACCATATGCAAATGTAGCATCAGTTCTTGTGCAACATCCCAAGCTGCAACACCTTGGTCAAAAACGAAAAAAGTATTCCTTGACCGTCATACACACAGATACACGCTGCACCCAACCCCCCACCACCACACGAGCAGGATAGTATTTGCTGCTCCAAATATATTAAGCTTAAACTTAACTGTTGTTGCAGTAACACACCAAGCCTGGGTTACATCATTTCCTAATGCCAGGTTGCTGCCAAGAGTTTCCCCAGTACATGGTGAAAAATATCCTTATTTCAGGAAAATTTGTTCCATCATTAAACAATTGGGTTTTCTGCTCATACCAATTCTTGTCTGCAACAGTCACAGATGAGTGCTGTTGCTAGTGAAATAAAACAGCAAGAATCAATTAAGATAGTACACTCTCCTTTGCAGTCCATCTGCACACGACTGCTCTCAATTGGTTCCACTTCACCTGCCAAAAAGAGCCAACACAGTTCCAGCAATGGCTTCTTTTCCAATCACCACATGCTTACCTTCAGTACAGTCCAAGATTCCATCCTTGGCACCCTCGTTTACTGCATTTATAAGCTGCCCTTCAGCAACATTAATCACGGGCACAGTCAGTTTCCACATGCCTGCAAACGCATAACTTGTGCTTCTGCATTCTCAGACAACTTGATATCAAATAATTTCTTCTAACGCTTCTATTACAATTCAGCATCCATGCTTTCCTATGTGAAGTGTTTTAGGAGATTTATTTACAGTGAAGATGCTATCTAAACACAAGTTGCTGTTAATATATGGTACTCTTGTTGGTAGTTACTTTTTTAATTCATCACCTCAATTGCTCCCACCACAGACCTGTACGCATTGGTGCTTCAGCCTAATATTGTACAGCTCAAAACTCTCCTCAGACACGACGCAAGGAGCGAAAACATCCGTACTTGTACCAGCAAATGTTCAGTTTAAGAATAGTATGAGAATATCACCCCCAAATTAACAAATCCTGGTGACAACGCTGATTAAAATGCTGATACAGTCCCTTAGGATGGCAACAAATAGAATTTGCCAACAACAGGTTTCATAATTACAACAGCACAAAGGCTGGCATATTATTCAACTGATGCATTTTAGAGAAGTCAAGTCCTCCGAAATCTAAAACTCACTCACCTTCAGTAAATTATAACTCTCCCCTATAACTCTTGTGCTACAAATACATCCATTCCTAGGCCTCAACCTAGCATACTGTATGAGCAGTTCTCATTTATCCCTCAACCAAATCAAATCAACAAATAAATCTGGTCAGTTATTGCATTGCTGTTTGTGGGACCTTGTGTGCAATTTGGCTGCTGTGTTTGACTACTTAACAGTGACTACACCTAAAGTAATTTGTATGCTGTGAAATGCTTCAAGACATCCTGAGGATGTGAAAGGTGAGATATAAAAGCAAGGCCTGTCTGTCTTGTACTGCTCTCAAAAGATGGTCTCAAACTCACCACATGGCAACAAACCTCAGGTGTGAACCTACCCCTTGTTACATGGGCAGGCCCTTGAAACTCACAGGAAATACCACTGGGCCAACTCATTGTTTGGACTAGTTCAGCTTACTGGTGGGCTTTTGAATACTAGGTCCAGTTAAACGCTCAGCAGAAAATTTAAACATTAGAGTTGGGGTTTTTTGTGCACCAAAGTGAGGGCTCTGTATGCTGGGTAATAGAACAGTTTCCATTTTTGGCATCCAGTGTCAACATCAAGCAATCCAAGATCAAGCACAGTCGTTATCATAGCATATTGACAGAGTGAAGCTCCCTCTACCCTGCCTCAATCGCAGAAGAGCATTCCAACTACAATAGCATGATGCTTTTTCATTTCCCACACCAGCCACCTTGTGGTCTCCAAGTTAGGCTGTCCACAAAGTAGGGGCATTCTTGCGCTAATCCAGATAAAGAAATGGACGGAGATGCTCAAACTAATTTGACAATAAACGCTTACATCAAGCAAAGGAGAGTATTTGAACCAAGTGTAATTCACTGCACCACCCAGACTACCTATGATTCTAGCAGGTTGAACTTGTTAGCATTTTTAATTGTGTTCATGCTAAAGTGAAGTACAGGGCGGTCACCAATGGTGGTGTACACATTGAAACCACTCACCTGAACAAAGTAATCTGTGCATAAGCACAGGTACCTAACATTTATTTAAAAACAGGTGAGTGTTGCCACTGGGATATCAGCCAGGTGAACAGTTGACGAGCACATTTTTCACACTCAGCACTGCAGCGTTTGTTTCACTGGGATTTCAGCAAAATGTAACTTTTTTCAAATCTTCATTTGAGCTTTGAAAAAATAAAATCAGTACAAGCTTGGGTTCGCTGGAAAGAACGTTCTGGGCTGTGTAACACTGAGGTGAAGTACTGGCGGGTACGGGCCTGTCACTGGATGGTGGTGGGGGCAATTTGGGAAGATTACATAGAATTTACAGAACTGAAACAAATCGGTTAAAAGTTTTGAGGTTGTAACTAGCTGGGTAGATAAGGGGGAACCAGTGGATGTGGTGTATTTGGATTTTCAAAAGGCATTTGATAAGGTGCCACACTAGCAGTTATTACACAAAATTAAAGCTCACGGGATTAGGGGTAATTTATTAGCATGGATTGGTTAACGGACAGAAAACAGAGATTAGGAATAAACGGGCCATTTTCGGGTTGGCAGGCTGTAACTCGTGGGGTACCACAAGGATCAGTGCTTCGGCCTCAGCTATTTACAATCTATATTAATGACTTGGATGATGATACAAAGTTAAATGGGAAAGTGAGTTGTGAGGAGGACGCAAAGAGGCTGCAAAGGGATATAAGACAGGTTAAATGAGTGGGCAAGAACATGGCAGATGGAATATGATGTGAAGTTATCCACTTTGGTAGGAAAAATAGAAACGCAGAATATTTTTTAAATGGAGAGAAACTGGGAAATAATGCTATCCAGAGGGACCTGGGTGTCCTTGTGCGCAAATCACTGAAAGTTAACATGCAGGTACTGCAAGCAATTAGGCAAGCAAATAGTATGTTAGCCTTTGGTCTTATGTAGCATAAGAGTAAAGAAGTCTTACGACAATTATATAGGGTCTTGGCAAGACGACACCTGGAGTATTGTGTACAGTTTCGGTCTCGTTACCCAAGCAAGGATAGACTTGCCTTAAAGGAAGTGCGACGAAGGTTCACTCAGCTGATTCCTGAGATGAGGGGATTGCCCAATGAGAGATTGAGTAGACTAGGCCTATATTCCCTCGAGTTTAGAAGACAGAGGTGATCGCATTGAAACATGTAAAATTCTTAAGTGGCTTGAGGGTGGATGCTGGGAGGATGTTTCCCCTGGCTGGGAGTCTAGAACTAGGGGTCACAGTCTCAGAATAAGGGGTCCGCAATTTAGGACTGAGATGAGGTGAAATTTCTTCAAGCAAAGGGTTGCGAATCTTTGGAATTCTCTATCACAGAGAGCTGTGGATGCTCAGTGACAAAGATAGATAGATTTTTGGATACTAAGGGAATCAAGGGATATGGGGATAGCACAGGAAGGTGGAGTTGAGGTAAAAGATCGGTCATAGATTTGTGCAGCACAGAAAGAGGCCCTTCGGCCCATCGTGTCCGCGCCGGCCATCAAGCCCTGTCTATTCTAATCCCATTTTCCAGCACCTGGTCCGTAGCCTTGTATGCTATGGCGTTTCACGTGCTCATCTAAATGCTTCTTGAATGTTGTGAGGGTTCCTGCCTCTACCACCCTTTCAGGCAGCGAGTTCCAGATTCCAACCACCCTCTGGGTGAAAAAGTTTTTCCTCAAATCCCCTCTAAACCTCCTGCCCCTTATGATCTTATTAAATGGTGCAGCAGGCTCGAAGGGCCGAATGGCCTGTTAAGAACCTAAGAAATAGGAGCAGGAGTAGGCCATTTGGCCCAGCAGGTCTATGCCAGGGTTTATGCTCCATGCGAGCCACCTTCCACCCTACTTCATCTCACCCTATCAACATATCGATTAAGACCACAGAGATGGTTAGCACATTAAAAAGTGTGCTGGCTCGAGTGTGACTTTTCCTCTAGTGCCACCAAAAATCCACTAAACAGGTCCATGACAAACTGCTTACAATTGAAACCCCCAAACCTGACCAATGTCAAATACGAAGTTTACATTTTTGCAAGACTGGAATTGTCAAAGTGCAGTCTCAGATGAATCAACATAACCACAGTCTCAACAAGGATGGAGTCTCAAAACTGGACTGGAAATAAATTAATGGGTCCTGTTCGGTTAGGTTCCATGCAGCCTCTCCAGTTGGAGGTCCCAGAGGCACAGCGCATTACATCCTAGTCAGCCAGTCCTGCACTTTGGCCTCTGCAGCTCCGAAGCTGGGCAGTTAGAGTGCAGATCATTCCTGCGCTCCATTGGTGCATCAGGTACATCCGTACATGGCAGAAACAAAGGTGATGGGGAAACCCAATCATTAGTCCAAATACAACTGCTATGCAGCATATGGGAGTTGGATCATCTTCACGAGGATGCGAATACTCCCTATTGGAACTATTTTACATTTGCTCGGGACAAACAGGCAGCTCATGAACATAAGAAATAGGAGCAGGAGTCAGCCATTTGGCCCCTCGAGCCTGCTCCGCCATTCAAAAAGATCATGGCTGATCTTCCACCTCAACTCCACTTTCCTGCACTATCCCCATATCTCGATTCCCTTAATACCCAAAAATCTATCGATCTCTGTCTTGAATATGCTCAACGACCGAGCTTCCACAGCCCTCTAGGGTAGAGAATTCCAAAGATTCACCACCCTCTGAGTGAAGAAATTTCTCCTCATCTCAGCCCTAAATGGCCGACCCCTTATTCTGAGATCGTGACCCTTGGTTCTAGGCTCGCCAGCCAGGGGAAACATCCTCCCTGCATCTACCCTTTAAGAATTGTGTATGTTTCAATGAGATCACCTCTCATTCTTCTAAACTCTAGGTTATATAGGCCGAGTCGACTCAATCGTTCCTCATAGGACAATCCGCCCATCCCAGGAATCAGTCTGGTGAACCTTCATTGCATTCCCTCGATGGCAAGTATATCCTTCCTTAGGTAAGGAGACCAAAACTGTACACAATACTCCAGGTGTGGTCTCACCAGGGCCCTATATAATTGCAGTAAGACGTCTTTACTCTTATACTCAAATCCTCTTGTAATAAAGGCCAACATACCATTTGCTTTCCTAATTGCTTGCTGCACCTGCATGTTGACTTTCAATGGTTCGTGTACAAGGACACCCAGGTCCCTCTGAACACCAACATTTCCCAATCTCTGGAAAAACTCAGCGGGCCAGACAACATCTGTGGAAAGAGAAAGAGTTAACGTTTCAGGTCGATGACCTGAAACGTTAACTCTTTCTCTCTCCACAGATGTTGTCTGGCCTGCTGAGTTTTTCCAGCGTTTTCTGTTGTTATTTCGGATTTCCAGCATCCGCAGTATTTTGCTATCGTATTTCCCAATCTCTCACCATTTAAAAAACTCTGCTTTTCTATTTTTCCTACCAAAGTGGATAACAACATTTCTCCACATTATATTCCATTTGCCATGTTCTTGCCCACTCACTTAGCCTGTCTATATCCCCTTGAAGCCTCTTTGCATCCCCACCCAGCTTTGTATCATCAGCAAACTTGGATATATTACATTTGGTCCCCTCATCCAAATCATTGATATAGATTGTGAATAGCTTAGGCCCAAGCACTGATCCTCAGTGATCCCCTCTAGTTACAGCCTGCCAACCCGAAAATGACCCGTTTATTCCTACTCTCTGTTTTCTGTCTGTTAACCAATCCTCAATCCATGCTAGTATATTACCCCCAATCCCATGAGCCCCAATTTTGGTTAATAACCTCTTGTGTGGCACCTTATCGAATGCCTTCTGAAAATCCAAATACACCACATCCACTGGCTCCCCCTTATCTATTCTGCTAGTTACAACCTCAAAAAACTTTAATAGATTTGTCAAACACGATTTCCCTTTCATAAATCCGTGTTGACTCTGCCCAATCCGATTATTATTTTCTAAGTGCCGTTACCACGTCCTTAATAATAGATTGTAACATTTTCCCTACTACTGATGTCAGGCTAACAGGTCTGTAGTTCCCCGTTTTCTCTCTCCCTCCTTTCTTAAAATAGTGGGGTTACATTTGCTACCTTCCAATCCGCAGGAACCATTCTAGAATCTATGGAATTTTGGAAAATGACAACCAATGCATCCACTATCTCGAAAGTCACCTCTTTCAAAACCCTAGGATGTAGGCCATCAGGTCCAGGGGATTTATCAGCTTGCAGTCCCAGTAATTTCTCCAGTACTATTTTTTTACTATTACTAATTTCTTACAGTTCCTCATTCTCGCTAGACCCTTGGTTCTCCACTATTTCCGGGAAGTTTTTTGCATCTTCTTCCGTGATCCACCTCACTTCCACTTCACCTGACGAAGGAGCAGCGCTCCGAAAGCTTGTGATTTCAAATAAAGCTGTTGGACTATAACCTGGTGTTGTGCGACTTCTCACTTTTCTTCCGTGAAGACAGACACAAAGTATTTGTTTAATTTATCTGCCATTGCCTTATTTCCCGTTATAATTTCTCCTGTCTCAGTCTGTAAGGGACCCACAATTATTTTCGCTAATCTTTTCCTTTTTACATACCTATAGAAGCTGTTTTTATGTCTCTCGCTAGTTTACTCTCATATTCTATTTTCCCTTTCTTCATCAATTTCTTGGTCCTCCTTTGCTGAATTCTAAAATCCTCAGGCTTACTACTCTTTTTGGCAACATTGTAAGCCTCTTCCTTTGATCTAATACTATCGTTAGCTTCTCGTAAGCCATGCTTGGACCACTTTTCCTGTGGGGTTTTTGTGCCTTAAAGGAAAGTATATTTGTTGTAAATTATGTATTAATTCTTTAAATGCTAGCCATTGCTTATCTATCATCATACCTTTTAATGTAGTTTCCCAAGCTACCTTAGCCAACTCGCCCCGCATACCTACATCGTTTGCTTTGTTTAGATTTAAGACCCTAGTTTCGGATTTAACTAAATCACTTTCAAACTCAATATAAAATTCTATCATATTATGGTCACTCTTCCCGAAGGACCCTTTTACTACAAGGTTATTAATTAACTCTTTCTCGTTGCACAATACTAGATCTAAAATAGCCTGTTCTCTAGTTGGTTCCTCAACATACTGATCTAGAAAACTATCTTGCATACATTCCATGTATTCATCCTTCACACCATTACTGCAAATTTGGTTTGCCTAGTCTATGTGTAGATTAAAGTCCCCATGATTACTGTATTACCCTCGTTACATATGCCTCTAATTTCCTGATTTATACTCTGCCCTACGTTACAACTACTGTTTGGGGGCCTTTCAACAACTCCCACCAATGTTATCTACCCCTTGCTGTTTCTTAGCTCCACCCAAACTGATTCTACTTGATTTTCGGAGCTAAAACCCTTTCTCTCTACTGTCTTTATCCCAACCTTTATTATCAGGGCTACCCCTCCTCCTTTTCCATTTTGCCTATCTCTTCTAAAAGTGAAGTATCCTGGAATATTTAGTTCCCAACCTTGGCCACATTGCAACCACGTCTCCATTATGGCTATGAGATCAAACCTATTCATTTCTATCTGCACTATTAATTCATCTATTTTGTTGCGAATGCTTCGCGCATTCAGATATAGTGCCTTTAGCTTTGACTTATTTCTATTTATCCCTGATGTCACCTTAGTCACTGATGCCTTATTACCTTTGTTACTCTGTCCCTTCCTGACCCCCTCTGCTTCTTGTTAGTCAAAACTCTGCTCTGCTCTAGAGCCTTAACATTTCTCTCACTGCTTTTAAATTTACTCTTGCCTGAATCCTCCCACCACTCCCCCACCCCCTCCATTAGTTTAAAGCCCTATCTACTGCCCTAGTTATTCGGTTCACCAGGACACTGGTTAAGTGGAGCCTGTCCCAACGAACAGTTCCCTTTTTCCCCAGTACTGGTGCCCGTGCCCCATGAACTGAAACACTCTGAGCCACGCATTTAAATCTCTAATCTGTTTGTCCCTATGCCAATTTGCACATGGCTCAGGTAACAATCCAGAGATTATTACCTTTGAGGTTCTACTCTTTAATTTGGATCCCAGCTCCTCAAACTCCCTCAGCAGAACCTCATTCCTAGTTCTACCTATGTCGTTGGTTTCTACGTGGACCACAACAACTGGATCCTCCCCCTCCAAGTTCTCCTCCAGCCACGAGGAGATGTCTTTAACCCTGGCACTGAGCAGGCAACACAAACTTCGGAAGTCTCAGCCACGGCTGCAGAGCACAGTATCTATCCCACCGACTACACTGTTCCCTACCACAACTACACTCCTTTTCACTCCCCCCACTTGAATGGTCTCCTGCACCATGGTAAGCTTGCTCATCCATCCTGCAAGCTTTTCCCCTCATCCACACAGGCAGTAAGAACCTGTTGGACAAGGGCAAAGGCTGAGGCTCCTCCAGCACTGCACCTGGGGTCCTCCTACCTGCCTGAGTAGCAGTCACACCCTCCTGTCCCTGACCACAAACCAGACCTGTACCACTACCTAACCTAAGGGGAGTGACTGCCTCCTGGATCAAAGTGTCCAAGTAACTCTCCCCATCCCTGATGCCCCGCAATGTCTGCACCTCAGACTCCAGCTCAAAAACTCTGAGCTGAAGTTCCTCAAGATGCAAACTAATGCTATAATAGTTAAAGGTCACTGCTAGGAAGAAAGCCTCACAAAAATATCCTGGGTCACTACAGCAATTCTTTAGAGCTGCTGCATTCTATCCAAAGCTTAGAAAATGGGATTGGACATTTTTCCTACTTCTGGGGCCTCAAAAACAATTCATTACATGCAGCGGTTCAGTAAAACACAACCCCATCTTGCTAACATTTAAATATTAAATATCTAGCACTAGAAGCAATCTGCACATCATTCCCGTGTATTGGGTTAATTAGCCATCACCCCCCACCCCGCAGATAGAATGGCAAATTTCAGCACAACAGGCCTCGGTCACCCATTGTGCTATGGCAGTGCTACCCACCCCAATCCCAGCTCTTTCCCATAGTCTATAATATTTTTTCTCCAAGTGTTTATCTAAATCCCTCTTAAATGTGGTGATTGACTGGGCTTTAATAACCACTTACAGTAATGCATTCCTTATTCTAATAACCCTTTGTCTCTTCCCTACCTATGCTTCCATCCTCCTCCAGGTCAGAAGTGGGGATGTTCGCTGATGATTGCACAGTGTTCAGTGCCATTCGTAACTCCAGATAATGAAGCAGTCTATGCCCGCATGCAGCAAGACCTGGACGACATTCAGGCTTGGGCTGATAAGTGGCAAGTAACATTCGCGACACACAAGTGCCAGGCAATGACCATCTCCAACAAAGGAGAGTCTAACCACTGCCCCGAAACATTCAACGGCATTACCATCACCGAATCCCCCATCAACATCCTGGGGGGTCACCATTTACCAGAAACTTAACTGGACCAGCCACAAAAAATACTGTGGCAACAAGAGCAGGTCAGAGGCTGGGTATTCTGCGGCGAGTGTCTCACCTCCTGACTCCCCAAAGCCTTTCCACCATCTACAAGGCACAAGTCAGGAGTGTGATGGAATACCCTCCACTTGCCTGGATGAGTGCAGCTCCAACAACACTCAAGAAGCTCGACACCATCCAGGACAAAGCAGCCCGCTTGATTGGCACCCCATCCACCACCTTAAACATTCACTCCCTCCACCACCGGCGTACCGTGACTGCAGTGTGTACCATCTACAAGATGCACTGCAGCAACTCGCCAAGGCTTCTTTGGCAGCACCTCGCAAACCCGTGACCTCTACCACCTAGAAGGACAAGGGCAGCAGGTGCATGGGAACACCACCCACCTCCAAGTCACACACCATCCAAACTTGGAAATATATCGCCGTTCCTTCGCTGCCGGGCCAAAATCCTGGAATTCCCTCCCTAACAGCACCACAGGAGTACCTTCACCACAAGGACTGCAGTGGTTCAAGGCGGCGGCTCACCACCACCTTCTGAAGGGCAATTTGGGATGGGCAATAAATGCTGCCCTTGCCAGCAACACCCACATCTCATGAAAGAATAAAAAGATTATCTCCCAGACATGTAAAGGTCCCATTCACCCACTGTCAAATTCCCTGAAATTTACAAAAGCTACTTTGAATCTAGTTTTAAAAATTACTAGTAATCCATACTCGGGCGTCCCAGGTTCGATTCCTGTTCTGTGGTCAGTTAGTTGACGCCAGTCAGGGCAAATAGTTGGAAATGCTACAATCTACCTATAACCCCTTGGAAGGGAAGAGGAAATAAAAAATATCAGCCAGGGTTGCCACTCAAGTGACTCCTGCAGGAAAGTCTGAGCCTCAGGACCAAGTTAAATATGCTGAATTGTATACTGACAATGCCTGTTCAAACATATAGAAAAATGGCCACTTGGGCAAAATACTGGGGGGCTGGAACTATAACCCAGCAGGTGTAGTGTCTTCAGATGAGGAAGGGCGAAAAAGCGCAGAAAATTAAACTTAGTTAAAGTTAAATAATCAAATCCAAATGTACAAACTAGCTGGATGGAGAAACCATGTAGGCCGAGTAACATGGTTCCCCGAGATTACTGGCTGACACTGCAATAAATACAATTGTTAGGCACATACAGTATTATAACTGTATATACCACAATACTGCATCGAGAACAAAAAACACACGCACAGCCAATGGTGCCGATATTGAAAGGAATCCTTCATTGTGTTATCAAGCATGTTGTCAGTCCTCCAAAGCAATAACATCGTGCCAAATCAGTTAAGTGAATGGGTTGGTGTTGCAGGGCACAGCCCCAGTTACACGGATTGTACTTATTAAGAGGGGAATTTTGCAAAAGCTCTCAGGATATGAGGTCAGAGAACCTGTTTATCATGTTAATGTGACAAAATATATTTCACAAGGTTAATTTCCTTCTCATCACATTGGCTGCAATGTGAATGATCCTCTCCAATAATGTACTGAAACCTGCAATAAATTTTCAACAATTGCAAACAATGGCTGACCTCCAAACCCCCGCCTCCCCAATGCTCAACAGAAGGCACAGACTTGCGCTGGGATAGGGATGCTCTGGAGCCTCCCCAAAGCGACCATACTTCCTGTGTGAAGTTTGATGGTGTTGTCAGCAGGCTATTCCACCACACATGTATCACAACCAAGCTCGATGCTGTCCTGAACGAGCTCTCATGCACTGGTTTTTTCCCCCAGGAACGCTTGTTGGTTCCCACCCACCCCCAGACCAGGGCACTGAGGACAGTTGTTCCATCCCAACAACAGAGGAACAAATTGAGCACAGATAAGCAATCATTACTGGGACTGTGGGGTCTGTATGGCTCATAAAATGACTCATACGTAATTGGCCATGAGTGGAGTCGACCAATTTATCTAAACAGCAAATGTATGTTTAACAGTACAGATTCAGTATATTAGAATACAAAACAGCTCAGATTAACACTGATTGCCAAAATGCAATATTTTCGTTGGATCAGTAGGGCATAAATCTGCACAGGTGCCACCTCAATAGGAGGGCACCACTAATAGAACGATCAAATACAAAGACCAACCAAACTAAAAGTGCAGCGTAAAACTACATCGAGATCCTGCTGTTGCGGCTCATTATGCCGTTTACATCCTGTGGTGCCCACCGGTTGCAGCTAAACCAGTGCACTTTGAAACAAATGAAAAATATTTGTATAGGCTCAGCAAGTTCATCCAATGAGCAACTGAATTGAACAGTCCAGGGACTCCAGGTTGAATCTCTGGTCTGAACTAAGTTACGGGGCAGTTTTACATGTGCCATAAAGGGCATCAGCACCAATGGGGTAGAGGGAACATCATATCAGAGCTACTGTTGCTCACTGCCAAGGTGCGTTCATGAATGATGGCCACCTGGATGAAGTATGAAGGCACCCGATCGCAGCAAGGAGCAGGCCTTAGCAGAGGGGAGAGAAAATAGGCGAGACAAACATTCATAGTGAACCCATCCCCTTTCATTATTTAACAAAAACAAAATACACATTACAGTTTGCATCATTTACATGGCAAGAAAATTCTCTGACCTCATAACACTACATTTGCAAACTATCCATCCTGATTAAATTCTGCATCCCACAAAATCAATTAGCTTAACTATCTTTGCTACTACTGTGTAGGTCTATCATACTGAGATGACTGAAAAAGTACAAGACAGCACCACAAAGGATTCATTCAGCTAATTGTGAGTTTGTCAACTGCTACTAAATTACATCAAATTTGAAAAGTGTCAGTTAATGCTGTTGCAGTTTTGGTGAGTGACTTTGTTTCTAAACTTAAGTATTAAACTAATATTTATATCGGATTGGGAGCACCATCGCCAACAGGACTGCAGCCATTCAGGAAAGCACATCACCACCTTTTCAGGGCAACTAGAGACAGATAATAAACGCAACTTTGCCAGCACTGCTCACTAGAACATTTTTTTTTTTAAATTGAGCTTAATATAGTCAATAAGATGCCTCCATTCCTCACTGACAGCCCTGCATTTCCTCTAACCTGTCATGCAAGGCCAGCCTCTCATTTGAAAGAGAATTTCAAATGCAAGGTTGCAGTACTTTCATGTAAACACATGGATGTCAGTATTCAAAAATATTAAAATTTGCAGATGATCTGTAGTATTCTATTCTGCATTTCTAACAGTCCAGCCTCCCTTGCTTCCCCCCCACTAAGAATCCCATGTATCGACTCTCGCATGCTTGTTGAAACATTCCAGCTCAACTACTAGTTTAACTGATTATGTTTGAATATTTTTGTAACAAACACAAATAGTAAATATATAATTTACACCATTCCTCTTTGAAACTCAAACATTGTATCTCCTAAATTAAACACGAGAACAGTTCTAATTTAATAATAAGTTAAATCCTGATAATCAACAAGCCAAAAGTGGGAAACATGGACCAAGAATCACAATTATAAAAAGTACATTATTCCCCCCACCACTCAGGGAAAAATTCCGCTATCTATCCAAGGTACGGATAAACAGTAACCTTCCTCCCTTCTGTTGATTCCTGTAAACTCCCCCTGGATCTGTGGAGCTCAACTGTTAACAATAAAGCACAATGTAAGAATAAGTGAGGCCCTGTTTTATTCCCATTTGTTTATAAATAACAATAGAACAACGCTTCTACTTCCCGATGCGCTGCCTTTCCTTCAACCCACTTGCAAAGCGGGTGAATGAACTTTTTTTAAAAAAAATTTAATTCGTATAATATCTGCCGCAAATTTACACGATCTGTCTCATTTTTTTTTGGGGGGGGGGGTTAAAAAAAAAATAGAATTGCGTGCTAGAGGGAAGGAAGAGTAATCCTTTCCTAGACGTAGCCAGAACAGAGAGGGAACATTAATCCCTCCCCTCTCACCGGCTCAACATTCAAACAATTGCAACTCTCTCTCTCTCTATTAAAATGGTGAGAAGGCCGGACAACCCTGCTTCGCCTTGCGCCGGTCTCCCTGCTCTGCCCTGCCGGTGTAATCCCTGTCCCTCCACCTCCCCCAGTGCTGCCTGGTGCTGGCGCGGCCTGGCTGTGCCGCTGAAGCCTCCGTGTAGCAGTGACCGGGTGCCAGACTCCCAGGAACTCTCTCACACAGTCTCTCCGACTCACAGTTTCAACCAACGAAGGTGGTTGTGGGGGGGGGAGTTTGAACGGTCGCTCTCTCTTTTTCTTTCTTGTTTTTTTGTTTCTTTCCCCCCCCGTGTCCTTCTTCTGCTGGGCGTGAGGCGTTTCCTGGGCCGGCTTTTCCCCCCCACTGCTCCTCTGTTGCAGATAATTTTCTGTATAATTATATCTCCGGCGCTGCTCCAATTCACACACCAGCCACCATTTTTTTTTTCTCTCTCTCCCTAGGAAACTCTCACCGAGTCTGCGCACAAACGCCGCCGCGCATGCGCCCAGCGCAACACCTGCAACCGTTAGCCTTTTTCTTCGCCCCTCGGCTGCCGCGCGGTGCTTTCTGGGGGTTGTAGTCCGCCAACCTTCACTTTCCTGTTCCGGCAAAGTGTCGCTGTCAGCCTACAATTCCCAGATGTCCTCCCGCGCGAGGCCTCCTCTTTATTTCTTTTTTTTTGAAAAAAAATCTATGCTTCTCTTAATCCGCGTTGTTTCGATTTTAAAAAAATAACGCCTATTCAAATTATTCTTTCACGTATTTTAAGTGGTTTTTTTAAAAACAAAAATAAAAAGTGTGATATTTCCAAGGTGACAGTTGGATTTTTTTTCGGGGTGTTGGGGCGGATGTGAGAGGTCGCGCCGGGGTCAGTTCCCGTGCCCTGGCGCCAGGCATGCTGGGGAGTGTAGTCAGGGCTGGAGGTCACGCGCTTCCTCGGCTCCCACCCGCAAGCTGCGCCTCCGTTCACGGACGCAAGGTTGGGTGGTGAGAAGGGCAGGAGCGGCCTGCTGTTGACTGGACGGGAGGCTGCTCGATCGCCGCCTGCTCGGATCGTTGGGTGGTCGGGCGGAGCGTGTTGCGCCCGGCCCGGGCTTTTTGGTTCCGGTTCCTTTCCAAGATGGCGGCCGCGACCATGGCGGTAAATTCAGGTCAGTGATGGAAGAGGGGGGGAAAAAACCTCCCGCAATGTCTCTTGCCCGGCGCCGCCGAGCGGGCCCCGCAACCCAGGCACAGAATCTCGCCCATCTGTTCAGACTCAGGCGGCCTGGGTGTAACAGTGCGGGCTGAGCCCCCCGTGGAACCCGCTGTCCCTGCGATCCCAGGCCCCGCTCAGGCTGGTCTCCAGTAAAAACTTACCACAGGTCAGAGGGGAGGCGAGGACACACACACACCCAGACCCAGGAGACAGAGTTCATCTCTGGAGCGAACGTTCAGTCTAGTGCCATATTAGTGCAGCACTTGATCAGGAAAGGAAATGTTTTCTTCGTGAAAATGTTTATAATTCAATTCTGCAGTCTGTCGCGCACAACTGTCGATCTGAAATGGGCGTGCGGAAGATATCTCCTAATATAATCTGTCAGCTGTGTCTCAATTGGAAACACCCTGAGACAGAAGGTTGTGGGTTCAAGTCCCACTCCAGGGACTTGAGCACGTAAATCCAGCCTGACACTCCAGTGCAGTGCTGAGGGAGTGCTGCACTGTTGGAGGTGCCGTCTTTCGGATGAGACATTAAACCGAGGCCCCCCCTATGGGGTCTCAGATCTGAGCTGGATCCCATAAGATCCCATGGCAGTATTTTGAAGAAGAGTAGGGGAGTTTTCCCTGGTGTCCTGGCCAATATTTATTCCTCACTCAACATCACTTTTTAAAAAAAAAAACCAGATTATCTGGTCATTATCACATTGCTGTTTGTGGGAGCTTGCTATGCACATATTGGCTGCCACGTTTCCGACATTACAACAGTGACTACACTCCAAAAAGTACTTCTGTAAAGCACTTTGGGACGGCCAGTGGTTGTGAAAGGCTCTATATAAATGCAAGTCTGTCTTCCTTCTAAAGGTCATCAATCTGAAACTTTAACTCTGTTTCTCTCTCCACAGATGCTGACTGACATGCTGAGTGTTTACAGCATTTTCTGTTTTTATTTCAGATTTCCAGCATCCGCAGTATTTTGCTTTTGTCTCTATATGACCTGTTGCGCTCTTTAATTTTTATATTTAATATGATAAAATTACATCTGTGTGCATTTCCATTCGACTTGTTCTGTTTATAATTGAAATTACCTATGTAAACGTCACACTAATTGTGAGGTGGAGGTGCTCAACTATCATAAAAACAGAAAATGCTGGACGCACTCAGCAGGCTAGGCAGCATCTGTGGAGAGAGAAACAGTTAATGTTTCAGGTCGATGACCTTTCATCAGAACTGGCAGACAGTTGTAGTTACAATGTAACAAGCAGTGTGTGCAAAAACAGAAATGCTGGAAACAAGAAGTGAGGCAGCATCTGTAAAGAACCGTAGTGTTGACGTTTCATACATAGTCCTTCATATGCACTTGAAGTGCTGCAACCTACAGGGCTGTGGACCAAGAGCTGGAAACTGGGATTAGGCTGGATAGCTCTTTTCGGCTGGCATAGACACGATGGGCCAAATGGTCTCCTTCTGTGCTGTAAATTTCTATGATTCATCAGAATTGGTCATGTCTGTATGCCCTGATCCAACTACCTCTCTAACAATAGCAAAATACTGCGGATGCTGGAAATCCGAAATAACAACAGAAAACGCTGGGAAAAACTCAGCAGGCCAGGCAGCATCCGTGGAGAGAGAAACAGAGTTAACGTTTCAGGTCGATGCCCTTCGTCAGAACTGAGAAAAAAGCAGGAAATGGAATAGATTTTATATACCTGAAGAATACACTTGGTCTTTACTCCCTGCACGCAGTACCACAGGAGGCCAAGTAGTATACGTGTGCACCTCTTGTACCATTTACTGAAGAGTCTGGCATATTTTAATTTTGTACAACAATCTTTTCTCAAAATGAATGCAGCTTTTAATTAAATAAATCTGTGTTAAAACAGTGCAATCGGACTTCAGCAGCAGCATACTTGCTATGAATGAATACATTTAAGAAATCTGCCCAGAATATATTCAGTTGGATTGTGAGTGAGTGGTGAAACACACCAGCCACTCAGTAATTAAATAAATGTGCCCTGAATGGATGTACCCAGACTTTGGGGTCAGTAGGAAGAGCCACAAATTAGTCCTCTCCCTTTCCGATGTATAATCTCTTCTGCTACAGATATCTCCCGCATATTGAGCCTACCTGAATGATCGTTCTTGTGAAGATCAAACAGCAATTTACCAAACATGCTAAATAAACTTGTGTATTACAGTATCTTTATTGTGCTCCTCAAACTGAGGAATGCAACTCCTCCCATTTCAGGAACCTGTGTCAGCTACCAGAACTCTCAGGGCACATGTAACACAGGCAGATGCAGAGTGAAGCTTTCCCTACCCTGTACCCAAGAATGTGACCCGGCCCCAACTGCAGAAGAGAACACACTACTGCACCGATTTTCTGTCACTATATTTAAGTGGTGGGAGGTCACTACCTAGTGATTTTTCATGATTAAGCGGGTGGAGCTGCAGAATGCAATCTTTATAAACACTAGTAATAATTGTGGGATTATCATATTTAATAAAAATGGTGTTTGACATATTCAGCAAAGCTTGCATTTGTATCGTACCTTGTAATGTAAGAAGTACCCAAAGCATTTAACAGTAATCAAAAAAACATAAGAAATAGGAGCAGGAGTAGGCCATATGGCCCCTCGAGCCTGCTCCGCCATTCAATAAGATCATGGCTGATCATCTACATCAACTCCACTTTCCTGCCCTATCCCCATATCTCTTGATTCTCTTAGTGCCCAAGAATCTATCGATCTCAGTCTTGAATTTACTCATCGACTGAGCATCCACAGTTCTCTGGGGTAGAAAATTCCAAAGATTCACAACCCTCTGAGTGAAGAAATTTCTCCTCTTCTCAGTCCTCAATTGCTGACCCCTTATCCTAGACTCTCCAGCCAGGGGAAACAGCCTCTCAGCATCTACTCTGTGAAGCCCTCTAAGAACTTTATACATTTCAATGAGATCACCTCTCATTCTTCTAAACTCCAGAGAGTATAGGCCCATTCTACTCAATCCCTCCTCATAGGACAGCCCTCATCCCAGGAATCAGTCTGGTGAACCTTCGTTGCTCCCCCTCTAAGGCAAGTATATCCTTCCTTAGGTAAGGAGACCAAAACTGTACACAGTACTCCAGGTGTGGTCTCACCAAAGCTCTATATACTGTAATTGCAGCAAGACTTCCTTACTCTTCTACTACGCCCCCCCCCCCCCCCCCCCCCCCACCACCTTTCAATAAAGGCTATCATACCATTTGTCTTCCTATTTGCTTGCTGTACCTGCATGTTAACTTCCTGTGATTCATGTACAAGAACACTCAAATCGCTTGGAATACCAACATTTAATAGGCTCTCATTTAAAAAAAAATATTCTGCTTTTCCATTCTTCCTACCTAGAAGTCACCTTAAACGAATGGACCTAGTGAGTTTTACTGGATGTGACCTCAAAGTCGAGCTATCATACGGGCACTAATCAGTTAAAACATAGAGTATAATATACAGTTGACTCTGCCTTACCCACTCCAATAACCTGTGCTTGATTTATGGTGTGAGTGATTTACATTTTGGTGTGCTCAGATGGGGGCAATGAACTTGGGATTGTAATAATGTTTTTTTTTTGGTGCCTGTATTTTGTGAGTAAGCTACTCCGAAGCTGGCTCACTATTCAATTCTGAGTACTTTAAAATTGGGTCGGTGGCAAAGCCGAACACGAAATGTGTTTATTAACTTTTGTTAAGTCCTTACTGTTAAATGGTGAGGCACCTGGAAAGGGAAAGTGTTCCCTCTTCGCAGACCTAATGTCCTTCAGCTTGATGAATACAGAATCCGCAAGAGTTTATTTTCAAGTCATGAAGCTCATTGAACACGTCTCCTTATATATTTCATGCTTTTTCTGAAAGAAGTTGGCATAACGAGTGTAATTTTCATGGCCTCTAACTTACTGGTGACTTGTTTTGTCTGTTGCAGCTGCCAGTTTGTGGGGGCCATACAAAGATATCTGGCAGACAGTGGAGAATGTGGTCTGGAAGCGCCTGCCAGAAGCCGTTCACCTGTTGGACCTTACCCTCAAAAAGCACAAACCGGACTTCATCTCCCTCTTCAAGAATCCGGTGAGTTTTTCTGCACCTGCTTACTTAATAATTTCAACCAATAAAGGAGCACCAATGAAGAACTGACAAGCTATCAGCCACGTTCAGAAAGGAAATGGCAGACCTGAAGGTCTGGGCTGGAATGACCGTGTTTAGTGAGAGAAACTGAGCCGTGAGGAGCCCAAGATCAAACCTAATCCCCTCCTGAAAGCTGGAAAAAGTCTGAAAAACCAACATCATGCCAACAACAAAATCCCCCCCGTCACCAAGGGATGGATGTTTTTCCAGCTTTTTTTTTTGAGGGAAGGAGGCTTTGTAGAATGTGAGGCCAATTGTCAGGCTTCAGTATCTCCCTGGCTCGGGTCAGCTAACCGCACAGATTGGGGTTGGAACCTCTGATCTTCCGGGTCTGTATGGCTCACCGTCATAACCAGCTAAGCCAAAGCAGGAAACTTCGATTTTATTTTTGGATCAGCAAGTTTTGAACTGTAAATTGCCTGCTTCTGTGAGGTGAGGCTGTTGATGCAGCAGTCATTCACTCTGATTGGAGTAATGGAAATGAGAAACATATATGTAGCAGTCATTGAGGGGAAGTATTTGGAACTTTATTTTTGAGCGTTGTGCTGATATGGTGCCGGGGTCCTTGTGAAAGTGAAATTAACAGGGCTTTGGTTTTTTTTTGTGTTTAGGCTAAAAATGTACAGCACAGGGAGAAAGTGAAGAAAGCCAGCATTGAGGGAATTGCCATCCAGGGTCAGCAGGGGACCAGGCTGCTTCCAGAACAGCTGATCAGCGAGGCTTTCATTTTGAGCGACCTCTTCAACATCGGAGAACTCGCTGCGGTGGAGCTGCTGCTGGCGGGTGTGTACTGTCTAGGTTCTGCTGTGATCGGTGTGACAGCTTTTGCTTAAATACAGTGGTCCAAGATCTGTCGACTGAATCCAGGA
Organism: Squalus acanthias; assembly: GCA_030390025.1. Classification (NCBI taxonomy): domain Eukaryota; kingdom Metazoa; phylum Chordata; class Chondrichthyes; order Squaliformes; family Squalidae; genus Squalus; species Squalus acanthias. Next base: position 60,747,856 of record CM059435.1, read on the forward strand.
CTGTTGGTCATTAAAGCCAACATCCTTTGCATGCTTTATCTTTAACGCAGCAAATTGCACTGGGTATTGGTCAGTTGTGATTTTGACCGTATTTGAACTTTAAGGCTAAATGAAGATAGATGCATCAATTTTCTCTCTTTCTCACCTACTCACTCACTCACTCCTTTTCTCTGAAGGCCCTACTCCTTGTGGGGTACGGTTTCGTAGCACCATTAGCCCTCTGGCACCTCGTCCAACTGGCAATTTTCCTGTACAAGACGATTAGCGTCAGCAGGTTATTTGACTACGGGGCCTTGTCATCAGGCCCAATTCGGTTCTCCTGATTTCCCCACACACGCATTTTCCAGCAGCAAGCACTGTCGTAAGGAGCAAGAGCCCAGACTGGTGGTCTCACTCGCAAGGCCAGAGGTTTATGGTCACACTCTGCTGCCCTGTCTGAAATGAGCTCTCTTCGCACCTAGTGGGAATTAAAACTGGGCTGTTTTGCGTGGCTTGATACTACACCAACTGGTGTCTTCACCGGTGAGGAATCACGGACCACACATGGGTTCATTTCTGATTTGTGCAATGAACACACCACAGCTAGGAAACTGCAGCTTCTGAGTGAAAAGAAGTTAGACTTGTAGGATAGAGTGTACCCAGAGTGGTTTGTGTAGTCACGGACAAATTATTCTAAAGAGCTTTTAAAAGCTACAGACTTGAGGGATAACCACTGCACAAAAACTATACAAACACCAAGTGTGTTCAACTCTGAATTTTTGGCTATGGATCATTAACAAAGGGCTGTAATATATAGTATTATGAGGCTAAGATGTATGAATGGTCTTAAATTAAGAGTCCGAGAAACAGCCAGGGGTCAGCTCACATGATTCTCTATTGGCTCATACAGAAGCACTTTTTGTCCCATAACTACTGCTGGTTAAATTCTTCTCTCACTGCTCGTACACTGCTGGATATGATACAGGGAAAAGCTCGTCATCGATCGGCAATCTTCTTTTCACTTCCGCATCCCATATCAGTCATAACCTCTCAATGCTGATAGGATCCCTGCTCCTCTGAACCTTTGTTCTTCCGAAGCTGCACATATGCTGTCTTACACACCTCCTTGCTTAAAATCGAGGCTCACTGCATATTGATCTACTCTAACCCACTCTTTTCTGGGACCTCAATGTGTGTGAAAGAAAGACTTGTATTTATATTGCGCCTTTCACGACCTCAGGACGTCCCAAAGCGCTTTACAGCCAATTAAGTACATTACATTGTTGTACTGTAGGAAACGCGGCAGCCAATCTGCGCACAGTAAGCTCCCAGAAACAGCAATATGATAATGACTGGATAATCTGTTTAGTGATGTTGGTTGAGGGATAAATATTGGCCAGGACACTGGGGAGAACTCCCCTGCTCTTCTTCGAAATGGTGCCATGGGATCTTTTACAACGACCTGAGAGGGAAGATGGGGCCTCGGTTGAAAGACGGCACCTCCAACAGTACAGCACTCCCTCAGTACTGCACTGGAGTATCAACCTAGATTTTGAGTTCACATCCCTGGAGTGGGACTTGAACCTATAACCTTCTGACTCGGAAGTGAGAGTGCTACCCACCCACCCCTGGAAAGAGTGTTGGAAAATGAGACAGACACCCCTTGCCCTGAGCATAGATTTCAGTTTTAAAACTGAAAATAAGTAATGACTGGACTGTGCAGGCTCTATCAGTGGGCTTAATGGCTGCAACCAAATATAAGCATCATAGCCCTAATCAACTGGATTTCTGTTAAGGATGTGGCAAAACCACAAGGTTCCATCTATTGGAGTTGAAAGTGAAACGGTGGGTTTGATTTTCCAGTCCTTTCCAATGTGTAACTGTTGCTCTATTCTGGATTAATCCTTTCATAAACGTGTCGTCAGAATTTACAAACTGCGCCATGGAATTCTCCCCTAATATTCATTTTAATTTTGCTTCAGGTTGGCAATGGCAGACCGTGTATCCAGACCTCTAAGCTGCTTTTGTGTTGATGTCAGTGAGGTGTTTTCCTTGTCGATTCCCAAAGTGCGAGTCTCAAAACGTCAGTGTAAACCTGACATTCCCTAAGGCCAGCATCCAGAAGGAACCAATTTTTTTTTTTGAAAAACAAGTTCTTCTGAGAGCCAAACGTGGCGAGTCGGCCTGTTTACACTGCAGTTGCTTCGGGTACAGTGAGACCTGGGCTTCAGGAACCAGTGGTGCCAGCCTACACTGACAGATTTACACCAGCTTTCGTGTCTTCGAAGCTTACAATCTTGTGTTTTTGTAACTCTAAATTTGGTTAAAAATAAGAGGGATGGGTTTTACATCAGAGTTGTTCACAACCAGGGAAGGAGCTAATTGGTGAGTAGCTGGTAAGTGTTTCTGGTGAATAGTCAACAAAGTAAAGGCATGGCAGGGCAACTCAGCTCCGTGGAATGCACTTCCTGTGCCATGTGGGAAGTCCTGGACGCTTCTCGTGGCCTGGACAACCACGTGTGCGGGAAGTGTCACCAGCGAAAGCAGCTTGAGCTCCGGGTTTTGGAGCTTGAGCGGCAGCTGAGTCGCTGCAGTGCATCCGCGAGGCTGAGAACTTCATGGATAGCACGTTTCAGGAGGTGGTCACCCCCGCAGCTTAAGAGTGTGCAGGCAGAGAGGGAATGGGTGACCGCCAGACAGAAGAGGAGGACCAGGCAGGTAGGGCAGGAACCCGCTGAGCGCATCTCGCTTGCTAACCGGTTTTCAGTTCTGAATACTGGAGGGGGTGATGATTCCTCTGGGGAGTGCAGCCAGAGTCAAGTCCACGGCCCCATGGGTGGCTCAGCTGCACGGGGGGGGGGGGGGGGGGAAGAGTGGAAGAGCAATAGTCATAGGGGATTCGATAGGGGAGCAGACAGGTGTTTCTGCGGCCACAGACGTGACTCCAGGCTGGTATGTTGCCTCCCTGGTGCCAGGGTCAAGGATGTCACTGAGCGGCTGCAGGACATTCTGAGGGAGGAGGGTGAACAGCTAGAGGTCGTGGTCCATATCGGTACCAACGACATAGGCAGAAAGAGGGATGAGGTCCTGCAGGCAGATTTTAGGGAGCTAGGAAAGAGATTAAAAAGCAGGACCTCCAAAGGTAATAATCTCCGGTTTACTCCCGGTGCCACGTGCTCATGAGTACAGAAATAGGAGGATAGAGCAGATGAATGCCTGGCTGGAGAAATGCTGCAGGAGGGAGGGCTTTAGATTCCTGAGGCCTTGGGACCATTTCTGGGGGAGGTGGGACCTGTACAAACCAGACGGGTTGCACCTCAACAGGACCGGAACCAATATCCTCGCGGGGTGGGGGGTTTGCTAGTGCTGTTGGGGAAGGTTTAAACTAGCTTGGCAGGGGGATGGGAACCTGAGAGTAGATTCGGAAGGGAGAGAAGCAAAGCTGAAAATGGAAGGCAGAAAATTAGTAAGCAAAGGCTAGAAAATAGACAACAAGGGAGTTTGGCAGTGCTAAATGGTATGTACTTCAACGCAAGGAGTCTAGGGAATAAAGCAGATGAGCTGAGGGCACAGATAGACACATGGGAGTATGATATAGCTATTACTGAGACATGGTTGAAAGAAGGGTAGGAATGGCAGCTCAACATTCCTGGTTACAGGGTTTTCAGATGAGATAGAGGGGATAAAAAAAGGAGGGGGCTGCAATATTGATTAAAAAAACAATTACAGCTGTGAGGAGGGAGGAAATCTTAGAAGGATCATCCAATGAGGCCATATGGGTTGAACTGAAAAACAATAAAGGGACAATCACACTGCTGGGAGTGTACTATAGACCCCCAAACAGTCAGAGGGAGATAGAAGAGCAAATATGTAGGCACATTTCTGAGACGTGTAAAAATAGGGCAGTAATAGTAGGGATTTCAACTTCCCTAATATTAACTGGGATAAAATTAGTGTGAAAGGTATAGAGGGAGCAGAATTCTTAAAATGCATTCAGGAGAACCTTTTTAGCCAGTACGTCGCAAGCCCAACAAGAGAGGGGGCAGTTCTGGACCTAGTTTTAGGGAATGAAGCTGGGCAGGTGGAAAGGGTATCAGTGGGAGAGCATATTGGTAGTAGTGATCATAATTCAGTTAGATTTAGGGTAGTTATTGAAAAGGACAAGGATCGACCAGAAATAAAAGTTCTCAATTGGGGAAAAGCAAATTTTACTAAGCTGAGATGTGATTTAACCAAAGTGGACTGGAGACAGAAACTTGAAGGTAAATCAGTGTCAGAGCAGTGGGAGGTATTCAAGGAGGATATAGTGAGGGTTCAGAGCAAGTATGTTCCTTTCAAGGAAAAGGATAGGACTAACAAATCTAGAGCTCCCTGGATGTCAAAGGACATACAGGGTAGGATAAGAGGGGGAAAAAAAGGAAGCTTATGACAGATACCGAGGGCTCAATACTGCAGAAACCCTAGAGGAGTATAGCAAGTGCAGGGGTGAAATTAAAAAGGAAATTAGGAAAGCAAAGCGAGGGCATGAAAACATATTGGCAAGGAAAACCCAAAGATGTTTTATAAATGTTCATTTAGAAGGACACGGATTAAGCAGGGGCAGTCAGCATGGATTTGTTATGGGAAGGTCATGTCTGACTAACTTGATTGAATTTTTTGAGGAGGTAACAAGGAGGGTCGATGATGGTAGTGCGCTTGATGGAGTCTATATGGATTTTAGCAAGGCTTTTGATAAGATCCCGCATGGCAGACTGGTCACGAAAGTAAAAGCCCATGGCTTGGGGATCCAAGGCAAAGTGGCAAGTTGGATCCAAAATTGGCTAAGAGGCAGGAAACAGGTCGAAGGGTGTTTCCAGTGGGGTTCCGCAGGGCTCAGTACTGGGTCCTTTGCTTTTTTGTGGTATATATCAATGATTTGGACTTGAATGTAGGAAGTATGATTAAGAAGATTACAGATGATACAAAAATTGGCCGTGTGGTTGATAATGAAGAAGAAAGCTGTAGACTGCAGGAAGATATCAATGGACTGGTCTGGTGGGCAGAACAGTGGCAAATGGAATTCAATCCAGAGAAGTGTGAGGTAATGCATTTGGGGAGAGCTAACAAGGCAAGGGAATACACAATAAATGGTAGGACACTGAGAAGTGCAGAGGATCAGAGGGACCTTGGAGTGCATGTCCACAGACCCCTGAAGGTAGCAGGACAGGTAGATAAGATGGTTAAGAAGGCATACGGGATACTTTCCTTTATTAGCTGAGGCATAGCATACAAGAGCCAGGGAGGTTATGCTTGAATTGTATAAAACACTAGTTAGGCCGCAACTAGAATACTGTGTGCAGTTCTGGTCACCACATTACAGGAAGGATGTGATTGCACAAGAGAGGGTGCAGAGGAGATTTATGAGGATGTTGTCTGGACTGGGGAATTTTAGCTATGAGGAAAGATTGGATAGACTTGGCTTGTTTACTTTGGAACAGAGGAGGCTGAGGGGAGACTTAATTGAGGTGTATAAAATTATGAGGGGCCTAGATAGAGTGGATAGGAAGGACCTATTTCCCTTAGCAGAGGGGTCGATAACCAGGGGGCATAGATTTAAAGTAATTGGTCGGGGGTTTAGAGGGGATTTGAGGAGAAATTGTTTCACCCAGAGGGTGGTGGGGGTCTGGAACTCACTGCCTGAAAGGGTGGTAGAGGCAGAAACCCTCATCACATTTAAAAAGTACTTGAAGTGCCGTAACCTACAAGGCTACGGACCAAGAGCTAGAAAGGGTGGATAGCTCTTTGTCGGCCGGCACGGACAAGATGGGCCGAATGGCCTCCTTCTGTGCTGTAAATTTCTATGAATCTTGTTATCGAGATGTGAGCCAGGCAGCATTTTCCTTTTAGGGAAATTTGCGCCGCAAACATTGAATGCAGGTGGTCTGTGTCTGTAACACACTCACACAGCAAGTTCCACGTTTCAAATGTGCTACAAATAGATGTCAGGTGGAAATTGGACCCATTCCCACACTGGATGGGACGTGGTAGAGCTATAGGGGTGGACTTTTTTTAAGGAGGAACCAATATCAGTACTACCTGTATGCTGGAGCGCAATTTATTACCCTAGCAATGTCCCATTAATGCCAGGCCTTGAATGGAGGTGCATAAATCTGTCTCGATGACGGACTCTCTGGTCATTTTTGAAGTACTACTCATATAACCTGAGCTATCAGCTACCTCAATCGTGAACAGTCTTCTGAAATCCCCTTGCATTACTACCATTTTCCCATCTCCGCAAAGCCACCTTCTTTGGTTGTGTCTTCAGACACCTCCTGCAACATCTCTCCCACTTTCTTCTCCGCGTCCTTTAATCTGGTGTAAAACATCTCGCGGGTTTATTGTGTGAAAGGTGCTCTATAAGTGTCAGTTGTCAAACACATCACTTTTGATCTTCAGGTGGCTCATCAGAACCTCTAATTTGACCATGTTTGTCTTCACAGGTGAGCATCAGCTGCCCCGTTTCCCTGGCCTGACGCGTGGCTTGGTGGCTATCCTGCTGTATTGGGATGGGAAGAGGTGCATTGCAAACTCCTTGCATTCCCTCATACAATCACGCCAAGGCAAAACGTGGACCCTGGAACTCAGGTCTGTTATTCTGCTGCTCGCCTGAAGTCCCATAAATTAACCAGGTGCAAAATAAACATTTGAAACTTGTATTGTTATCTGAAAATAAAAGGATTATGGAGAACAACAAAACATGTAGTATATAGGATTCTGTATTGTCATGATATGTAGAGAAACTCTGTGATGTCTGTGAAACTCAAATAGTGCAGGCGATGACTCGGTGAGTATCTGTACCTCCCGGTGTGGTACTGAGCTGTACAGACCAGCAAGGTCCCAGGTTCCGTCCTGGATTGATGCTAAGTTAGTTGATTTCAGAGGGGATGCTATAATTGCCCAGTGACCCCTGGTTAGGAAGAGGAAATTTAGTCGGGGTTCATGCTCCTGATTGAATTTCAGCAACTCCTGCGAGAAAAGTGCTCACTGGTCGGTGTTGGGCAAACGGTGTCTTGTTCTGATTTGATCTTTCCGCATTCTCAATACCCTGATATTATTCACTGTGTACGCTCCCATACGAAGAGGCCAAGTTAATCAAGGTCTGATTGTAACCCTGAAACTCTCCCCACCATAAATTAGCAGCTTCGGGACAGGGGACCTTGTAGAGATTGTTGCTGCATAATTTATAGTGCACAAAGCAAGCTTTGCATGGATTATTTTTAACATTATGTCGGTAAAAGTGGCATTTTTTAATGCTGTAATTCATTGATTTATTTTCATGGTTATGAGTGACTCAGATTTTAACTATGTGAGTAAGTGTGACTTATTGAGAGGAAGACAAACATATAACACCTTGCGATTACAAGCTAATATTTTCTTTGCAGTTCAGAGCTTGTATCCATGACAACACGGTTTACAGATGAATTGATGGAGCAGGGGCTGACTCAGAAGGTGCTGTTCTTGATCAATCAAATAAACCTCAACAACGAGTTTGAAAAATTGCAAGCAGCTCGTGGCTTGGGCAATGCATCTCATCGCAAAGGGGTAAGAGTGGAAGCTCTGTTTCATTTGCAGGGTGGTTAGCAGATAGAGGAGTGAAAGCATTCAATAGGTTTCTGATGAGTGGCAGTAATATTTTTGAATGGTTGAAAGGCTGTTAAAGAAGCATACGGGATCCTTGGCTTTATGAATAGAGGCATAGAGTACAAAAGCAAGGGAGTTAGGCTAGCCTTTATAAAACACTGGTTAGGCCCCAACTGGAGTATTGTGTGCAATTTAGGAAGGCTGTCAAGGCCTTGGAGAGGGTGCAGAGGAGATTCACTAGAATGGTACATGGGATGAGGGACTTCATTTATGTGGAGAGACTAGAGAAGCTGGGATTGTTCTCTGAGAGCAGAGGAGGTTAAGGAGCGATTTAATAGAGGTGTTCAAAATTATATAGGGTTTTGATAGAGTAGATAGGGAGAATAATTTGTATATATCTCAAATTCCTGATACTGACAGATCTTGGTGTTATATAGGATTTAATCCACCAATGGGGCAACAGCAATACAATCAGTTCTGAAATACCAACAGAAAATGCTGGAAACTCTCAGCGGCTCAGACTGAGTCAGGAGAAACATCGGGTTAATGTTTCAGAACTCATTTGCTGCTTTTATTGGCCTAATCGATATCTTGTACAAATACAACATTACTTTGTTGCATTTACATTGTGTTCCTGTGTATAAAATCCAGAATTTCAATTGCAATTTTGTGGACTTTTCCATCCACACTCTCACTTTTGAAGATCTTTGTGCCTGCACCCCCTATGTTGCAGCATTGTTTCACTCTTGCTGTTTGGGTATACATCCTTCTATTGTTTTTCTCAAAGAGTAGTACTTCACGTTTCTTTCTGCAGCTGCCTGTTCTGCCGATGTGAATCTGTTATGTGGTACCCTACCAGGCACCTCCTGACATCCATATATACAGGATCCATTGCTTTCCCTTTATACAATCTGATTTCCAAAAAAATCAATTGAGAGTCCAGCATGGCCTGTCCATTATAATTCCATGCTGATTCTTCCTGATTACACTTTCAACAGGTTCAGTAATTGCTTCTGTATTTTGGATTCTTGGAAGCTTGCTCACAACCGCGGTTAGACTAACTGGCCTCTAATTTCCTGTCTCAAAAAAGGTTGAAACATTTGGCATTGTCCAATGCTCAGGCATAGTTGCCATTTCCAAAGCTTTTCGGAGAATTATTTTGCATCATGTAACCTCCCACACTACACGAGTTTTAACTGTCCTGCCATATTAAGTTAACTGAGGCACTACAAATTATTGAAAGTAGCTTCAAACCAGCCACATTCAAGTGCTGAGCTGCAGTTCATGCCCAACTCTCTCTCTACTCGCTCAACTTCTTCCACTCCTCTCCTACATCTCAGTTGCAAAATGTACTTCGTTTGTCCCAAGGAAGTCCTGGAATTTGGGCGCCAGGAATAAGGGGGAGCCCTCAAACCTGCACATCGCCATCTTTGTTATTTTTCCATTTGATTTGGCAAACTTAGTGGATTGTTGGCGAACAAAATGTTTGTGGTGTACTACACGTGAACTGAAACATCTCTCTGCCGATTCTCTAGGTCTCAGATCTGATCAAGGAAAGTCGCCAGTCCCTCGCGGAATGCCTCTTCGCGTGGGCCTGCCAGACACCGCTGAGCAAAGATGACACCTTGTTTCTGATTTGCCACATGGAGTGTGTCACAACGGAGGCTGATGGCACGTTGGAAAATGTGAACTTGGCTCTTCTCATGGCACTGCTCTATTGCTTTGATATCAGCTTTTTGGAGCATGTCACTGAGGATCGCGAAGGTACGAGAGTAATCGGTTAAATATCAAGAAGAAACAGTGTTGGCTGTCCTTGTTTTGAAATCTTTACAATGTCAGCTCTCTAGAGATATTACCTCAGTGTCTCTTTTTGTATCTTCACTAGTTCTGATAGCTAGATGGCTAGACACAGTAGCATGCCCAGGATAAGAAACAGAAAACCTTTCTCTTGATTTCTTTAGCTATTGATCCAGTGCCCCATGAGGTTCTCCTTGCGCCTTCTAAGAATATTGTTATTGAATATTGTTTTAGATATTAGCTGCCAAACAAATTTAATGTACAATTAAATTAAACAAGTATTTATATACATTTATACTAGATGTTGAGTATGCTAACTTCTCAAAACAAGGAAGACAACCGATTTGCAGTCTGTATGTTGTACATTAGATCATGGTCCTCTGTATACTCATTTCTTATTTTCGTTCCAACTGCAAAGCCAACTTTCTGACTAGTCTCTCCAGAAGTCCCAGAACATGGGAACGAGTTGGACATTGAGCCCCTTGAGCCTGTTTCCCCACTGAAAGATCATGGCTGATCTGTACTTCAACTTCATTTACCTGCCTTACTGATATTTCTCCATATCACCTGATACCCTTACCTAATAAAGATATATTTATCAGTTTTGACAAGTTCAGTTGACCCAGTAGCCACTGACTGTCTCTTGATTTGAACAGTGCAAACTAATTAACTACCCCTGAAACAGGTGCTAGGGCTTCACGGGTTTGCATAATTGTCAGCTAAATTCCTGCAGTGACTGAATAAACCCCATAGGATATTCTTTGTTTGAACTGTGTGGTTTAGCTCCTCCCTTGAGCCAACAGTCTTGAAGACAAACGAACAAGTATTGAGTTAGGTTGGGGATATGATTTTGAATGTAGCTGGTTTAAATTATTTTGTGTTGTGCCTGAATATAAGGAACCACAATCAAGTTAAAACTAGACAGAAATGCTGCACCTAAGTTCAGAATTCATTGTGGGTAATTGAGTGCACACATGAAAAGACCCTGCCCAACTAAGTTACAAACAATTTGAATTTGCTATGGTATTTCTAATTCTTAGCATCGCTCCCTTGTTGGGTAGATTTTGGTTCCATCGATGATGCAGGATGGTAAGCAAAATAACAGTAGAACATAAGCAAAATAACAGCAATGAAGAAAATAATGGCACTAAAGAGTGACAAATCCCCAGGACCAGATGGTTTCCATCCCAGGGTTTTAAAGGAAGTAGGTGAGCACATTGCAGATGCCCGAACTATAATCTTCCAAAGTTCTCTCAATTCAGGAACCGTTCCTTTAGATTAGAAAATTGTGAATGTCACTCCGCTATTTAAGAATGGTGAGGGAGGGGAAACCAGGGAATTATAGACCAATTACCCGAACATCTGTTGTCGGGAAATTACTCGAGTCTATAATTAAGGATAGGGTGACTGAACACCTTGAAAATTTTCAGCTGATCAGAGAAAGCCAGCATGGATTTGTAAAAGGTAGGTCATGCCTGAATTTTTTGAAGAGGTGACTAAAGTAGTGGACAGGGGAATGGCCATGGATGTTATTTATATGGACTTCCAGAAGACATTCGATAAAGTCCCTCATAAGAGACTGTTAACTAAGGTAGAAGCCCATGGAATTGAGGACAAATCATTGACCTGGTTAGGAAATTGGCTGAGCAGCAGGAGACAGAAAGTAGGGACAATGGGCAGGTACTCTAATTAGCAGGATGTGACTAGTGGTGTCCCGCAGGGATCTGTGTTGAGGCCTCAACTATTCACTGTATTTATTAATGACTTAGATGATGGGACAGAAAGCCACATCCAGATTTGCTGACAACACAAAGATAAGCGGCATTGTAGGCAGTGTAGATGAAAGCATAAAATTACAAAGGGATATCGATAGATTAAGTGAATGGGCAAAACTGTGGCAAATAGATTTCAATGTAGGCAAATGTGAGGTCATCCACTTTGGACCTAAAAAGGCTAGAACAGGGTACTTTCTAAATGGTGAAAAGCTAAAAACAGTGGAGGTCCAAAGAGACTTGGGAGTTCAGGTACATAGATCATTAAAATGTCATGAACAGGTACAGAAAATAATCAAAAAGGCTCATGGAATGTTGGCCTTTATATCTAGAGGACTAGAATACAAGGGGGTAGAAGTTATGCTGCAGCTGTACAAAACCCTGGTTAGACCACACCTGGAGTACTGCGAGCAGTTCTGGGCACCACACCTTAGGAAAGGTATATTGGCCTTGGAGGGAGTGCAGCGTAGATTTACCAGAATGATACCCGGACTAAGTTGCGAGGAAAGATTACACAAATTAGGGTTGTATTCCCTGGAATTAAAAAGGTTAAGGGGTGATTTAATCGAAGTTTTCAATATATTAAGGGGAACAGATAGGGTAGATAGAGAGAAACTATTTCTGCTGGTTGGGGATTCTAGGACTAGGGGCCATAATCTAAAAATTAGAGCCAGACCTTTCAGGGGTGAAATTAGGAAACACTTCTACACACAAAGGGTGGTAGAAGTTTGGAACTCTCTTCCGCAAACGGCAATTGATGCTAGATCAATTGTTATTTTTAAATCTAAGATTGATAGATTTTTGTTAACCAAAGATATTAAGGGATCTGGGGCAAAGGCGGGTATATGGAGTTCGGGCACAGATCGGCCATGATCTCATTGATGGCGGAACAGGCTCGAGGGGCTAAGTGGCCTCCTCCTGTTCCTATGATGAGACACCAGGGCTTTGTGTGCTTCACGGCCAGGATTCGCGAGGCATATTCTGGCCACTTCTGTTGTCGTGTGTGGAGCAGCTGGCAGGTGTAAGCTTTGCATTGCCAGTGGGATCTTGCACACTTTCCCAGCGTGAGCAGGTACTTTTCAAGACATTTACAAGACTGGCTGAGAACATTTAAAAGTTGACTTCACACTGAATTTCAGTTATGCTGCATGGCCCTGGTGCGAAGCCCAGATGATGTGCCTCTACTTTTGGATTGCATACCTCCTGGTCTTCACGTCAGTAGGAATCATGTCACCTGCTGTCTCCTGAGGTAGTCTGATGCTTTTAGGTCAGCTGAATGGAGCAGGGAGGGGGAAAATCAGGCAGATTTCACTGGTTGCAGTGATTTCACTGTTATCCAGTGGCACTCCTGGAAAATGCACAGCAACCGAGAAAAGGATTGGCTGGAGCGCCTCTCTTGGTTGAACAGCCTGCAATACCTGCTGTGTAAGTTCGAGCATGAAAAATGGGCCCTTCAATGTGTTTAATTAACAATACAAATTCAAGGGCAGGTGTTGCACTGCATATGTAGGTCTATAAATAAAACTGATAGGTCACTAATTGCATAGCGAGGTGAGTTTTTCCTCCCGGTCTTTTTGAAAAGTTAAAATATTTTCTCTTACCAGAACTAATTCATCAGCTACCGTTACTGACCGAAAAAGAGTATGTGACTGCCATCCATTGCAGACTGCAGAACTCGCAGCCTTGGAAACTACCAGGTCTACAGGCCGTGGTCAGACTGGCCTGGGCCTTGGCTCTGCGAGGGATCTCACAATTACCCGACACTACAGGTAAACCTTCTTTGTGCTTCCCCCCCCCACCACATCCCAGATACTATTTGGGAATATTTGGTTGCACAAGAACGTGCTTGTGGTTGCTGGTTTTGGTAGTTAATCTACTAAAGCACGTGTTGTTGAGTTGCAACCGAGTAGACCTGTCAGTTCATTTGAAGTGAAAGTTACTCATCTTGTGCGCCTTGCTCTGGAATAATAAACATCACTGCCACGAACAAATGGGTTCGCAGTCTGCCTCCCAATCGTTTCTTACTGTTAGCAGCTCAGACAAACTGGTTATATCTTCCTTTCAAACGAAGTTTGTCACTGTTGCCTGCTGCCCAGGTGGCAAGGAATAGCTTCTGATCTGGGTCACTGTCCTTGCTGTGTTGGTCCAGCATTGTCTTGAGTTTTGCGGCCACTTCTCTCAGGTTATCTTTTCTGCAGCTGGGGGTTTGGGTGGTGGGGATTGACGTAATAAAGACTCACTACGCACTTGGTTGAACATAAAGCAAGGCTTTAATTGACTTGTAACAAAACATGGCGGTCTAGTTAGCAGTCACTAGCTTCCTATTTCCAGATTGTCTCTGCCCAAGGTGGGCCCACGCCCGAGTATTTATACTCCCCGGACGGCGCCCCAGCTGGCCGCCCAGTAGTACTTCCTGAGTTACTTCTTGTAGAAGTTGCGATTTATGACAGGGCTGCTATCTGAAAATTCAAATCTCATGACTTGAACTAATGGGTATTGGGGATCTTGTACTCTATTATCACTGGATGGTGCAAATACGTATCACAAGATGGATAAGGATGAGGAGGGTCATTTGGCCCATCATCCTTTATCCAGCGAGGCCAATACTTCCTCCTCCCCCGACACGCATTGCAGGATCTAATCCACCACATGCAGCAGTAAAACCTCAAATGTTGACGGGACTCCTGGCATTTTCAGCACTTGACAAATCCTGTGCAGGTCTGCACTCAAGAAAACACCTCTCCGTTTATAGAGCCTAGTGCATACTCTGAATAATAATTGTGCAATATCAGTTCTAAGGTTGAATACATGTCATGTGAATGCTGATTATTGATGGTCTGGCTATGTGTTTTTCATTAACCCCAGCATTGACAGAGTTCACAGAGGCCGATGAGTTGATTGCAAACATGGCCATTGGCCAGAATGCCTTCCTTTTCCTCACCGAAGCTGTGGTGAGAGCTGAGGGTTTGTACCAAGATGAGTTCTACATCCGCAGGATTCACAACCTCATCACAGACTTCTTGACGCTCATGCCAATGAAGGTGAGTTGGAGAAGTACCAGAAGTTTATGCATCTAATCCACATCAGTGGCCTGTCCTGGCAACTTGCTCCACAAGTATGTTTCCCTCTGGGTGAAAAAATGTTGCCCCTGACTTCCCTTCTGACTCCTAACTTATGCCCCTAATATTCGTACCCTTCACTACAGTGAACATTTTGCATCCATTTCATTATTCCCCTTCATAATCTGGAAAACTACAATTGGATCAGTTCAAAGTACAAATAAAATAAGTACACCGTCCCTTAACCTTTCCCCATAACTTTGAATTTGCAATGGGCAGAGACCCTGTGGGAGAAAGGATGTGAAAGCACCAACTTACTGACATCACGTCCCTACCTCACACCACTGCCACCTTCTTCAACTTGCACGTTCACCAGTTGTTTAAAGAGGAGCTTTTCTCCTGTTTGATCCCACAGCTTGAGAACCACTGCAGGAAAAACCACACTCCGTGTCTGTACGATTTAATGTGTCAGTACGCTTCTTGCGCGATACAATGGAGCACACTTGGGTGAACCCCTGATGCGTAAAGATCTCTCTGATTTTACTGGGGTATCGGGGCTGCTAGCTCCTGATACTTGTCTCATGTACATAAGAACATAAGAAATAAGAGCAGGAGTAGGCCATATGGCCCCTCAAGCCTGCTCCACCATTCAATAAGATCATGGCTGATCATCGACCTCAACTCCACTTTCCCGCCTGATCTCCATATCCCTTGATTCCCCATGAGTCCAAAAATCTCTCTATCTTAGCCTTGAATATACTCAAAGACTCAGCATTCACAGCCCTCTGGGGCAGAGAATTCCAAAGATTCACAACCCTCCTGAGTGAAGAAATTCCTCCTCATCTCGGTCTTAAATGGCCTACCCCTTATCCTGAGATTATGCCTCCTAGTTCCAGACACTCCAGCCAGGGGAAACAACCTCTCAGCATCTACCCTGTCAATCCCCTTCAGAATCTTGTATGTTTCAATGGAGTTTAGAAGAATGAGAGGTGATCTCAGAGAGTATAGGCCCATTCTACACAATCTCTCATCATAGGACAGCCCTCTCATCCCAGGAATCAACCTAGTGAACCTTCGTTGCATCGCCTCCAAGACAATGTAACCGGGAGTAACTTTCTGGATTTGCTACAGGTCATTGTGAGTGAAAACTATTTTTTATTTTAAACCAGGTCTTCCTGGAGGTCGAAATTAGCAAATTCAGTAAGTTTAACTCTGGAGTTGCACTGTCTGCGCTGGGAGCTGGCAGTCTAGCACCCTGCTAAAAGCAGCTCGAGGGAATGAAATCGCACACAAATCTTTTCCTTGTGACTCCATCTGAGCCTTTCAGTGATCTGAACAGTAAGGTCAAGTGAATTAAAATCTTACCAGCTGATCTGAGTCATCAGTAAATCCCTTTTTAAAATAACAAAGGTGGGATTCAGTGACTCCAGTGGGGTCATTCGTGCTGACCTGCGACTCGTGTACTAATGTATGTGTGACCCACAGGTACGGATCCCTTCTGCCAGCCGCACTGCTGGAAACATGACTGCAGTATGTTACTTCAGTATTGTATTTCACTGCTTGAATAAAGCACTCTTTTGGTTATTATTGTCAGGACATTTTGCTGGAAAAGCATGTTAGGCAAAATAAAAGCAAGCAAATAAAGTTTTGTGAACCAAGTTTGTAATGCTAATATCATCAAACTTCATAACAGGTGTAGTATTAGCCGGCACTTTCAGAAAATGCTTCAATCAAACTCAGTAGGGAGATGTGTTCGTGAAGAAAGGAAGAGTTCAGAATGCATTTAAACACTTGCATTCATGGAAGTTCTCAAAAGTGTTTGAACTCCACTATCGGGCTGAGTCCATCACATAACCTGCTCATGGAAACTAGCAGAGTAGTTCTTAACCAGCAGTTGCTTTTCATTCATCAGTCTACAGCAGGTTTTTAACAGGGGTGTTAGAATAACTAATGTTTAAATTGCGACTTTTAACTGCGTGGAATTTTTCTCTTCTCCCTGGAGTGCACTATGAGCTATTGTGTACAGATTAACAGTGAGAGGCTATAGATGCAAGAGAAAGTGATGATGAGGAAAGCTCATTCAGCTCATCACTCTAGTAGTTAAACATCTAACCCAGCATCAGCTGCATTTGGAACTCCCATAATCATAGATCAGAGACATTTCAGTACACGAGGAGGCTGATCGTCCCACGGCATCTGTGCCAATGTCAGCTCCATATCAGAGCTATCTATTCTAATCCCCTTTCCCTGAACCCTTTAATACCTTCAAATGTTTATCTAATTTCCTGTTGTTCTTGGGCTGTGGGCGACACTGGCAAAATCACATTCATCATCCATCCCCAGTAGTCCTGAGGAGGTGGTGGTGATGGGCATCCTTCTTGAACCGCTGCAACCTTTGCATTGACGGTGCTCCCACAAAGGTGTTTCAGCAACAACAACTGGTATTTATATTGCGCCTTTAATGTAGTAAAACGTCCCAAGTCGTTTCACAGGTGTTTTATAAGACAAAAAAAATTTGACACTGAGCCACATAAGGAGAAATTAGGGCAGGTGACCCAAAGCTTGGTCAAAGAGGTAGGCTTTAAGGAGCGTCTTAAAGGAGGAAAGAGAGGTAGAGAGGCGGAGAGGTTTAGGCAGGGAATTCCAGAGCTTAGGGCCCAGGCAACAGAAGGCACGGCCACCAATGGTTGAGCGATTATAATCAGGGATGCTCAAGAGGGCAGAATTAGAGGAGCGCAGATATCTCAGGCGGGGGGGTGGGTGTTGTGGGCCCGGAGGAGATTAGAGATAGGGAGGGGCGAGACCATGGAGGGATTTGAAAACAAGGATGAGAATTTTTAAATCGAGGTGTTTCTTAACTGGGAGCCAATGTAGGTCAGCGAGCACACAGGTGATGGGTGAACAGGACTTGGTGCGAGTTAGGACACAGGCAGCAGAGTTTTGGATGACCTCAAGTTTACGTAGGGTAGAACGTGGAAGACCAGCCAGGTGTGCGTTTCTTATTAAGTGTTATAATTGGGTCAACTTCAACAGGCACTTGTGGTAAACCATCCCATATTCTAACGTTAAAATATTTCTTTTACCTTCCGCTTTGTGCTTCTAGTACTAACCGTAAAAATTTGACTCCACTTTACATGTTAGATGAGGCCATGTAGTTGTATTGTAGAGCTTGATGCGAGTGCTGCACTGTAATGGGAAAGCGTGCTGTGCCTATTGATGAATTAATCCAGTTTGACAGATTGGGGAAGACCAGGGGACATGCGTTTAAACTATGCAAGAGTAGGAACAGACTGTATGTTAGGCGGTTCCTTTTTCCCCAGAGAGTAGTGAGTCTCTGGAATGCGTTACCGGCTGATGTGGTGGGTGCTGACTCTCTGCACACCTGAAAAAGAACTGGACCGGTGCTTAGTTTGGGGCAGAGATCGCATCATCCAAAAGGCAAGTTGTTTAACAGTTATGCATGGTCAATGAGATCTCCTGGGCTGGCTTTGATCGCCTAAGGTGGTCGGAGAGGAATTTTCCAGATTTTTTTTTTTCCTCTTTTGGCTGTGGGTATTTCTATTCTGCTTTTTTCGCCTCTCCCAGGAGATTACATGGCTGTTGTGGGGGTTGGGTGAGCGGAGTGTCTGTTCACTTATCCCCAAACATCATAAATATGGGGGAGGCTTGGTGGAGCAGCTGGTCTTTTCCTCCCTGTCAATTTCTTATGGTCGTAAAACGGGGTGAAAAGAGGCATCACCAGTAAGATTGTACTGATCTTTTCCTTTGTGATCTTGCCTTCTGCCCCACAGGTTAAACAACTGCGGAATCGTGCGGACGAGGATGCCCGAATCATCCACATGAGCCTGCAGATGGGCACCGACCCACCTTCCACATTGCGCCGTGACCTCGAGCACCTGATGCTACTGGTGAGATGAAATGCTGCTCCACTGCTTGGAGTTTTAATGAACAGGCACCTGTTCTGTAGCCCGGCGAATGGGCAACTACAACTTATATTTATACAGCGCCTTCAACGTAGTAAAACGTCCCAAGGCGCTTCACAGGAGCGTTATCAAACAAAATTAGACACAGAACTACATGAGATATTAGGACTGGTGACCCAAAGCTCGGTCAGAGCGGTAGATTTTAAGGAGCATCTTAAAGGAGGACAGAGAGCTAGAGAGGCGGAGAGGTTTAGGGAGGGAATTCCAGAGCTCAGGGCCTCGGCAGCTGAAAGCACGGCTGTATGCACCATGATACTGGGCAATTACAGCAAAGGGGAACTGTGCTTGGGCATTGATTAGGGCTCTAAGGAATATTTCTTCTGTGCATTGTGTAAGTAAATCATAAATCCATTCTTTAGACGCCAGCAAAAGGTTGTTGAGGCCCCAGTTGCTGAGATCGCAGACTGGCCAGTAATTATTTGAGTTAAAGAGCATTGGGTATGCTTTTTTGATGACGTAAATCGCTGATTGATACTGACCAAGGCGCACCTACAGATTCCATCTCCACAATGTGCTGAATTAGCTGATTTCACCTGCAGTGGTTGGGACTCTGTAGTTGGGGGCCACAGTGTGCCTGCTTAGCCTAGCTAAGGAGGAGAGAACCAGCCAGGATTCCTGTTCCTAATCGCTATTCAGTGGCCCCTTTTCTGCAAAGTGCATGTGCGGATGTCCGATTAAGACGGAATCACGCTCGGCCCTGTTCCTATCCCTCATACTCCCCCTGCCCCTCCGGTGGTTGAATAGCCTGTTGACAATCTCTGTCGGCCCACAGTGGTGATTTGGGTGAAAAATATGAGCAGAAAGCTCCTGCTTCAAGCGCTCACCTGCCATAAATCTGCAGCTTGTTGTGCAGTGTGATGACCGGTTTGATTTTTGTTTTAATTGAGCTAGTTTGGTGGCCCAGTGGGTAAATACTGCGTGGGGACGGGAGGGTGATGCCGATCTCCCGGTGTAGAGCCTTGCTAGTAGTGAGTGTTGTAGCCCTGCCTCCCCTAATGAGGCTCAGCCCCTTGCAAAATCACCCCTGTGCCTATGGTACTGAGGAAGGCTCCAGACTGGCTCTCAGCCTGGGTGGCAGTGGAACTGCTGATACTGGACTCTGCAACCTTGAGCTGAGGGGAGCAACAGTTGGTACGGTTTAATTAACTCCATCCAGTGACTCTTGCTGCAACTGCACATGTGTGCAGGTCCTGGGCACAGAATTAGGTTGTGTTCTCCCATCACGGGAAGAAACGAGGAACCGGAGGGCTGCCAGTACAGATTGAACTGTAAGGGAAGGTTGACGGGAAGAAAAATAGAGGAGCAGACGTGTCGGCCATAGCTCAGTTGGCAGCACTATTTCGAAGAAGAGCAGGGGAGTTATCCCCGGTGCCCTCGCTAATATTTATCCCTCAATCAACATCACTTAAAAACAGATTATCTGGTCATTATCACGTTGCTGTTTGTGGGAGCTTGCTGTGCGCAGATTGGCTGCCACATTTCCTACATTACAACAGTGACTACACTTAAAAGTACTTCGTTGGCTGTAAAGTGCTTTGAGACGTCCGGTGGTCGTGAACGGCGCTATAGAAATGCAAGTCTTTTTTCTGTTTTAATAGTTAGGACTTACTATACGAACTTGAAGCCACAGCAATTCCAACCATTTAATGTCCACTGTTAACTGAAGTGTTTTTTTGGTGAATGCTGAGGGAGGGGAAGAATACCCCAGGTTTATAATCCAGAATTTGCGTCTTTTAATGGGTGCATGCCCCTAGGACCATTTAGCCAGTAGAGCACCTTATACCGCCACCGTGCCAGTTTCCTGCAGTTCAGGTAGATTGCTGAGGGCCTCCAGTGGCAGAAAGCAAGTAGTGCTTCATAAGAACAGATATCTGTAAATTGCCCAAGGACCTGTACGCTTGCACACAGTCGAGTCCTGGTACACCAAGCACACACATTTTGTAGGTTTGCCAGCTGGAATTGATGATGTGCATTTTAATTACATAGACCGACAGTTTTGATGCCTGAGGTGATGCTTCCATTTATATGGCACCTTAGCACATCTCAACTTCTCAAATGCCTTCATGCAATGAATTACTTGAGAAATGACCATTTCTTCCTCTTTTGTTAGATTGGGGAGTTGTACCAGAAGGACCCTTTCAAACTGGAGCTCGCCCTCGAATATTGGTGTCCATCAGAACCAGTCCAAACCACGACCATGACCGGTTCTTTCTTGGGTTTGACCCACCATAGGCCACCACAACGCCAGGTATGTCTCCAGTGATATCAGCCAAGCTGCACAACTGAGATCGATTGATCTTTATATTAGGTAAGGTACCAAGGGATATGGATCATGGGTGAGTAAAGGGAGTTGAGGTACAGATCAGCCATGATCTAATTGAACGGCAGAACAAGCTCGAGGGACTGAATGGTCTACTCCTGTTCCTATGTACTCCACTGATTTAGGAATATAGCTCTGCGTTCTGCTTTGCTTTGTTAATTGCTGCTCCACAATGACTGGGCATGGTGCTTGCTATCACGCCCAGATCTTTCAGCCTCTCCCCTAGCTAGTTCAACACTATTCATTAAGTAAGTTCTGGAAGACTGCCTTGTGATGAATGTTTTAAGCAGTGATGAAAACGTCCGACATTAAGGAGAAGAAATGAACACTTGCCACATTTTCTTGCATTACTGGAAAGTACCTACAAATGGTAGTTCGAGGGTCATAAACTTTCAGCAAAAAACTTCAACTTGCATTTTTCTTGCAGGTGGTCCTGTCTAAGTTTGTGAGGCAGATGGGAGACATGCTGCCGCCATCTCTTTACCTGCCCTACCTTAAGATGCTGCGTGGACTGGCCAATGGGCCACACTGTGCACACTACTGCTTCAGTCTGCTCAAAGTCAATGGCAGCAGTCATGGTAAGTTTTCTCATGGTAAGCAAATTGTAGCTGTATCGTTACTCAGTTCTACATCAGACGAAGGCCCGTTAGTAGAACAGATGAAAGTGCATCAAAAAATGTTCCTGACGTTGAGTATTAAAGAACTGGGACATAAAAATGAGTTAGAAATACAGGGATGTGCTTTGCCAGCAGCCTATTGGGTAAAGGCCCTTTCCAACTGTTGCACAAAGCCATACAAATAAGCCATCCAGGTATGATCCCTGATCTGAGCTAAATTAGCTGATCTCAGCTTTGTAACAGTTGGCCCCAGTGCCCCAAGGAGAGGGAGAGGTGAAATCAGCCAGGGTTTCCCTTGACCACTACAATAGAATCATAGAATGATACAGCACAGAAGGAAGCCATTCAGTCCATCGTTCCAATGCCGGCTCTTTGTCAGAGCTCTCCAATTAGTCCCACTCTCCTGCTCTTTCCCCATAGCCCTGAAAATTTTTCCTTTTCAAGTATTTATCCAATTCTCTTTTGAAAGTTATTATTGAATCTGCTTCCCACCACCCTTTCAGGCAGCGCATTACAGATCATTATAATTTGCTACGTATAAATATTTTTCCTCATGTCGTCTCTGGTTCTTTTGTCAATTACCTTAAATCTGTGTCCTCTGGTTACCAACCCTTCTGCCACTGGAAACAGTTTCTCCTTATTTACTATATCAAAAATGTTCATGATTTTGAACACCTCTATCAAATCTCCCCTTAACCTTCTCTGCTCTAAGAAGAACATTTCCAGCTTCTCTCATCCCTCCATGTAACTGAAGTCTTTCATCCCTGGTACCATTCCAGGAGCTCTCCTCTGCACCCTCTCTAAGGCCTTGGCATCCTTCCTAAAGTGTGTTGCCCAGAATTGGACACAAGACCCTAGCTGAGGCCTAACCAGTGTTTTATAAAGCTTTAGCATAACTTCCTTGCTTTTGTACTCTCTGCCTATATTTACCAAAGATCCCATATTTATAAAGCCAACGATCCTGTATGCCTTTTTAACAGCCTTCTCAACTTGTCCTGCCACCTACAAAGACTTGTGTACGTACATCCCCAGGTCTCTCTGTGCATGCACCCTCTTTAAAATTATACCATTTAGTTTATATTACCTCTCATTCTTCCTAGCAAAATGATTCGCTTCACACTTCTCTGTGCTAGATTCCATCTGCCATGTCTCTGCCCATTTCACTAGTCTGTCTAGGTCCTCCTGAAGTCTGTTACTATCCTCCTCACTGCTTACTACATTTGAGTTTCGTGTCATCTGCAAACTTTGAAATTATGTCCTGTATACCCAAGTCCAGGTCATTAATGTATATCAAAAAGAGCAGTCATCCCAACACTGACCCTTGGGAACCACCACTATATTTCCCTCCAGTCTGAAAACCAATCGTTCACCACTACTCTCTGCTTTCTGTCCCTTAACTAATTTCGTATCCATGCTGACACTGCCCCTTCAATCAATTTTGCTAAATCTATTATGTGGTACTTTATCAAGCGTCTTTTGAAAGTCCATATACACAACATCAATGCTCTTTGTTACTTCATCAAAGAACTCAAGTTAGTGAAACACGATTTGCCTTCAACAAATCTATGCTGGCTTTCATTTTATTAACTCATATTTTGCCAAGTGCCAATTAACTTTGTCCTGTATTAATGTCTATAAAAATTTCCCCACCACCGATGTTAGGCTGACTGGCTTGTAGTTGCCGGGTTTATCCCTCTCTCCTTTTTTGAATAGGGGTGTAACATTTGCAGTCCTCTGGCACCACTCCCATATATAAGGAGGATTAGAAGATTGTGGCCAGAGCCTCTGCAATTTTCCACCCTTACTTACCTCAGCATCCTAAGATGCATCCCCTCCGGACTGGGTGACTTTTCTACTTTGAGTGCTGCCAGCCTTTGAAGTACCTCCTCTGTATAGTGGTACCAGAGGACTGGCAGATTGTAAATGTTAGACACCTATTCAAAAAAGGGCCGAGGGATAAACCTGGTAACTACAGGCCAATCAGTTTAACGTTAGTAGTGGGAAAACTATGAGAAACCATTGTCGAGGACAAAATTAATTCTCACTTGGAGAAGCATGGGTTAATAAGGGACAGCCAGCACGGATTTGTTAAAGGCAAATCGTTTCTGACTCACCTGATTTAGTTCTTTGATGAAGTAACCAAGAGGGTTGATGAAGGTCGTGTAGTAGATGTATATGTGAACTTTCAAAAGGCATTTGATGAAGTACTTTTCGGAAAATAGAAGCACATGGTTTTAAAGGGACGGTGGAAACTTAGGTATATAACTGGCTGCGGGATAGGAGGCAGAGAGTAGTGGTGAACCGATGGTTTTCTGACTGGAGAGAAGTATGCAGTGGGGTCCCCAGGGGTCGGTATTAGGACCACTGCTTTTCTTGTATATAAATGACCTGGACTTGGGTATAGGGAATACAATTTCCAAGTTTGCGGATGGTACAAAACTTGGCAACGTAGTAAATAGTGAGCAGGATAGAAGCAGAAGAAGACTTCAGGAGGACATGGATAGACTGGTGAAATGGGCAGACACTTGACAGATACATTTTATTGCAGGTAAGTGCGAAGTGATCCACTTTGGGAGAAACAACATGAAGAGGCAATAATCTAAATGGTATTATTTTGAGGGGGGGCAGGGGGGTGCAAGAACATAGGGACCTGGGGTGCATATTCACAAATCCTTGAAGGTGGCAGGGCAAGTTGATAAGGCGGTTAAGAAAGCATATAGGATACTTTGCTCAGTAAATAGGGACATTGAATACAAAAACAAGGAAGTCATGCTCAACCTTTACAAAATCACTGGTTCGGCATCAACTGGAGTATTGTGTGCAATTCTGGGCACCAAACATTAGGAAGGATGTCAAGGTCTTGGAGAATGTACAGAGGAGGTTTACCAGGATGGTACCAGGGATGAGGAACTTCAGTTATGTGGCCGATAAGTGGCAGGTAACATTCACACCACAGAAGTGCCAGGCAATGACTATCTCCAACAAGCGAGAGTCTAACCACCGCCCCTTGATATTCAACGGCATTACCATCGCCAAATCCCCCACCATCAACATCCTGGGGGTCACCATTGACCAGAAACTTAACTGGACCAGCCTCATAAATACTGTGGCTACAAGAGCAGGTCAGAGGCTAGGTATTCTGCGGCGAGTGTCTCACCTCCTGACTCCCCAAAGCCTTTCCACCATCTACAAGGCACAAGTAAGGAGTGTGATGGAATACTCTCCACTTGCCTGGATGAGTGCAGCTCCAACAACACTCAAGAAGCTTGACACCATCCAGGACAAAGCAGCCCACTTGATTGGCACCTCATCCACCACCTTAAACATCCACTCCCTCCACCACCGGCGTATCGTGGCTGCAGTGTGTACCATCTACAAGATGCACTGCAGCAACTCGCCAAGACTTCTTCGGCAGCACCTCCCAAACCCGCGACCTCTACCACCTAGAAGGACAAGGGCAGAAGGCGCATTGGAACACCACCACCTCCAAGTTCCCCTCCAAGTCACACACCATCCTGACTTAGAAGTATATCACCGATCCTTCATAGTCGCTGGGTCAAAACCCTGGAACTCCCTACCTAACAGCACTGTGGGACTACCTTCACCACACGGACTGCAGCGGTTCAAGAAGGCGGCTCACCACCACCTTCTCGAGGGCAACTAGGGATGGGCAATAAATGCTGGCCTTGCCAGCGACGCCCACATCCCATAAACGAATAATAAAAAAAAAATTAGAGAAGCTCGGATTCTTCTCCTTGGAGCAGAGAAGGTTAAGGAGAGACCTAATAGAGGTAGTCAAAATTATGAAGGATAGGAGGCAGAGAGATAGAGCAAGTAGGGAGAAACTGGCAAGTGGGTGGTAACCTGAGGTCATAGATTTAAAATAATTGGCAAAAGAGCTAGAGGGGAACTGAGGAGAAATGTTAAAATCTGGAACATGGTACCTGAAAGGGTGGTGGAATCAGATTCCACAGGAACTTTCAAAAGGAATTTAGATATGTACTTGAAGAGGACTAATTTGCAGGGTTATGGGGAGAAAGCTGGGGTATGGAACTAAATTGGATAGCTCTTTCAAAGAGCTAGCACAGGTATGACAGGCCGAATGGCCTCCTTCTGTGCTGTATGATTCTATGATTATTTACTGTTGCCCCTTGGTTTAATTACTTAGTTTCCTACATTATAACAGTGACTACACTTCAAAAAGTATTTCATTGGCTGTAAAGCACTTTGAGACGTCCAGTGGTCGTGAAAGGTGCTATATAAATGCAAGTCTTTCTTTAGTACCTCCTTCCCATTGTCACCAAATTCCTGTCATTCTGTTTAGCACGCCACTCAATTTAATAGATTCATCTAACTCTCGCCAAGCTCTGTGCTTTTTTAGATATCCCTCCAATATATACCCTTCAGAAACACACTAACTACAACTGGTCAGTCAACTTCCAGCCACAATAATTAACACCTATTCAGGGACTCACTTACAGCTGATTGATTTGTTAACTGCCACTGACTTGCAGTTTTTTCAAGCTAGGAAACTAGGTTACATTTCAGTTTGTTAGAAACACACTTTCTGTGCTACTCACCGACAACTTGCCAGTGAACTCCCACTCTGACCAAATTCCCGTTGTCACTCTGTTTAGCAAGCCACTGCGTTTAGTAGATTCACCAAGCTCTGTGCTTTAGTGTTAGCTGTGGCTCAGTTGGTAGCACCCTTGCCTCTGAGTCAGTAGGTTGTGGGTTCCAGTCCCACTCCAGGGACTTGAGCACAAAAATCCAGTGCAGTACTGAGGGAGTGCTGCAGTATCGGAAGTGCCGTCTTTTGGATGAGACATTAAACCGAAGCCCTGTCTGCTCTCTCAGGTGGACATAAAAGATCCCGTGGCACTATTTCAAAGAAGAGCAGTGGAGTTATCCCCGGTGTCCTGGCTAATATTTATCCCTCAATCAACATCACTAAAACAGATTATCTGGTCATTATCACATTGCTGTTTGTGGGAGCTTGCTGTGCGCATATTGGCTGCCACGTTTCCTACATTACAACAGTGACTGCATTTCAAAGTATTTCATTAGCTGTAAAGCGCTTTGGGACGTCCGGTGGTCGTGGAAGGCGCTACAGAAATGCAAGTCTTTCTTTCTTTAAAGCTCTGCTTTTGCAGATATCCCTCTAATATATACCCAGTGACTGCTTCTGAGAAGTGTGGAGGCTGAGTAACATTTGCCTCCAATCTCCCTCAACTGCAAAAAAAAACCCGCTGTCTGAGTAATGAGTTAGGCACATCCCTCACCGAGCGTGTACATGCACCCGCAGAAGACACTGGACAGTGATCGCCAGTGCCAATCCTGGTTTCGGCTCTCTGTAGTCGAGGGTTGCTAAAGCTAATTGTACTGACAGATTTCTGCCCTGTCTGGGATCAGTTAACTTCGGACAGATCTGGGATAGTATCTGGGAACGTCAAAACCTATATGACTTGGTGTGACACTAGACCGGTAGGCTTGGCGCCCCCCCATACTTGAATATCCTGCTGACAGACACTTTGGAAGTTCTCACGTAATCATGGTCACTCGTGTGAGGTACAGGAGAATAATGAGCACCTGTGGAACCACAACCTTGAGGGGGTGGGGGTGGAAAGCTGGTGGAAGAGGAAAAAATAAGAATTATAACTACAGTGGTTTTTTTATTAAGTGATGGAAAACCTGTGTTCATTCTTCTTTGCAGTGGAGAACATCCAGGTGGTCGGAGGCAACCCTGTGTCATGGGAACATTTCTTCCACTCACTGATGCTGTACCATGAACACTTGAGGAGAGACTTGCCGAGCACAGACACCATACAGTACAGGCACATGCCTCTGAGGGGCATAACACAGCGTGAGATGGACGGCCTCATCGCCTTCCTGCAACTGACGGGCACCATCGTCAAATGGGTAACGTGCAGTATACTTGGACACCTCTCCACAAACCCAGCGCTCAGAACGCTCTCAGTACAGCAGTGGAAATCCCACTCCTCTGCTTGTTTTGCAGAGGAGGTGTTGTCTGGCCATTACATTCCCTCACCCACCCCACTTCAATAACTGATCCCTCCATATCACGCGATACAGACGTGCAGGCCGCAGGTAGCCCCCAAGCTCTGTCCTGGGTGAGGTCACCTGACTCGGCACAGATCGGGGTTTAAACCTTGACCCCTCCTGATCTGTAATGGGTCAGCTTCTCACTGGATGAACTGACCAAGCCATCCCGGGAGCTTGACCACCTCTGGAAAAAGTGTTTAGTTCACACACCGTGATACTGAAACAAACCCTGACAACACAGTGAAAAGGCCACTTTGGTGCCGACAACAGCGTTATTAATGTACTAGCAGAAAAACACAACTTAAATAAGAATGAAAAGCTGTGAATACTTCTCAGCTAGTCTTTGCTTTTTCCCCAGTTCTCTCCTGTTTTCGCTCTTACTGTTTTATCATTGTTTCTTTGCGACCAGCGTACCCAACTCTATCTTTGATTTTCACTCTGCTTTTTAAAAAAATAAATAAATACTGTATTTCATATTCAAATCTGCTTCTGGATCCCATTGTCAACCCTGGAGATGTTCAAAATTAGCCTCGGATTGGCTGAAAACCAGTTTCATGGTCTGTTGCCGAGCCAATTGAGGCTCCGAACTTGAAAGGCTGCCCTGGTCAATCACTGGTTGAGTTGGCTCAGCAATGTGATTGTAACGCAATGACATTACTTGCTGGTGAAAGGGCATTTATTGTATCCAAAGCCACAGCTGCCAAGAATTCATAACCTGTTGACTTTGCTCCGCTTTCTTCTGAATAATTAAAGGTGGAAAGTGTTGGCTGAACCAACAATACAAAAAAAGTATTAAGCCTGTAAAATGAGACTGACTTGAATATATTGTGTTATTGAACTAAACCTTTTTGTTAGTGTCTGAAACAGGTTATGAAAACAGCTGTACTCGCTTCCCAGAGGAAAAAGACCCCACCTGGTGTAGTACTAATCCGTACCAGCCAGGCAGGGTGCTTGGTCTGTGTTGAGTTCGCTCGTCTAAGCTGTGGGCAGCAGCTGAGATTCTCACAGAATGATACAGCACAGACGGAGGCCATTCAGCCTGTCGTGCCTGTGCCGGTTTTTTGAAGGAGCTACCCAATTAGTCCCACTTCCCCGCTCTTTCCCTGTAGCCCTGCAAATCTTTCCTTTTCCAGTATATATCCAATTCCCTTTTGAAAGTTATTGTTGAATCTGCTTCCACCACCCTTTCAGGCAGTGCATTCCAGATCATCAGAACTCACTATGTAAAAGAAATTCTCCAAAAGGTTGATGCAACAGTGCACCCCTTTAAATAAAAAAGTACAGCGCCTTTTATATTTTTGGGATGTCGCAGTGAATGCTGGCCTTGCATGTAACACCCACATCCTGAGAATTATTTTTTAAAAAGATGGACCAAAGGGCTTCACCTGTCTGAAAATGTTACTGTGCAACCTGCAGTTCTACAATTGGTCGCCACACCCTTAGGCTAGGGATTGGAAAAGTCAGCCAGTGCTCCTGGTTATGTTCCTGTTCTCCATAGACTGACCAGTGCTATAAAGTGCATGATATTGGGTGAGAGCAGCATTGGACTCGGCTGTGATTTACACCACTAGTCGCATAGACTCGCTGCCCGGCTCGCACATTATGTAGGGCCACTTGGGTCGAGGGCTGCTAGCACCCATGGAATTGTACCCTGGCAGATGTTGGTACCTTCAGCAGAGAAGGAGGGGGTGCGGGGGGAGATAAAATCGTCTAGCCTATTCAAAGAGCGAGCCACCTTGCCATCGTTCCTTATTTTAGCTGTTGTTGCTGTGGTCCGGAAGTGCGTTCAGGTTTTATTTGTGCCTCTAACTGGAGATGTTCAGCTTGAGCACTTTTACTGGAGAGGAACGTGTTTAGACACCTGTGTACTTGCCAAAATAAAAGCTGCTTCAACAAAGCATCACATTCGGGGGCATTGCTCATTCAGTGTTGGCATTTCTGTGCCCCTTGCCCAATGCCTAAATGGGAAAATGCACTGTGTACTGAGCATGCAGACCAGGGGGCCCAAGATTTGATTTCTGCTCTGCTGAGCTAGCAGCATTGGGGGACTATAATTGGCATCAGGGTGTGGGGGCAAGTGGGGAGAAGTACTCAGTTCACTGACGTGCCTGTGCCGGCTGCAAATCTCTCCAGTTGTATGGCCTGTCGAGTCTTGCTGTTCAGTCTCACACCTGAATAATGGACACGTGGGTGTGAGAAGGCTAGTGCCTGTGGGATTGTACTCCAGTAGACTCCAGCACTTTCTTGATAGGGGGAGGAGAACCTGGACGGGGGAGGGGACTTTCCAGTGCTTAAATTCACTCATTTTATCTT
This sequence comes from Squalus acanthias, assembly GCA_030390025.1. Lineage (NCBI taxonomy): Eukaryota > Metazoa > Chordata > Chondrichthyes > Squaliformes > Squalidae > Squalus > Squalus acanthias. The sequence continues at coordinate 60,777,379 of CM059435.1, forward strand.
CCAGAGCGAAAATGCTCGCCTGGCTTTGTGTGAGCACCCACAGTGGACACCTGTTGTGGTTATGTTGGGCTTGATCCAGTGCAGCATCCCGCCTGTACTAAAAGCTGACATACTGAAGGCACTGGCAGAATTTGGCAAATCACCAGAGATTGCTGCTTCTCTTTGGCAGTCGCTGGAGTATACGCAGGTAGGTTACATTAAATGCAGTGTCGAATTTGGGAAGATGCAATGTAATATAGAGGGACAGTGGTATAATAAAGGTTCTGTGAAATGAAGATAGTCACGAACCAGTGACTCCTGCTGTTAAGTGCAAACCTGGTGAGGACAGGATTGAGCTCTGCCATGGTACCTTCCGGTCGTGCAGCTCTCTGAAGTTCGGTGTCCGTTCTTGGTCGTGAGGAATGGCTACGGCAAGGGGCCTGTCAGGAGAGGGGCCCATCAGGAGCAGGGCCTTGAAAGGGCCGGGGGTGGTGTGGGAATCAACACCAACAAACTGGAGAATATGGGCCGAGTCTACACTGTCAACAGGAGCTCTTCATTGATTGCTCCCCTCCCATGTCCCATGCAGACATTGATTGTGTACATCCTAACTTTATTTCTGTACAATTCATTTTTGCCACATCCCAACACCTAACAGTGAATTCTCAGCCATGTTATTTTCATCTTTCAGATGTTGCAGACAGTTAGGATCCCAAGTCAGAGACAGGACACTGGGATTGAGGTAAGCATCTACTAAATAACGAGCATTGCTGAATGAAGAGGTGGTTCACACCATTACACTACCAATTACATGCGACCAGTATTTCTATAATTTCCCCAGTGGATTTCACTGGTTAGCACCTGTGCCAACAGTGGGGGAGGAGGTGAATTGAAGGATGCTGCTACTGGCAGCGGGAGCGTTGGTGTACGGGGGAATTAAATGAACCATGGATGGGGGTGAGAACCTGTGGGCCTTATGGGCTTTTCTCATCCCCGATATGTCAACACTGTTAAAACAAACATGTAAAATGCTGGAAATACACACCAGGTCTATCAGAGTGACTTGAGTGTGCCTTGTAGACACTTTGGCCGAACTACTCCTTGCGAAGAGTCTCTCTTCCCCACTTCAACCGGTCTATTTCTACAGATGATGACCTACCTGCTACGTATTTTTCTGTACATAGTTCAGACTTTGGTGGTTTACATTTGTTTATATCTCCATTGGAATTCTTCAGCAATAATCAGAGCTGTATAAATGGAACTATTTTTGTGGGGGTGCGGGGGTGAATCAAGTGTAATAACTTGGGCCACATTGTGTACCATCAACTCAAAAAATAAAATTTAAAAAATCCACCAATGTTCCCAAAATACAGACAAGATCGAAGCGTGTGATATCAAACAGAGCTGAACTAGTTCGAACAGAGCACAGGTACAAGACACAAATGCCTTTGTTACCTCTAGACTTTTTTTTTATTTGTTCATGGGATGTGGGCATCGCTGGCAAGGCCAGCATTTATTGCCCATCCCTAATTGCACTTGAGAAGGTGGTAGTGAGCCACCTTCTTGAACAGCTGCAGTCCGTGTGGTGAAGGTACTCCCACAGTGCTGTTCGCGAGGGAGTTCTGGGATTTTGACCCAGCGACGAGGAAGGAACGGCCGATATATTTCCAAGTCAGGATGGTGTGTGACTTGGAGGGGAACTTGGAGGTGGAGATGGTGGTGTTCCCAAGCATCTGCTGCCCTTGTTCCTTCTAGGTGGAAGAGGTCGCAGGTTTGGGAGGTGCTGCTGAAGAAGCCTTGGCGAGTTGCTGCAATGCAAAATGTAGATGGTACACACTGCAGCCATGGTACGCTGGTGGTGGAGGGAGTGAATGTTTAAGGTGGTGGATGGGGTGCCAATCAAGCGGGCTGCTTTGTCCTGGATGGTGTCGAGCTTCTTGAATGTTGTTGGAGCTGCACCCATCCAGGCAAGTGGAGATTATTCCATCACACTCCTTACTTGTGCCTTGTAGATGGTGGAAAGGCTTTGGGGAATCAGGAGGTGAGACACTCGCCGCAGAATACCTAGCCGCTGACCTGCTGTTGTTGCCACAGTATTTATGTGGCTGATCCAGTTAAGTTTCTGGTCAATGGTGACCCCCAGGATGTTGATGGTGGGGGATTCGACGATGGTAATGCCGTTGAATGTCATGGGGCGGTGGTTAGAATCTCGCTTGTTGGAGATAGTTATTGCCTGGCACTTGTATGAACATAACATAAGAAATAGGAGCAGGAATAGGCCACTTGGCCCCTCGAGCCTGCTCCATCATTCAAAAGATCATGGCTGATCTTGGGCTCAAAGCCACTTCCCTGCCTGCTCCCCATAACCCTTCACTCCCTTATCTTGCAAAAATCTGTCTATCTCCACCTTAAATGTATTTAATGACCCAGCCTCCCCAGCTCTCTGGGGCAGAGAATTCCAAAGATTTACGACCCTATGACAGAAGAAATTCTTTCTCATCTCAGTTCTAAAAGGGCGACCCTTTATTCTAAAACTGTGCCCCCGTGTTCTCAATTTCCCCACGAGGGGAAACATCCTCTCTGCATCTACCTTGTCAAGCCCCCTCAGTATCTTATATGTTTCAATAAGATCACCTCTCATTCTTCTAAATTCCAATGAGTATAGGCCCAGCCTGCTCAACCTTTCCTCATAAGTCAACCCCCTCATCTCTGGAATTAACCTAGTAAATCGTCTCTGGACTGCCTCCAATGCAAGTATATCCTTCCTTAAATAAGGAGACCAAAACTGTACGCAGTACTCAAGGTGTGGTCTCACCAATACCCTGTACAGTTGTAGCAGGACTTCCCTGCTTTTATACTCCAACCCCCTTGCAATAAAGGCCAACATTCCATTTGCCTTTTTGATTACTTGCTGTACCTGCATGCTAACTTTTTGTGTTTCATGCACAAGGACCCCCAGGTCCCTCTGAACTGCAGCATTTTGTAATCTCTCTCCGTTTAAATAATAATTTGCTTTTTTATTTTTCCTGCCAAAGTGTATAACCTCGCACTTTCCCACATTATACTCCATCTGCCAAATGTTTGCCCACTCACTTAGCCTGTCTATATCCCTTTGTAGGTTCTTTGAGTCCTCTGCACAACTTGCTTTCCCACCCATCTTTGTATCATCCGCAAACTTGGCTACATTACACTCGGTCCCTTCATCCAAGTCATTAATGTAGATTGTAAATAGTTGAGGCCCCAGCACCGATCCTTGTGGCACCCACTAGTTACCATTTGCCAACCGGAAAATGACCCATTTATCCCGACTCTCTGCTTTCTGTTAGTTAGCCAATTCTCTATCCATGCTAATATATTACCCCCAATTCCGTAAGCTCTTATCTTATGCAGTAAATTTTATGTGGCACCTTATCGAATGCCTTCTGGAAATCCAAATACACCACATCCACTGGTTCACCTTTGTCCACCCTGCTTGTTACCTCCTCAAAGAACTCCAGCAAATGTGTTAAACATGATTTCCCTTTCATAAAACCATGCTGACTCTGCTTGACTGCATTATGATTTTCCAAATGCCCTGCTACTGATTCCTTAATGAAGGACTCCAGCATTTTTCCAATGACAGATGTTAGGCTAACTGGTCTATAGTTTCCTGCTTTCTGTCTCCCTCCTTTCTTAAATAGGGGTGTTACATTTGCGGTTTTCCAATCCACTGGGACCTCTCCAGAGTCCAGGGAATTTTGGTATATTACAACCAATGCATCCACTATCTCTGCAGCCACTACTTTTAAGACCCTGGGATGCATAAGAACATAAGAACATAAGAAATAGGAGCAGGAGTTGGCCAATTGGCTCCTCGAGCCTGCTCCGCCATTCAATAAGATCATGGCTGATCTGATCCTAACCGCCAATCTACCATCACAGAACCATCTCCTGAACCTCACAGAATTGGACACACGAAATAGGAGCAGGATCAGGCTACACGGCCCCTGGGCCCGCTACGCCACCCACAGGGCCATGACCGATCCGAACCTAGACTCATGTCCAAATTCCTGCCCGCTCCCCGTAACCCTTAATTCCCTTTACTTCTAGGAAACTGTCTATTTCTGTTTTAAATTTATGTAATGATGTAGCTTCTACAGCTTTTTGGGGCAGCATATTCCATGGACGTACCACCCTCTGAGTGAAGTAGTTTCTTCTCATCTCAGTTTTGAAAGAGCAGCCCCTTATTCTAAGACTATGCCTCCTAGTTCTAGTTTCACCCATCATCGGGAACATCCTCCCCGCATCCACCCGATCCAACCCCTTCACAATCTTATATGTTTCAATAAGATCGCCTCTCATTCTTCTGAACTCCAATGAGTAGAGTCCCAATCTACCCAACCTCTCCTCATATGTCCATCCCCTCATCCCCGGGATTAACCGAGTGAACCTTCTTTGAACCTTCGAGAGCAAGTATGTCTTTTCTTAAGTATGGACACCAAAACTGTATGCAGTATTCCAGGTGCGGTCTCACCAATACCTTGTACAACTGAAGTAATACCTCCCTATTTTTATATTCTATCCCCTTAGCAATGAAAGCCAACATTCCATTGGCCTTCTTAATCACTTGCTGCACCTGCATACTAACCTTTTGAGTTTCGTGCACCAGGACCCCCAGATCCCTTTGTACTTCAGTACTTTCCAGTTTCTTGCCATTTAGATAATAACTTGCTCTACTATTTTTCCTGCCAAAGTGCATAACCTCACACTTTCCAGTATTGTATTCCATCTGCCAAATCTCTGCCCACTTACTTAGCCTGTCTATGTCCCCTTGCAGATTTTTTATGTCCTCCTCACTCACTACTTTCCCTCCCATCTTAGTATCATCTGCAAACTTTGATATGTTACACTCGGTCCCCTCCTCCAAATCATTAATATAGATTGTAAAGAGTTGGGACCCAGCACTGACCCCTGCGGAACACCACTAGTTACTGATTGCCAGTCTGAGAATGAACCATTTATTCCAACTCTCTGCCTTCTGTTAGATAGCCAATCCTCTATCCATGCCAGAATATTACCTCCAATCCCGTGATTTTTATCTTAAGCAATAATCTTTTGTGTGGCACCTTGTCAAATGCCTTTTGGAAGTCTAAATACACCACATCCACTGGTTCCCCTTTATCCACCCTGTGTGTTACTTCCTCAAAGAACTCCAGCAAATTTGTCAAACATGACTTCCCCTTCATAAAACCATGCTGACTTTGTCCTATTAAATTATGATTATCCAAATGTCCCGTTACTGTCTCCTTAATAATGGACTCCAAAATTTTACCTACCACAGATGTTAGGCTAACCGGTCTATAGTTTCCAGCCTTCTGTCTACTGCCCTTTTTAAATAAGGGTGTTACATGAGCAGTTTTCCAGTCTGCCGGGATCTTTGCTGAGTCCAGGGAGTTTTGGAAAATTATTACCAATGCATCCACAATCCCTACCGCCACTTCCCTCAAGACCCTAGGATGTAAGCCATCAGGTCCAGGTGATTTATCCGCCTTGAGTCCCATTATTTTACCGAGTACCACTTCCTTAGTGATTTTGATCGTGTTTAGCTCCTCCCCCCCCCATAGCCCCCTGTTTGTCCAGTGTTGGGATATTCTTAGTGTCCTCTACTGTAAAGACTGATACAAAATATTCATTCAGTGTATTTGCCATCTCCATATTTCCCACCATTAATTTCCCGGTCTCATCCTCTAAGGGACCAACATTTACTTTAGCCACCCTTTTTCTTTTTATATAACTATAAAAACTCTTACTTTCTGTTTTTATATTTTTTGCTAATTTACTTTCATAATCTATCTTCCCTTTCTTAATCAATCTTTTTGTTATTTTTTGCTGTCTTTTAAAGTTTTCCCAATCCTCTATCCTCCCACTAGATTTGGCTACCTTATAAGCCCTTGTTTTTAGTCGAATACTATCCTTAATTTCTTTACTTAGCCACGGATGACTTTTTTTTTACACCCTTTTCTTCTCAGTGGAATATATTTTTTTTGGAAGTTGTAAAATAACTCCTTAAATGTACACCACTGATCATGTATCGTCTTACCCTTTAATCTATTTTCCCAATCCACTCTACTAAATTCCGCTCGCATACCTTCATAGTCTCCTTTATTCAAGCTTAGCACGCTTGTTTGAGATCCAACCTTCTTACCCTCTAATTGAATATGGAATTCAACCATGTTATGGTCACTCATTCCAAGGGGATCCTTTACTAGGACATTTTTAATTAATCCTGTCTCGTTACACAGGACGAGATCTAAGGTTGCTTGCCCCCTGGTCGGTTCAGTTACATACTGCTCAAGAAACCCATCCCTAATACACTCAATGAACTCATCCTCAAGGCAGCCCTGCCCAATTTGATTTGTCCAATTAATATGATAGTTAAAATCCCCCATAATTATAGATGTTCCCTTATTACAAGCCTCAACTATTTCCCGATTGATACTCCGTCCAACAGAGTTGCAACTATTCGGAGGCCTATAGACTACGCCCACTAGTGTTTTTTTCCCCTTATTATTCCTTATCTCCACCCAAACTGTTTCATTATCCTGATCTTTTGACCCAATATCATTTCTCTGTATTACAGTGATTCCTTCCTTTATTAACATAGCCACCCCACCTCCCCTTCCTTCTTGCCTGTCCTTCCTGATCATTAAATAACCTGGTATGTTTAATTCCCAGACATTGTCACCCTGCAGCCATGTTTCTGTAATGGCCACAAGATCATACCCATATGTAGTTATTTGTGCCATTAACTCGTCTATTTTGTTATGAATGCTACGTGCATTCAGATAGAGAACTTTCAAATATGTTTTGTGACACTTAGTTCCTGCTTTTGCCCTTTTTATTACTTTACCTTTTACTCCATACCTTCTGCCCCTTCCTGACACACTCTGGTTTTTAATTTCCCCACTGCTACCTAAGTCTATGACCTTCTCTGTTGTCATTTTTATTATTTGCTCTCTAGGAACCTCCCCCCCACTAGTTAGTTTAAAGCCCTCACTACAGCCCTAGTTATATGATCCGCCAGGATCTAGTCCCAGCACTGGCCAAGTGAAGCCCGTCCCAACGGAACAGCTCCCTCCTGCCCCAGTACTGGTGCCAGTGTCCCAGGAAGCAAAGCCCATTTCTCCCACACCAGTCTTTGAGCCACTCATTTAACTCTCTAATTTTATTTGTCCTAGCCAAATTCGCTCGTGGCTCAGGTAATAATCCAAAGATTATTACCCTTGAGGTTCTGTTTTTTAATTTGACCCCTAGCTGCTCATACTCCTTTAACAGAACCGGCTTCCTTGTCCTATCTACGTCGTTTGTACCAACATGGACCACGACAACTGGATCCACCCCCTCCCACTGCAAGTTTCTTTCCAGCCCGGAGGAGATGTCCTTAACCCTGGCACCGGGGCAGGCAACACAGCCTACGGGACTCTCGCTCTCGGCTGCAGAGAACTCTATCTATCCCCCTAATAATACTATCCCCTACCACTACAACATTTCTATTTACTCCCCCGTCTTGAATGGCCCCCCGTTCCACGGTGCTGTGGCCAGGTTGCTCATCCTCCCTGCAGTCCCTGCTCCCGTCCCCACAGGGAGTAAGAACCTCGAACCTGTTGGACAAGAGCAAGGGCTGCGGCTCCTCCAACACTACCTCCTGAATCCCCGTACCTGGCCATCTGGTCCAGGGGATTTGTCATCTTTTAGTCCCATTATTTTACCAAGTACTATTTCCTTAGTGATAGTGATTGTCTTTAGTTCCCCCCTCCCTGTGGCCCCCTGATTATCCATTACTGGGATGTTGTTATTGTCTTCTACCGTGAAGACAGATACAAAATATTTGTTCAGAGTCTCTGCCATTTCCCCGTTCCCCATTATTAATTCCCCAGTCTCATCCTCTGAGGGACCAACGTTTACTTTAGCTACTCTCTTTTTTTATATACCTGTAGAAGCTCTTACTTTCTGTTTTAATGTTTCTTGCCAGTTTACTCTCATAATTCATCTTCTCTCTCTATTTTTTTAGTCATCCTTTGCTGGTTTTTAAAAATTTCCCAATCCTCTGGTCTCCCACCAATCTTGGCAACATTGTATGCCTTTGTTTTCAATGTGATACCATCTTTTACTTCCTTAGTTAGCCACGGATGGCGCTCCCTTCTCTTAAAATCTTTTTCTCACTGGAATATATTTTTGTTGAGCGTTATGAAATATCTCCTTAAACGTCCGCCACTGCATTTCAACTGTCTTACCCTTTAATTTATTTTTCCAGTCCACTTTAGCCAGTTCTACCCTCTTGCCATTGTAATTGCCTTTGTTTAAGATCAGGACACTAGTTTGAGATACAACTTTCTCACCCGCCAACTGAATTTGAAATTCAACCATGCTATGATCACTCTTTCCGAGAGGATCCTTTACTATGAGGTCATTTATTAATTCTGTCTCTCTGGTTGGTTCCATTACATACTGTTCTGGGAAACCATCCCGGATGCACTCTATGAACTCCTCCTCAAGGCGACCATGGCCAATTTGATTTGTCCAATCAATATGGAGATTAAAATCACCCATGATTATTACCGTACCTTTTTTACAGGCCTCCATTATTTGTTGATTTATACTCTGATATATAAATGGCGCAGATGTTACCTGCCATTTATCAGCCCAAGCCTGAATGTCATCAAGGTCTTGTTGCATGCGGGCATGGACTGCTTCATTATCTGAGGAGTTGCAAATGGCACTGAACACTGCAGTCATCAGCGAACATCCTCATTTTTGACCTTATGATGGAGGGAAGGTCATTAATGAAGCAGCTGAAGATGGTTGGGCCTAGGACACTGCCCTGAGGAACTCCTGCAGCGATGTCCTGGGGCTGTGATGATTGACCTCCAACCACCACAACCATCTTCCTTTGTGCTCGGTATGACTCCAGCCAGTGGAGAGTTCCCCCACCCCCGATTCCCGTTGACTTCAGTTTTACTGGGGCTTCTTGATGCCACACTCGGTCAAATGCTGCCTTGATGTCAAGAGAAGTCACTCGCCTCACCTCTGGAATTCAGCTCCTTTGTCCATGATTGGACCAAGGCTGTAATGAAGTCTGGAGCCGAGTGGTCCTGGCGGAACCCAAACTGGGCATCAGTGAGCAGGTTATTAGTGAGTAAGTGCCGCTTGATAACACTGTCAACGACACCTTCCATCGCTTCGCTGATGATTGAGAGTAGATTGATGGGGCGATAATTGGCCGGATTGGGTCCTGCTTTTTGTGGACAGGACATACCTGGACAGTTTTCCACATTGTCGGATAGATGCCAGTGTTGGAACAGCTTGGCTAGAGGCGCGGCTAGTTCTGGAGCATAAGTCTTCAGCACAACAGCCGGGATGTTGTCGGGGCCCATAGCCTTTGCTGTATCCAGTGCGCTCAACCGTTTCTTGATATCACGTGGAGTGAATCGAATTGGATGAAGACTGGCTTCTGTGATGGTGGGGACCTCGGGAGGAGGCCGATATGGATCATCCACTTGGCACTTCTGGCTGAAGATGGTTGCAAAACGCTTCAGCCTTGTCTTTTGCACTCGCATGCTGGGCTCCACCATCATTGAGGATGGGGATATTCATGGAGCCTCCTCCTCCCGTTAGTTGTTTAATGGTCCACCACCATTCACGACAGGATGTGGCAGGACTGCAGAGCTGTGATCTGATCCGTTGTTTGTGGGATCGCTTAGCCTTGTCTATAGCATACTGCTTCCATTTTTTAGAATGCATGTAGTCCTGTGTTGCAGCTTCCCCAGGTTGGCACCTCATTTTTAGGTACGCCTGGTGCTGCTCCTGGCATGCTCTCCTACACTCCTTATTGAACCAGGGTTGGTCACCTGGCTTAATGGTAATGGTAGAGTGAGGGATATGCCGGGCCATGAGGTTACAGATTGTGGTTGAATATAATTCTGCTGCTGCTGATGGCCCACAGCGCCTCATGGATGCCCAGTTTTGAGCTGCTAGATTGGTTTTGAAGCTATCCCATTTAGCACGGTGGTAGTGCCACACAACACGATGGAGGGTGTCCTCAGTGTGAAGACGGGACTTTGTCTTCACAGTGACAGTGCGGTGGTCACTGTTACCAATGCTGCCATGGACAGATGCATCTGCGACAGGTAGATTGGTGAGGACGAGGTCAGTTAGGTTTTTGCCTCGTGTTGATTCTCTCACCACCTTGTCGCAGGCCCAGACTGGCAGCTGTGTCCTTCAGGACTCGGTCAGTAGTGGTGCTACCGAGCCACTCTTGGTGATGGACATTGAAGTCCCCCACCCAGAGTACATTCTGTGCCCTTGCTACTCTCAGTGCTTCTTCCAAATGGTGTTCAACATGGAGGAGTACTGATTCATCAGCTGAGGGAGGGCGGTAGGTGATAATCAGCAGGAGGTTTCCTTGCCCATGCTTGACCTGAAGCCATGAGACTTCATGGGGTCTGGAGTCAATGTTGAAGACTCCCAGGGCCACTCCTTCCCGACTGTATACCACCGTGCTGCCACCTCTGGTGGGCCTATCCTGCCGGTGGGACAGGACATACCCAGGGATGGTAATGGAGGAGTATGGGACATTGGCTGAAAGGTATGATTCTGTGAGTCTGACTATGTCAGGCGGTTGCTTGACTCGTCTGTGGGATAGCTCTCCCAATTTTGGCACAAGTCCCCAGATGTTCGTGAGGAGGACTTTGCAGGGTCGACTGGGCTGGGTGTGGCGTTGTCGTGTCCGTAGCTGATGCCAGGTGGTCCGTCCGGTTTTATTCTTATTGTGTTTCGTAGCGATTTTTTTTACAACTGAGTGGCTTGCTGGGCCATTTCAGAGGACAGTTAACTTGACTATTCCAATGCTCTCCTGGCTGGCCTCCCATTTTCCACCCTCCATAAACTTGAGATCATCAAAAACTCTGCTGCCCGTATCCTAACTCGAACCAAGTCTCGTTCAACCATCACTCCTGTGCTCGCTGACCTACATTGGCTCCCGGTCTGGCAACATCTCGATTTTTAAAATTCTCATCCTTGTTTTCAAATTCCTCCATGGCTTTGCCCCTCCCTAGCTCTAACCTCCTCCAGCCCTACAAACCTCCAAGATCTCTTAAGCTCCTCCAATTCTGGCCTCTTGCACATCCCCGATTTTAATCGCTCCACCATTGGCTCGAAGTTCTGGAATTCTCTCTCTAAACCTCTCTACCTCTCTCTCCTCCGTGAAGACACTCCTGTAAACCTACCTCTTTGACCAAGCTTTTGATCAACTGTCCTAATATCTCTTTATGTGACTCGGTGTCCAATTTTGTTTGGTAACGGTCCTGTGAAGTGCCTTGGGACGTTTTACTACGTTAAGGAGCTATATAAAGTTGCTGGTGTCAGGGGAACCAGCCCAAGGCTGCTCATATGAAATTCCGAGCCTTTTCCACTTCGGTTGATAAACAGTTAACAAGAAAGATTGTGGATTTCCTCAACTTGTATTTATAATGCCCCACCTACTATTCCCAGTCAGAATCCTTTGCAATGGAGTGCTGATAAATAGTACACTCCGCCTTTCTAAAATCCACTTCGAAGTTCAACAGTGGCTCTGTAACAAAAATGAGGCAAGTTTGCTTTATAATGGATTCGTTATTGGACTTTTTTTCTTGCTGATCACAGCACACATGGGGTTAAAATTATTACTGCTAGCTGCTTCTGCGGGCTGTAGAGAATACATGCCCCAGACTGGCCAACATGCACACTTACAGATAAGGCAGAGATCGAGCATACTTCAGGAAGGCTTCAATATGCGTGAATCAATTCCTGCCATTGTACTTGGATGGGGGCCCTTTACAGTGTTTGGAGTTAATCAATGGGTCAAGCCATCCCATTCCATTACGCACATCCTGTAGGGCTGTTTGAAGTAGGTGTTTGGCAGCTGTATTTCTGAGGGCTAACACTGTTTTAAATCCTGTAAATGACTGACCATCTAATATCCTTGGGAGAGAGACTTTTTATATCCTTTGTTCTGGGATATTTTCAAAGAAATCTGGAGCTATATCCTGGGCGATAGTGTATGAAGACAGCAGTCAGTCTGAAGCCACAATGAATTGGGCTAGTCAGAAGACTCTGGTCGTCAATAGGCACGTACAAAGTAAGCTACTGTGTTTCAAGGCTTTTATGTTGAGAGTTAGCGGATGGGATGCACTTCAGTAGTGTTGATTCTGTGGAGAATAGTCAGGTCTGTATTCGCTGTAAGTCTGCTGTTTGTGTTCAATACTGGTCATTTACTTGTATTACTATTCAATTAACTAGCTGTTTACAGTGTGATGGATGATGTATTCTTTTGACTACCAAAGATGGGGAGATATGATACATATTTTAGTAACAGAGTATAGTGACCAGGGATTTCAATTTGGTCGCTGGGACTCATTCCCTACATTTAACCTGGACATTGGGAAGGTAAAAGCACACTCTGGTTCGTAGGGAATGCAAGGTCTGCCTACAAGAATGGTTGCTGACATTGAACCCACGGAAAATTGTTTTCTTCGAATGATTCCATTGTAAAGGCAGAATTGAATTTATCCAGACAGACCAGCCAATTTTGGGTTCAGTTCCCATCTTTGCTGAGTTAGCTGATCTCAGCCAGAGTTGGGGGTGCTCGGCACACCTTGGCTTGAGAAGTGGGAGAGAAACAACCAGGGTTCCTGGTCACTGTCCTCCAGTTAAACATTGGGATGACCAAAATATTTTTCATCTCGCCACAAACATTCTACCCCTGACACTGATTCCATCCCCCTCCCCAGTCACGGTCTCTAGTTGAACCAGACTGTTCACAACCGCGGCGTCCTATTTCCACCTCCACCCCTACTGCTGAAACTCTCAAAAAATGCCTTTGTCACCTCACCTCCAAGCTCGACTATTCCAGTGCTCTCCTGGCCGGCCTCCTGTCCTCCGCACTCTGTAAAATTCAGCTCATCCAAAACTCTGCTGCCTGAATTCTGTCCTGCACCAAGACCCGCTCATCCATCACCTCCAAGCTCGCTGACTTACATTGGCTCCCAGTCCCCAAACGCCTCCAATTTAAAATTCTCATCCTTGTGCTTAAATCCTTCCATGGGTGTGCCCCTCCCCATCTCTGAAACCTCCTCCAATCCTCCCAGAACTCTGTTCCTTTGACTGGCCTCTTGTGCATGACCCCTCCCTTTGCCCCACCATTGGTAGTAGTACCTTCAAATATCTAGGCTCACCTTAAACCCCTTCGCCGCTCCATCTCACGCTCCTCATTTAAGAGCCTCCTTAAAAACCAACTTCTTTGACCAAGGTTTTGGTCAAGCCTCCTAATATATCATTCTCTGGCTCGGTATCCCATTTTTGTCAAGACTACACCTCTCTGAAGCGCCTTGGGACATTTTTCTATGTTAAAGGCACTAGATAAATTCCAGTTTTTGTTGTTGCCACGTAATTGGCAAAAGAACCAGGGGGGGATGAGAAATTCTTTTATGCAGCGAGTTGTTGTGATCTGGCATGCACTGCCTGAAGGGGTGGTGGAAGCAGATTCAACAGTAACTTTCAAAAGGGAATTGGATAAATACTTGAAAAGGAACAATTTGCAGGGCTATGGGGAAAGCGCAGGGCGATTGGAACCAATTGGGTAGGTCTTTCAGAGAGCATGCACAATGGGACAAATGGCCTCCTGTGTTGTATGATTCTATGAATTCGGGGTTTGATTTCAGATTGTCACGCTCCTTACTACTTTTTTTCCCCCCCCTCAGGTGGAGTTGAACGAAATTGAATCTCGCAGTGAGGAGTATCCTCTCACCAGAGCATTTTGCTACCTGATAAGCACACTGGTAGAAAGCTCTTTCCCCACAAACCTTGGGGCAGGGCTCCGTCCACCCGGATTTGACCCTTACCTCCAGTTCCTCAGGGATTCCGTGTTTCTCCGCTTTCCGACCAGAGCGTACAGGAGAGCCGCAGAAAAGGTGAGAAGTAGTCTTGTTCCTTTTAGAAGCGGTGTTGGATGTCTCATTTTATGCAAGTTTTTTCTTTTGTTGAACCCTGCGCCGTTGCAGATCTGGACTTCGGGTCCGTTGAGAGATACTAATTCGTGATGTGTGTGATCTTCCACAGTGGGAGGTGGCCGAAGTTGTACTTGAGGTTTTCTACAAACTCCTGAGAGATTATGAGCCCCGGCCAGACGATTTTATGGACCAAATGGTGGAGCTTCAAGGTAAATGATGGATGCTGGACATTCCCATAATGGCAGCTGCTCAATGGGATCAGACTTCTAACTGGGAGAAATTTAGTTTATTAATGGTTGTTCTGTGTAACCTTCTGCAGTAAGTTTTTTTTCCCCCATTGGTTCAAAACCTGTTGGAAGTAATATTTGAATTGTAAATCCATTCTCCTTTGCCCTTTTTTGTCAGATTTATGCTGATCAAGATGAGGGATGTTGGAGCTAGGGAATGGAACACTTTCCATTTCATGTATCCAGTGTTAGTGTTCAGAACCCACAGGTCAGGTAGAGCATATTCAGTTGCAGAGTAAAACACCCTCTACACTGTCTCAGCAATGTCCCGCAGCTCCACTCTCAGAAAAACAGCCTCCACACTGCACTGATGTGACGCTGTTTCCATTTTGGGCATCAGCCCGTGATATTCTTTGAATGAGAATGCCAACTTAATATCAGTTAGTTTTGAATCGGGCGCTGGTTACCTGCAGTGCCATTCCCACCACAAGCTGGGTTGGCAACACCAAAACTCATTTCACAGCAGGAACTTTACAGCCAGCAGGCAGAAGAGACTTTCATTCCGTATGTCTAGGTTGAATTGAAGCCACAGTGAGGTGAATGGACAGTGCCTAACCCAGCCATTATAGGCACCCAGTGAAACCTCCTCCCACAGTGAATGGACAGTGCCTAACCCAGCCATTATAGGCACCCAGTGAAACCTCCTCCCACAGTGAATGGACAGTGCCTAACCCAGCCATTATAGGCACCCAGTGAAACCTCCTCCCACAGTGAATGGACAGTGCCAAACCCAGCCATTATAGGCACCCAGTGAAACCTCCTCCCATAGTGAATGGACAGTGCCTAACCCAGCCATTATAGGCACCCAGTGAAACCTCCTCCCACAGTGAATGGACAGTGCCTAACCCAGCCATTAGAGACGTGCAGTGAAACCTTTTCCCAGTCTGGTGCTTAATGGAGGAAACTCTGTACTGTAAAGGGGGTGTTATGGAACCAAGTGACCATATTTAAGCAACCTGAGGATTGGGCAGATCACTGAATGTTCAGAGCAATTTTGAGTGTGTCTTTTAAGTCCATCTTGAAGTTATCGTCCATTTACTCTATGTAGCCATACAATACCTAACCCCAAAAGTCAAGGTACATTGTTGAGGTGAATTACTCCTGTTCTTTGATCCCTAGGAGAGCTGGTGGTTGCGTACAAGTCCCCAGGATACAACTTGATGTTTCACATGCTGAATGACTCCCCAATGCTGAGTCTTTGTCTGAGCCTTTTGGAGGAAGGTGTTAAACTGCTGGACACTTATGCACCATTCCCCGGTAAGCAAAGAAGAATGTACAGTGTGCATGCACAGTGATGAGCTGGGGAATTGATGTATTGTTACAGTGCTTTTTTTAAAAATTCATTTGTGGGATGTGGGCGTCTCTGGCAAGACCAGCATTTTTTGCCCATGAGAAGGTGCTGTTGAGTCGCCTTCACAGAATCACAGAATCCCCACAGTGCAGATAGAGGCCATTTCGGCCCATCGAGCCTGCACCGACACATATCCCACCCTATCCCCGTAACCCCACGTATTTAATCCCCCTAACACTAAGGGTCAATTTATCATAGCCAAATCAACCTAACCCGCACATCTTTGGACTGTGGGAGGAAACCGGAGCACCCGGAGGAAACCCACGCAGACACGGGGAGAATGTGCAAACTCCACACAGACAGTCACCCGAGGCCGGATTCGAACCCGGGTCCCTGGCGCTGTGAGGCAACAGTGCTAACCACTATGCCACCGTGTTGCCTTCTTGAACCGCTGCAGTCCGTGTGGTGAAGGTACTCCCACAGTGCTGTTAGGTAGGGAGTTCCAGGATTTTGACCCAGCGATGATGAAGGATCGGCGATATACTTCTAAGTCAGGATGGTGTGTGACTTGGATGGGGAACTTGGAGGTGGTGGTATTCCCACACGCCTGCTGCCTTTGTCCTTCTAGGTGGTAGAGGTCGCGGGTTGGGGAGGTGCTGCCGAAGAAGCCTTGGCGAGTTGCTGCAGTGCATCTTGTAGATGGTACACACTGCAGCCATGGTACATCGGTGCTTGAGGGAGTGAATGTTTAAGGTGGTGGATGGGGTGCCAATCAAGCGGGCTGCTTTGTCCTGGATGGTGTCGAGCTTCTTGAATGTTGTTGGAGCTGCACCCATCCAGGCAAGTGGAGAGTATTCCATCTCACTCCTTACTTGTGCCTTGTCGATGGTGGAAAGGCTTTGGGGAGTCAGGAGGTGAGACACTCACTGCAGAATACCTAGCAACTGACCTGCTCTAGTTGCGACAGTATTTATGTGGCTGGTCCAGTTAAGTTTCTGGTCAGTGGTGACCCCCAGGATGTTGATGGTGGGGGATTCGGCGATGGTAATGCCATTGAATGTCTAGGGGCCGTGGTTAGACTCTCGCTTGTTAGAGATAGTCATTGCCTGGCACTTCTGTGGCGGGAATGTTACCTGCCATTTATCAGCCCAAGCCTGAACGCCGTCCAGGTCTTGTTGCATGCGGGCATGGACTGCTTCATTATTTGTGGCCCTCCTTGCTCTGATAATACTCCCAAGCTGCGAATATGCCTTCCTACACACAGTTCCTCCTCTCTTAATCCTTACTCTGTCGAAAAAAGATTCCTCGCATTTTCTCCTGCTGTAAATCATTGTTTCCCAAAAACTCAAAACTATTGAATTCATCGATCTCAGATTTTCCTTTATCCAATGTTTTTGAGGCATTTGTGTCTCCTCATCACTGTTTCCAATTCACTTTGTCATATTTACTCTATTCAGCTTTGGTCGGCTACTGCTCGTCACTGCAGTTTCTCAATTAAAATAAAACTCTGCAGAAAGTTACAAAATCTGGACATTTCTCTGCCCTTCGTTTGCTGTATAATGTGAATTTGTATGTCACACTTTGCTTTTTTTTATATATTTAAAAAAAAAAGTCACTTGCAGTGTGCAGACAAACTCCAGGAACAGAAAAATACTGGAGCCACAATATCTGTGAGCTCTTAATTGATGATCTCAGTCAAAGTTAAGACCTTGCACTCCAACCTGAATAGTAATTAACCTTTGAACTCACCCAGTGGATACATAACATCAGTTAGAGCCTTAAAGGGACAAGCATATACACTTAGCAGAAATATGAAGTGTTCTGTTTTATTTGGTGTGACATTCTTGTCCTTATCGAACAGCATGTTCTCTGACTAGCTGTGAGCATCGCCACAGTAGGTTTTCACGTGTGGTACGCAGTTTGTGTCCGTCTTTTATTGCGTAATGTGTCACATTCCTGTCGCACGTCTTCTGATTATTGGCTCAGATTATAAAAGCGACAATTCAGAACTCTTAACTATGAACAGTTGAGGAGAATTTGCCAATCCAATTTTTTCCCCGGTATGTTTGGTCACCATTTTCCCCTCAGCTTGCTGATTGCACACATTTAAAAAAAAAAATACAGCTTAATAATAGAAACATCTAAAACCTAACAAAATCTTCATTTCAATAATTCCGCATACCATAAAATTTCACAACGAATGTCTTCCAAGTTTTGGCTAAGGATTGATAGTTTAGCGGCCCTATTTTCTCAACCTTGATCCCCAGAAAATATCTACCTCACCTCGGTTTCGAATATTGAAGAGATTTGAGTGCAGCAGTACCTGATTCCTGTCTACCTCCACCTCCATTAACATAAAAGGTAGACTTGCAGTAATACCAGACACAACTGTAGATGGTGTCTCTGAATGCTGTGGCACTTTTAAAACACACGCGCACACAATTTTACTACTTAGAAAAGTAGTATCCATTTCTTGGGAATGGAAGTCCTGCTGGGCTTTGGAGATTGAATCGTTCCACAGAAGGCCAGCACAAAAAATGATGGTGGAATGTTTTTAGATGTTTAGGTTAAACTTCATTATAGCACCTTGTACATATTGACAGAAATCCTGCTTCAGTTCAGTCCTGATCGTGGGGTTCTTCGTGTATTAGAATGAGATTTGGAATGTCAAAATAACAATTGCAGTTGTTACTTGTGAGAGACATTTTTTCTGTCCAAAATCATTTTTTGTGGGGTAGGGGGGGAATTACTCTGCAAGCTGATGTCAAACACAACTGCTTATTTTTTTCCTGTGGAAATTCTGTACCTTACTGTCGGTGTAGGCCGGGGGCCTATCAGCCCCTGTACCTTGCTGTGGGTGTAGGTCGAGGGTCTGAAGCCTGTACCTTACTGTCAGTGTAGGCCGGGGGCCTGTCAGCCCCTGTACCTTACTGTGGGTGTAGGCCGGGGTCCTGAGACCCTGCACCTTGCTTTGGGTGTAGGCCGGGGTCCTGAGCCCCTGTACCTTGCTGTGGGTGTAGGCCGGGGGCCCGTCAGCCCCTGTACATTACTGTCGGTGTAGGCCGGGGGCCTGAACCCCTGTACCTTACTGTCGGTGTAGGCCGGGGGCCCGTCAGCCCCTATACCTTACAGTCGGTGTAGGCCAGGGGCCTGAGTCACTGTACCTTGCTGTGGGTGTAGGCCGGGGGCCTGAGCCCCTGTACCTTACTGTCGGTGTAGGCCGGGGGCCTAATCCCCTGTACATTACTGTCGGTGTAGGCCGGGGTCCTGAGCCCCTGTACCTTGCTGTTGGTGTAGGCCAGGGGCCTGAATCCCTGTACCTTACTGTTAGTGTAGGCCGGGGTCCTGAGCCCCTGTACCTTGCTGTTGGTGTAGGCCAGGGGCCTGAATCCCTGTACCTTACTGTCGGTGTAGGCCGGGGGCCTGAGCCCCTGTACCTGACTGTCGGTGTAGGCCGGGGGCCTGAGCCCCTGTACCTTACTGTCGGTGTAGGCCGGGGGCACGTCAGCCCCTGTACCTTACTGTCGGTGTAGGCCAGGGGCCTGAGTCACTGTACCTTACTGTCGGTGTAGGCCGGGGGCACGTCAGCCCCTGTACCTTACTGTCGGTGTCGGCCAGGGGCCTGAGTCACTGTACCTTGCTGTGGGTGTAGGCCGGGGGCCTGAGCCCCTGTACCTTACTGTCGGTGTAGGCCGGGGGCCTGTCAGTCCCTGTACATTACTGTCGGTGTAGGCCGGGGGCCTGAGCCCTGCATCTTACTGTCGGTGTAGGCCAGGGGCCTGAATCCCTGTACCTTACTGTTGGTGTAGGCCGGGGGCCTGTCAGCCCCTGTACCTTACTGTCGGTGTAGGCCGGGGGCCTGAGCCCCTGTACTTTACTGTCTGTGTAGGCCGGGGGCCTGAGTCCCTGTACCTAACTGTTGGTGTAGGCCGGGGGCCTGAACCCCTGTACCTTACTGTCGGTGTAGGCCGGGGGCCCGTCAGCCCCTGTACCTTACAGTCGGTGTAGGCCAGGGGCCTGAGTCACTGTACCTTGCTGTGGGTGTAGGCCGGGGGCCTGAACCCCTGTACCTTACTGTCGGTGTAGGCCGGGGGCCTGTTAGTCCCTGTACATTACTGTCGGTGTAGGCTGGGGTCCTGAGCCCCTGTACCTTGCTGTTGGTGTAGGCCGGGGGCCTGAATCCCTGTACCTTACTGTCGGTGTAGGCCGGGGGCCTGTCAGCCCCTGTACCTTACTGTCGGTGTCGGCCGGGGGCCTGAGCCCCTGTACCTTACTGTCGGTGTAGGCCGGGGGCCTGAGTCCCTGTACCTTACTGTCGGTGTAGGCTGGGGGCCTGATCCCCTGCACCTTACTGTCGGTGTAGGCCAGGGGCCTGAGTCCCTGTACCTTACTGTCGGTGTAGGCTGGGGGCCTGATCCCCTGTACCTTACTGTCGGTGTAGGCCGGGGGCCTGAGTCCCTGTACCTTACTGTCGGTGTAGGCCAGGGGCCTGAGTCCCTGTACCTTACTGTCGGTGTAGGCCGGGGGCCTGAGCCCCTGCATCTTACTGTCGGTGTAGGCCGGGGCCTGAGCCCCTGTACCTTACTGTCGGTGTAGGCCGGGGGCCTCTCAGCCCCTGTACCGAAACACGATTGAGGTCTGTGCCAATACTGCATGGAGTTCGTCTGGTTTTATCAGACATGCACATTATCAAGCATTACTTGGTTTGTCAGCCATGAATTGCAGGTGCTATGGTGTCTTTCAGAATTATTGTTCTGGGTTCATGTTCCTGGGCTGTGTGACACCAAGGAATATTGGGAGCTCTAGGATTTGGCTTTGACTCCGGTATGGTTCCATGGCTTTAGATGCTATTAATTGTCTACAATTAACTCGCCCTTCCAGTCAGAGTTTACATGTAAGTGAGAACCCATGGTTTCAGTGCAGCTGTGTGAGGAGCTAAGTTCCCAGAGCACCTGTACTAAGGGATGTTATTAATCACGGGCTGTGTTCTACTAATGCCTCAGGTAAAAAGCATTTGGAAAAAGCAGTGGAATACTCCCTGGGTCTTCTGGAGCTGGCCCTGCAGAAGGAGAATCAATTCATGGATTGGCTGAGAGAGAGCCACTCTTCCGTCATCGCCACGCCCCTTGAACAGCTGCTACAGGGCATCAACCCACGCACCAAAAAGGCTGACCATGTGGTCAACATTGCTCGGTAAGTTGGGGTTCAGTACCATTACTCTGACTTGGGTACCACTAACTTTCATGTATAGCTCTAAATAATGCAGAGATTGGGTTAAAATCCTACAGCTTCTCACTTCCACAAATGCCAGTCATTTAGCACTTAATGTGTATGTGTGTTTATATAATATCTGTTCCAGCTTATTACATACTTTAATCCATTTGAAGTACTGTTAATGTTAGACACTGACTTACCTATCAAGTGTTCTGTTTTATTTATTTTTCAAAATATGTTTGAAGTATTATTTTCAAGTGATTGTCCACAAACAGTCAATGCACTTCACAGATAATGAATTGTTTCTGCCACATTTTAGTGTGATAAGATGGTATATAAATGCAACTATTACTTACAGGGCTCTGTTTCTAATGCTGTCGAGGGGTAAGTTGTCGTCTGGTATTCCAGAGTAAACCTTTCGTGTTATCAGCCTCTGCATTATATTAGGGAATGTTTTCTTTTAAGTTGCTACACAGGATTATGAGTGAGTGCTCCTTAACAGAGAGACCATTTCATAGAAATATGGAATGATACAGCACAGAAGGAGGCCATTTGGCCCATTGTGCTTGTGCCGGCTCATTGAAAGAGCGATCCAATTAGTCCCACTCCACTGACCTTTCCCCAAAGACCTGCAAGTATTTATCCAATTCCCTTTTGAAAGTTACTAATGAATCTACTTCCACCGCCCTTTCAAGCAATGCATTCCAGATCATCATAAATCGTAGCGTGAAAAAAATTCTCCTCATGTCGCCTCTGGTTCTTTTGCCAGTTACCTTAAATCTGTGTCCTCTGGTTACCGACTCTTCTGCCACTACAAGCAGTTTCTCCTTACTTACTCTTCAAAATCTTGAAGGGTTTTGATACACCTCTATTAAATCTCCCCTTAACCTTCTCTGCTCTAAAGAAAACAACTCCAGTCTCTCCACATAACTGAAGTCTTTCATCCCTGGTACCATTCCAGTAAATCTCCTCTGCACCCTCTCCAAGGCCCTGACATCCTTCCTAAGTGGTGCCCACATTTGAACAAAGTACTCCAGCTGTGACCTCACCAGAGATTTTAAAGATTTAACATAACTTCATGTTTTTGTATTCTTTGCCTCTATTGTAGCCCAAGATCCCGTCTGCCTTTTTAACAGCCTTCTCAACTTGTCCTGCCACCTTCAAAGATTTGTGTACATACACCCCGAGGTCTCTTTGTTCCTGCACCCACTTTAAAATTGTACCATTTTGTTTATATTGTGTCTCCTCATTCCTCCTACCAAAATGAATCACTTCACACTTATCTGCTTTAAATTTCAATCTGCCCTGTGTCTGCTCATTTCACCAGTCTGTCTATATCCTCCTGAAGTCTGTTACTATCTTCCTCACTGTTCACTACATTTCCCAGTTTCATGTCATCCGCAGACGTTGAAATTATGCCCTGTATACCCAAGTCCAGGTCATTAATATATATCAAAAAGAGCAGTGGTCCTAATACCAACCCCTGGGGAACACCACTGCACACTTCCCTCCAGTCTGGAAAAACAACCGTTCACTGCTCTCTGCTTTCTGTCCCTTTGCCAATTACCCTGCTTTCTGCCCTGAGCCAATGCCGTATCCACACAGCCACTATCCCTTTACCACTACCCATGTGCTTTCATTTTGCTAACAAGTTTATCATTTGGTACTTTATCAAACACTCACACCAAACTCCCGTCTTCACTCTGTTTAGCAACTCTGTTAAGCGATTCACCCAGCTCTGAGCTCACTCTCTGTTCCAAGCCTGGTATTGCCTCGAGAACCTGACGATCTGATGCCGTGTCTGTGCCACACTACCTGAGAGTGTTTGATAATGTCACTGAGCACACAACCATTCTGTTTGCCTAATGTAGTTGTTCTTCAATTTAATGGATCAAACACTCAAAAGTCTGAAACATCATTTGTAGAAGCAGCTGGGCATCACATTTAGAAATTTGTGATTTGTTTTGGGATGTTAAGATGTCTGGGCATTGAATTCCAGGGCTTTTATTTTGTTAAATGTTGGGTCAAAGATTCTTGTGTCTCCTCAACTGCTCCTCCTGTTCCACAGCTACCTGTGCCATGGAAACACCAACCCGGATCTGGCTTTTGAAAGTGCCAAGATTCTTTGCTACATCTCGCGCTATCCAAACATCCAGGTGAAGCTGGTGGGAGACTTCACTCAGGACCAGGTGAGGTGCACAACTGTGTGACTGCAATGATCTGTTTCAAAACCCGAGCCACTTACAGCCGGGAAACTTCACATTAGTTCACTCGTTGTCCATGGCTGTGAATTGCCCTCTAGCTGAAAGCTGTGTCTCTGGTAAACTGCGGTCTTGGAGAGGCTGTGTGGTACAGTGAGTTAAACAATAAGCTCTTCGCACCTGGGCTTCAGTTAAATTCAAGCTGATGGGATAATTGTTTCCTCTGTCTATTATCTGTAGGGTTACTACAGTCCAATTCCTAGCAGAAAATCTGTTTTAATGTGGCACTAATGTTCCTCAAATTGCCAACTTCGCTTCAGCAAAGACACAGGATGGCAAGTGCGGAAAGATGTTACACTGATGCAGTAGTTGGCACACTTCTGAAGATGAGGCTGGGTTACATAAAGCACTGTAGAGGGAGCTTTACTCTGTATCTAACCCGTGCTGTACCTGCCCTGGGAGTGTTTGATGAGACAGTGTAGAGGTAGCTTTACTCTGTATCTAACCCGTGCTGCACCTGCCCTGGGAGTGTTTGATGCGACAGTGTAGAGGGAGCTTTACTCTGTATCTAACCTGTGCTGTACCTGCCCTGGGAGTGTTTGATGAGACAGTGTAGAGGGAGCTTTATTCTGTATCTAACCCATGCTGTACCTGCCCTGGGAGTGTTTGATGGGACAGTGTAGAGGGAGCTTTATTCTGTATCTAATCCGTGCTGTACCTGCCCTGGGAGTGTTTTATGGGGCAATATAGAGTGAACTTTACTCTGTATCTAACCTGTGCTGTACCTGCCCTGCGAGTGTTTGACGCGACAGTGTAGAGGGAGCTTTATTCTGTATTTAACCCGTGCTGTATCTGCCCTGGGAGTATTTGATGCTGACATTAAGAAATTTACACAAAAAAGGTTTCAAACAAAACAGTAGAAAAACTAAGAAGTACTAATTCTAAGCCTGCGCTCAGCCACTTCCCCATATTCGTGTATATGAAAGAATCCATAGTATAAGGATAAAAATGGAATCTTGATTTTCTGTTCTTATTTATATGTGCATTGTGTGAGTGTGTCCATGCTGAGGAAGAGGTGAAAGTGTGTGTCCCTCTAACAGTGATGCACTCTTGTCCTTTGCGTAGACTGCCAGTGAAACGTTAATGTCAGGTTTTGTGGAGTGCTTGGACAGCGAAGGTGCTGAGGAAATGATTCAGGCTGAAGATGGTAAGTACTGTTATGGGAGAGAGATATGGGGACTAAAAGCAAAAACAATATAGGAAGGCACCAGAGAATTCGCCTCCAACTGGGTTGCTATATATATATATATATATATATATATAATATATATTGGAATTGGCAGACCAGTGTGGCTTCATGTCTCTGGGAAGAAATGTAATTTGATTTCAGTCTGACAAAACCTAACCACAGCTCCAAATTGTAAATGCACGGCACATAACACCACCAGGCATTTGTACAAAGTGGGTGTCTGTTCTGCATCGTGTCTTTAAATCTGGAGCGCTTTACTTTGCCCCCATGTATATTTTTATGTAAAATATTTATTTTGTCTGAATTATAGGTTGCCTTGAAATACAATTCCATACACACATGGTGTAATCACCAATCAACACAACTTATGCAGAATGTGCTACAAAGCATTCCAGCTACTGCTGCTCTCTACTTCCTGACTCCTGCCTCATGTCTCCTGCTGTTCCTTGCCTCCTGTTACACTCTCCTTCATTTTACTGTCTGTCTCTTGACTCGTTTCTGCTCCCATTGCCCTGATTCCTGCTACTGTTTGCCCTCTGATTTTTAACTCCTATCCTGGTACACATTGTTATTGGCAAAAAAAAATGTTTTTCCATCGTGTCCACAAGTGTTTTCTCATCACAGGCACTGTACCAGAGAAGAAATGCACCCTGGTCAGACACAACACAAAGATCCACATCCTGAGCTTGCTGATAAACTCCCTGGACCTGAAAGCACCCAATCTGGCATTCTACTTGCTGGGTTACGAGCTGCGAAAGCCAGTGAATGCCACCAACCTGCAAGATCCAGGTAACTTCAACTTCCGTCTTATTCCTTGTACATTTGCAGCTTGACAAAAATATTGGACCAGAAATTCGGCTCCCTGGCTTCCTGCGGGTGCAAGGATCGCGCGCGCACCTACCTACCGCGCCTGCTTTTGACCTCTGGGCCCATGGGGACTTCGGCTCCTGGGCCTCTTGCAGCTGCCGGCGCGCAGTGCTTGTGTATCCCAGGGGCGTAGTTAGTGCGATGCGTCCCCTGGGATCACGTGGGCCATGGAGAGCCAATGGCAGCAGACCATCTTTCATTCATAGATTTGACAGGAAGACCTGTCAAATCTGTGAATTGAAATCGGCCCCAAAACACCTAAACTTCAAATAAATTTTTAAAAAACCATCACATTTTTAAAATAACTAAGTTAAATAAATTAACTACTTTAAACAAAAATTTAAATTTTTGAAAAAATTAAAATACTTTTTAACAGTGCTAAAAATAAACTTACCTTTCTTTAAAGTATCTAAAAGAGATAAACCTGTTGAAAATTTTTTTTAATTGTAATTAATTAACCACTTACCTTGTTAAAAACGGGTCTTGCGCCTCCTTTTTAAAAGCGCAGCTTCTTCAATACTTACCTTCCCGGAGAAACCTGAAAAAAAAGCGAAGTTCGCTGCGTGCGCGCAGCCTCTCCCGCGCACGCGCAGCCTCTCCCGCGCACGCGGTTCACCTCTGAACCCCTCCCTTCACGAGACCGGAAGTTCCGGTTTCCCGCGCATGCAGGAAACCGGCACTTCAGGAGGCCTTACGGGTGAGTACACAGCGCGTACTCACCCGGCAAGTGCCGAATTTCTGGCCCGTTGTGTTTCTCTGCTTCACAAAGGATGACTGTTAGAAAGCGGATTTTTTTTTTCTTCCACCATGCATCTGCTGACGCACTCAACCTTGTTGCTTTTAGTTTGGAAAGACTCATAAGCACCGGTGAAGAGTCTTCAGCTTCTCCCAGACAAAGTTTTGAACTCGGTGATGAATTTAGAACAGGGTGTATTTAATAATAAACGTTGGCAGTGATGCAAGTTAGCAACAGCACCTCCCTCAAACTTTCCGCGCACACTTGCATGCTCTTCCGCTCCCTCCCTTGTGCCCATGCACCTGCAGTCATCACACTGTCCCCACGGCAATACGATTGAACAATAAGTATGTGGAATGTTGGAAACGGTTTAAATTTTTGCTAACTTGAATTTTTTAAAATATAAATAAGGAGTTCTTGGTTGTCCACGAACCTGCCTTCACTCCATTTTGAATATTCTTGAGAAGGGCACCGAAGGAAGGAATGGGCCCCTTGCTGTCAAGGAGTCCCCACATTTAGCTGAGCTTTGCTATCAGGTAGGAATGACCTTTCTGTTTCTTTCTCCTACTTGAGGAAAATACTGTGTGGGTGGATTGCATGTATATGTTTCAGTGAGACAGCTCAATATGCAGTGCTGTTAGTTCTTTATTGATCATTGGTAGCGTCCGTTTCCAATTGAAACGGGCTTTAGCCTCATGCAAGTTCAAGCTGGCATTATGTTCCTATACTGAGATCGATAGGGTTTTGTTAGGTAAGGGTATCGAGGGATATGGCACCAAGGCAGGTAAATGGAGTTGAGGTACAGATCAGCCATGATCTAATTGAATGGCGGAGCAGGTTTGAAGGGTTGAATGGCCTCCACCTGTTCCTATGTTCCGAGAATATCTCAATGACAGGATACATTAGCTCCAACATTAGTGATGCAATTGGCCTCGGCACCCCAGAGTTCCTATGCCTGATGCTATCCAGGTCCATTTTCTGAAAAGTGCGTGCCTGCGTATGGACATCGGGTATGGACAGGATTGGGCTCAGCTGTGACTCCCTTCACACTTGAAAAGATGTCCGACACTCTTTGGGATCCCGTGGGTGAGATGCTGGAGAGGGAATGATGCCTGTTGCAGTCCTACCCCAGCAAGAGTCCGTTCTTTCAGGGGACCAGGAAGGGAGAAAATCTGAAGAAGGTAGAGTCTGTTGCATCACTAGTGCAGCGTGGTTGCTTTGCGAACTGAAGCACAAGCAGAGGCAGGCGACAAAGAGTTACCATGTGGCGGAGTACGTTGTGGGTAAAGTACAAACATCAACAGTGAAGAGGGGGGCAAAAAGAGAGAGGCTATGTTGCAAGAACAAATTAATTTTGGGATTGTGATCAACTGCTCAGGTTTGGCACTTGTTTTTGCACAGCAATTAGATTCTCACCCTGTTATCACTCTCGATTGTCCCTTGTTAATTTAATCCCATTTCCCTTGGTTCTCTTGCTTTGTCAGAAATGGGGGTGATTTTTGTTGTACCTTTGTCTGAGCCTGAGCTCTAATCTTGCATCCTATTAATGTACATGATGCGGAGATGCCGGTGTTGGACTGGGGTGGACAAAAATGAGAAGTCACACAACACCAGGTTATAGTCCAACAGATTTATTTAAAATTACAAGCTTTCGGAGCTGTTGCCCCTTCGTCAGGTAGAGTTACAATGAGGGAATCAATATTACACAGTATATAAACACCGAAAGCAATTTGTCTGCAGAGATACAATCTTTCAGGGAGGCCTTACATCAAAGACACACCAGAGCACAGCCAAGACAATGAGATGGGTGACAGGGGGTCCAATGTGTCAAATCCTGCTGTCTGCAGGTGAGCTTTTAACTTTTTTTTGTGTGTTTTTCTTTTGAAAACTGGAAAGACAGACAACGATGTCGAGTCACGTTCTGTAGCGTGACATGAACCCAATATCCCTATTGAGGCCGTCCTCATGGGTGCGTATTAATGTAGAAATGTGCTCTGCACTCCCCTAATTGCCTAGTTTGTAAAGGTGCACCCTTATTTACTACAAAGCTACACAGACCCGACTACTCCATTAAGCCCCCCCACATTTGACCTTCGGCCTGTCAACTCAACTGCTGAGTTAACAAGTGCCAGTCGATGTTGGTGTGAGTGGGAGTAGGCCGCATCAGCATCCTTATATTAGGGAGCAAAGAAAGCAGATCTCCTGCTTGCAATCCAGTGACTCCTGCTGTTGAGTACACGAGTTTATGGTCATCAAGCGGAACAGTACTGGGTTCAGCTTTGATTCCCTCCACAGTCAAGTGACCTGTTGAATTTCGCTCTCTGGCCTTATGCATGAATGTGAGAAGTCGCACAACACCAGGTTATAGTCCCAACAGCTTTATTTGAAATCACAAGCTTTCGGAGCGCTGCTCCTTCGTCAGGTGACGTCACCTGAAGGAGCAGCGCTCCGAAAGCTTGTGATTTCAAATAAAGCTGTTGGACTATAACCTGGTGTTGTGCGACTTCTCACATTTGTCCACCCCAGTCCAACACCGGCATCTCCACATCATGGCTTATGCATGAAGACAGGCCACTTAACGAGAGACACCAGAGGGCCGCCAACCTGTCGGACCATACCCCACTGAGTCACTGTTGTTGCGGGTAGAGTGGAGAAAATGTTGCCCAGGTGACTTGTGGAGTCGGTCCTCATTTAAAAAAAAAAAAAAAAACTTTTTCTGTGCATTGAGCTCAGAGTTATTGCATCTCATTCAGTCAAACCTAAATAATGTGGAATTTGTTCTCCTTGGTGCCAAATAGCTGTTCTTGTCCTCTAGGTGATTTATCAGCTGTGTGCATACTCGGATACCTCCGGACCAACCATGCGATACTTGAGAACAAGCCAGGATTTTCTCTTCTCTCAGCTCCAACATCTGCCCTTTGTAGTTAAAGGTAAAGGAGGGTCTGGAGTTTGTGCCCCATCTTCTCTCTTGCGTTTTTTCTCTCACTTTAGCAGGTACACGTGTTTCCTCTCTCTCCCTTTTTCTTTCTCTCTCCCTCTGTCTTTTTTCTCCTGTTTTTGTTCTCTCTCCTGTTCTAATGACGATAAAAGACTTGGCTCTCGTTTTCAGCCATTGCCCGATGGTCTCTCCTTTTACCACTACCTTTGTCTTAAATGCGGACGTGTGTGTGTTGAAATAAATTGTAACTTCATTCAAAGCTGGAAGAATTCCTTTCCGCAGACCACGAAATCTCAGCCTTGAACCAGATGTCGTGGCTGATGAAGACTGCTGGGATTGAACTGCGTGTGACATCTCTGAATCGGCAGCGTTCTCACACACAGCGCCTCCTCCATCTGCTGCTCGATGATGTGCCGCTGCGATCCTACACTGGTAAGTGTTTCTGAATGTGCGCGGGGATCATAAGAGTCATACAGCACCAAAGGAGGCCCATCATGTCTGTGCTGGCTCTTTGGAAGAGCTATCTAATTAGTCCCACTCCCCCGCTCTCTCCCATAGCCCTGCGATTTTTTTTTTTTTCCTTTTTATATTTTATCCAATTCCCATTTGAAAGTTACTGTTGAATCTACTTTCACCACTTTTTCAGGCAGTGCATTCCAGATCATTGTAACTCGCTGTGTAAAAACAATTCTCCTCATCTCCCCTCTGGTTCTATTCCCAATTATCTTAAATCTGTGTCCTCTGGTTACTGACCCTCCTGCCAGTGGAAACAGTTTCTCCTTATTTACTCTATTCAAACACTTCATAATTTTGAACACCTCTATTAAACCTCCTCTTAACCATCTCTGCTCTAAGGAGAGCAATCTCTGCTTCTCTGGGGTCTCAATATTGATTGAAGTTTTGCTGCCACTGTTTATTTAAGAATCACTGTGTGAGCTGTCTGGTTTAGTGCAACGAGTCAATCGGAAGTGACACCCAGCCACTGTTCTTGTAGTTTTCACTGTACTCACTCCAGAGAGCTACCAGATACTTCTGAACTTTACACCGAGTGTATTGCTGAGCTTAATGTGGAGATATCACCCATGTGTTACGGGCTCTCGAATCCAGACAGTTCCGTTCATCTAATGAAATAGAAATCAAGGGCTCTGCAGAAGCTCACGGTCTAATGTGGGTCTGAGCCCTACGGACCAGGGATGCCCTCGATTCAGTCCCTGGTCTCTGCTGAGCTAGTTGATCTTGGCTGGATTGGTAGTGATGGAGGGTGGGTGGGTCTATAATGGCTCTCAGTATCCTGAATGTCAAGGAGGAAAGAATTGATCATGGTCCCACATCTAATCACTATTCTGTGACTCCTATCCACATGTGGTTGTTGGGTGAGGAAAGGTTTGAACGTGGTTGTGATGCCTCCCTGGTTAAATAGCCTTTTAATACTTACTGAAGAAAGGCTGGTTGCAGATGGTACCTGAGGATGCCTAGTGTCCATGGAACTGTATCCCAGCAAGTGTCAGGGTGGGGGACAATTGCATAGCTTGAAACTGTATTTTGGGGAACAATCTGTAGAGAGGAACGAATACCCAGAATAAAAGATAAATGAAATCTGCACCTTTTTTGAAATTTGTTAACTGTTTCTTTTGAAAGTCAAGCCCGTCAAAATGCCTGTGGCAGAAGAAGCTTGTGTTAAACATATAATTGAGAATAAAAAACGTATAATTTATCTTTAACCTTTTAATGCTCTGCCTGTCGCTTGGCGTCAGACACTCTGAGGTCCTGGTTCACTGTCCATATTTGTTTCAAAGAAAGAATGGACAGTTTAAAAAAACAATTTACGTTCAGCATGACAGTTGACCCCAGTGCTTCTGGATTAGGGAAGGTGCAAATCACGTAGGGTTCTAGCTTTCGATCGCTATGCAATGCCCTTGTTGCGCTGTCGGACGGGGGGGGGGCAGCGGGGAAGACGCAAGGTGAGCACAGACTTAACACTATGCTGTGAGGCTCCCTGTCATAGCGCTTGCTTTCTGGATTTACTTGGATGAGGGTACTGAGGGGTGGCAAGGTTCCCTGGGATCGTACCCCAACAGTGCCTGAAATAAATGGAAGAAAATTGGAACAGAAGAAAATTAACCAGAGTCAGAGCAATTTAACTTCTGGTTTATTAATGCCACCAAAGCATTCATGTTCATGCTGTCTTGTGTTACCAGAATCTCTGGATTGAAGTGTTGTCCTACAGGTCACCACAAGCAGTCTGTTTTATTACTTAACCATTTTGCTTCATGCTAAACACTGATGAGATGTCTGGGTGAAAACATGGTTGACTCTTAACTGCCCTTCAAAGTGGCCAAGCAAGCCACTCGGTTGTATCAGGGCAACTAGGGATGGGCAATAAATGTCGGCCTTGCCAGCGACACCCATATCCCGAGAATTTTTTTTTTAAACTGCTGAACCCTCAACTCCAACAAAGAGTTATTGCAGCAGAAAGTTGCTCCAAAGAACACTTATTTTTGCTTTTCACTGCCTTGCTGTTTCACTGCCTGCCTGCTTGATATTGATGCGGAGATGCCGGTGTTGGACTGGGGTGGACAAAAATGAGAAGTCGCACAACAATGCTTGATATTGGATGAAGATACCTTTTATCTGTGCAGCACAGCCAAAGCAAAGATCCACACTTGGATCTCCCAAGAAGCTGTTGCATAAGAAGGCCCCAGGGACACCACTCAAGGCAACTAAAAATGGACAAGAATGTGGCCTTGCCATCATTACCCGCATCCTGAGAGCAGATAAATTGAATCGGCTCTGATCAAGGGACTGTACTTTCATCCCTTCATAAAAAGAGCTGATTGTGATAGCTGGTTTAAGATAGAAGGCTGTGATGTTTTTAGACACAACAACCCTCCGAAGTTGGTCTCATTTGAGTCCTCCCTCACCCCTGCTGTTGAATTGGGCGACTGATTATATACGCTTGAGCTAATTGATGCTGTTCATGAATGTTGTCGTGTGACTTACAAAAGGTGCTCATTGCTGCTTCATGTCGATGCTGTCTTTGTCCATCAGTTGATGCAGAGGGAAGTCTCGAAGAAGAAACGAGAACCATCACTGGATTTCTGCAGTTTGACACCACCTCTAAAGGTATTTGCATCTCCTCATTCAGTGTCTCCCTCCACTTGTGCTTTGAGATCTACAGATTTGTAAGTTGCTGGTTTGGGAGAAGAGGAAATAAAATGAATATTTGGCAGGTTGCATGATGTAGCATGCATCAGTGTTTGCAGGTTTATTTTGTGTATTGGTACCAATACACAGTGGGAATAATCACATTTAAACTTTCATTCTGCCAGTGCATTTCACACTTCTTTTAGCCTCAACCTGTCACATTAACACCTCCTCTTGCCTTGATCATCTCTTAATGTCTCAGTGTCTCCTTTTGTTCTTTCATCCCCTCCCCCTTTTCCCAGCTTTATCCTTGCTTTAAATCTATTTCATTTCCTGCTTTTTCCAGTTCTGACGAAAGGTCTTCGACCTGAAACGTTAACTCTGTTTCTCTCTCCACGGATGCTGCCTGACCTGCTGAGTGTTTCCAGCGTTTTCTGTTGTTATTTCACATTTAAACCAACACACTTTCATGTTGCGTGGTACTTTTTGTGTGTGATTACTCCAACCACTGCCTTAATCGGGGACAGACCTGTACCCATCACTACTTCGCTCTAGTGTTAGAGAACTCGAGATGCTCTTGCCAGACATGTTGCCATGTTGGGAAAGGTACAGTTTGCTGGGGGTGGGGGGGGCGTTCATAGCTCAGTTAGATCGCGCGTGCTCGTGTCAGCGCTGGCCTTGATGCTCCAGCCATGTGTTTTGGGTTTGTGCCGATACGTTTCTGACCTCTGCTCCACTGTCCTGCCAATGGTCAAACGCTACCCAGAGACAAGCCTGTGGGTTTGGGGTTAATCAGGGTCTCCATATCATTATGCAGTGATCCTTGGTAGAAAGTGTGCATGTTTGGATGGTAAGTGAGCATAGGATTGACTTTTCTCATGGTGAGTAATCTGACCATACAAATGGTCTGGGCCCACATGGATTTGAGTGAAGTACCAGAAGTCAACCAAATTGCATTGAACCCAGCAAGGGTCAGCTCCTTTAGCTTGGGGGTGGAGCAGGGGTTGGGGGGGGGGGGTGGGGAGAGCGCGAGAGAGAGATAACTTTAGAAAAGAGAGGGTGCAGAGAACCAAACCAACAGTGGATAGTGAATGGGAGAATAGTGCTGAGGTCTTGGTGTGGTACTGGTGAACAATGAAAAACCAGCTGCATTACGTACCAAGTACTGTGGGGTTTCTGCAGAAGCCAGGGCCCCTTTCTCCTGGCTCTGCATGTTACAATCTTGTAAGTTTCTTTTTGGATGTGGTATATTGGGACCAAGAGCAGTGAAGTTATTTCACCTAGTTTATTTGTTTATCAGATCTGTCATGTTGCTGTTTATATTTCAACAGAATTTGCAAATAAAAGTTTGAGTATCTAAATGTTAATCTATCCGGTTAATATTCTCGTCAATCAATTTGGGGGTAGAGTCTCCTATTGCTACATATTGATGAAATGAAGTACAGTAGGACAATGTTGCATTAGTATGTGATGGTATGGGTAGATTTTGGCAATCAATTACTATTTTAAAATGCTCAATTACTGAATGTGGTTCAAAAGGAGTTTCCTGCGAGTATTGATATTCAACTGTTGCTGTTGATCTAGTGCGCCGAAAGATCCTGAGTATTCTGGATTCAATTGACTTTCGCCAGGAGACTCCTGAAGAGCTTCATTTGGATTTCTTTGATCGTACTCAGATTGAACAGGTCATCTCTAAGTGTGAACACAAGAACCAGCAAGGCCAGACTGTCTGCAATGTGAAGGTAACTGCTGTCTGAGTATAGCATTTTTAGCCTTTTCTTTCTCTCTCTCCAATATCCACATTCAATCTGTTTATCTGTCTGTACCACACATGTTTTTAATTAAAAAAAAAAAAAGAATTCTAGTCTTTCCACCCCTTGTGTTCCCACTATCTCTGGTGTTGACTCATGTTGTGTTCCCTCTATCTCATACTCCCTCCCCTAGCGTTGCCTCTGTCCCTAATGAGCTCTCACCATTCCATCGGTCCTCTAGCATTCCCTCTATCTCATAATCCCTCTCCTGGCGTTTTCTCTATCTCTAGTGTACTCTCCTCCATCATTCCCGCAATGTGTAGTGTTCTCTCTCCTAGCGCCCCATCAGTCTCTAGCACCCCTTCCCCTCGGGTACTCTCCAGCTCCTCCCGCCACCAGTTAAACATTCTACACCTCCCTTTGGCAGCAGTTCCCTGGTTGGCCGGGATGTTGCAGCGCAGCAGAAGGCCCAACTACTTGTCGGGGCAGTCTTCCCCTGGAAGTTGTGCAAAGTTTGTTTCTTTGGGTCAGAAGATATCTGTTTAAGAGAAGCGAAACACACACACTTTTTTTTTTCTCCAAACACCAAATGTTTTCCGCAAGTCATCAACCAATTAAAATATCAAGCCAGGTGGCTTTTCTATTTCACATGGCCAGCTTAAAGTGGAAATTGCTCCTGTTGGGTAGTCTTGTATATTGGCGCGCTGACTGAGGTTTCCACTCTGTTCCCCGGGATGGTGACTGCCTCATCTGCTGATTTGTTTCTCCCTCCTCCACCCTTCCCCATGTAAATCCACCTGTCCCTCACTTGCACCTCGTCTGATATACATTCCCAACCAGTCATACTGCATCTTAGCTCCGTCTTGTATCTCACATTCCTCCACTTTCTCTCCTCCCCCCTCACTAGCAGTGGCTTTGAAGGTCTAGCATGATGTGGGGAGTTGTCAGAGATAAATCACTTTTCCACATGCCAGAATATTATTGAGTAACAAGGCAGGAACAGTCTACTGGCTGTCTGTCTTTTTCCCTCAGACTCAGCACCCCGATCACAGGCTGGTTTCACTCCACCCTTAATGCCATATGATGCTTTAGACTGTAATAGAGCACAGTCCTCCAAATGTCTTAACTTGTCTGTCATCAGCAGTGGTCTGCTTAAGGCAGATTCTAGCTCAGTTGCCTCACTGTTTCAGGGAGTGGTGGTCCCTGCCCACGAGACATGCGCCCTGGGGCTGACAGTACCCAGTAAGGGCCCCTTCTCGGTTACGAGTTGAGGCCCGCAGTGGATCTAGCGGAGGAAGGATCACGTGACTCCTCAGCAGTGGTGAAGGCATATTGTAGGGTAGCTGGGGCTTTCGAGCCTTGGTCACAGCCCACCTGGGAGAAGGCACTCCGTAACTAAACCATGAGGAAGGCATCTGGATGTCACCTCAGCTATTCTCCCTAGTGTAGGAGTCGCGTCTATCGGAGGATACAAAATACCTGCTTAGTGCAGATCAGGTGTCGGAGTACAATCTTTAGATGTGTTGAAATGGAAACTCCAGTGTAACCTTGTACTGTTAATGTTTTCACTGTGAATTGCTTTACCTCCCAGCTCCTTCATCGAGTACTCGTTGCTGAAGTGAATGCTCTGCAGGGAATGGCAGCCATAGGACAAAGACCTTTACTAATGGAGGTGAGACCTTCTGTGCAATGTGTTACTTGTCTGTTCTATTTTATTTTCTATTTATTATTAAAGTAAGCGTGCCCCCCCCCCCCCCCCAATATCATGATTTATTCAGTAAGCAGCTGAACCATACTCATCAAGAAGCCCCCAGGTTCGATTCACTGTCTGTATTGAAGTAGCTGATCCCAGGCAGGACAGTGGACATGGTGCTGCAGTTGGCATTGGAGGGAAATCCACCATTGTTGCCACTCCTGATCACTATCCAGCGACTTCAGCTGGCAGTTCAGGTGTGTGGATATTGTGTCAACCTAGAATTGGGCTCGGTTGTGGTGCACTCTGGATCGAACAGCATGTTGACACACTGAGAATGACCACTTGGGTAAGACCCTAGCGGGTAACCAGTGCCCGTGGAGTGTCAGCCGTGGCTCAGTTGGTAGCCCTCTTGCCTCTGAGTCAGAAGTCGTGGGTTCAAGTCCCACTCCAGAGACTTGAGCACAAAATCTAGGCTGACACTTCAGTGCAGTACTGAGGGTGTACTGTACTGTTGGAGGTGCTGTCTTTCGGTTGAAATGATACACCGAGGCCCCGTCTACCCTTAGGTGGATGTAAAAGATCCCCTGGCACTTTTCAAAGAGCTGGGGAGTTTTCCTTGGTGTCCTAGCCAATATTTATCCCTCAACCAACATCACTAAAACAGATTATCTGGCCATTTATCACATTGCTGTTTGTGGGACAATGCTGTGCACAAATTGATTGCTGCATTTTCCTATAGTACAACAGTGACTACACTTCAAAAGTACTTAATTGGCTGTGAAGAGCTTTGGGACGTCCTGAGGTCATGAAAGGTGCTATATAAATGCAAGTTATTTTCTTTCTATACCCCAGCAAAGACTTAATGTCATAAGGAGTGATTCAGGAATGGTGAAAGCAAGATAGTTCAATAGGCCCCAAGCCCTAGATGAACGATTCCTTCCCCTAAAGCCATTAGTTTTTGGAACAAGTGAGGCCGAGTTACTCTGAGAACAGCATGTAGAAAAGGGCAACTTGCTTTGCTACAAAAATGTTCTTTTCTTAAAAAGAGAATGGGGTACTTTTAATTTGCAAGGATTGTCTGTGTTGTGATGAGTCTGTGGGCATCTGTGAAGAGAGAAGACCGGTTGACATTGTGACCGAGGCTTTCCACCCGAACTGTTCACCTGTCTCGCCACTTTTCACAAGCTGACAGACCCGCTGTGAATTTCCAGCGTTTCCGGGTTGTTCCAGCATTCCCAGTCTCTGTTTTCAACTCCAGCCCATTCATGTTTTGAGGAGGGAAACTGTTTTGCATGTTGCCAGCTGATTATTTAGCGCGCCTGTTTCTGATGTTGTGACCGTGTTGTTCAGGAGATCAACACGATCTTGCAGCACGTGGTGGAGAGGAACAAGCTGCGGGAGTGTCTCCACGCCAAGCGGCACATGCTGGAGTCTTGGCGCCATCTCGTCGAGATCATACTTGCAGCATGTCCCCTGGACCTGATTCAGGAGGAGGACAGACAGCTGGTCATCCGGGACCTATTACACGAACTCCATGACAAGGTGATGCAAAAACGTCCTGCAGCAAGTTTCTATCATTACACTGCAGTTTTTTGTTAATTATAAGTACTAAAATTTTAACAGCTAAGATGCATTGGTAAATTGCACAAAGGATTTCTTAATTTCCCAGTATCTAGAATCCATATATCATCAGTTAGGAGGATAGGAAGGCTGCTCAGTGTTCCTTCAGACCTATCGATTGTTTAATTTTCCTCTTTACAATACATCAGTGCATTTGCCTCTTGTACCACCAGCAAGAAAGAGGAGTGTGTACCAGTTGCTTTCTGGGTCACTGTTTCATTCTGGCCATAGGGAGGTTGGGCTCAGCTCTTGAACATCATGGGCCAGAAATTCGGCTCTCCGGCTTCCTGCGGGTGCAAGCATCGCGCATGTACTTACATACTGCGCCTGCCGTTCTGCTTTGGGCCCACGAGGACTTCGGCTCCTGGGCCTCCTCCAGCTGCCGGCGCGCAGTGCTTGCGTATCCCAGGAACGCAGTTAGTTCGAAGCGTCCCCTGGGATCACGTGGGCCATGGAGAGCCAATCGGAGCAGGGAATCTCCATTCATAGATTTGACAGGAAGACCTGACAAATCTATGAATAGAGATCGGCCCCAAAACCACACTTAAACTTCAAATAAATTTTTTTTAAAAACCACATTTTTAAAATAACTATAAGTTACATAAATTAACTACTTTAAACAAAAATTTAAATTTTTGAAAAAATTAATTATACTTTTTAACGGTGCTAAAAATAAACTTACCTTTCTTTAAAGTATCTAAAAAAGATAAACCTGTTGAAAAAATGTTTAAATTGTAATTAATTAACCACTTACCTTGTTAAAAACAGGCCTTGCGCCTCCTTTTTAAAAGTGCAGCTTCTTCATACTTACCCTCCCGGAGAAACCTGGGGGAAAAAAACGAAGTTCGCTGCGTGCGCGCAGCCTCTCTCGCGCACGCGTTCGACTTCTGAACCCCTTCCTTCAGGGGAACGGAAGTTCCGGTTTCCCACACATGCAGGAAACCGGCACTTCAGGTGGCCTTACGGGTGAGTACACCGCGCGTACTCACCCGACAAGAGCCGAATTTCTGGCCCATTATGTCCTCAAGTCTCTGGAGTAGGGCTTGAACACATTACCTTCTGACTCAGGTGAGAGTGCTGCTAACTGAGCCAAGGCTGACACCTCAGCAGCAAGTCAGGTCAAGTCGATGTTTCAGCTCTTCGCCCCTTCCTCGCGACTGGAAGCTATTGCAGACGGACAGCATTTAAAAAAGAACAAAAGAGGGGGAAAAAGAAAAATCACAAGCACACTGGTAAAGAAATGGCATGACCTGTGAAGTGCTTGGACTGAAAACAGGAGATGATTAAATGGCAGAAGTGATATTAGCAGGAGGCAGAAAGGCATAATGGGAGAAATAAAAAAAATAAAAAACATATACAAGACAGTGTGTGTGAATAGTGGAAGGGGGAAGCTAGAAAGGGGAAAAAGCAGGCCAACACAAAGCATAAAATAAGTCTAGGTACAGTAGGGTTGCACAGAGGTTGTTGGGAACATATATTGATCAGCTTGTATTTTATGGTGCTGTGTAGTCTGATAGTTTTGTTAGACTCTGTCTCTCTCCCTCTTAGATCCTCAATGAGGAGGCTGCCCAGGAGCTCATGCCCGTGGTGGCTGGGACGGTATTCACTCTCACCGCTCACCTCAGCCAGACAGTCCGCAGCGAGCAGAAACAGGCGCTCAGCACCCACTCCCAGTACGTCACCATCCTCGACGGGAGCACCACATTAGCAGGAGACTTATCGGCTGGCTTTACTTCTATCGGAGACTCTTCTCTTCACATCATCCTCAGGAAGCTCTTGGATTTCATCCTCAGAACTGGTAGGTCCCAATGAAAATGCTGCCATTCTTTATTGTGCAATGTAGATTCGGCAGCACCTCCCAAACCCGCCACCTCTACCACCTAGAAGGACAAGGGCAGCAGGCGCATGGGAACACCACCACCTCCACGTTCCCCCTCCAAGTCACACACCATCCTGACTTGGAAATATATCGCCGTTCCTTCATTGTCGCTGGGTCAAAATCATGGAACTCCCTCCCCAACAACACTGTAGGACAACCTTTAGCACGCGGACTGCAGCGGTTCAAGAAGGTGGCTCACCACCACTGCCTTCTCAAAGGCAATTCGGGATGGGCAACAAATGCTGGCCTTGCCAGCGACGCCCACATCCCAGGAACCAATAAAAAAATGTCTGGAGCAGCAGGCCTGATCGTATAGGAGTTTCTTGTGAGCTTTGTTCTTCCCTTGCATTTCTATCAGTTCAACAGCACCACTTGGAGCTAACAGGGTAGCTGTCAGTGGCAGCATTACTTTCCTATTTCCTCTGGTGGGGAGTCCAGAATAAGGGGGCATAACCTTAAAGTTAGAGCTAGGCCGTACAGGGATGATGTCAAGAAGCACTTCTTCACACAAAGGGTGGTGGAAATCTGGAACTCTCTTCCCCCAGAAAGCTGTTGAGGCTGGGAGTCAAATGAAAATGTCAAAACTGAGATTGACAGATTTTTGTTAGGTAAGGGTTATCAAGGGATATGGAACCAAGGCAGGTAAATGGAGTTGAGGTACAGATGAACCATTATCTAATTGAATGGTGGAACAGGCTTGAGGGGCTGAATGGCCTCCTCCTGTTAATGTTTGCAAGATCAGGATCAAGAGCCAGTGTCCTGGCTTTTTTCTCTCCCTTTCTCTTTAGCCCAGGAGGTGTGTGTGTTTTTTAAAAAATTAATCCAGGTTTATGTCCTCTGCTCATTTAAACCCCTGACTTTTGAATATTACTTAGTTGAGCTTTTAAGTAGCCTGAATCCCTGCCCTTGCTGATTTTGGACTAACAGAGTGTACTGTTTTTATGGGAGCAGTGTGTAACATTGTGTGGTTTGAAATTTGGGATGTGTGGCAAGTATTGTTTTTTTAATTTGTTTTATGGGATGTGGGCATTGCTGGCAAGGCTGGCATTTATTGTCCATCCCTAATTACCCTTGAGAAGGTGGTGGTGAGCTGCCGCCTTGAACCGCTGCAGTCCGTGTGGTGAAGGTACTCCCACAGTGCTGTTAGGGAGGGAGTTCCAGGATTTTGATCCAGCGATGATGAAGGATCGGCGATATACTTCTTAGTCAGGATGGTGTGTGACTTGATGTGTGAGGCCTTTATACTGATGGCAGAATGCAAGGAGAGCAGACCCATAAGATGCAGATATGTATTCTGCACCTTTTGCACTGCCTCTAACAACAGCTCTTGGGACCCACAAAAAGGCTGGTCATGGATGCAGTTGGAACATGTGGAGTTTGGCTCTTTTATATTGATTCTCTGCTGTTGGCGGAGGTACTGAATGTCCTTTGCCCACAGCATAGATTCAATTTAAAAGTGAATCGTGTGAAATGAGAAGTTGCAGTTAACAATCTCAACCACTAGAGGGACTTCTATGATGCCCTCAGGTCACTGCTCCCACAGTGGGAAAGACTTTATCATTACCATTACTTTACTCGAGGGAGCTTCGAGCAACACTTCAGGATCTGACTGCGTCCTGAGTCGCATGCCCACAATTTTTTAAATATAATTTCTCTTATATGAAGTTATCTTACAGAAACATTGCATCGAATCTAATGCACAGAAGCAGGCTGTTCGGCTCAAGTGGTCTACGTCAGTGTTTATACTCCACACGAGTCTCCTCCTACTCTAATTACCTCTTCCTAGCCTGCTCCCGTATCCCTCCAGCCCCTTCTCCCTCATGTATGCAGTAAGCCTCCCCTTAAATGCGTCAATACTCTCTGCTTCAACCACTTCATGTGGCAGCGAGTTCCACATTCTCACTACTCTCTGTAAAACAAAAAAAAAACCTCCTAAATTCTTTCTTTGATCGGTTAGGGCATTAACATAAGATAGTCACTGTTCTATGAGGAGCTATTCTCTGTATAATGCCCATGGTTGGGTGACAGAAGCACTAACACCTGCATTGTTGCCGGCAGGCGGGGGATTCCAGCGTGTAAGAGCACACCTGTATGGAGCGCTGCTGTATTACCTGCAGATGAGTCAGAAGCCAGATGAACCAGACACGTTGGAAACAGGTACAGTAGTTCTGTATAAGGATATAATTATTGCAGGTGAAGGAGATAGTAGTTTGTGAACAATCATTTTCCTTTTTTGTGTAGCCTTTCTGCTCATCCAAGTGAGGCATTTAGATCCAAGGAATGGAACACGTTCCATTTCAAGCACCTATTGTCCCATCGGACACTCTCAGGTCATTTACAATACAGCCCAATGCAGAATAAAGCGCTCTCTCCTGCCCCAAGAACGTGACTCGGTCATCGCATCAGTCTCGGCTGGATTTGAACCTGTATCCCAGAAGTAAAGGCTAGTGTATCATCAACTCACCACACTCTTCTAATTCTTTTATGGTCTACTAAACTCAAGTGCTCGCCCATTCTTTTAATTGCTTGAATTCAGTTCACAAACTCTTATCCAAGCAACTCATTTTTCACCAAATTGGCCATTCATGATGTGTGAGCCTAAGCAGGCTATTTGACTGGGGAGGGCATCGCAGGCAAGCCCAATCTTGCCTTTACCAGCGGTGTGTTTGCACACTTTCCAGTAAACGTCAAGGAATATTGATCAAGCATAGGAGTCTTGGTTGACTTTTTTTCTCCCATCCCAGTCCCAGTGGCACTGAAGCCGATTATAACACCCTCCGTGTTTCCCTGATTGAGATCAGGTAACTGAGCACAGACCCGGGATGGGACCTGGGACTTTCAGGTCTGTGTGGCTCAGTACAATACCAGGTATTACAGGTATTTTGTTAGCATCTGTTGAAGCTTCTATATATTTTTATGTAAAATATAACTTATGTTGCTTTATGCTTGTGTATTCCCCCAGTATCTGATTTCTGACTGTTTAGTCATTTTTATTGAGGCCTCTACTACGATTGGGAAGTAGAGATCCAGCTTTCAATTGAGGTTAGATCCCAGAGTGGGGTGACGAGTCGTCACGTTTTGAACCAGGCGGTCCGATTTTAGGGGTACCCATCCAGTAACTATGGGAAAATGAAACCAGACAGGAAATGTCTGGCTTTCAACTGCTGCATTGCACCAGTGGGTCGTTGTGCACATGCGCATAGCCCTTTTTAAAAAGAATGCGCTACGCTGTTGATTGATGTCAAAGGTTCCATCGTGTCCCAGAGGTGGCAGAAGGAGTTTAATGCTACTGTTTGCCTCGAGACCGGCCTCTTGATGTGCATTTTTCTTCTTTCAATCGCGGTGGTGCAGGGCAGAAAACTATGTGGGAGAGGCTCACGGCTCCGGAGGATGAGTACACTAAGCTGCAGAAAGACAACATGACCATCATAGAGAGTTATGGGGCATCGCTGATGGAGGTCGTCTGTCGAGATGCTTGTGATGGGCATGAAATCGGGCGAGTAAGTACAAACAAACAAACACCCAGGGTTACAATGGATAGGGTTTGACCGTTCCAGTATTACACTCTTTCACATAACACTGGCATTTCATTAATTTATAATAAGTATGTGAGTCACATTGTGCTTGTATTTCATTAAATAACACAGATGCTTCGGAAGTGAGAATAATTTCAGTTTGAACACTCACTTTCTTGTCTCCCACCACAAGAAAATCTTGACCATTCCCCTGAAAGCTTGAGTCCCCTGATTGGTTTAATGGGTAATTGCATCATATAGTGTAATACAAACCAGCAGGTGGTGGGTTCGATTCCCGTTCTCTGCCCAGTTAACTGATCTTATCCAGGGGTGGCGGAAGGGGCACTGCACTTGGCTGCAGCACCTTGAGGCTATGGAAGGGAAATTAACCTCGGTTCCTGACTGCTGCTCGGTGACTCCTGCCAGAAAGTGTGCATGTTCAGTGAGGACACGGTTGGGCTCTGCTGTGCTACCTCCCCATGGTTGAATAGCCGCCTACCGACACCCACTATTGGGTCATGCATGAAGAATGGCTCTTCGGGTAAGGTTCCACAGAGCTGCTGGCACACATGGAACCACATCCCACCATGAGTTGGCACCTTCTTGGGCAGGGGGACAAAATGGGCAAAGTGAATCTGGCAGGTATGACCAGGCTGTGGAGTGTGGTCACTTGTGGACTGCTGTCCCTCCCTTTGTCCTTTCCCCATCTCTGAGGTACCTCTTCCAGCCATAGATATCTGACAGGAATATATGAACAATGACGGACAGGAAAAGATCCTCTGGTCCATCCAGCCTGTCCCACACACCTGCGATTCCCTGTGCACCACAATATATACACTCCTCACCCCACCCCAAATCC
Source organism: Squalus acanthias (assembly GCA_030390025.1). Classification (NCBI taxonomy): domain Eukaryota; kingdom Metazoa; phylum Chordata; class Chondrichthyes; order Squaliformes; family Squalidae; genus Squalus; species Squalus acanthias. Next base: position 60,820,629 of record CM059435.1, read on the forward strand.
ATCTGATCTGCTGGGAGAGGCGAAAAGCCCAGGCCAATTGGGGGGGGAAAAAATATTGAAAATTCCTCTTTGACCCCCTGACTATTTTGGTGATCGAAACCAGTCCAGGAGATCACTGGGCCTGATTAAAGTTATACAATACCCACTTTTTGTACGAGGTGATCTCCGCCCCAGCCAGACACAATCAGCTCGGTCAAGTTGGCGATGGGGGAAGGGATGCATTGCAGCGACACTTATCACTGGAACTCCAACCCATGAGTACTGCCCCTGCACCCGCCCCCCCCCCCCCCCTCCCAAGTATGACATCTCGGTAAATTGGTCTTCCTGTTTCAGATGCTGGCACTGGCGGTGTTGGACCGGATTGTGGCTATTGACCAGCACCAACAGTGGCTCTACTACCTCACTAACAGCGGCTACCTGAAAGCACTGACAGACAGCCTGGCCCAGGACGACGCCACCCTTCAGAGCATGCTCAGTCCCAAGCCTCCATTACTGAAAGCCTTGTATCTTTATGAATCCAAAATGGTAAGTGTGCGTGTGTACGCTTGTTGGAGGGGTGGGGTTTAAAAGGTGGTCATTCAACTAGGAAGAAACTGCACCAAGAACTCCTCTTGTGCTCCAGGTTTCGACTGTCATTTTCACTTCAGCTTTAATCAGCAGGGAAGTTTTATCATTTTGGGCCCACTCCTCCATTGGCTAACCTGCCTTCCATAAGGCTTGTCCCCAGCTATCAGTAAAGTGTGTGAACTGTGAGAAACGGAGAACAGCACAACTCTAGGTTATAGATTCTTCATTCCAAAATTGAGTTGTGTCTACAGAGAGCATTTGAGCTTTTCAGTACCAGGGTGGAAGTACTGGAGGGTGCAGGTATGGCTAGTGGTGGAAGTACTGGAGGGTGCAGGTATGGCTGGTGGTGGAAGTACTGGAGGGTGCAGGTATGGCGAGTGGTGGAAGTACTGGAGGGTGCAGGTATGGCGAGTGGTGGAAGTACTGGAGGGTGCAGGTATGGCTCGTGGTGGAAGTACTGGAGGGTGCAGGTATGGCTGGTGGTGGAAGTACTGGAGGGTGCAGGTATGGCTGGTGGTGGAAGTACTGGAGGGTGCAGGTATGGCGAGTGGTGGAAGTACTGGAGGGTGCAGGTATGGCTAGTGGTGGAAGTACTGGAGGGTGCAGGTATGGCTAGTGGTGGAAGTACTGGAGGGTGCAGGTATGGCTAGTGGTGGAAGTACTGGAGGGTGCAGGTATGGCTGGTGGTGGAAGTACTGGAGGGTGCAGGTATGGCTAGTGGTGGAAGTACTGGAGGGTGCAGGTATGGCTAGTGGTGGAAGTACTGGAGGGTGCAGGTATGGCTTGTGGTGGAAGTACTGGAGGGTGCAGGTATGGCTCGTGGTGGAAGCTGTCGGAGCCGTTCGAGTGTCAGTAAACCGTATCACACATGTCGAGCACATTGGCTTCCTCCCTACCTTGTGGCTTATTGGTGCCAATTGGCTGAATAAGAGACAGCAAGTGGTGAGCATAACGAGAGAATGTAATTTGCTATGTCGAATTTGTTTATTTCTTGTCAAGTTTATTAGTCAATCATTTTACTGAAGACTGATAGTAAGATTCCAGCAGGCAGGTAGTTGAAACTTGCTGCCCCTGTGGATCACCTGTCCCGTCTGTCCCTCAGTTTACCTGCCCCCTCATGAACTTCTATTGGCTGTTTCTGAACCTGTGCTGCATACAATTCCTGACTTCAGGCTGATAGATATTCAGGACTTGGTTTCGGAGCTGGTAATAGGTATTCAGTTGGGTTTTTACGATAATCCGCGACAGCTTCATGGTCACTTTTACTGATGCAGGCTTTTTATTTCTAGAATTTTTTTAATTGCATTCAAATTCTCAAACTACTATGCTGGGATTTGAACTCCTGTTCTCTGGATTATTGGTCTAGTAATATAATTATTCCCCCTGCTGCTGTACTTAAGTGACCACAACGATATTGGTGAAAGAGGAAAGGTTGGGTCACTTTAACCTGTGTAATTCATAGATGCCCATTTATTGCACACTTGATCAGAAACTGTCCCATGTGGTAATTTATAGGGTGAGAAGGTTTATCTGTAACAAAATCTACAACCGTGTATATTTGGATGTTTTAGTCTGAGTGTTGCATGCTGCAGACTGGAAACCTTTACTGAATAGAGTTCCCCGTCCTTAGAGTTTCCAGTTAGTGCCTTTTCTCTGTTGGTTCCTGCACACCCTTTTAGTTTGATTTCTAACACCACACGAATCTTTTTCTTTGCAAATGTTTGTTTTTATTGACCATATTTAAGTTTTTCTTTAATATATTCACCAGGCGTTTCTGACGAGAGTGGCTAAGATCCAGCAGGGGGCCATGGAGCTTCTGACAGCAGGGGTCGTTGTGCGCCTGTCCCAGTGCCAGGTCTATGATCACCGGCCTGAAACTGAGTCGCACAGGTAAGGAGCACAGCTAGAGTCCGGGAAGCCCACGGCATTTCTTCATGTAATAGTTTGTGTCAGTGAGCAGCCGTGCATGAGGGCTAGGCTGGGGCTGGCTCTTCTGCCAAGTCCAAAAACTGTCGGGGTGAAGGATCGGGGGATGGTGAGGGATCAGGGCTCGAGTCCTTGTGTTTAGTTCACTGCAGGTGAAAATTAATTAAAATCTTTGTAACATTCATTAATACTTCCATGTAAAATAAAGTGAGAGGAAAAATGGATCTATTATATTTGTCTCCCCAAAATGAACAGTACGCACTCCTTCAGAAACCTACTGATCCGATGTCTGAGTGGGTAAATATACCACAGCGTGTGGCATTCAACCGTCCAGTCCATCAGGTCCCTGGTTAATTCCTGGTCTGTGTTGAGTTGGCTGATCTCAGCCAGGATGGTAGAAGTGGTGCAGCAATTGGCCAGAACTCTTTCCCTCCCTCCCCGAGCAGCGATGGGGCGGGTGCGGAGGGAGGAAGGTCAGTCTGTCAGACCAGGACTGGCTACATTCAGCTCTTGGCCTCAGACCTTCTTCACAGCCACTGTTGGGCTGCCCCACTCTGGGGAAACTGCGCTAATGGCTGGATATGCTTTCACCGGAGTTTCTGCAGGAAGCGACACTTTGGCGATGTCACCAAAGGAGCCTTGCACCGAGAGACCTTGAATCTGGAAGATCTCCGTATGGATCAGAGATCGAAACCATTTTAAAGCAGTTAGTCACAATGATCGTCATCGTAAAAGATGTACTTTGAATATAAGTACTTCTTTTTCGGGGGTTACAAGCCTATTTTAATACAATATCTTTATAGTATTTTTTTCTTCTTCTACAGTATGTTTTGTATGAGAGACCCATCGGGATTTATCCCAGCCCCTGTGGAGAGGTATCGGCAGATCCTGCTCCCAGCTCTTCAGCTTTGCCAGGTGATACTGACCTCCAGCACTGGGAAGCACCAGCTGGCTGCGGGACAGGTAACTACACCATAAACACCCCCTCCATTCTGATCACCAGTGCAGGGATGTGCTAAATGCTGACTAAAGCACAAGTTCTGGAGCACTCTAGCATTCCCAGCCACTGCTGTCGTATGAAAAGCCTTGATGGAAACAGTCTGTTGCAGTTTTTATTGCTATCCGGTGATTCCTGCCTTGTACATGAATGTTGGATGAGAACAGGATCTCCCTTTCAATTGTGATGCCTCCAGGTTATAATAGCCTACTGATGCTCACTCGGTAGTCTCGCGAATGAAACACGCCCGCCGTGCCAGTGGTCCTGGAGCGCGGCTGGCATCTTCAAGGAGAACGCAGCCTAAGACATGTGAATGGCAATAATAAATCTCCATAAAGATAAAATTATCTATTTAAGAATGTGCGTTTAAAAACTACAGGGTTATTTTGGAATTGGAGTTCAGTTCCAACTGTACTCGGTCAGTAGTTGACTTGCACTTGCTTCTCCAAAATCGGAAGTATTTCCAACAGGGATTGTTTATAATGTTCAGGAGCATTTAGGACCAGTCCGCGAGCAGATCCCTAACCCAGATAAAATGCTGTCTGTTGAGTGGTCCTACAGTATCTGAGCTAAGGCAAAATCTTTAACTGAAATGAGTATCAGCCGTGGCTCAGTGGGTAGCGCCCTCGCCTCTGAGTCAGACGGTTGTGGGTTCAAGTCCCACTCCAGGGACTTGAGCACGTAATCTAGGCTGACACTCCAATGCAGTACTGAGGGAGTGCTGCACTGTCTGAGGTGTCATCTTTCGGATGAGACATTAAACTGAGGATGAGGCGTCTGCCCTCTCAAGATCACATGGCACAATTTGAGGAAGAGCAAGGGAGTTCTCCCCGGTGTCCTGGCCAATATTTATCCCTCAATCAACATTACTAAAACAGTTTTTCTGGTCATTATCACATTGCTGTTTGTGGGAGATTGCTGTGCACAAATTGGCTGCATTTCCCACATTACAACAGTGACTACACTTCAAAAGTACTTCGTTGGCTGTAAAGAGCTTTGTGACGTCCTGAGGTCGTGAAAGGCGCTGTATAAATGCAAGTCTTTATTTCTTATTCCCATCTGATTATAATGGCGGTTTTCTCTAATGCAGGTACTGCAGTTCCTAATTGCCCATGCAGACCCCATCCAGGCTATCCTACGCTGCCAGGAGTTAACTGCCGGGTCCCTGCAGGAGTTGGCACTTTTGACAGGCCTCATAAGCAAGGCAGCCTTACCAGGTAAGAAATGCTAATGCAGGAAACTTTCTTGTTTCAATTCTTTCACTTATGGGGAGGGGTTTGTGTGTCTGTTCATTTTTCCCTCCATGGGTGTGCCTCGGCTTTCAGAATGTGCAGACTCTCGTCACTTCTCTTCCCTGATGGCCTAGTGGGTAAAGGCATCACTCTGTGTGGTATTAAGCAACACAGACCAGAAGGCCCCAGTTCGATTTCTAGTCTCTGCTGAGCTAGTTAGTCTCACCAATGGGATTCTAGAATTGGGCTCAGCAGCCCTGGATAGAGAGCCCAATTTCCTGATCCCAACCCTGTCACCTGACAGCCACATGCACACTTTCCTGTAGGGGTCACTGGATAGTGAGCTGGAACCTTAATGGACTCTTTACCCCCTCTCTAGCTCCGAGTTACTGAGGCCAGTTGTAGCTCTCCTCCTGCCCATTTGCAGTAGGAAGTTACAATTAAAAACAGAAAATGCTGGCAAGCAGTCAACAGGTCAGTAGGAAGTTAGTTAGCCTTGGCTCCCTTCGGAGAGGAGAACATTTAGTTTAGGTTCCTGTTCTTGATAGTTATCCAGTGGCCCCTACTGGCAAGTATATGTGTGGACATTGGGTGAGGACTTGATCAACCTTGGCTGTAATGATTCTTTTCATGGAGTTGCCTCATCGACCAGGTTCACACGTGAATTCTACTTGCGTGAGGTACGAGAAGGCTGTAGAACTGTGACCCACAAGAGCTGGTAACTTCAGGAGAGATGGAGAAAGGAGAGAGGTTTGCCCCTACTGGAACTTTCTCTTTTACTGTCCACAGTTTTGATTATTTGAAGGCTCCCTGGATGAATAAATAATTCTTTACTATACTTCATCTTACAGTGAGTCAAGCAGTTTCCCACTGTGCCTAACCCCAATTTTAAGTTGCCAGTCTTTTCTGATCAGCTATATTCAATATTTGACACGAGCAGAAACTATGTTTAAGAGTCTCCACACTAACCTACTGAGATTCACACAGGTAGTGATTCTATTTGCACAGTATGAAGTGCACTTTGCCTCCCTGTAGGGGCACACCCTACCTGTGTAAGTTCAGAGAGCCTAGGCACCTATCGGCACTGCATGTGTGAAGGGGTACTGGTGAAGTTTCGTGCAGCCTGTCAGCACAGATACACTTGTCCAACCGGGACCATCGCACCAATGTTGGGCATTGACTTGCAAGGGTATCTGAAGCTGGTGAGAGGAATCCCAGCCCCCCAGTAACTGCTCTACCCCTCCAGGTTCCAGTTAGCCAGACTGGCTGGTCAATCATCAACAGTGCCCTGGAGTACTGCGGACCTGCCTGGTTCAGGTATCGAATTACTGATTACACCACAGGGTTTCCTTGGTTCTCAGCTTCCATCGTTGGGATTGTCATCTTGGAGTCATAGGAACAGGAGAAGGCCATTCAGCCCCTCGAGCCTGTTTTGTCATTCAGTTAGATCATAGCTGATCTGTATCTTAACTCCTTGGTTGCATCACCCTCAATTCCTTTGCCTAACAAAAATCTATCAACCTCAGTTTGAAATTTTCAGTTGACCCCCAGCCTCAATAGCTTTTTGGGGGAGAGAGTTCCAGATTTCCACTACCCTTTGTGTGAAGAAGTGCTTCCTGACATCACCCCTGAACGGCCTGGCTCTAATTTTAGGGTTATACCCTCTTGTTCTGGACTCCCACCAGAGATATTGGCCCAGATATTCCGATCGTGTACCCACCCGTACGGACATCGGAGATGCTGGTTTCAGGCATGCACAGCGCATGCGCTGTAAACCGGCATTTCCGATCTGTCAAGAATGGTCTTGACAGGTCCTCCGGCTGCCCTGGAGAAGGGCCTCTGCGGGCGGATAGTTCCGCTTTTTGGAGACCCTCCGCCCGCAGAAAACCCTTACAATTCTTACGCCTGGTAAAAGCAGGTGTAAGGCCTGCTTTTACCAGGATAAGAGTTGAAAAAAAGTTGAAAAAAAAATAAAATTTCACTGATTTATCATTTAAAAATACTTTTTTCAAAAAAAGGTACGTTTATTTTTATCCCCGTAAAAAACTTTAATTTTTTTTTTCAAAAAATTTAATTTTTGTTTAAAATACTTAGGGGGAAAAATTCAGCTGCTTGCGCCTCCCGTTAGCGCCTTAAGAGGGCGCTAATGGGGCGTAAAGCAGCTAACGCCCGGGCGCAGCGCCGCCCACGCCTCCCGAAAAATTTAGTGGGAGGTTAGCGGCAGCCGGTAGCGCCCTGTGGCGCTGCGCCGCCGGCGATGACGTCATCGCCGTGCGCAGCACCCCGCTCGCGCCCCGGCCGTGATCTTCAGTCGCGCCCCCTGATTTACCGCCAGACGCTATGTCCGACGGGTTCAGGGAGGCGTACGTGCGGCCGGGGCGGCGATATTTAAAGCGGAGGTGGCAGGCGGCCATTTTTGTTGCTGGCCGCCTGCCAGCACCTGCCCCCGGCCCCCGTGAAGCCCCCCCACCGTGAAGTGCCGGCTGCGCTCCAAGAGCCCGGCACTTCTCTTGAGTGCCGGGCTCTTTTGCCGGCACTCCCGATCCCTGGGGGCCCAGCTGGGCCCCGGTTCGCGCTGCGCAGGGTCCCTCCCCTTTAAGAAGGGGAGGAAGGCCTGCAATACCGCGGCGCGACATGCGCTGCGGCACGTAGCGCCAGGATATTCACTCGCAGCGCCCCAAGAGGGATGCGGGCTGCTTCCAGTTGCGCCCCGCTTCCCTCTTGGGGCGCAACCACTGAAGTTCCGGCGCGGGGCCGCTAATTTTTTCGGGGCGCTAAAAGTCGCGCCCCAGCGAGGTTAGCGCCCCAAATGGGGCGCGACTCAATTTTTACCCCTTAATTTATTGTAATTTCAAGTCATTTTAAAAATGTGATTTTTAAAAAAAATTTATTTAAAGTTTTACTATGTTTTTGGGGTGATCTCCATTCATATATTTGACAGGTCTTCCTGTCAAGTGTATGAAGGGAGATTCCCTTCTGCGATTGGCTCCCCATGGCCCACGTGATCCCAGGGACGCTGCGAACTACATGCACCCCTGGGATACGTGGGCCCTGCACACTTCAAGTTTGGAGAGGCCCAGGAGCGGAAGCGTGTGCTTCCCAGGAGCCCTCAGGTAAGGGCGTAGATTTTTCCAGATCGCAGCAGAGGCCTGCGATCGGAAAATACGGGCCAATAGTTTCTCTCCATCTGCCCTCTCATCCTTTAATCATCCTAAACACCTCAATTAGATCGCCCCTTAATCTTCTGTATTCAAGGGACTACACGCCTAGTCTATGCAACCTGTCCTCGTAATTTTACCCTTTTAGGCCCGGTATCATTCTGGTGAATCTGCGCTACACTGCCTCCAAGCCCAACATATCCTTCCTGAGGTGCGATGCCCAGAACTGAATGCAGTGCTCGGGTGTGGTCTAACCAGAGCTTTATACAACTGTAGCATAACTTCCCCCTTTTGCATTCCAGCCCTCGAGATAAAGGCCAACATTCCATTAGGCTTTTTAATTATTTTTTTGTACCTGTCCGCTAGCTTTGTGATTTCTGTACATGGACCCCTAAATCTCTCAGCTCCTCCACAGTTCTTAGCTTTTCACATTTAGAAAATACTCTGATCTATCTTTCTTTGGTCCAAAGTGGATGACCTCACACTTCCCCATTCCCCATGTTGAGCTCCATCTGCCCACTCACTTAATGTCCCTTTTGCAACTTTCTAGTCCCCTGTTTACTCGCCTCAACCCATGAGACCCTGCTCACATCCCTACCCACAAGATGATGATCGATAGCTGTCATTGGACAACCGACAAGCGTGGGTTTGAGCTCTTTCTAGGTGGACAACAGTTATCAGGAGCTCCTCACCAGCAACACAACTTGTCCTAAAATGTGCAGATACATTGCCACCATCCTCCTGACATGGACGCACATCATCGGCAATCAAATGGTGGTTTCACCAGTTGGAGATGCCGAGTTTCAGCAGCAGCTGCTTGCCTTCCGTAACCCAGTTCACACCCTGGATATGTAAATGTGTGTTCCGGTACCTGGTCTCCATGCAGTGTCTCTGAACAGCTGCCATTCCCCAGTCTGAGTTTGCTCATCAGCTATAAAACAGACATCTGCCTTCAACTTGGTGATGGATCCTACATAGAATTGCAACATACCAGCAACCTTGATGTTCTAGACTTCCAAATCCAATGCCGCACACCAGGCTTGCTTGTCACCAACTGTGTAATCAGCCCCGTATGTGAGGGAGTTTAGCAAAAAGCCATGCCCTCCATGAGGCCAACCAGGATACTTAGGATGGTGTCGGCCAGAGCTCTCCCTGCGGGCATCTTTCCTTTTTGCAACAAGTCCACCAGATAGCTTGGATCTTGCATGTGGATCAGGGGAAGCCAGGAGTTCTGATCCATAAAGGAGAACCATTTTAACGCATGATTAACAAGTATTCAAACTTTACTGTCATTGAAGAAATATGAAAAAGATCCACACTCCTTCTCAGTGCAGTTTAAAAGGATAGTGTCCAGGCTGAAGTTGGCATGGATCAGGTCCCAGGGACCAATTTGAGTCAACAGTTGGGACAGATACCCCTCGTATTTTTCAATCAATCTTCACTTGAGCCATGCAAAGCCATGATTTTGCATCCTGCATGATAGACCCCTACTGCTGATTAGCTATACAGTGACTCGAGCCTTTCTGTGAATAGTGCTAGTTCCCATGGCACTATACGAAGAGGAGAGTGAGTTCTTCTGGTCCCCTATCAATATTCCTCCCTCAACCAATACCACCAAAAGAAGATTAACTGGTCATTTGCCTTCAAGGACAGGATACGAATGTGCCCCTCACAGTCTAATAGCCTATCGACACTGACTGTCCACGTTTACACATGAAAAATGGGCGGCTGCTAGTGCCTGTGGAACTGTACCTCATTAACAATCGGTGCCTTCATAGGAGATGGGGAAGTTTAAAGGGGAATAGTAAGGGATTCATACTTGCACTGTTCCGTGATATTGCTGGTTGTAATGTATATTGCTTTTTCAGGTGTGGTAGGCGGGATAGAAATGGAAGGCAACGATGGTACTATCATGGAACTTCAAGGTCATATTGGCCGTTTCCAGGTATTTGAGTTTGTATTTTAAATGCTTGCCTCTCTCCTTTGAACTTCCTTTTCCCCTTCTCTATTTTTGTGCCACTTTGGGAATGTTCACTTTTAAACACATGATGGCTCTTCGCCATTTGACTCCATTGGTAACACTCTTGTCTCTGGTTCAGAACCCCCAGGCTGACGCCCCAGTGCACTACTGAGGGAGTGCTGCATTGTCCTTTGGGTGAGATGGATCTGAGGCCCTGTCTGCCCATTTTAGTGGTTCGAGTGTATGCTAATGGTCCCAGAGCACTGTTTGCGGGGGGGGGGGGGGGAGTATGCAGGAGAGATCTCCCAGTGTCCTGCCAAACATTCCTCCCTTAACTAGCACCAATTATAAATAGATTAACTAGACATTGCATAGCACTGCTGTTTCTGGGATCTTGCTGTGCACAAATTAACTGTCGCGTTTGCCTATAATAGTCACTGAACTTCAAAGCTCTGTGACTAATTGTTGTTCCCCTACTGCTCCTCGGAGATCAGCAAACTCCGCATAGACCAGGATGAAACCTCGGACTAACTGCTGAAACTTCAATCCGGTCGAAGAACTGCATTTTTCAAGTCACGTCGCAGTGTGAGCACTGGCTACATGTTCACTGATACTTACCCTATCCAAATACTCAATGTAGTTCTCCACATTAGCGCCAGCCTTTTAACCCTCCATTTTAATCAGGTTGTCTTGACGTTAAACAGCATCACCGAGAAAACCAGCAAGGGTCAGAGGTCAGCTGATTTGCCAGTTTTACAGAAAACCCACGCTCTGGCTCCAATCACCGGCCCTGATTCTACCGTTTCAATACTTTACAGATTGAGAACAATAATTCGTACTTTGCTTGTGCTAGGTTTAGGTCAAGAGTGTGCTTAATTCTCAAATCGACTTTACAAGAACAATGAAATCCAAACTATTTTAAATGCATTGTCACACATTGTGCATCTTACTGTTCAGTTACAATTTTGCTGAGAAGTGCATTACATTTTCAATTTTGCTGACTTTTAATATCTTTTGTGACCGCCAGCGTCAGTGCCTGGGCCTACTCAGCCGATTCAGTGGCTCAGACCTACTTCGCGAGGCCAAGAAACAGCAGGAAGGCACCCAAGTCAGCGGGGTGAGCAAGAAGGATGAGATGGAACTAGCTATGCAACAGGTATGCTTCCAATCACGTCCAGGGGAGGACTTCTCCTGTTTTTTGTCTATTTATAGTTAAAGTTGTATGGTTTACATGGTACGTAGAAGATGCATATCAATTGAAGAATAAAAACCCTACAAGGTTGGTTATTTTTTTTTTTGCACTATCGTTCATTTAAAAAAAAAATTAAAATTATTCTCTCGTCACCAACTTTTGTTTGTGGTGCAATAATAATGACTGAAGCAGTCTACCTAGAACAGAAACATTTCTGCGTTATATTTATTCTGAGGAGTTTGTTTGTGGGGAGAAAGTCAGTGCACAAAATTATCCAGAGATAGCTATTGGTTTTGGAGGGAGGTGCACAGCCTCTAGTGGGTGGTGAATCTTTGGAATTCTCTACCTCAGAGGGCTGCGGAGGCTCAGTCGTTGAGTATATTCAAGACAGAGATCGATAGATTTTTGAATATTAAGTGAATCAAGGGATATGGGGATCGGGCAGGAAAGTGGAGATGAGGTAGATGATCAGCCATGATCTTATTGAATGGCGGAGCAGGCTCGAAGGGCCAAATGGCCGACTCCTGCTCCTATTTCTTATGTTCTTATGGTGTCGCTGCCTGCAATCGGAACCTAACTGGACCAAGTTAGTTTGACCAGTCCCGCATGTCTTTAAAATGTTAGTGTGCAAACTTACAGATTCATATGAGACATTCCAAATATTTTGTGTTGCTGGCAAGTGTCAAGCACCAACCACTCAACAGACAACCTCGAGACTTGTGTTCAAATCTTACCCATCTTACGCCGCAGAAGGAGACCATACGGCCTTTTCGTGCACGTGGCAGCTCTTTAGAAAGAGCTATCCAATTAGTCCCACTTCCCCTGCTCTTTCCCACTAACCGTGTAAGTCTCTGTATTTGATTAATGTTAAAGAGTAGTTTGTTTAGGTCAGACTATATCTGGATGGCAGTGCCAGGGTCTTTAATTCACTGCTTTGATTGCCTGTTTCCAGTGGAGGTGGTCTAGAGGGGCCACATGGTTCCAGTTGTTCATGTAATGTTTCCTCAGAGACTTGGTTCAAAATTTATTGCAATGGAAGATTTAGCACCGTTGTTGTTTTGAATCTGTGCCTGCAACCGAGTCAAGTATTGTGCTTCTCCTGATAGTAAATAAATTTGATATTAGTTTTATCCTGAACTTATTTTTTCTACCATTCAAAATGGACAGGGTGATATAGTGGCTGGGTCATCATACCAAGATAACGGTAATCGTTAGTCATTTGGTACACTAAATAATTCATGCCATGTACAAGAGGCAAGTCTCAGTTCATAGGAGGCACAAGTCTTCTTATTGAAACTGTATTTTTGCAGTTAACAGGAGTTACATGTTGGGAGAACGCCCAAATTGCAACAGGGACCGTGGCGAGCAAATGGCAGAAGAGCTTCTGTAGTTTTCTGATGTCTCGGCTGAGAATTAAAGTTTGATGATGTAAACTGTAGTTCTTGTTTATACCTTTTCAGATTTGTGCGAATGTGGTGCAATATTGTCAAACACTGCTGATACAGAGCAGTACCGGGTCCCAGCATACCATCTGTCTCTTTACTCCTAGTCTTTCTGAAGGCACATCTCGCGAAGGAACTCGGCAAGGTAAACCTTCCGGCTTCACCCCTCCCCGCAAGCATATATTGCAATATGCTGACTGACAACTTCCATAGATTCCAAATCTTCATATCCCCTCCATCTTAAATTTTCCAAGCAGCATAGCAAACCACTGGATATGAATGTGACCACTGTGTAACGGGGTATGACTCTAACCGCTGTGTGACGGGGTATGACTATGACCGCTGTGTGACGGGGTATGACTGTGACCGCTGTGTGACGGGGTATGACTCTAACCGCTGTGTGATAGGGTATGACTGTGACTGCTGTGTGACAGGGTATGACTGCGACCACTGTGTGACGGGGTATGACTGCGACCGCTGTGCGACGGGGTATGACTGTAACCGCTGTGTGATGGGGTATGACTGTGTGACGGGGTGTGACTGTAACCGCTGTGTGATGGGGTATGACTGTGTGACGGGGTATGAATGCGACCGCTGTGTGACGGGGTATGATGCGACCGCTGTTTGACGGGGTGTGACTGCGACCGCTGTGTGACGGGGTGTGACTGCGACCGCTGTGTGACGGGGTGTGACTGCGACCGCTGTGTGACGGGGTGTGACTGCGACCGCTGTGTGACGGGGTGTGACTGCGACCGCTGTGTGACGGGGTGTGACTGCGACCGCTGTGTGACGGGGTGTGACTGCGACCGCTGTGTGACGGGGTGTGACTGCGACCGCTGTGTGACGGGGTGTGACTGCGACCGCTGTGTGACGGGGTGTGACTGCGACCGCTGTGTGACGGGGTGTGACTGCGACCGCTGTGTGACGGGGTGTGACTGCGACCGCTGTGTGACGGGGTGTGACTGCGACCGCTGTGTGACTGCGACCGCTGTGTGACGGGGTGTGACTGCGACCGCTGTATTACCGGGATTGGTTAGATTTTCTGAAGTCATCGTTTTCTAAACACGCGTTGCTTTTTTCTGCAGCCCATGGCATGTTCATGAGGTTTAGTCTTTTCTTGATAGATATGGGTTACAATTTTTATTAATGGGGATTTGAGGCCAAAGGATTTATTCACCGTTGTACATGTACTGGCACAAGTGAGTAGTGTTGCACACGTAAGTTCTTAACAAGACTTCCTAAAAAGAGGGCTGGTTGCATTGGGAAAAAATTGCCTGTTGCAAGCGAATGTTTTCCTCAGGCGGCATTCAGCAGCAGTCTCACACAGGCCATCACAGTCTCCTGCCTCAGGATCCTGATTGCCCATGTGGTTGGACTTGGCAGGGAGTCCCTGTCTCTTCTCGTGTCCTATAATTTTAATAGTATACACCGTGAAAGTGACTGAAACGGCTCCACACATCTCCCCGAGAAAGAAATCCCACAGCCAGCGGGACCATGAGAAAAGTAGAGGAATTGCACAAAAACAGAGTCCAAGAGGTGAGTGAGGGAAAGACCAGGAAAAGAGATGCAATGAATCCATTAGTAGCACTGGGCCAACGCTGTCGCCCATGATGCAGCTTGAAGTTTGAATCACGATTGTTTCTGGCAGAGGCGATGCCTCAGGAATAGAGCTTTGCGCCTGCCCATCTCTCACCTTGGATATGTCTAGTATTGACCGCTGATAACTAGGAACACGTTGGAGGGGGGACTGCGACCAGGATAAAACTATTGACATTTCCTAGCTCGAGCTCCACTGATGGGAATGTTATTTCTCCCCATTTGCAGATGCCCAGTTACCGATGGTTCCTTACTGGAGGCTGCCCAGCCTTGGAGTCGTCATGTTCCTGTTGAAGCAAAGTACAAATGATTTCTTCAGCAGCTACGAGAGCCACCGGCAGAGTGTGACCAAGTACCAGAATCTGCAACATCTGCCCCCGGATGAAATAAAGGAGGTGGGTGTGTGGTGTATTTTTTATTTCAGTGGCCTAGAACAGATGCCTCCCCTCACGGATTACAAGCAGCACAAGATGGTTTTGATTATTTTCAACCGTTTTCTCCCCTACCTCCATTCTGCAGGCTTTAATTCCACCTGGGCTGCATTCCATGAATACTGCCCTTCCCCCCACTACCTCGCCCGAGTGGCCATTCATCATGTATGAGCTTAAGACAGTGAGTGTTGCCAGGCCATTGAATCGTGGTGTGGATCTCCGTGGAGTATGACCTTGTCCTCACCTGATGTTCACACGTGCAGTTTCCAGCAGCGAGTCACCAGATAGCAATCGGAAGCATCAGTGATCTTCCCCTTCCCTGGTCTAGGGACACTGAGGACACTTGTAGCACCTGTATTGCTGTCCGTGCTGAGACCAGCTAACACTGAACCTGGGCGGGGGGCAGGGAGTTGGAGGGGATGAGAGGTGATGGTGTGAATTTGACCGCTGTGGCTACATTTTCTCTGCACTCACAGTGCCGCGGGTTTAGTAAAGGGTTACACTGCTCTAAATCAGAAGCAGATTTCCGCGCTGCAGTTTGTTTCCTCCAGTTTTAGGCCACAAGTAACAGAAGAACAAAGATAAATTAGCAAAAGCAGTGTTACTCCTGTGCAATGGTGCAGTGGTGGGACACTGATCCGGACCATGTCTGTCTTTCACACCAGTGACCTGTGTTCAAATGCAGTCCAAACGTGGGTGACTGATTTTGGTTCTGGATTAAACATTGACTTCCACCTTGACTGAGGATGGTCCAGCCTGGTAAAGCACTCCGTCAGGAGACACTCAACGTCTCAACTTGTGTTATCTGCTCGTTGAACTATTCGTTCTAGTAAACTATTTGCCTGGATCAATTTTATTAATTGCCTCCATAAGCCTCATTTGGATCACCTCATAGTCTCTTCCGAAGAAAATCAGCTCAACTTCCTTAACCCTTTCTTCATAAATTTCTGATATCCAGAATGCTCTTTGTACCCTGTGAAGGGCAGTCATGTCCTTCCTGTGTTTAGGTGCCCAGAGGACTCCAGATAGGTTCTGATGATCGGATGCAGCAACAAAATGCTGAAACAGTTCAACTGATTTTAACTCTCTGTCTCGTCTTCCACAGCTGTGCCAAGCATTAGTACCGGTTGGTGTGGACAAGATTTCAGCCGCTCAACGACAAGTTCTGGCCAGACGTCGGCTTGTTCAGCAGATCAATCACCGAGCGGAGCTGCTCTCCCTCTACTGCTGTATCTTTCACTGCCTCTTTCTTTCCAGTTTAACTTAGAAAGTGGGAAAACTTGCATCACCTCCAAAATTTGTCCCAGCTTCTGCCAAATTTTCAGATGTTTTAATGAAGGCACTAGATGGAACTCGGGGTGGAGGGCTTGTAGTGTACTGGGTGTTTAAAATATTTGTTTACATTGAGAAGCTGAGGTGCACGGTTAAGACCCATCATGCAAATCATCACTGTGACTGAAGACAAGCTAAGTTCAGAACCAGGTGCTGCCAAGTTTGTAGATTGTAGGAGGAAACAAAGTCGTCTTATTGTGTGTTTCCCTCTGTTTTATATTAGAAATAGTGAGTGGTCTCAGGAGTCCAAAAGTACTGCACCTGTAGGTGACGAATTGATTATAATGAGGCACCACCTAACATTAGGCAACCGCCCCAAACAGCATCAGTAAATTCCAGTTCACTGTGACTGAGGAACCCGCCTAACAAACACATCCAAAAACAAATCAAACAGATTGATTATAATTCATGAGATTTATAGCAATGTTCGTGAGTCACAGAAAGCACCTGCAAACTTTTGGCAGTGGTTCGGCGAATGAGCTGTAAATAGCCACAGTAATGAGTGACCTGTGAGCCAAGGAGCAGTAAAAATATTGAGCAGCACTAAGTAATACTGAAACGGAGAATGAAAGCTAAGCCACACAGAGAATGTGACTCCCCTAGTTAGGAGCCACGCATAAGAAATAAGAGCAGGAATAGGCTATGCGGCCCCTTGAGCCTGCTCCGCCATTCAATAAGATCATGGCAATGGAGTAGAGTTCACAAACCTTCACCAACTCCCTCCCCTACCCCCACAGTGTAGTTAAGAGCCCCTCCCCATCAGTTAAAGATCAGGGAAACACAGTCGCCATTCCCCATCCACCCCTTGCACACATACTCAGCATAGATTGGGCCCACCCTCTGTCTCCTCTCTCCACCACCCAATGAGTGTAAAGCATACAGAAGCACGAAGGTGCTCACATGGTGACTTGGGCCATCTTACCAAACCAAGGACAGGAACGGAAAGGTAAGGCTGGCCAGAATTCTGTAAAAGATAGGGACCACCCTCAATGAGCTTTGTTTCCACCCACATTGAGCAGCCATTATCCCCAACCCCACTGGGCAGAGCTTGTGTCTTCCTTCCCCTCATATGAGTACCAACCCCCACTGACCAGAAATTAGGATTTTCACCTACCGCCCACACCCCCCCATACTTCACACAAGCAGAAATCCAGTCACCACCTCTTCCCTACCGGCCAACTGAGCAGAAATACAGCCATCAACCTCCACACACTGAGCAGAAACAAGTACACCAGCCTCTTTCCCCCTTGAGCTGAACCTCCCCCCCCCCCCTCCCCCATACAGAAACTCTGCAAATCCGCTGCTAACTCCCAACCCCCTCACTTTGCACAAATTTGGCCAAACGGCGCAATTAGCACTCAGGACAAATTGGGCCTCTCTGAAACCCTGCTGGGGACAGTGAGGTTCTGTAGCCCACCGCCCCCAGTGAGGGCAAATCTAGCATTTCACCCTGTCCCCACCGAAGATCAAGGCCAGTTCCTCCCCCTCGTCCCACCACCCAAAAAAACACTCAACCAAAGACAAACTGGGTCTCCCAGTCCTGCTCGGACAAACTCCGCCTCCCCCATTCTCCTGCTAACAACAAATCCCAACCCCCCCCCCCCCCTCAAGCTAAGCAAAATCTCACCCTGCACCCAATGAGAAGCAAATTTCATATCGCTCTCTCTTCCCCCACCCCCACACTTGAGTCCAAAAGCATGAGTACGTTAGATCGCGTTCTCATCTTGCATTATCAAGCCAGCTGTGCTTTCCCACTTATGCCACTGACCTTTGTTTCCTTATTGGTGGGTGTGGATCAATAGCGTCTCCTTCTTAAATAAAAACAGATGCCACCTGACCTGAGTGTTTCCAGCACTCTCTGTTTTGATTTCCGATTTCCAGCAGCTGCAGTATTTTTTCTAATAATGCCTCCTGTTTGGTGGGTGGGTGAATAACGTCTCCTACAACAATACAAAAGCAAAGTACTGCAGATGCTGGAAATCTGAAATAAAAACAGAAAATGCTGGAAATACTCAGCAGGTCAGGCAACATCTGTGGAGAGAGAAACAGAGTTAACGTTTCAGGTCGATGACCTTTCATCAGAACTGGAAAAAGTTAGAGATGAAACAGATTTTAAGCAAGTGCAGGGGCAGGGAAAGGGAGGAGGGGAGGAAAGAACAAAAGGGAAGGTCTGTGATAGGGTGGAAGGCAGGAGAGATTAAATGACAAGGTATGACTACAAAGCAAAAGGAGATGTTAATGGGACAAGTTTAAGAAACAAAAGATGAGTCTAGAAGAGGTGTAAATGGGAATGGCAGAATAATCAGCCGCTGCCATGTGGAAAAAATAGGGGCAGAGGGTATGGTCTGAAATGGTTGAACTCTGTGTTGAGTCCAGAAGGCTGTGAAGTGCCTAATTGAAAGATGAGGTGCTGTTCCTCGAGCTTATGTTGAGCTTTGTTGGAACAGTGTAAGAGGCCGAGGACGGAGAGATCAGAGTGGGAGTGGAGCAGAGAATTAAAGTGACAAGCGACCGGAAGCTCGGGGGTCACGCTTACAGACTGAACGGAGGTGTTCTGCAAAGCGGTCACCCAATCTGCGTTTGGTCTCCCCAATGTGGAGGAGACCGCATCGTGAGCAGTGAATACAGTATACTAAATTGCAAGAAGTACAAGTAAATCGCTGTTTCACCTGTAAGGAGTGTTTGGGACCCTGGACAGTGGGAAGGGAGGAGGTAAAAGGGCAGGGGTTGCATCTCCTGGGCTGGCAAGGGAAGGTGCTGTGGGAAGGGGAAGGGGGTGTTGGGGGTAATTGAGGAGTGGACCAGGGTGTCGAGGAGGGAGCGGTCCCGTCGGAATGCTGAAAGGGGAGGGGGAAGGTGCGTTTGGTGGTGGGATCACGCTGGAGGTGGCGGAAATGGCGCAGGATGATCCGTTGAATGTGGAGGCTGGTGGGGTGAAAGGTGACGACAAGGGGGACCCTATCGTGGTTCTGGGAGGGAGGGGAAGGGGTGAGAGCAGAAGTGCGGGAAATGGAACGGTCACGGTCGAGGGCCGTGTCAACCACAGTAGAGGGGAATCCTCAGTTGAGGAAAAAGGAAGACCTATCGGAAGCACTAGTATGGAAGGTGGCGTCGTCAGAACAGATGCGACGGAGACAGAGAAACTGGGAGAATGGGATCAAGTCCTTACTGGGAGCGGGGTGGGAGGCAGTGTAATCAAGGTAGCTGTGGGAGTCAGTGGGCTGATAGTGGATGTTTGTCGATGGCCTATCCCCAGAAATGGTGACAGAAGTCAAGGAAGGGAAGGGAAGAGTCGGAGATGGACCATGTGAAGGTGAGGGAAGAAGGGTAATTGGAAGCAAAGTAAATTACATTTTCTAGTTCAGGGCGAGATACAGTCATCAATATACCAGAAACAGAAGAATGTCTCCTGTTTGGTGGGTGGGTGAATAATGTCTCCTGTTTGGTGGGTGGGTGGGGGGTGAATAATGTCTCCTGTTTGTTGGTTGTGGGGGAATAATGTCTCCTGTTTGGTGTGTGTGGGTGAATAGTGTCTCTTGTTCCTTGACCTATTTTAACTTTGCAGACATTGTGGAAAACTGTCTCTTTATCCTATGGCGACATCTGGAGTATTACTTCCTGTACTGTACCCCCTCAGACGCCCATGATTCCCTGAATATCCTGAGTGGATCCTACAGGGGCAGGCGACTCCAAGGTAAGCACCAGGTTTGCAGTTAAATGATGCATGTGCGTGACTGGCATGGAGACACTCCTTCCTAACGCAAGCCCCGCGGTCCAATTGTTTTCCACGTTCAGTCGGAGAGTGTTAGCATTTATTACCGCTTACAGTTACGCAATGGATGATCTATTTGTGCCTCGTTTGTATTCTCCTCTCTTGCTGACCAAGGTTCAATATCCAGTGCACCAGGCCACAGTGTGGAATGGGAAGATTTACATGAAGCTCGTGACCCACACTCCCAATAGCCTAGTGATAAAAAGCACTGCCAGGTGTGGCATTAGCCCATAGAAACCAGAAGTGCACAGATTCAATTCCTGGTCTGAGCTGAAGGTGCTGCAATTACCATCAGACTAGGGAGGTGTAAATAAAATCAGTCAGGGCTCCTGCTCTTAATAAGAACATAAGAAATAGGAGCAGGAGTAGGCCATTTGGCCCTTTGAGGCTGATCTTCCTCATCTCCACTTTCCTGCACTATCCCCATATCCCTTGATTCCCTTAATATTCAAAAATCTATTGATCTCTGTCTTGAATATACTCCACGACTGAGCCTCCACAGCAACTCTGGGGTAGAGAATTCCAAAGATTCACCACTCTCTTGAGTGAATAAATTTCTCCTCATCTCAGTTCTAAATGGCCAACCCCTTATTCTGAGACTGTGACCCCTGGTTCTCGACTCCCCAGCCAGGGGAAACATCCTCCCTGCATCTACCCTGTCAAGCCTTGTAAGAATTTTGTATGTTTCAATGAGATCACCTCTCATTCTTCTAAACTCTAGAGAATATAGGCCTAGTCTACTCAATCTCTCCTCATAGGACAATCCCCCCTCCCAGGAACCAGTCTGGTGAACCTTCGTTGCACTCCCTCTATGGCAAGTATATCCTTCATTAGGTAAGGAGACCAAAACTACACAATACTCCAGGTATGGTCTCACCAGGACCCTACATAATTGCAGTAAGATGTCTTTACTCTTATACTCATATCCCCTTGTAATAAAGGCCAACATACCATTTGCTTGCTGTACCTGCATGTTAACTTTCAGTGATTCGTGTGCAAGGACACCCAGGTCCCTCTGAACACCAACATTTCCCAATCTCTCTCCATTTAAAAAATACTCTGCTTTTCTATTTTTCCTACCAAAGTGGATAACTTCACATTTCTCCACATTATATTCCATTTGCCATGTTTTTGCCCACTCACTTAGTCTGTCTATATCCCCTTGAAGCCTCCTTGCATCCTCCTCACAACTTACATTCCCACCCAGCTTTGTATCATCAGCAAACTTGGATATATTACATTTTGTCCCCTCATCCAAATCATTGATGTAGATTGTGAATAGCTGAGGCCCAAGTACTGATCCTTGCGGTACCCCGCTAGTTACAGCCTGCCAAGCTGAAAAGTCTTATTTATTCCTACTCTCTGGTTAATGGACAGAAAACAATCCTCAGTCCATGCTTATATATTACCCCCAATCCCATGAGTCCTAATTTTGTGTAATAACCTCTTGTGAGGTACCTTATCAAATGCTTTTTGAAAATCCAAATACACTACATCCACTGGTTCCCCCTTATCCATCCTACTAGTTACATCTTCAAAAAACTCTTAACAGATTTGTCAAACATGATTTCCCTTTCATAAAACCATGTTGACTCTGCCTAATCATATTACGATTTTCTAAGTACCCTGTTACCACGTCCCTAATAATAGATTCTAGCATTTTGCCTACTACTTATACCAGGCTAACTGGCCTATAGTTCCCTGTTTTTTCTCTTCCTCCTTTCTTAGTCAGTACCTTCAATAGAGGAGAGAGAAATAATGCCCTTGATCCTTATTGACCACTCCATAAGAGTTGCAGCCCCATGCTGAGCACTCACTGCACTCAAGCAATGTTAGCACTCTGCTGCCTCTGGAAATTGATGGAAAACCCCACCGTTGGTCATAGAAACATAGACATAGAAACATAGAAAGTAGGTGCAGGAGTAGACCATTCGGTCCTTCGAGCCTGCACCGCCATTCAATGCGTTCATGGCTGAACATGCTACCTCAGTACCCCATTCCTGCTTTCTCGCCATACCATACCCTTGATCCCCCTAGTTGTGAGTATTATATCTAACTCCCTTTTGAATATATTTAGCGAACTGGCCTCAACAACCTTCTGTGGTAGAGAATTCCACAGATTCACCACTCTCTGGGTGAAGAAGTTCCTCCTCATCTCAGTCTTAAATGGCTTACCCTTTATCCTTAGACTGTGACCCCTGGTTTTAGTTTCCCCTAACATTGGAAACATTCTGCCCGCATCTAATTTGTCTAAACCAGTCAGGATTTTAAGCGTCTCTATAAGATCCCCCCCTCATTCTTCCGAACTCCAGAGGATACAAGTTCAGTTGATCCAGTCTTTCTTGATATGTCAGTCTGGCCATCCCAGGAATCAATCTAGTGAACCTTCGTTGCACTCCCTCAATAGCAAGAATGTCCTTCCTCAAGTTAGGAGACCAAAACTGCACACAATACTCCAGGTGTGGCCTCACCAAGGCCCTGTACAACTGTAGCATCACCTCCCTACTCCTGTACTCAAATCCCCTTGCTATGAAGGCCATCATGCCATTTGCTTTCTTGACTGCCTGCTGCACTTGCCTTCCCACCTTCAGTGACTGATGTACCATGACGCCCAGGTCTCGTTGCACCTCCCTTTTCCCTAATCTGCCACCATTCAGGTAATAGTCTGCCTCCCTATTTTTACCACCAAAGTGGATAACCTCACATTTATCCACATTGTACTTCATCTGCCATACATTTGCCCATTCACCCAACCTGTCCAAGTCACTCTGTAGCCTCCTAGCATCCTCCTCATTGTTCACACTGCCTGCCATTGATCATGGTTTGAACAGTAGTCATTTGACGATGGACATACACACCTGACTTTAGTCCTGGGTATCTATTGAGATGCAGTGGGCCTTCAGGATCTTGCTGCTACTGAGATACCAAGGAGATAAGAGGAGGGGGTGGGGGGGGTTGCAAAATCTTCAGTTGCGTCTACCAGATCAGAGGTCTACCCTCAGGACTGAAGTCAGAACTGGTCAAATGGAATATGGTCATCCCTGATCGGGACTTGTTTATTTATTCATTCTCAGGATGTGGACATCGCTGGCAAGGCCGACATTTATTGCCCATCTCTAGTTGGTAACTGAGTGGCTTACTCGGCCACTTCAGAAGGCAGGTTGGTGTGGGACTGGAGTTGTCATGGAAACTACAAAAAGCAGCAGAAGTAAAGATTGTTGGATCTGTCTTTGGTCACTGTTGGAGACTCTAAGTAGGATCCTCCTCACAGATTTGGCCCAGTGTAGTGTGAAGAGGATAAACTTCAGACAGAGGTAGACAGTGTTGGGCCCAGTCTTGCATACAAGTGATGCTGAATGCTGACCTGTTTTATATGTTTTATTAAACCCAGATTCCTACAGTCTCGATTCAAATCCTGACTCCAGGCGCTTTATTCTAAGTCAAGTAAACCAACACGATCTTGAGCAGGTAGGTTTCAACCTTGGTTACGACGCATATTATCAAGCAGTTCTATTCTTTTGGTCACCTTGTACTTGCCTGAAATGTTTATATTGTTTAATAAATAAATGAAGGACCTGACAATGACATTTTAAAAAGAAATTGCAGCTTTTTAAAAAAAAAAAATATTTGTACGCCATTGAATATTTGTTAAACAAATAATCGCAAGGGTCAGAGAGGAAGCTTTGTTTAAACCCTGGCAAAATCTCTAAAGGCATCCTAATCGGCTGTGATCCTGCTCAACGGTCGAATAAAGTACCGACACATCATGATCTGGACTCTGGGGCAAATAAGCCTTTCCGCAGCCCCTGTAATGGGATCACAGCCTTTCCTCAGCCCCTATAATGGGATCACAGCCTTTCCGCAGCCCCTGTAATGGGATCACAGCCTTTCCGCAGCCCCTGTAATGGGATCACAGCCTTTCCGCAGCCCCTGTAATGGGATCACAGCCTTTCCGCAGCCCCTGGAATGGGATCGCAACCTCTGTAATGGGATCACAGCCTTTCCGCAGCTGAGAGGTAATAGAGAATATAACGCTGTCATGTCTAGTGTCCCATGTTGGAGGCATGAGAATGAAATGCACAGCCACTGTCTTAGTGATGGAAAGATGTGTGGCTTGGGAGGGGTGTGAGAAAGATATCTGATCAACGGTCTGGTGAATCGGGCAAGGTTCAATTCTACATTTAACGACCGTGTGTTCCGGGTTTTGTCTTGTTCCTCCAGCTTCAGATTGACGCAGCAGCCAGCTTTGGGGAGTCTCTACAAAAGAAATTGCTCGACATCGAGAGTGTTTACTGCAAAGTGCGGACCCGGCACTTGTTTATTCAGGCGCTTGTTCGACGAATCCGTGGCCTTGCGAGAATAAAGAGGACTTGATGGTCTTCTGCTCAGTCACACAACTCTACACATCCACCAGCTGTTTTCTCCTCTTCCTCCTCTCCCATTGAAGTCGTGGGTTTCTGTAAGGCTCACAAAACTAGCTTAATTTTTTTTACCGAAAATGGAACTGTAATTACGATTAAATGTTATTTTCCAGAAAAAATAAACTTCAGTTTTCAGAACTAGTGGTTGAGTTTTTGTCTGAGACGAGCAGTGATGGGCGAAATAGATTGGCTGGTTCAGCTCCGCAAGATCAAGGATTGATCCAGATGAAGAAGGCCATTTGACTTTGTCCTTCCAAAATACTTTCCCTACTGTCCTCCCATTTCAACAACTGAAAGTAACGAGTCTACTAGCTTATCATGACTCAGAATGTCACAACAGGCACTGTATTCACCATTTTACAAATAAACCAAAATTGTCTATCTTATCAATGTTCTCCCTTTCCCCTCTCAAGCACACTGTCAGTTATTTCTCTCTCAACTTATATCAGTTGGTAGCACTCACGCCTCTGAGTTAGAAGGTCATGGGTTCAAGTACCATTCCAGAAACTTGAGCACATACTCCAGTGTAGTACCGAGCGAGTGCTGCACTGTCAGAGGTGCTGTCTTTCGGATGAGACGTTAAACTGAGGCTTCCTCTGCCCTCACAGGTGGTCGTAAAATATCCCATAGTATTATTCAAAGAAGAGCAGGAGAGTTCTGCTGGTGTCCTAGCCATGATGACATCAGACTCCTGGTAACTATGGACAAAGCCAACTTACTAACACTGGTGGTGAAATTGATTTGTAACGACGAGATCCCGCATTCCTTTCAATAGCACTATTTTGGAATTAAGAACAGTGTGACTGAGCACTTGGAGAAATTTGAGATGATTAGAGAGAGCCAACATAGATTTGTAAAGGGTAGGTCATGTTTAACAAACCTAATTTAATTTTTTGAGGAAGTAACTAAAGTAGTAGACTATGGATGTGGTTTATATGGACTTCCAGAAGGCATGTGATAAAGTTCCACATAAGAGACTGTTAGCTAAAATTAAAGCCCATGGAATTGAAGGAAAATTATTGACCTGGTTAGGAGATTGATTAGGCGGTAGAAGACAGAGAGTAGGGATATTTGGTATGTAATAATTGGAAGGAAGTGACTAGAGGTGTCCCACAAGGATCTGTGTTGGGGCCTCAACTATTCACTATTTTTTAATGACTTAGCTATCACAATAGAGAGCCATATATCCAAGTTTGCCAATGACACAAAGATTGGTCGTATAGTAAGTAGTATAGACTGGAATATAAAATTACAAAGAGACACTGATAGATTAAGTGGGTGGGCAAAACTGTGGCAGATGGACTTCAACTCAGGTCAGTGTGAGGTCATCCATTTTGGACCAAAAAAGGATCGATCCGAGTATTATTTAAATGGTGAAAAGCTAGGAACAGTGGAGGTTCAGAGATTGAAGGGTCCATGTACACAGATCACTAAAATCTAATAGGTACAAAAAATAATCAAAAAGGCTAATGGAATGTTGGTCTTTATAACTAGAGGGCTAGAATATAAAGGGGAGGAAGTTTTGCTACAGCTGTACAAAGCACAGGTTAGACCACATCTGGAGCACTGTGTACAGTTCTGGGCACCGCACCTTAGAAAGGATATATTGGCCTTGGAAGGAGTGCAGCTCAGGTTTATTAGATTGTTGCCAGGGCTCGAGGAGCGATTACACAAACTAGGCTTGTATTCCTTGGAATATAGAAGGTTAAGGGATGATTTAATTGAGGTATTTAGGATTTTGAATGGAATTGCTACAGTAGATAGATGCAACTTTTTCCGCTGGTGGGGGAGTCTGGGACAAGAGGGCATAACCTTAAAATCAGAGCCAGACCATTCAGGAGAGAAGTTAGGAAACACTTCTTTATGCAAAGGGTGGCAGAAGTGTGAAACGCTCTCCCAAAAAAAGCAGTAGATGCTAGCTTAATTAATAATTTTAAATCTGAGATCGATAGATTTTTGCTAGACAAGGGAATAAAAGGATATGGAGCCACGTCACGCTGTACAACTAAGGAGTAATGATTGGCACATTTGAAGTGTAGTCACTATTGTAATGTTGAAAACACAGCAGCCAATGTGTGCACAGCAAGATCCCACAAACAGCAATGTAATAATGATCAGATAATCTGTTTTTGGAGGGATAAATATTGGCCAGGACACCAGGAGAACTCCCCTGCTCTTCTTCCAAATAGTGCCATGTGATATGGCATGAGAGCAGACGGGGCCTCGGTTTAACGTCTCGTCGGAAAGAGGGCACCTCCAACAGTGCAGCACTGCCCCCAGTACTGCGCTGGTGGAGTGTCAGCCTGAATGATGTGCTCGAGTCTTGAACCCACACCCTTCTGACGCAGAGGCAAGAGTGCTGTCAAATGAGCCATTGCTGACCCTCCTTCAGATTAAATTGTTCCGTTATCAGGATGAATTATGATCATGGACACTAGTGCACCGTGCCTGACTAAGTCAAGTCCTGTTCTTATTACATGTGATTCTGGGGTTTTTATTGGAGTTTTGAGGATCCCATCCTGCAATTCTGTCCATTTTTCCCTGACAACTTTCACCATGATTGAACACATCTAGCTTTCACTTTTGGAGTCTTTGGACCAAGCTCATTTCACTTCTGTCTCTCTCCTCCATTTCTATCTCGTTCCCTGCTCCTTTACTTCTCACTTGCCTTCTTCCCCTTCCTTTCTTACTGGTCTGTTTTAATCTCTTTGTCTCTGCAACCATCGGTATGGAAAAGCAGCAAGATCGGGACTGATGAGCGCCTGAGTTATAGGCGGTGGGTTGGAGACAGCGACATCCAAGGTCACTGGGTCTTGCTGCGAGGGGAGGCTGTTGTATGCTTCTGGGGAACGAGGTAGTCTGAGAGGCCCTTGGATGGATGGCCTCATGTGTGAGGTACAATCTGTTAGGTGTGTCGGGGTTACAGCCACCCGAGAGGGTAGACGAGGCCTCGGTTTAACATCTCAGCCAAAAGATGGTACCTCTGACAATATAGCACTTCCTCGGTACTACCCTGGAATATCGGCCTGGATTATGGGCTCAAGTCTCGAGTGGGGCTTGAACCCACAACCTTTTGCCTCAGAGACAAGTGTGCTGCCACTGAGCCGTGAGCTGACACCGTAAGGGTGAGCGGCCCAGCCCATCCTGAGCATTACTTTTATTCCTTGCTGCTGGGTCAGCTGTTTCTGCGGACCGGGATCTTCTAGGTGGGCTGTTGGAAATGGCGGAGTGGGCTGGATTTGGCCTGTGGGCCGGGCCTGAAGTGGAGCACTGAGAATAAGCATGTACAAGGACAAATTGTTTTTTTTTTAAAAAATCTTTATTAATAGATAAGATGAACCTGTTAACGTAGAATGGTACAGCCAAACAATCACTGCACTCACACTATCCAGGAATTACAAGCAAGAACAGTCATGTCAGTCCACATGAACCATCTCAAGGAGGGAGACACCACTCAGTATGATTCACAACATTCTCATGCAAAAATCACCACCATGGCTTTCACATGACAGCTTCATGTGAATAAAGTTATCTAGCGACAGGTCCAGGACACACGGCTACTGGGATCAGAAGTGACAAGTCGCCGCCTTATGTTTTTCGAGAAGGCGGACACTATTATGGGATTCCTCTCCGAAGCCGCAAAGAATTTCCTGTTGACAATAAGCAGACAGCCAAGAACCAAAGTCTGTTTGGTTTTCATTTGTGTATTTATTGAATATCGATAATTTTTTTTTTGAAATGGAAGAAATTGTCCATAACAGCGGGAAGTGAGGAGAAAGAAGTTTCTGACTGAAGTCTGTAATGGAAGCACAAATCCAATAGGGAGCTGGATAGTTCTTCTTTGGCAAAGTAAATGATTGAGGGGTTTAAGAGATGAGCACAAGCTGGGATCGTTTTAGCTTTGGGACCAGTCAGACTGACCACAATGGGGTTTGTTAGGCCCCACTGCTCCTAAAATATCCCGGTACCAGTAAAGAGTAGTTTGTTCTGATGAAGACACTCACTGTATCGGTGAGCACTCTGTTTTACAACAGACAAGTGTTGTTCTTTGCAAGTATACCGAGTGACCTTTTAGCAGATCCAAACTTAGAAGCTGCCCCTCCAAGGCAGGCGCAGGTAATTCTTGGACATTAATTCAACTAAACACACAAAGATTTTACACGGATTCTTCTTTCACTTTTTCCTCCCCTCAGTGCAAACGTCGCCCAATATTTTTCTTCTGATTCCCCAAAAAGTCAGAGAATGAATCAGTTCACAGAACCTGACCTAAAAACACACGTAGTAACCATGGTGAAATGGTCTTCTACCTCATATTATTACACAAACATGCAAATCATTTACATCTGAGAACGCATTTGTTACTCCCCGAAAGGACAATATCAGGCTGAGATTTGGATGCCTCTGGCGAGCTTGTGCATCGGACCAAACCCAAGTTCACAGAGGCCTGCTCGATCTGAGCCCTGTTGACCCATCACCATTTGGCTGACCCGCTTTTCAGTGCAAAGCTGTTTAAACACTCTGGGCTGGATTTTGAATGACCCATGGAGTCGGGTTTGGAGGCGTGTGGGGGGTTAAATTTGCAGGGTCGGGGTTTCCGACCCCATCCCGACACCATCCCGCCTCCACGCAATTTTGACAGAATCAGTCGCGGGGTTCCCGACTCCGTCCCGCCTTCAAGAGGCGGGAGAGGCCATTAAAGCCCTTAACAAGCCCTAAATTGGCTCTGTAATGCCATTTTGAAACGCTGTAGCTAGTTTAACCCTCTTCTGATGTGAAGCACGCCTGATGTGAAACACTCCAGTGAAACCTGGCGGGAGCACAAGTGGATAGCTGACTATCGGCTGCAGGTCCACTATTACAACGGAGATGTGATGAAGGTAGTAGTAGTAGTATTAGGTCTCAACGTCGCCTCTGATGCTGCTGCATTGAATGTCTTCAGAGACTGCCTGGGAGGACTTGCTTGGCAAAATAATTCTTTCTCTCTCTCTCTCTCTCTCCTTCCTCCTCCCCCCCCCCCCATATTTTGCATCCAGGTCCACTCACATCAAAAGCAAGCCAGGCAGGTCCTCTCTCACCAACAGTCTCTGCTAGGCAGTCAGCAATGATGACATCATCAGAGGCGACTTTCAGACTGAAAACACTAATTAGTTCATGGGTTCCCACATGCTCCAACTCAATTGCCCAATGAAGTGAAAATTGCATCAGGCACCCACATTAATCTGGAGTCGGGGGGGAACACGAAATGCGGATTACACGACCCGAACCCGACCCCAAGACAAAATCCAGCCCATAATGTCTGGACCAAGCAATTTCTATGTGGACAAGTCTTGGTTACATATTTATAATGTAGGATGTTTCTAGACCACATTTCTCACACAGGACTTCAAATCCTTCCGTCCACCCTCTGTTGGGAGGGCATGTTGGTCCGGGGAGCTTTGCCGTTTGTTTCAATGCAGCCTCCCCTTCACTGGTAAAAAAAAGTTTTGTATACGACAGCACCACTTGTAAATTATAGGTTTTAAATTTCGATCAGTTTGGACAGCTAACCAGACCAACGGCTGAGAGTTATTTCTGTGCTCTTTGTATACTGGACTGGTCGAGGGCTACAGTGGTGTATGAGGTTCGTGTGTGTTTGGGGAAGGGAAGATGGGGGGGGGGGGGGGGGGGGGGGGCGCGGTCTCTGGACAATCCTTGATGATTTGGCCGACTATATTATAAGACAGAATGTTGCTTCAAATTTCGAGGCATTTTTTTCACTTCATTACCGTGCAAACTTAAACCGTTGGCTGGCCAGCCTTCACCTTGTTGATCTTTCTCACACGCGTATAGAGCATTAAGGGCGACTGAGCCTCAATAATAACCCAGCGCAAACCAGAGGGCAGCACAGAAAGGAAAGCCCAATAAAGAATCAAGAGGATGTCACTGAAGGCGAGTGATGAAAGGTCAGTGAAGGTCACTGAGTGTGGCACTGGATGGTCACTGATAGTTGCAGGTTAATATTTTCAATTCTAATCTAGGCATCTGGCTGGTTTGAGAAAATACTCAAATTTAACAAAGCATCAATCTTGGAAATTTATAAGCTTGTCTTGACAGGAGAAGGAGCTTTCTTTTTTTATATTTCATGCTCACTTTACCCGCCCCCCCAATCAAAAAAAACACACCACCTCCCACACAGGTACTCCTCCGGGCTGTTTTACTCCCAGGTCTAGCAGCATGGCCATAGTTACTCCTGGCCTGTGGCAGAACTGGTGCATCTTCACTTTATTCCAATTTTTCCTCCCTCCTTCTGAACCAACAATCTGCTGTGACCCTCCAGAGATGCTGGGTCTCCTGGCCTATAAGCACAGCCCATAACTGCACTGTGCCATGAACCAGTCCAGGACAGAGCCAGCTTCACTGCCAGCATTCCACTCTCCGTAAACTTCAGCTCATCCAAAACTCTGTTGCCCGTATCCTAACTCGCACCAAGTCCTATTCACCTGTGCTCACTGCCCTACACTGGTTCCTGGCCCGGCAACACCTCAATTTCAAAATTCTCATCCTAGTGTTCAAATCCCTCCATGGCCTCTCACCTCCCCATCACTGTAACCTCCTCCAGCCCTACACCCCTCCAAGATCTCTGCGCTCCTCCAATTCTGGCCTCTTGCACATCCTCGATTTCCTTTGGTGTCAAATGTTGTTGCTTACACTCCTGTGAAGCGCCTTGGGACATTTTACTCTGTTAAAGGTGCTGTATAAATGCAAGTGGATGTTATTTCTCATATAGCTTTGAGGCTTGTTTTATGTGGTCAACGCAAAATGATGTTCACAGGCTCGAAGCATTCTTTAACTGTGACTGTAGCCTTGTCCCTGGCCAGGAGGTATGTAGAACAGGAACTTCCTGTCGGCAGCCATGTTGTTATCTGTGAAGAAGGAACCACAGTGATGGTGGTCTTGTCTTCAGTGTGTCAACGGCACTTTGAAGGCGCTGACCCAACATCAACACACCTGAAGGAGGATAGCCTGACCTGATACCTCACTCCTTTTAAATGCAGATTTCGCCATTCATCAGCAGTCTTGTTTGGGCCAGTGAAGCCACGTGCAGAAACCGTCTTCCCAGCAGGAAGACACTCATACTCTCAGTCATCTTCAAAAAGTGAAGGGCTATCCCTACTCATCAAGCATCAAACACAGCGGCAGAAGGGACAGACCGTGCTTTCTGCTGACCCATGAGGTAAATTACATGGTGCAGCAGTGAAGAGCGTGAAGAAAGTGTGAAGAGCAAGGAGGAACCGGGTAGAGCATGGTGAGACCATGATGCGGTTAGTGGAAGCTTTGAGCACCATTCCAGGTATAGGCTAGCAAGTGACTCCGGACAATACTTGGAACCAAGTACATCTCATTCAATTAAATCCTTTCGGCAACTGTTTACTGAGCATCAGAAGGTTGATTTAATTTACTTCTGCTTGGAAGATACCATCCAGAGGTTTTTTATTTCCCCACTTGTAAGAATATTGATATGTTTTTACATTGTTTTTAATACAGAATGAAGACAGCTCCCTAATGTAGGAATTATGGTTAAACCACACGAGATGATCAGAATTGGTTAAAACTGTATGTTTGCAGATGCCATCTTTGACCACAATGACACACCTGAGTAAAGTTATACTTCGGGAAGAGCAAAGATAGGAAGCAAGGATTGCTGAGATAACATAGGAACAGGAAGATAGTATTAAAACTCAGCAAGAATCAGGCAATGTGCCTGTTAAGGATGCTTGTTTGCTAAAACAGTATAAAAAGAGGGTTACAAAGCAAAACTCAGTTAGGAACTTTAGCTACCTTCAAGGAGAGGTACTGTGAGCGGGCTGGACGGGAAATTGCTTGCGATTCCTGGGGAGTTCTTTACACGTGAGTTTTCCAGATGTAGGACTGTGTGTACTGGTCTGTATGTAGTCTTAAGGTGAATGTTTTGAAAGAATAATAAATGTATTTAATTGTCAGACATATTACTGTCTCTAGATTCCACAATCTATGTTATTAAAAGGTTAAGAAGGATGATCTGAGAAACCTAGGGCCACAATCCAAGTGCAAGATACCATCAAGGTGTTAAGGCAAAGCAGATCAGGAAGTAGTGGTTTGGTGACACCAAACTTGGGGTGTAAAGGTCTGTAGCCTGTAGGCGGAAGGGAAGGCGCAGGCCGATGAGGAGTTCCACAGGTTAGAGGTCCTGGGAAGTGTTCAAGTGAGCGATGGTCTGGTGAATTTTCATTTCAACGCAGTGAAGGTGCAGGGAGAGGGGAGAGTGTGCTGGAACCATATCTAGATTTTAGGAGGAACTGATTTTTGAACGTGCAGCTCCCAACACTCCTATGGCGTGCCCGATACTGCTGTGAACAGAGGCCTCACCATGCACTCAATGGCAGACTGCAGCGCTGACAACCATTCATGCGACATGACCAGACCCCTGCACTGCAGGGTACAGAGGCGAGTGATATCGAACCTAGGAACAGGAGGAGGCCATTTAGCCCCCTCAAGCCTGTTCCACCATTCAATGAGATCACGGCTGATCTGTGACCTAACTCCATATACCCGCCTTTGGCCCATATCCCTTAATACCTTTGTTTAACAAAAATATATCAATCTCAGATTTCTGATTAACAATTGACCTAGCATTTGCAGAAGAGTTCCAAACTTCTACCACCCTTTGTGTGTAGAAGTGTTTCCCAATTTCACTTCTGAAAGGTCTGGCTCTAATTTTTAGGCTATGTCCCCTTGTCCTAGACTTACCAACCAGCGGAAATAGTTTCTCTCTATCTACCCTATCAGTTCCCCTTAATATCCTGAAAACTTCGATCAACTCACCCCTTAACCTTCTATATTCCAGGGAATACAACCCTAGTTTGTGTAATCTCTCCTCGTAATTTAGCCCTTGGAGTCCAGGTATCATTCTGGTAAATCTACGCTGCACTCCCTCCAAGGCCAATATATCCTTCCTAAGGTATGGTGCCCGGAATTGCTCGCAGTGCTCCAGGTGTGGTCTAACCAGGGTATTGTATAGCTGCAGCATAACTTCTACCCCCTTGTATTCTAGTCCTCCAGATATAAAGGCCAACATTCCATTAGCCTTTTTGATTATTTTCTGTACCTATCCATGACATTTTAAGGTTCTATGTACATGGACCCTTAAGTCTCTTTGGACTTCCACTGTTTCTAGCTTTTCACCATTTAGAAAGTACTCTGTTCTATCCTTTTTAGGTCCAAAGTGGATGACATCACATTTGCCTACACTGAAATACATTTGCCACAGTTTTGCTCATTCACTTAATCTATTAATATCTTTGTAAATTTATGCTTCCATCTACACTGCCTACAATGTCGCCTATCTTTGTGTCATCGGCAAACTTGGATATGTGGCTCTTTATCCCATCATCTAAGTCGGTAATGAATACAGTGAATTGTTGAGGCCCCAACACAGATCCCTACGGGACACCACTAGTCACGTCCTGCCAATTAGAGTACCTGCCCATTATCCCTACTCTCTGTCTCCTGCCGCTCAGCCAATTTCCTAATCAGGTCAATGATTTGCCTTCAATTCCATGGGCTTCAACTTTAGCCAACAGTCTCTTATGAGGGACTTTATCAAATGCCTTCTGGAAGTCCATATAAATAACATCCATAGACATTCCCCTGTCCACTACTTTAGTCACCTCTTCAAAAAATTCAATCAGGTTTGTCAGGCATGACCTACCTTTCACAAATCCATGCTGGCTCTCTCTGATCAACTGAAATTTTTTGGGGTGTTCAGTCACTCTATCTTTAATTGTAGACTCTAGTAATTTCCTGATAACAGATGGACTATAATTCCCTGGTTTCCTTCTCTCGCCATTCTTAAATAGCAGAGTGAGATGTGCAATTTTCCAATCTAAAGGAATGGTTCCTGAATCGAGAGAACTTTGGAAGATTATCGTTAGGTCATCTGCAAAGTTCTCACCTACTTACTTTAAACCCTGGGATGGAAACCATCTGGTCCTGGGGATTTGTCACTCTTTAGTGCCATTATTTTCTTCATTATTGTTATTTTGCTTATGTTAATTTTATTGAGTCCCTGTCCCTGATTCAAGATTAGTTTCCTTAGGATTTCCGGCATGCTATCTCTTCTACTGTAAATACTGACGCAAAGTAATTATTCAGCATGTCCACCATTTCGTTATTTTCATTTACAATATCATCAGTTTTCAAGGGGCCCACATTGCTCCTGACCACCCTCTTTTCCCTAATATAATTGTAAAAAAAAAGTGTTGCCTTTGATATCCCTTGCAAGTTTTTTTTCATATTCCCTTTTTGTAGCTCTATCTGTTTTATCACCTTTTGTTTTTCTTTGCATCTCTCCTTGCCACCAAGATCTGTGGTATTGCTTGCATTCTTGTATGTTTTTTCTTTTAGTTTTATGTTGTCTTTTACCTCTGTAATCGTCCAGGGCTGTTTTTTCTGCGAAGTAGAGATCTTGCCCCTCAGGGGTATGAACTGGTTCTGTAACACGTTAAATTATTTTTTGAACTCCTCCCACTGATCTTCTGTCATTTTACCCATTAACAGGTTTGCCCCATTTACTGTGGACAGTCTCTGTCTCATCCCGTTGAAGTTGGCCTCACCTAAATCTAGAATCTTAGTAGCTTTTTCGCGTTTCTCCCTTTTAAACACTACGTTGAACTCGATCATATTATGATCCATATTAGATAAATGTTCGTGCACCGTTCAGCTATTAACTAAATCTGACTCATTTCTCATTACTAAATCTAATATGGCCAGTCCCCTTGTTGCCTCTAGGACATATTGTTGCAGAAAACTATCCTGAACACACTCAAGAAATGCGTTAACTTTCTGACATGAGCTAGTCTGCTTATCCCAATCTATATGAAAGTTAAAATCCCTCATTAAAACCACTCTGCCTTTGCTACATGTTTGTCTAATCTCTGCATTTATATATTCTGCCACTTCACAGCTGCTACCAGGGGGCCTATACACAACTCCCACTACAGTCTTAAATCCTTTTCTATTTCTTAATTCTACCCTTAAAGTCTCCACTGCCTGCTTACCTCTCGTTATATCCTCTCTTATCATTGAAGAGATTTCATCCTTAATCACTAAGGCTACTCCTCCCCCTCTGCTATTTTCCCTCTCCTTCCTGTAGACTTTATAACCTGGTATATTCAGTTCCCAGTCCTGACCATCTTGCAGCCGTGTCTCAGTAATGGCGACCACGTCATACCCTCTAAGTTGAATTTGCTCCTGTAATTCATTCAATTTGTTCCTTATACTCCGTGCGTTTGTATAAACAACACTTATTTGGGCCACACACCCGAACCTGTCTTTCTGCTGTAATGTTGTTTTTCTCGTACATTTCTTATTTCTCGCTCCTGATTTAATTACTTTATGGGGGAAAAATTCGTGTTAGTCAGCAAAGTTGCCGGTATCACAGCCGCAACGCTAAGTGAGTGAAATTGGTCTGGGGGGCATGGAGATAGGTGGTGCAGCGCTCACCTTCCATACAACGCTGTCCTGGTGGCGTTGCTGGAGGGATCCGGGACGAAGGTCCTGTCCAGGTCCGGCGCTGCAGCTTCCCACAACCTCTGTGAGCGAAGCTGTGGAGCTCGCAGGGAATTGTGGGCAATGAAGAGGTCTGAGAATTAAAGGGGCCACGCACACTGAAGCAATACAAAATAAAATGCAGCGAATCAATACATTTTTCAGCCCTTTCTGGTCAAGGTCAGTGAATGCATCTTCAAAAGCCGTCTCCTACCAACTGCACCACTAGCCTCACACACTGTTCAATGCACAACCCCCAATCACTCACCTACCAATAATCTGCATAAATAACGAGGCATATCTCCTATTCCTAGCCTCACCTCACCCCCTTGGAGGAGACGGTGCAGGCCATTCTTGGCAGGGGCATGATTGAGCCCTTGGCCAGCGGCGGGGCTGAAAGGATACAAGATGCAGTTATCCTTGTACATTATCCTCCTTCTGGCATGCACCTCTTGCTTTCCCACCCTCCCGTCAGCACAACTCCACCCTTGTGCCTTCCTCATTTCACACACCCAAGAAATGCAGCCTGCCCAACCAGTGGGTCAACAAGAAGAGGCAGCCTGCTCAGCCAGTGGGACTGCAGGCAGCTGATTCCATCCGGGATATCCCAGCCACAAAGGGGCTGTCTGGGATGCATCCTTCCATCTGATTCCTCCTCTTCTGCGTCTTCCTCTTCCCTCTGCAAGTGGATGCTGCAAATGTGAAATGACAGCATAAAATGCTGCAAATACTCAGTTGGTCAGGCAACATGTCGACCTGAAACTCTGTTTTTTTCTCCACGGATGTTGCGTGACCTGCTGAGTATTCGCAGCATGTTCTGTCTTCTCAAAGGCCTTCATTTACCATCTGAGCCCTTGCAAGCATCCAGCAGCACTCCATACACACTTTAAAACTTTTCACATCTAATGCAGCAAGCCACCACTTCAATAAAATCAAAAAAACAGTCCAAACTCTTAAACTCAAAATTACCTGAATGATGTGTGTGACCCTTTAAGAGCTGCAGACATCATCACTGTCAGCCTGCTTGCACGCCAGGTTAACCTTAGGACCCAACGCTAGGGTCGAAGTTCACGATGGTGACGTTAAGTCGGTGTTGGACGCCAATTAACGTCATCACGCCGCCATTTTCTTTCAAGGGTGCTGCCAGTTACCGGCAGTGCAAAGGGGGGAATGGGAATATGGCGGCCGCTGCAGGACCCACCACTAGCTGGCGTAAGAACGGCAGCCGCCATTTTATCGCCATTTCCTGGCGCTACGGAGTGTTGGTAAGGACATGAATTTCTAGCCCATTATCTTTTAGTTTTCCCTTTACTGTAGTGCCTAAAGCACAATTTCTGACTGTTACTCTACTCGCTTCCCTTTTGTTTGTTTTAGAATTATTATTTATACTACCTCTTCCACCTGACTGTTCAACATCTTCTAATACCCTCTCTCGGAAAGCTGGCCGCCTTCAGATAAGCTATCCCCTGGACCACTCAGTAGGGGCAGTTAGCCTGCCAAAGCATGGCCTTGCACCTGCTGGACCCTCATCAACCCCTCGATCACCAGTGCCCCGTGCTTCTTCAGCCCCTTCACTAATTGTCACAAAGGGGCGGGGAGGACGATTTTAAGAGTGAACGGGATCAGGGCAGCCGGGGCCCAAAACTCAAGCTCTCCGCAGCGCGAGGCATGGGAGGTTTCAACTCTACATAATCTGAGGCAGTGCCCCTGCCTGAACCCAGCGGGAGGAGTGGCCTGGCCGGGGGGCCGGAGTGGGATTTCAGGCGGTGGCGGGAGGCCCGCCGCTGTGGATCCGATCCAACCGTCCCTGGCTTTAGGTCAGTTTCTGGGATGGTGTTCGGGAGTTCGGAAGGGGAGGGCAGCCTGGGAGCAGAGGAGGCCCAGGGTTTCCTTGTGGAGCCTGGAAGAGCACCTCCTGTCCCACAAGGAAACAGCAAAGGAAATGGAAGTAACGTAGCTTGTTGGGTCTTTTCCATCACTGGACCCACTTCTCGACAGGTTTGGTCTGGTGGGGAAACCACCCGGGCTTCCCAGCGCCGGCCTGGGGTTGAGATTGCAGTCGGGTCCCGATGACGTCATCAGAGCCTGATTTGCATATTTAAACAAGGACCCCGCTGGCTTCAGACGGGTGTCCTTGGCACCTGTAACTTAAAATTTCACTTGGCAGGATCCGGGCCGGAGGCCAGCCGGTATGTGTCCCACTCCATTTTAACTGTCAGAATTAAAGATCTCCTCTTCCCCCAAATCTGTATCTGTGCTGGTGCCTGATGCGAGTGTGTCTGGTGTCTGCTTTTCTTTCGGCATGTGCTTGAAGGCCTCAGCACCGTTTCTGAGGCCTGCGCGAGGACCCCGCGGGAAAGGCACCCGCTTAATTGGAAGACAGCTCACCCCACGGGTGCACAGCGGCCCCTGCACTTATTGAAAAATGTCACGCCTTCATCTTTAGGGGGGCTGGATCCAGTCCCGGACTGGAGTCTCTGGTGGTCCCCACATCGGCCCCACACAGTGACTGTTGCCTACAAAGAGATGGAGGCGGCAAGTGAAGGTTAAGCTGGAGGTGTCGCCCAAGCTATGGGTTAAGTACCATGGAGTTGTTATGCTTTGTGCTCACTCATATACAGAACCATACAGCAACATAAATGGTTGGAGTCTGGTCTTGGAAGCTCATTTGGAAAGTGTCTGTTGGAGGCAGCAAATGTCTCATTAAGGGAGAAATAATTTGTATTGATATGGCCCTTTTCATATCCACAGGACGTCCCAAAGTTCGTCAGAGCCAATGAATTACTTTTCTGAAGTGTGGTCACGATTGTGCCGGCCAATGTTCGTGCAGTGAGGTCCTACAAACAGCAGGTGAGGAGAATAGGCAGTTAATCTGTTTCTGGTGGTTGAGGGAGAAAAGTTGACCAGTGCCATCTCGTTGTGATGGCCATTGCATCACAATACAGACACTCTTGAACCATCATGTGATCTCCTGGGGACCCCAAAAGAAACAAATAAAAACCCAGGCTAGGTAGGGACAAAAAAAAATCTGAAAATCTCTCTCCGAACCCTTTAGGCAATCAAAGCTAGTCCAGGAGACCCCATTGACCCTGGGGCCAGGGGATCTTTTATGTCCACCTGAGCAATTTAACTTCTCATCTGAAAGATGGATTAGTTAGTTTTTTTCTCATTGTAGACCTGGAACAGCAGCTTGCCAGTGGGTCAGGACAAGACAACACCTCACGGCAGCCCACGTCCCTCTCACCAACATCTGCAAACACCAGCAAAACTACACAGATCTCCGAAGGATGCAAGTAGTCAGCTGAAGGAGGTGGCACAGGGTGAGTAACAGGGCAGGGCTGCCTGCTATAAAGCCCTTACTCCTGGACCTTGCTCCCAGCCCCTTCTCAGGGGACTGGGGGCAAACAGTAAGGCCCTCTCTCCGAGGGCACAGCTCCGTTGGGGTGTCCAGCACACGGACATCCAGGAAAATGAGGCGGAAAGTGTGTCAACCAATGTTCCCGTTAAGCTGCACGGCCACCGACCGTACAACGGTAACAACCGCGCCTGCGCGAAAAACTGAATGGGCCGCACAGCCACTTAAAGGGCCCACGTACCCTAAAAAAATTACAGGGAACACTGGTGTCAACATCATTCATTCTTATTATGGGCAGTTGCCTATATCGGGCAAATGGCACTAACCATTTCCCAGCACCATAGGCGTCAATTATAAAGGCGGCACTTATAATGTATTAGGCGCGCTGTCTATTTTGGGCAGTTCAATAAGTTCTTTGCACCTTGTTAATCCCCTGATCTGACCGAGTTACACAGCGTTGTTTTGAAACCCTGGAGGCAGGAGGTCAGCTTGTGAAATCAGCCCTCTGTCTCAGTACTTGCATCCAGCTGATGGGGCCCTAAAGCCACCAAACGTTTTCTCTATTGTGATTGGCTGTTGCCTAGAACCTGCAGCTCGGTGACTTCCCAATGCCCTAACTAGAGAAGCTGGTCCAAGTGACAAAGTGCTCACACAGTGACGTACATGTACACAGTAGTGAGGAGGCTTCATAAGGTGTTAGGCTGTACTTGGTGATCCGTTCGACCAGCCCTTATAGTGGGCAAATCGCGTTAACACCAACTATAAGGGGCTGGGGACTGTAATTTCAATGTACCAGACACGAATGCTTTGTCCCCCTTCCCACAGGGGAAATCCCAGAGGTACAAAGGCAACTTAAAGAGAGCGCAAATTCGGTGTCGCCAGGTACAAGGCCCTGATCGGAGGGGCACATGTGCTGGGGGTATGTTGGGCCTATTAAATGAACTGAAGCTGGAAATACCTGGGTTCAGGTCAGATCAGGGGCCGTGCACTTTAGGTCGGCACCATCTGACTTCAGCCCGAGATGGAAGGGGAAGGAAAACTGACCCTCTCACCTCAAGGGAGCTGCCTGTTCTGCAGAACTCTTAGTAAGAGTTTCCGTTCGGTCAGTTTCTCTGTGATGTTGGCAACATGTGCTCCGATTTTAACTCGGCGCGGGAGTCAGGTGGGGGGCGGGGGATAGGGCCGAGGCGAGCGCCAGCATCCCCCCGGACCTTGGCAGTGTAAGGTCTCGGGCGATTTTAACGCCTGGGCCTCGCTTGCACGTCCCCCTCTGCTGGTCAGATGGCTGGTGGGGGGCGGGGGGGGGGGGGGGGGGGAACGGAATGTTGGGCAGCCGGGACCGAAGGAACAGCTCCCTGGCACTCAGGTAAGTTGTGGTGAGGGGGTTTCGGGAAGTTTGGGGCAGAGGAAGCCTAAACTTTCCTTGTGGGGCCCCGAGGAGATCTCCTGCTCGTCCTGGCCCCACAGGGAAAGTAAAAAAACTGACCTGTTTGGGCTCTTCTGGCTCCGGCTCCTCTTCCCGCTGTCTTCACCTGGCCGGAAAACCACAATGACTTCCCCGCTCGTGCCCTCAGTTAAAATAGCAGTCAGACCCTGACGACATCATCAGGTGGGTGTTCTTGACACCTACTCAGAAGAACAGTTTAAAATTCTGAAGTGCGGGAGGTCAGCGGGTAAGTCTCCCGGAGGATAACAGGTCGGCCATTTAGGACTGAGATGAGGAGAAATTTCTTCACTCAGAGGGTGGTGAATCTTTGAAATTCTCTGCCTCAGAGGGCTGTGGAGGCTCAGTCATTGAGCATATTCAAGACAGAGATCGATAGATTTTTGAACTCTAAGGGAATCAAGGGATATGGGGATTGGGCTGGAAAGTGGAGTTAAGGTCGAAGATCAGCCACGATCTTATTGAATGACGGAGCAGGCTCGAGGGGCCGCATGGCCTACTCCTGCTCGGATTTCTTATGTTCTTATGATTTTAACTGTCCGCCCATCTGGTTTCACAGTAAAAATATGCCAAATGTTACCAGAAAACGAAATTAAATCCCAAAGAAAAGACATCAAAAATATTTCCACCTGTCCCTTTAAATTGGAAGTTGAAGCAGCTTCTCTTCAAAACATGGTTCAAATGGACGGAGTTGATGTTGGAAACCCCAAAAGGAATATACACAGGGCGCACTGTCAGTGGAGAGTGGGTGGTACCTCGCAGTATCCCAGTCCCAAATCTGGTCCACAGTAGCGGTCCCACCTGGTAAAGCTCCTCCCTCCTGTGTTTCCCCTTGTTCCCAATTCAAAGCCCATCAGTACAATCAGGTAGAGACAGAACGTGGGTGGACAAATAGTGGCTTATCTTCAGTGCTATGAATACCAAGTCAGTAACAACGTCAAGGAAACTTGACCATGATTTTAACCATCCATCTGCATTCTAAAAGGATGCCAAGCTTCCTCTGGTTACAGATACTTGACTTGGCGATCATCGCGAAACTCTGCCCAAACAAGTGGCAAAGGCGGCTACAAAAAAAAACTTGCAGAACAAAACATTGTACAATGTGTGTATCTGCCCACTGATGAAATAGTGTGGTCCTGACTGGCATCCTACAGGGAAAACCCATCTCTTGTTCCTGTACTCAGAACCGTCCAAAGCCAGGGGTTTCTCGGCTAAAGCCAGCCCTCTAGGCTTGTCCTAAGAACGCAAGAACTGACCTTTGTCTCAATCCAGCAACTCAGCACATGGCACCAGTGCCTCTCTTGTCTGTTGAACGCTCTCCAAGATAGTATCAACATCTCAAACTCTGTCCCCTGTATGGAAAGTCAATCATCATTTGCCAAAGCAAGGTCACTGACGCATGCATTAGGTTAAAGAAAACCTCTAACTTGCCCATTAGCACCCCAAGTATGAATTCTCCGAGTCTTACTCTGTCCTCAACAACCACCGTCAAACTCTGGAGATCCCTGTTCGGTTGTTACGTTCTGGAGGTGTGCACACAGTATCAGCAGGCTTCGTTCTACAGACCTCTTCTGATTTGCTTTGAGATGGAATTGATGGCGGGTGGGCGGGGGAGGGGCGGGTGGGAGATAGCCAAAGGTCCCAGGTGTTGTACGTGAGGGAAGTTTGTCGAATGATCGCTCTCCTTGTGTTGAAGTGGAGAATGTTGCAGTCTCCTTGTGGCGGGTCTTCTCGTTGTTTGTGATGAGAGACTATGGTGCTGAGATTGGACGAGAAGTGATTTGCTGCCACTGCGCGGAAGAGCTCCAACGAGCTGGTGGTGTGCAGCTGGCTCCTGTCCTTAGTGTGAGCTGTCTGAAAAGTAGTAGGCTCCTTTTACTGCTGTCTCAGCAACGAGCTTCTCTTGCCCCCATCCTTCCCTAAAGTAATGCCACTCCCTTTTCATTCATCAAGCAGCAGGGTTCAAAGGGATGCAGTTACTGTGAATCCCACGGGGAAATGCAAATAGCTCCTTTGGGACCCCCTCTGTGTCTCCCCAGTATCCTCGTTCTCAGACTGCCGTCTCCAGGTCCTCGCGTGCCACCATCTGGTAATGCTGTCTATTCTCCAGGTATGCAGCAAGCTCCAGGTCCCCGGCCTCCTGTGCTTTGTGCCTTGGAGTGTTGCCCTGGTGCGGAAACAGAAACAGAGGCAAAGAAGGAAGAGACAAAGTTGGCAGAGGCAAAAAAAAAAGTACAGAAGTAAGAAAATCCCCGGGGTGCGAGGCAGTGTCTGTGGTGCCTCTGTGTCTTCAAGTGTGTCATGTATTGATGGATGGATGAGTGCATTTTCTTTATTCATTCTCGGGATGTGGGCATCGCTGGCAAGAGTGGCATTTATTGCCCATCTCTAGTTGCCCTGAGAAGGTGGCGATACAACTGAGGGGCTCGCTAGGCCACTTCAGAGGGCAATTAAGAGTCAACCACGTTGGTGTGGGACTGGAGTCACATGCAGGGTTAGGACAGCAGGTTTCCGACCCTAAAGCACATTAATGAACAGTTGGGTTTTTACAACAATCTGACAGCTTCATGGTCACTTTTTAATTTCCAAATTGCCATCGTGGGATCTGAACTCACATTTTCTAGATTAAGTCCAGGCCTCTAGATTATCAGTCCAGTAACATAACCAGTACAGTACCGTACCAATACATTAGAGAGAGTGGGCTGGATTTTGATACTGGGGTGGGTTGGGGTCATGTCATCCGCATTTCGTGTTATCCACCCGACAGCAATTGGATGTGGGAGACTGATGCAATTTTCACCTAATTGGGCAATTGAGTTCCAGCATGTGGGAACCCATGAACCAATTAGTGTTTTCAGTCTGAAAGTCGCCTCTGATGATGTCATCATTGTTGCTGCATTGCAGGTCAGAGACTGCCTGGCCTTTGCTGTGAGAGGACTTGGATGCAAAATGAGCAGCAGCTCTAAGGAGAGAGAGAGAGAGAGAGACAGAGACAGAGAGAGAGAGAGACAGATTTT
This sequence comes from Squalus acanthias, assembly GCA_030390025.1. Classification (NCBI taxonomy): domain Eukaryota; kingdom Metazoa; phylum Chordata; class Chondrichthyes; order Squaliformes; family Squalidae; genus Squalus; species Squalus acanthias. The sequence continues at coordinate 60,864,036 of CM059435.1, forward strand.
TTTGCATCCAGGTCCTCTCCCAGCAAAGGCCAGGCAGTCTCTGAAGACTTCAATGCAGCAGCATCAGAGGCGACTTTCAGACCTAATACTACTACTACCTTCATCACATCTCCGTTGTAATAGTGGACCTGCAGCTGATAGTCAGCTATCCAAATGTGCTCCTGCCAGGTTTCACAATCGTGGTTCAGAACAGGCGTGCTTCACGTAGATCAAGGGTTAAAATCACAAAGGCCTTTCAAAATGGCATTATAGAGCCAATTTACTGCGTGTTAAGGGCCTTAACAGCCTATCCCATCTCTTAAAGGCGGGACGGAGTCGGGACCAGCAGATACGATTTAATGAAAATTGCGTGGAGGCGGGATGGAGGCGGACTTGTGCCCGCCCGCCAGTTTTCGCAATTTTAACCCCCCACACGCCTCCAAACCCGCCTCCACGGGTCAATGAAAATCCAGCCCAATGTGTGAGTGTCAACCTGTGCGAATACCTTTCACACATGCAAAAGCAATGAAAACCTTAAATCTACAAAACTATCAGCTTCGCTACAGTAAAAAGAGGTAAATAAGTTAATGAACTCCATTAGCAGAGGGACAGAGCAGGAAGCAGTATTGTTGTTTCAGGGATCAGTCCGAGGCTTTCTTTAGTACTGTGCGGGGGGGACCTAATCACAGGATGTTACTAGAGTAAAGAGAAAGAAAGAAAGACTTGCATTTATATAGCGCCTTTCACCACCACCGGACGTCCCAAAGTGTTTACAGCCAATGAAGTGCTTTTAAAAAAATGTAGTCACTGTTTTAGTGTAGGAAACGCAGCAGCCAATTTGCGCTCAGCCAGCTCCCACAAACAGCAATGTGATAAAGACCAGATCATCTGTTTTATTTAGTGATGTTGATTGAGGCTAGGACATTGGAGATAAGTCTCCTGCTCTTTTTCGAAACTGTGCCATGGGATCTTTTACGTCCACCTGAGAGAGCAGACACGGCCTCGATTTAACGTCTCATCCAAGAGACGACACCTCCGACAGTGCAGCTCTCCCTCAGCACTGCCCCTCCGACAGTGCAGCACTCCCTCAGCACTGCCCCTCCGACAGTGCAGCACTCCCTCAGCACTGCTCCTCCGACAGTGCAGCGCTCCCTCAGTACTGCCCCTCCGACAGTGCAGCACTCCCTCAGCACTGCTCCTCCGACAGTGCAGCGCTCCCTCAGCACTGCCCCTCCGACAGTGCAGCGCTCCCTCAGCACTGCCCCTCCGACAGTGCAGCACTGCCTCAGTACTGCCCCTCCGACAGTGCAGCGCACCCTCAGCACTGCACTGGAGTGTCAGCCTAGATTTTTCTGCTCAAGGGTCTGGAGTGGGACTTGAACCCACAATAAAGGTGACATTTAGGAGGTTGGCAACAAAGCTGGTTCGAGTACCAGGCATTTAAGTTAGGAGGAAAGATGGAGGGAGTTGGGTTTGTTTTCTTTGGAAAGAAGGTTTCGAGGTGATCAAGTTGAAATTTTCATGATTCTGACGGAAACTGCCAAATTGATCGCAAGCCAACATTTTATCAGGAGGGCCAGTGAATCAGACAATATAAGAGGGTTAAGAGACAGTTTGGATGTATTTCTGGAGCGAGAAGGGGTTGATATGGCAGAGGCAGGTAGGTGGGGCTGATTTATGAAATAGGGACAGGCTTGTGGGCCTAATAGTCTGTTCTTGTTTCTAATAATTCTCCCATCCTTAGAACAGTCTCTCACCTCCAAATCAGTCTGCATCAGTGAGGCCCCAGCATCGATTAGAAAACGACATATTGTGCGATACCGGTGAAACGCTGCTTTGTGTAAAGCTGTCTCGCCCCTAGCAAGGAAATCAAAAGGTCACAATCTGTTAACTAAAGTTTGAAATCAGTCTCCTTTTCATATAGTGTCAATCAATCTGTCTCTCCGGAGGGGGAGTATTTTGTGCTCTTCAAGGTGAAGGATGTTAGTGGTTGGGAATGGAACAGTTTCCACTTAAACACCATGTCCTGCAGTGGTTATCAACCTTTGAGTGTGGGGAACCCCTGCAAATATTGACACACTCCCATGGACCCTCTGCAAATATTGACACATTCCCATGGACCCACTGCAAATATTGACACATTCCCATGGACCCACTGCAAATATTGACACATTCCCAGGGACCCACTGCAAATATTGACACACTCCCAGGGACCCTCTGCAAATATTGACACACTCCCAGGGACCCTCTGCAAATATTGACACACTCCCAGGGACCCACTGCAAATATTGACACACTCCCATGGACCCACTGCAAATATTGACACACTCCCAGGGAACCCCTGCAAATATTGACACACTCCCAGGGACCCACTGCAAATATTGGCCCAAAAATTAGTCCCGCGACGCGAGAGTACGCACTGTGTACTCTCGCGTATTCTCTCTCCAATTGCTGGTTTTCTGCATGCACTGCGCATGCGCTGAAAACCGGCACTTGGTTTTTGGAAAAGGGGGCGGTTCCTCGGTGCATCGCGTGCGCGCTACAGGCTGCGCGCATGCAGTGCACTTAGTGCTTTGGACGCGCAGGTAAGGACGGAAGATTTTAGAAATGAAAAAAGGAGGAGTAAGACCCACTTTTAACAAGGTAAGTAGTGAATTAAGTATTATTTTGAATTTTTTTTAACAGGTATATCTTTTTTAGAGACTTTAAAGACAGGTAAGTTTATTTTTATAACTTTTTAAAAGATTTTACATTTTTTCAAAAATTTAATTTTTTATTTAAAATGGTTAATTTATTTAACTATACTTATTTTATTAATGTGATGGTTTTTTTTTATTTAATTGAGGTTTAGCTGTTATTTTGGGTGTGTGTAAGATTCATAGCTTTCACAGCACTTATGTGAAACTTATGAATGGAAGATGGTGTGCTGCCATTGGCTCTAACTGAGTCACGTGATCCCACAGCTCGCACGAATTCACTACGCCGGTGGGATACGCAAGCACTGCCCAGCTGATGTCTAGAACATCAAGTTCGTGCGAGCTGGATCTGAAAAAGCCAACGCGGAGTGAGAGATCGCGGGGAAGCCTTACCCCCGCGTCAACACTCAGTCTTTAATTTCTGGGCCATTGACACACTCCCATGGACCCACTGCAAATATTGACACACTCCCATGGACCCACTGCAAATATTGACACATTCCCATGGACCCACTGCAAATATTGACACACTCCCAGGGACCCACTGCAAATATTGACACAGTCCCAGGGACCCACTGCAAATATTGACACAGTCCCAGGGACCCACTGCAAATATTGACACATTCCCATGGACCCTCTGCAAATATTGACACATTCCCAAGGACCCTCTGCAAATATTGACACATTCCCATGGACCCACTGCAAATATTGACACACTCCCATGGACCCACTGCAAATATTGACACATTCCCATGGACCCACTGCAAATATTGACACACTCCCAGGGACCCACTGCAAATATTGACACAGTCCCAGGGACCCACTGCAAATATTGACACAGTCCCAGGGACCCACTGCAAATATTGACACATTCCCATGGACCCACTGCAAATATTGACACACTCCCATGGACCCACTGCAAATATTGACACATTCCCATGGACCCACTGCAAATATTGACACACTCCCATGGACCCACTGCAAATATTGACACATTCCCAGGGACCCACTGCAAATATTGACACATTCCCAGGGACCCTCTGCAAATATTGACACATTCCCATGGACCCTCTGCAAATATTGACACACTCCCAGGGACCCTCTGCAAATATTGACGCACTCCCATGGACCAACTGCAAATATTGACACATTCCCATGGACCCACTGCAAATATTGACACATTCCCATGGACCCTCTGCAAATATTGACACACTCTCAGGGACCCTCTGCAAATATTGACACACTCCTATGGACCCACTGCAAATATTGACACATTCCCAGGGACCCACTGCAAATATTGACACACTCCTATGGACCCACTGCAAATATTGACACATTCCCATGGACCAACTGCATATATTGACACATTCCCACGGACCCTCTGCAAATATTGACACACTCCCAGGGACCCACTGCAAATATTGACACATTCCCAGGGAGCCACTGCAAATATTGACACATTCCCAGGGACCCACTGCAAATATTGACACACTCCTATGGACCCACTGCAAATATTGACACATTCCCATGGACCAACTGCATATATTGACACATTCCCACGGACCCTCTGCAAATATTGACACACTCCCAGGGACCCACTGCAAATATTGACACATTCCCAGGGAGCCACTGCAAATATTGACACATTCCCAGGGACCCACTGCAAATATTGACACACTCCCATGGACCCACTGCAAATATTGACACATTCCCATGGACCCACTGCAAATATTGACACACTCCCAGGGACCCACTGCAAATATTGACACACTCCCATGGACCCACTGCAAATATTGACACACTCCCATGGACCCACTGCAAATATTGACACACTCCCATGGACCCACTGCAAATATTGACACATTCCCATGGACCCACTGCAAATATTGACACACTCCCAGGGACCCACTGCAAATATTGACACACTCCCATGGACCCACTGCAAATATTGACACATTCCCAGGGACCCACTGCAAATATTGACATATTCCCATGGACCCTCTGCAAATATTGACACACTCCCATGGACCCTCTGCAAATATTGACACACTCCCATGGACCCACTGCAAATATTGACACACTTCCAGGGACCCACTGCAAATATTGACACAATCCCAAGGACCCACTGCAAATATTGACGCACTCCCATGGACCCACTGCAAATATTGACACATTCCCAGGGAGCCACAGCAAATATTGACACATTCCCATGGACCCACTGCAAATATTGACACACTCCCATGGACCCACTGCAAATATTGACACATTCCCAGGGAGCCACTGCAAATATTGACACATTCCCATGGACCCACTGCAAATATTGACACATTCCCATGGACCCACTGCAAATATTGATACACTCCCAAGGACCCACTGCAAATATTGACACACTCTCAGGGACCCTCTGCAAATATTGACGCACTCCCAGGGGCCATCTGCAAATATTGATACACTCCCAGGGACCCTCTGCAAATATTGACGCACTCCCATGGACCCACTGCAAATATTGACACACTCCCATGGACCCTCTGCAAATATTGACCCACTCCCATGGACCCACTGCAAATATTGACGCACTCCCCTGGACCCACTGCAAATATTGACGCACTCCCATGGACCCACTGCAAATATTGACGTACTCCCATGGACCCACTGCAAATATTGACACATTCCCATGGACCAACTGCATATATTGACACATTCCCACGGACCCTCTGCAAATATTGACACACTCCCAGGGACCCACTGCAAATATTGACACATTCCCAGGGAGCCACTGCAAATATTGACACATTCCCAGGGACCCACTGCAAATATTGACACACTCCCATGGACCCACTGCAAATATTGACACATTCCCATGGACCCACTGCAAATATTGACACACTCCCAGGGACCCACTGCAAATATTGACACACTCCCATGGACCCACTGCAAATATTGACACACTCCCATGGACCCACTGCAAATATTGACACACTCCCATGGACCCACTGCAAATATTGACACATTCCCATGGACCCACTGCAAATATTGACACACTCCCAGGGACCCACTGCAAATATTGACACACTCCCATGGACCCACTGCAAATATTGACACATTCCCAGGGACCCACTGCAAATATTGACATATTCCCAGGGAGCCACAGCAAATATTGACACACTCCCATGGACCCACTGCAAATATTGACACACTTCCAGGGACCCACTGCAAATATTGACACAATCCCAAGGACCCACTGCAAATATTGACGCACTCCCATGGACCCACTGCAAATATTGACACATTCCCAGGGAGCCACAGCAAATATTGACACATTCCCATGGACCCACTGCAAATATTGACACACTTCCAAGGACCCACTGCAAATATTGACGCACTCCCATGGACCCACTGCAAATATTGACACATTCCCAGGGAGCCACAGCAAATATTGACACATTCCCATGGACCCACTGCAAATATTGACCCACTCCCATGGACCCACTGCAAATATTGACGCACTCCCCTGGACCCACTGCAAATATTGACGCACTCCCATGGACCCACTGCAAATATTGACGCACTCCCATGGACCCACTGCAAATATTGACACATTCCCAGGGAGCCACAGCAAATATTGACACATTCCCATGGACCCACTGCAAATATTGACACACTTCCAAGGACCCTCTGCAAATATTGACACACTCCCATGGACCCACTGCAAATATTGACACATTCCCAGGGAGCCACTGCAAATATTGACACATTCCCATGGACCCACTGCAAATATTGACACATTCCCATGGACCCACTGCAAATATTGATACACTCCCAAGGACCCACTGCAAATATTGACACACTCTCAGGGACCCTCTGCAAATATTGACGCACTCCCAGGGGTCATCTGCAAATATTGATACACTCCCAGGGACCCTCTGCAAATATTGACGCACTCCCATGGACCCACTGCAAATATTGACACACTCCCATGGACCCTCTGCAAATATTGACCCACTCCCATGGACCCACTGCAAATATTGACGCACTCCCCTGGACCCACTGCAAATATTGACGCACTCCCATGGACCCACTGCAAATATTGACGTACTCCCATGGACCCACTGCAAATATTGACACACACCTGTGGAATTCTATAAATATTGGCACACTCTAGGGACCCCCTGCAAACGCTGACATATCCCACGTCCTAACCCAAAAAACACTGCCAGCTAGCCATGGGGAAAAGTTTTTTTTTAATTAATAATGTGCTGGTAAATCAACAGATACAGAATTCTAATGCCTGATGGACAGAAATCTGATGATCTCCAAGGGCCCATGGACCCAATGCCCAACTGCACTTAGTGTAACATTATCCCTTACTGGAAGCCTCTCTGACCGTGATTGCAAATTTAATGCTAACAGATCTAAATTAGGGAAATTGGGGGTAATTTTGACTTTACGCGATAGTGTAAAACGGGTGACAGCGAGTCAACAGCCCACTGACTTCAATGGAGATGAAAATGGGGACTGATGTAAAAGGGGCTGCCAACTGGCTATCACCCATTTTACACTATCGCACAAAGTCAACATTACCACAATATGTACTGTACACCCAAGACCACAGAAACTAGGTTGAGATCACCCAAAATTATCTCGCATAGAACCATGATAAACCACAGAGACTTATATCCCTGTGCTGGATCCAGGTCCCAGGGGGAAAAGGCCACAATTGAACCCTTGCGTCACCTAGCCCTGTCCCTTGCAAAGTTGCCTGCCATTTTTCCAATTCCAAGCCAGTGTGAATAAGTATAAGAGAAGGAGCAATAGACTGATACTCACGTTTCGATTTCTGCAACATCTAATAAATCAGGAGGACCTGAAAGAAATAATAATAGTGTGGAAACCAGGAAACCGATGCAAACCGATCACATGTAACAATGCATGGACTGAGAGTGTGGACAGAGACTGACAGGGGGGGTAACAGAGCATGGACTGACAGTGTGGACAGAGACTGACAGAGGGGGTAACAGAGCATGGACTGACAGTGTGGACAGAGACTGACAGAGGGGGTAACAGAGCATGGACTGACAGTGTGGTGATGGGGACTGACAGTGTGAACAGAGACTGACAGGGGGGGTAACAGAGCATGGACTGACAGTGTGGACAGAGACTGACAGAGGGGGTAACAGAGCATGGACTGACAGTGTGGACAGAGACTGACAGAGGGGGTAACAGAGCATGGACTGACAGTGTGGTGATGGGGACTGACAGTGTGGACAGAGACTGACAGAGGGGGTAACAGAGCATGGACTGACAGTGTGGTGATGGGGACTGACAGTGTGGACAGAGACTGACAGAGGGGGTAACAGAGCATGGACTGACAGTGTGGACAGAGACTGACAGTGTGGACAGAGACTGACAGAGGGGGTAACAGAGCATGGACTGACAGTGTGGACAGAGACTGACAGGGGGGGTAACAGAGCATGGACTGACAGTGTGGACAGAGACTGACAGGGGGGGTAACAGAGCATGGACTGACAGTGTGGACAGAGACTGACAGGGGGGGTAACAGAGCATGGACTGACAGTGTGGACAGAGACTGACAGGGGGGGTAACAGAGCATGGACTGACAGTGTGGACAGAGACTGACAGGGGGGGTAACAGAGCATGGACTGAGAGTGTGGTGATGGGGACTGAGAGTGTGGACAGAGACTGACAGTGGGGGGTAACAGAGCATGGACTGAGAGTGTGGACAGAGACTGACAGGGGGGGGTAACAGAGCATGGACTGACAATGTGGGGATGGGGACTAAGCTCACCTTAGCTCATAACACATCATATTGTGGGCTGGGACCAACAGCTAACCTGCTGTATTGTTGTAAAAACCCAACGAGTTCACTCGCCAGACTGGCCTACTTGTGACTCCAGTGGCAAGCCCCACGGTCATAAAAAAAATAAGCTACAAATGGAGTTGAGGCACAGATCAGCCTTGATCTGATAGAATTATGGAACAGACTCGAGGGGCTGAATGGCCTCCTCCTGTTCCTATATTCCCAAATGCTAGTTGCCTCATTCTCACGTTATGTGACAAGGATAGACTATGATTGGGGCACATGGACAATGTATCCAGGATAGGGCTGTCATTAGGATTTGATGTCATTCACCTCTTACAGTGGGTTACTCCATGGCTAATCCAGCCAAAAGCAGACAAACACGTGGAATGTAGCTATCAGATGGCGTCTGAAACCATTGGCAGCTCTCGTCATACCAACAGACTAAAGAATTGTATACGGTTGATGTAACATATGAAGCGTGTCCAAAGCTCACCATGTTCTATGATGTACTTTACAAGTTCCTTATGGCCATTCTTTGCAGCACAGTGTAATACCGAGTGTCCTTCGGAGCTGCTCACCATCAGGCTCACTCCCTTATTACAGTAGTCTATGAACTAGGATACACACAGGAGCAAAAGATTACACGTCCTTGTACTTATACATGTTCAGCTGTTAACGGTCGACAGGTCAAGGCAATAGACAGCTCCCACAATGCACAGCAATCGCAAACATAGGACGCCACCTTTTTCTGCTTCGGTCCCCAGACCCCCGTAAGAGCATAAGGAAAGTCAGGGACCAGAAAGCTCATCCTTCTAGTAAAACATCATCATGGTAACTACTTGTATCTTGAATTGGATCGCCTGGCAGCACCATAACAGGCAGAGGCTGGCAGCCAGTAGAATTACAAGCAGGTCCTCAGGGGACCCTGTTGTGAAGTTGAATTCAATAAATCTGGTAATTTGTGGGCTGGCAGCAGAAAAATGGCCATGAAAGTAAATGGATTGTTGTAAACACCCAGCTGGTTCATTAATGTCCTTCAGGGAAGGGAACCTGCGGCCCTTACCTGGTCTGGTTTATACGTGACTCCAGTCCCACACTACATGGTTTACTCTGAATGGCCTCAGGGCAACCAGGGATGGCCAATGAATGCGACCTTGCCAGTGTTGCCCGAGAGCAAATGAAATAGAAGTTCCACAAGCCAACTCCTGCTCTGCTCATCCCTCGAATACTGCCAACGTCCTCAGGTGCTTTACAGTAGTTTTAACAGGGCCAAATTAGTGCCATGTGCATATCACGTATATATCAAAGTGCATATCGGGTGTATATCAAAGTGCATATCAGGTGTATATCAAAGTGCATATCAGATGTATATCAAAGTGCATATCGGGTGTATATCAAAGTGCATATCGGGTGTATATCAAAGTGCATATCAGGTGTATATCAAAGTGCATATCAGATGTATATCAAAGTGCATATCGGGTGTATATCAAAATGCATATCGGGTGTATATCAAAGTGCATATCAGGTGTATATCAAAGTGCATATCAGGTGTATATCAAAGTGCATATCAGGTGTATATGAAAGTGCATATCGGGTGTATATCAAAGTGCATATCGGGTGTCTGTCAAAGTACATATCGGGTAAAGCCTTCCTAAGTTAGCACGCTCTCTACTAATTGCTGTGAACAAGTACTCAACATACAAAAACTCTGGCCACTACATTGACTGGATCAAAGTTACCATCCCCTCCATTAAGGGGAAATAGCCAATGTCAAGCCAAGTACCATGACCACTAGGCTACCATGCCATATTGTGTTTCCTTCCCATGCCCAAATTCCAGTCTGCTCCATTACCTTTTGTAGGTCACCCTCCAGGACTGAATGAAGAAGTTCTGAAAGAAAGACACGGGCCAACATGTTAGACACAGCAGAGAACATAAGGCGCTGTCCAATCAGCTGCTTAAAAACACAGCATTTGGAATAGCTGTCCATCCAATGATGGTTAATAATGACCATTAAGTTACAAACAGTCAAAGATAGCGAATTAAAAATGATGTTCCAGTAAATTCTTCTATGTTAGAACTCTCCCGCCTCTGTACTTTCTTTCCACACAGATGGCGATAAGAGCTGGGGAATAGAAGCTGAGGGTTATGGAGGGCTAAAGAATTGTATCAAGTATAAACGGAGGATTTATAACTCATACAAGGATTCCAGTCGGCAGAGAATTTGGACAAATTAGAAAGAGAAGCGGAAGTAAGCTACAAAAAAGGAACTGGAGACCAAGAGAAATTACCGTAACTGATTTAGAAATATATACATGCAATAAAGAAAAGTGAAAATCCTGCTGTGTTTAAACTGCCAGTACATCACGCAAAGTGCTTTTCCGTGACCGAGAGCCACAGCATTTAAATAAAGAGCGGTTAAAAGTTGATATTAAAAGAGTGTCTAACAGTTAACTTGCTGTTTAAGGAGACTGGCTGCTGTCACTGCAGCTCAAGGGCACTTTAAGCAGCAGAGGAGTGCGCTACACACGGTGCCAGTATTGGATTGGCAGCTGCCCTGCGGGGCATTGTGGGATTGCTAGCTACACGTTTAATGAACATTCTGTTATGATGATCACCTGGGACCTGTCCCAGACTGTCCGTGGCTGCAGTGTGTACCATCTACAAGATGCACTGCAGCACGTTGCCAAGGCCTCTTCGACAGGACCTCCCAAACCTTTACCACCTAGAAGGACAAGGGCAGCAGGCGCATGGGAACACCACCACCCCCAAGTTCCCCTCCAAGTCACACACCATCCTGACTTGGAAATATATCGCCGATCCTTCATCGTCGCTGGGTCAAAGTCCTGGAACTCCCTCCCTAATAGCACTGTGGGAGTACCTTCACCACATGGACTGCAGCGGTTCAAGAAGGCGGCTCACCACCACCTTCTCAAGGGCAATCAGGGATGGGCAATAAATGCCGGCCTTGCCAGCGACGTCCACATCCCAAGAATTAATTTTTTGAAAACTCATTACCAGTCACCAAGTTCCACCGTGACCACCTCTTTATTCAGGAAGTGGTCAGCAGGTTGCTGAAGTCGGCTTTTTAGGTCTCCAGCAGAGGAGGAACTAGTCTGTAAGAAAATAAAAAGATTAAATGGCCTTAAAATGGACAGAAGTTTATGGGGGAGAAATTCAGTATCGCCCCATTTGGGGCGCAATTATCGGCTGGGCGCAAAGATTAGCGCCTGGCGCTAATTATCGCCACCGACTGCAAACTTGACTTTTATCGCCCCTGGAGGTGATTGGAGCGCTAAATCAGGCGCTTCACACCTGTCTTAAGGCGCAAAGGCCGAGGAGCGAGGTGCTACCTCAGAGCGCTGGCGAAGCTCATGTGATGTCAGTCAGCAATGGAACACACACACAATGGCACGGGCCAGTTCTTAAAGGGGATGGTTAATCTTGCTTTCCATCCACATCCTGCTCATTGCAGCCTTGAATCTTGGCCTGGAGAGACCTGCACATCAAATCTGCTGGAAAGAACAATGGAGAGTACCAGGCAAAGAGCTCTGAGTGCAGCCCCCACAGTCTCTTCTAAATCGATACAAGGAATGGCAAATCAAAATGAACCTGCAAAGTGCTGCTCAGTACCCAAAACTCCTTCACACAACGTTGAATCTCTCCAGAAGTCTCTCTCTCTCTCTCTCAGAATGCGTAGTTCAAAAATGGCACCAACAATAAAAGGCAGGAAGCGGTCACCTTTAAATAGCGCTCCCCCTTTCTCTTCATGACTGCAGAACGCTCCCCTCAACCTGTCGTTGCTAGCGTCAGGCGGTAAGGCAGGGGGCGCCACTCAATATCCGCTCTGGGGCGATACCGGGGCGTTGCGCACTCGACTGACGTCACAATCTACCAGCGCAGGAGATCGTGGCGGTAGTGTTTAGCACCGCCGCAAAATGTCTAGTTAATTTCGCGAGCGCCGCAAACTTCGCCGCGCCTGGGCGCTAGATGCTTTGCGCCCCATTAGCGCCCTCTTAAGGCGCTAACGGGAGGCGCAACCAACTGAATTTTTCCCCCTATATTCTAACTTGCAGTCTTAAAGGAGCTTGGGATTGAAATTAATGAAGCTTTAACAGAAATCTTTGCTCGTGCTACCCAGCCAGCTTGCAGTTCCCAACCCACTTTGCTGTGAAATGTTTGGTGGAACCATTCTGTCCAATGAAACCGAGAAATGAACAGTTCTCAGCAAGGGGGTGATCCTGAGGAGTTTAGGGAAGACAGGCACACACTCAAGTCTCGAAGGCCTCGGTCATGGAGAGCTCAGGGAAAGCCGCTGGGATTGTCAAGCCTCCCCGGGACTGCCGCTAACGATCAGGAAGCTGTGCCAGAATAGTTTATCCGGTGAAAGGATTATTACAAGAAAATCAACAGAAGGAATTACCTTGTTCCTCGGAGGATGAGGGAGGCCTGAGGAGAGAAAAACAAAACAGAATTTGTTTCTGGGATTAAGGACTGTGCAACATTTCCTGTAACAAAGTCTTTGAAAAAAAGCTCAACCAGGTGGTGTTGAACCAAATGCTCAATGGTGTTACAGCGCGAGTGCCCGACACGGAGCAGGACATCGGAGTCCTACTGTGCCCGTCAGTGTCGGGAGTGTGGGAATGTTGTCAGGATCAGGAGTGTCGGAAATGTTGTTGGGATCAGGAGTGTGGAGATTGTTGTCAGTATCGTGAGTTTGGGGAAGTTTGGGGAATATTGTCGAGACCGAGATGTGGAGAATGCTGCTGGGATCAGCAGCGTGGGAAATGTTGTCGGGATTGGGAGTGTCGGGAATAGTGTCTGGATCGGGAGTGTGGGGAATGTTGTTAGGATTGGGAGTGTAGGAATATTGTCAGGATAAGGAGTGTGGGAAATGTCGGGATCGGGAGTGTGGGGAATGTTGTCGGGATCGGGAGTGTGGGGAATGTTGCCGGGATCGGTAGTGTGGGGAATGTTGTTGGGATCGGTAGTGTGGGGAATGTTGTCAGGATTGGGAGCGTGGAAAATGTCGGGATCGGGAGTGTGGGGAATGTTGCTGGAATCGGTAGTGTGGGGAATGTTGTTAGGATTGGGAGTGTGGGAAATGTCGGGATCGGGAGTGTGGGGAATGTTGCTGGGATCGGGAGTGTGGGGAATGTTGTCAGGATTGGGAGCGTGGAAAATGTCGGGATCGGGAGTGTGGGGAATGTTGCTGGGATCGGGAGTGTGGGGAATGTTGCTGGGATCGGGAGTGTGGGGAATGTTGCTGGGATCGGGAGTGTGGGGAATGTTGCTGGGATCGGGAGTGTGGGGAATGTTGCTGGGATCGGGAGTGTGGGAATGTTGCTGGGATGAGGAGTGTTGGGAATGTTGTCAGGATCGGGAGTGTGTGGAATGGGGTTGGGATGAGCAGTGCCGGGAAGTATTGAGAGATCAGGATGTTGGGAAGTCCCATGTTAATGTGAAGGGTTTGTACCGGAGTTTCTGGTGGGTCAGACTGTCTGTCTCTCTTCCAAGACGTTGGTGCTGTATCCCGGACTCAGATTCGCAGCTGTCACTCGCGATCCACTTGCTGCCGGAGCCGTTCCACAGCTCAGTGTTCCTAAAAATCAGAAAAAGATTCCGTTTTAATTCAGTTAAATATCTGAATTTTATTTCTTCTTGAGTTCCTCCGCTTTGTTCCTGTTCTGAAGCTGAATTAAGCTGGAGTATTGTCTCACGGGAGCCAACAACCCTCTAATACCTCACCCAAGTGGTCATTCTTCATGTGTGAGGCAAGTCAGTGATCGCTGGTGCACTACTTGACCATGGAGGCATCACTGTTGAGCCTGATCCTGTCTCCAGCTGATGTCCACACGCTGCACTTTCTAGTTTGGGTTGCTGGACAGCGATCAGGAGTGGCTTTACCACTCTTCAATCTGAGGTCAGTTTGTGTGCCATGACCACCACTCCAGCTGAGGTCAGTTAACCCAGCACAATGTGTGACTGAGCCTGGGATCTTCCTTTCCAAGTTAAACACTGAAGAGCGCCTTTACAAACTGAGCTCCATTTGATATTCAAACAAAGCAGCACAGACAATACCATTTTGGAATACAATGTATGAGTAATTTGAGACATGACGTGGTGAGTGTAGCGGGCTTCGGAGGAACAGGTGATTTGGACCTATGGTTCCCAAAGCTCGCCACTACTGGGGGTTTCCGCGCCTCATGTCTGGGTCTGTTGTAGACTCATTGGTAGAGATTGTTGCTCTGATTAGTCAACAACTCCATTATCGTTGTATCATGTGACTAACAGCTAACAGAATGGTAGAAGGCGAACTAGATGGACCTTGTCTTTTTCGTCTAACAATTCCTATGTTCCTATGATGGGCTGGACTGGCCTCCTCCTGTGCTTAAATTTCTGTTATAGAGAAAATACAAAAAAAGGATTGGGGAACGCAGGAATGAATCTTGGCCCTAGTTAAACAAGCACTGCCACTCCGAGTCTATAATCACACAGCGAACATTTCGTGCCACAGCTGTTGATGGACCCATATCACAGGATTAAACCATGCAGAGAGAGTGCCCTTCTTTCCTCAGCACTGTCATTCTCTCATTATCTGCAATGAGTCTCTATCATTTTTGTAATCTGGAGTCTGTGCCTGTAAGCTCACGGATGAGCTTTCTAATTGGCTTTTCAGAGAAGACACATTAAACCAATCGCATTCTCGGAGTGAAAATCAGCTCCTCTGATTGGTCCGTTGTTTCTACTATGAAAAACCAGCGGACCACTAATATGATTCCTGTATTTAAAAAGGAAGATAGAACAAGTTCAGGGAACTATGGACCTGTTAGCTTAACGTCAGTGGTAGGAAAAATATAATAGAAAAACATCTAGAAACCGAAAATATAATAAAGAACAGTCAGCACGGATTCTAAAAGGGAAGGTCATGCTTGACCAACCTTATTGAATTCTTTGAAGAAGTAACAGAAAGAGTAGACAAGGGTAATGCAGTAGATGTAATATATTTGGATTTTCAAAGGCCTTCGATAAGGTATCGCATAGTAGACTCATGGCTAAGGTCAGAGCATGTGGAGTCAGGGGACAGATAGCAGAATGGATAGCAAGATGGCTACAAAACAGAAAACAGAGAGTAGGGGTTAAGGGTAGTCACTCAATCTGGCAAAAAGTGGGAAGTGGTGTTCCACAAGGATCGGTGCTGGGACCACTGTTGTTCATCATTTACATTAATGATTAGGACTTGGGAATCGGAAGTACAATTTCAAAATTTGCGGACGACACCAAATTTGGGGTATAGTTAATACTGAGGAAGATTGTGACAAAATACAGGAAGACATTATTAATAAACTTGCAGAATGAGTGTGTAATTGGCAAATTAATTTCAATATAGATAGGTGCGAGGTGGTGCATTTTAGTAGGAAGAATAAGGAGGCCACACACTGCTTGGAAAATAAGAGTCTAAATGGGGTAGAGGAGCAAAGGGGTCTCGAGGTACACAAAAAGTAGCAATGCAGGTTAATAAGGCCATGAAAAGAACAAAGCACTGAGGTTCATTTCTAGAGGGATAGAATTGAAAAGCAGAGAAGTTATGTTATGTATAGACCTGACAAAAGTCTTTAAAATTGTGAAAGGTTTAATAGGGTAGACATAGAGATGTTTCCACTTGTGGGGGAGACCAAGACTAGGAGTCATAAATATAATATGGTCACTAATAAATCCATTAGGGAATTCAAGAGAAACTTCTTTACTCAGGGCGTGGAGAGAATGTGGAACTCACTCCCACAAGGAGTGGTTGAGGTGAATAGCGTAGATGCCTTCAAGGTGAAGCTAGATAAACACATGAGGGAGAAAGGAATAGAAGGTTATAGAAACATAGAAGATAGGAGCAGGAGTAGGCCATTCGGCCCCTCGAGCCTGCTCCGCCATTCAATGAGACCATGGCTGATCATCCAAATTCAGAACCCTGTCCCTGCTTTCTCCCCATATCCCTTGATCCCTTTAGCCTTAAGAAATATATCTAACTCCTTTTTGAATATATTTAATGATTTAACCTCAACTGCCTTCTGTGGTAGAGAATTCCACAGGTTCACCACTCTCTGGGTGAAGAAATTCCTCCTCATCTCTGTCCTAAATGGCTTACCCCTTATCCTTAGACTGTGACCCCTGGTTCTGGACTCCCCCGCCATCGGGAACATCCTTCCTGCATCTAGTCTGTCTAGTCCTGTTAGAATTTTATAAGTTTCAATGAGATCCCCTCTCATTCTTCTAAACTCCAGCGAATATAAGCCCAATCGACCCAATCTCTCCTCATACGTCATTCCTGACATCCCAGGTATCAGTCTGGTGAATCTTTGCTGCACTCCCTCCATGGCAAGAACATCCTTCCTCATATAAGGCGACCAAAACTGCACACAATACTCAAGGTGTGGTCTCACCAAGGCCCTGTACAACTGCAGCAAGACATCCTTGTTCCTGTACTTGAATCCTCTTGCTATGAAGGCCAACATACCATTTGCCTTCTTAACAGCCTGCTGCACCTGCATGCTTACCTTCAGCGACTGGTGCACAAGGACACCCAGGTCTCGTTGCACTTCCCCTTCTCCCAATCTATTGCCGTTCAGATAATAATCTGCCTTTCTGTTTTTGCCACCAAAGTGGATAACCTCGCATTTATCCACATTATACTGCATCTGCCATGCATCTGCCCAATCACCCAACCTATCCAAATCATACTGGAATTTCTCTGCATCCTCCTCACGGCACACACGCCCACCCAGCTTTGTGTCGTCTGCAAACTTGGAGATATTACATCTAGTTCCCTCGTCTAGATCATTAATATATACAGTGAATAACTGGGGTCCTAGCACCGATCCCTGCGGTACCCCACTAGTCACTGCCTGCCACTCGGAAAAAGACCTGTTTATTCCAACTCTTTGCTTCCTGTCTGCCAACCAGTTCTCTATCCAAGTCAGTACCTTATCCCCAATCCCATGTGCTTTAACTTTGCACGCTAATCTCTTATGCGGGACCTTATCAAAAGCCTTCTGAAAGTCCAAATACACCACATCCACTGGTTCTCCCTTATCTATTCTACCAGTTACATCCTCAAAAAATTACAGTAGATTAGTCAGCACGATTTACTTTTGTAAATCCATGTTGACTTTGTCCGATCCTGTCACTGTTTTCCAAGTGCTCTGCTATTATATCTTTTATAATGGACTATGCTGATTGAGTTAGATGGAGAGGGGTGGGAGGAGGCTCATATGGAGCATAAACACTGGCACAGACCTGTTGGGCTGAATGGCCTGTTTAGGTGCTGTACAATCTATGTAAGGAATCAGAGAGTTGGAGGGAAAGATCAGCTCCTTTCAGCCACCCCTGTGGTTTGCCACTTCAATGTCCACTGCCAGCCCAGGAAACTCGGGGAAACGAAGCACTAACTTACCTCGGCAACTGACCTGTCAACTGATCCCCTCGCATCCCTCCATATCCCTGACTACATCATTGCACCATTTCAGTCATAACCTACCACTTGAACCCAGGCCTCTCCTTTACTCTTGGCCCCTGCCTACCATTCACTCCCTGCTCCGTGCTGAACCCACCCTCCCACGAGGAATGGCATGTGAGATGTACTGGCTTTCATAACAAAACAGTAAAATCTCCTTACAATATACAGAGCTTACAAATGGTGTGTGTGCGCGTGTGTGTATATCTATGTGCACGTGTATGTGTGCAAGTATGTGTGTGTATATGTGCGCGAGTATGTGTGTACATGTCTTTGTGTGCACGTGTGTGTGTATATGTGTGCACAGGTGTGCGTGAGCTTACGTGTGCGTGTGTGTATGTTTGTGATCCTGAATGTGGTGTCCTGGCAGAGCCTGACCCTCCTCAGCCTTCCTCATTCCCCTGAAGCTCCCCCGATTGGTCAGATGGTTATCAGCCAGCTGGGCCATACAGACCAGAGGGACCCAAGTTTCATTCCCGGTCTATGTTGAGCCAGCTGATAGCGGCCAGGGCAGAGGTTGGGTGCTACAATTGGCATTAGTGTCCTTGGAGATTAGGAAGGAGAAAATCAGCTGTGATTCTCCCTCCTGATTACTGAAAGGTGCGGGTCAGGACGTCAGCTGTTGAGAGGGCAGGGCTCAGCTGTGATTCCTTCCATGATCAACAAGCCTACAAACGTTAGGCTGGTATATAAAAGAAATGGCCACTTGGGAAAGGTACCCAGTGGTACCCATGGAACTACCCCAGAGGAGGGGAGAAGTTGTACAGAGTTGGGCAGAAGGGACAGAGTGCCACTGGGAAGGTTGGTTCTGCAGGAGTGGGGGGACATACCCTGGGGAAGGCTCCACCACCAGGTCTGGCATTCCAGGGGCTGTCCCGGCTTTCTGTGTGGCCACTATCTCGGGGTCCAGAATAAAGAGCTCATCTTGAGCCACTTCTGTCACAAAGTGGAGATGCTCCTGCGAAGAAAAGGAAAGTTGTTCATATCTTAAAATACTTTAACAATCGACAATCAATTATTAATAATTACACATTCTACCTTTTATAGTATACTTAATTATTAACAGTCAGTATTAATGACATTCTAGTGTTAGAGTGTTCTTAATTATTGATAATCGATCATTGACAATTATATCCTGTACTTAATTAATAATTAGTTACAAACTGTCCTTCACACTATAATAAATGGAGGTTGAATTTACTCAACCATTCCACTGAATCCTGCCATAATGTTTCAGGAACAGCATACACCAGGTCCCAACATAGTCTCTGCCTCAACCACTAACCCTGGAAGTGAATTCCACAGCCTCATAATCTCTGCATTACATAAAATTGCATCGAATTACTTCGAGACCACAGCACAGAAACAGACCATTCAACCTAACTGGTCCCTGCGGGTGTTTCTGCTCCACACGAGCCTGCTCCCACTCTAATCACCTCGCCCCACCCTGCCCCCATATCTCTCTAATGTTGCAGGAATCCTCCCCTTAAATACACCGACACTCTCGGCTTCGACCACTCCATGTGGCAGCGAGTTCCACATTCTCACCGCTCTCGGTGTAAAGAGATCGGCCCTAAATTCTTTCTTTGATCTGTTAGTGACTGTCTTATATTTATGCCCCTTTGTTCTGGACTTGCCACAAGTGAAAACAGTTTCTCCACATCCACCCTATTGAACCCCTTCATAATTATAAAGACCTCTACAGGTCTCCTCTTGGTCTCCTCTTTTCCAGCGAGAAGAGCCCCAGCCTGCTCAATCTTTCCGGAGAGCTGCATCCTCTCCGTTCTGGGAACATCCTTGTAAATATTTCCTGCACTTTCTGCAGTGCTTCTACATTGTTTTTGTAATATGGAGACCGGAACTGTGCACAGCGCTCTGTGAGAAGAAGTTTCTCCTGCCTCTGATCTAAATCTCTCACATTTAATCTTGGCCCCTCATTCTAGACTCCTCACCCACTGGAAACACTTTGGAGTAGAGTTTCCGCTCGGTTGCGTCGGCTTTTTCGGTGCAATTTGCCCGAAATCGGCCTAACCCGCGCAAAAGATCGCAGAATTTTAGCGCAAATTACATTCAGCGCAAATCGAGTTTCCGCGATCTATTGTGCTGGTTTAAAAAACATTGCGCTAGAAGCTGGCCACGCCCCCAGGGTGAATTAATCATTGTGGCGAGTTGCCACTAATTGTGCTCGTTTGCAGGCCTTCGAGGAGGCGCTAAAATTAAGCTGGATCTTTTGGGCACAAGGACACTAATAGGCACATTTTAAAAGCTTTTGAGTGTAATTTATTTTAAAATTTACTAAGGAACTGACTACTGTATCCCAATATAAATAGCAAATGGTTCTGTATAGTTTTTAAAAGTCATTTTCAGTCATTTAAAATCAAGTTACTCACAGGTGGTGAATTGAAACTGTGACTTAAAATGCTTATTTTTTGTGATTAAACCCATTTTCAGCTGTTTTAATCAAACTGCACCAGGTTACCACTCAAGATATATCAAGGAATATATTTTAAAGCAGTATTTTAAAATTTACGTTTTAAAACGCTGCCCGATTGCACAGATTTTGCGTGCGGCGATGTGCAACTGGGTTTGAGCGGAAACGCGAGAAAAAGGAAACTTCTCAAAATGGGTGAAATTTTGGGCGCAATTTGCCGATTGCGCCCAAAGCGGAAACTCTAGCCCTCTGTTTTTATCTACCCTGTCCTATCTTTTCAAACCCTTCAGCACATTGTCCCATAATCTGCGTTTTTCTAATTCCAGTCACAGTACAGAAGCAGTTTAGAAACCGACTGCCGGTCAGTTCCCTGTATCACGATGCCTTCAAGAGGGAGCTGGATCGTTCTTGACTGGGGCCGAGATCGCATCATTTAGAAGGCGAGTGTCGTACAGATAAGACTTGGTCCATGTGATTGCCTGGACTGGTTACAATTGCCTGAGGGGGTCGGGAAGGATTTTCCAGAGTATTTTTTGCCTTATTGGCCTTAAAAAATTTTTTTTGCCTCTCCCAGGAGATTACATGGCTGTAGGGGGTGGGGGGGGGGCGAGGGGTGGGGGTAGGAAGTCATGACGTTCCAGCCATCATGTTGTTTGGGGCAGGCTTGATGGACCAGCTGGTCTTTTCCTGTCCATCAATTTTGTAAGTTTGTCTGCTTATTTCAAATACAATGGGCCGAAAAATTGATCCCGGGACGCGAGAGTACGCACTGCATACTCTCGCGTATTCCCACTCCAATTGCCGGTTTTCTGCATGCCCTGCGCATGCGCTGAAAACCGGCAATTGCTCTTCCGAAAAGGGGGCGGGGCCGGAGTGCATCGCGTGCGCGCTACAGGCTGCGCGCACGCTGTGCACTTCATGCTTTGGACGCGCAGGTAAGTACTGAAGATTTTGGAAATGTAAAAAGGAGGAGTAAGACCCGCTTTTAAGAAGGTAAGTAGTGAATTAAGTATTTTTTTGAATTTTTTTTTACAGGTATATCTTTTTTATAGACTTTAAAGACAGGTAAGTTTATTTTTATAACTTTTTAAAAGATTTAAAATTTTTTCAAAAATTTAATTTTTTATTTAAAATGGTTAATTTAATTAACTATACTTATTTTATTAATGTGATGGTTTTTTTTTTAAATTTAATTGAGGTTTAGCTGTTATTTTGGGGGGGTGTAAGATTCATAAGTCTCTCAGCCATGCTGTGAGACTTATGAATGGAAGATGGTGTGCTGCCATTGGCTCTAACTGAGTCACGTGATCCCACAGCTCGCACGAATTAACTACGCCGCTGGGATACGCAAGCCCAGCACAGCTGATGTCTGGAACATCAATTTCGTGCGAGCTGGATCAGAAAAAGCATAAGCGAGGTGAGACATCGCGGGAAAGGCTTACCCCAGCGGGAACAGAGCGAGATCAATTTCTGGGCCAATGTCTATTGTAAATATCTAACTATATTATACAACTGTGGCTCAAAACATAACATAAGAACAAAAGAAAGAGGAGCAGGAATAGGCCATTTGGCACCTCGAGCCTGCTCTGCCATTCAATAAGATCATGGCTGATCTGATCTTGGCCTCAACTCCACTTTTCTGCCCGCTCCCCATAACACTCGACTCCTCTGTAATTCAAAAATTTGTCTATCTCAGCCTTGAATATATTCAATGACTCAGCCTCCACAGCTCTCTGGGGTAGAGAATTCCAAAGATTCACGACCCTCAGAGAAGAAATTCCTCCTCATCTCCGTCTTAAATGGGTGACTTCTTATTCTGAAACTGTGCCCCCTAGTTCTAGATTTCCCCACGAGGGGAAACATCCTCTCTGCATCTACCTTGTCGAGCCCCCTCAGTATCTTATATGTTTCAATAAGATCACCTCTCATTCTTCTAAACTCCAATGAGTATAGGCCCAACCTGCTCAACCTTTCCTCATAAGACAACCCCTTCATATCCGGAATCAACCTCGTGAACCTTCTCTGAACTGCCTCCAATGCAAGTATATCCCTCCTTAAATAAGGAGACCAAAACTGTACGCAGTACTCCAGGTGTGGTCTCACCAGCGCCCTGTACAGTTGTAGCAAGACTTCCCTACTTTTATACTCCATCCCCCTTGCAATAAAGGCCAACATTCCATTTGCCTTATGTGTTGCTTCATCTTTTGCTGGATGTTAAAGTGAGGTCTGATGTGTTACTCTACTTCTTTTGAAGATTTGAGTGAGATCTTATGGAGTCATTGGATAAGTCCAGTAGCTAAAAGCCATTACCAGGCAGAGTCCACTGATTGCCTCTTGGCCATTTTACTGAACGTTTACCTAGATCTTCAGACAAGGATAGACACTTGGGAAGGTCTGGGGCGTTGGGACTCGCCCGTCAGAGTGATCTATGATATCAGCCCAATCAATTTAGGATGAGAAGACTGCAAAAGACCCAAAAATGTAACAGCTGTGGCAGCTGACAGTAAGATTCATAGAACTTATACAGACCTGAAGCGAAATTTAAAACAAGCTGAATATTAACACCTTACAGTAGATTAAAAAAAAGGGTGAAAAATGATGCCAACAAGATCTCATAAAGAGATCCACAAAGGGTTGGAGTTACCTTACGTAACTGCTGAGAGAAAGCAAGAGAATGAGAGTTACAATTAGAGTTTTAAGACAAAAAGAGAGAATGGCACAAAGAGATTGCAGAGCGAGAAACACGAAGGAGAGAGAGAACTACACTCAGTCGAGGCCAGTGGGAAGGAGAAAGGGCATCAGCGTGAGAAGGACTGATAGCCTGGTTGAGAAACACACACCGTGAGAGTCTGGTAGGTGAGGGTGCAGATCATTCAGCCCGTAACTCTACCGGGATTAATTCAGTTAAACCTAATTTCATTCCAAATATCATTGGGAGACAATATTAATAT
Source organism: Squalus acanthias (assembly GCA_030390025.1). Taxonomy (NCBI): domain Eukaryota; kingdom Metazoa; phylum Chordata; class Chondrichthyes; order Squaliformes; family Squalidae; genus Squalus; species Squalus acanthias. Next base: position 60,887,419 of record CM059435.1, read on the forward strand.
TTTGATTTGAGCTTTTGAATTATTAGCAAATCACCATAAGTGGAGAAAAGATGTCTGGACTGAACAGCTTATAGCTTCACTTAATGATAAATCACTGGTGGTTTTTCCTAGTCTTAATCGGATTGTCAGCATGAGCTTTGAAACTGTAGAATGTGACATTTTTTACGTCAATGACTTAAAGCCTGAAGCATACAGGCAGAAGAATAAGAAAATGAGGGAAGTTTCATACCTGAATTACAAATTACAACCGAAAAGTGAAAATGTAGATTAGAATGGGCTTTGGCATCTGATGTTAATGGTTCGACTGGTGCAAGTGTCCAAAAGATCTGGCTGCTTGATCCAGGAATGTAAGGCCGTGGAGCCGTTAGGTAAATGTGAGCATTATGTGGCCTCATGAAGGTTGGGGTTCCGACAGCTGAATGGGGATCACTTTCCTCCGACCACCCACCCAGAGAGAAACACTCCCAAGCCTGGTGAACACCCACAGCCCCGAGAGCTAGAAGGTGCTCCAGATGGTAAAAAGGCCGTGGGGTGGTACGAGACCCCTCAGGTCCTGTAACTGTAACAAAATGGGGCACAGTGCAGACGATTGCTGGTCCAGGAATCAATTGGAAAGACCAAACTTGGTTGAAAGACATGAGATTGTGGGGTGTGCAACAACACTTGGTACAAAGAATGTGACGGCATTCCTACCCCCAGTGTTATTAACAAGTTTGTTCGTCCTTCGATACTGAAGACAGCCAGAATATCATCTCAGTTTCTGCAGTGAGTTCTTTGATGACTGATGAGGCCTAATTTTGCTGGTAATGAGCGGCCACAGATTGAACACTGGATCCTGGATGCACCAGGTTGGGGATCTTGGTTCTTCCAGCGAGACTTCCTCAGCTTGCGTTTCCATTCAGCATCAGCAATGCGATGGGCCTCACAGTAGGAGGTGCCTTCATGGATGGTTTTTCACCATGCTTTCTCATCTCGAGCAAGTTGTTCCCACTTATGGACGTCTATTTTTGCACTAGCTTTTAAGCAATCTTTATATCACTTTTGCTGTCCACCACGAAAGGGCTTCCCGGTTGTCTGTGCGCCATAAAAGATCTTCTTCGGGATTCATTCATCAGACATTCATTATTAACAAATGACCGACTGATGGATTACCTGACACTGGGTGAATCCCAACATTGGCATGGCCACACCTTTGGCAGGGCAACCAATACTTAGAGATTAGGGTGCTCCACGCTTGTGGTCTCGATGGGTCAGTCGATGTACTGCTGGCTGAGGTCCAGCTAGAGTACCACTTGTCACTGGGGGTAAGAGAAGTCAGAGTGCCTCTACTTGGACCATTCAAGGTTTTGCTGAGGAATGATCTGAATGAAGGGAGCATTATGCCTAATTTAACCAAGCAGTAGAAAGATATAATGGGGACGCGAAGTCAGGCAAAGGTTGAAGAGCCAAGCCATAGATAGGTTCAGTGAGTGGGCAAGAATTTGGCAGATGGAGTATAATGTGGGAAAATGTGAAGTTATCCACTTTAGTAGGAAGAATAGAAAAGAAAAATATTATTTAAATGGAGAAAGAATACAGAATGCGACGGTACATAGTGAGTTGGGTGTCCTCGTACATGAAACACAAAAAGTTAACATGCAGGTGCAGCAAGTAATTAGGAAGGCAAATGGAATGTTGGCCTTTATTTAAGGGGGATAGAGGATAAAAGTAGGGAAGTCTTGCTAGAACTGTATAGGGCGCTGGTGAGACCACACCTAGAGTACTGCATACAGTTTTGGTCCCCTTGTTTAAGGAGGGCTGTACTTGCATTGGAGGCAGTTCAGAGAAGGTTCACTAAGTTGATTCCTGGGATGGAAGGGTTGTCTTATGAGGAAAGGTTGAGCAGGTTGGACCTATACTCATTGCAGTTTAGAAGAATGAGAGGTGATCTTATTGAAACATATAAGATTCTGAGGGGGTTGGACAGAGTAGATGCTGAGAGGATGTTTCCCCTCGTCAGGGAATCTAGAACGAGGGGGCATAGTCTCAGAATAAGGGGTTGCCAATTTAAGACGGAGATGAGGAGGAATTTCTTTTCTCAGAGGGTCGTGAATCTTTGGAATTCTTTACCCCAGAGAGCTGTGGAAGCTGAGTCATTGAATATATTCAAGGCTGAGATAGACAGATTTTTGAGCAACAGGGGAGTCAAGGGTTATGGGGAGCGGGCAGGAAAGTGGGGTTGAGGCCAAAATCGGATCAGCCATGATCTCATTAAATGGCAGAGCAGGCTCGAGGGGCCGAATGGCCTGCTCCTGGCTCCCATTTCTTATGTTCTTAAGCCGGTCCAAAACAGCAGTAGCGCCGGCCACAGCCGCAAGCTCAGCTCGCACACCGTCTGAGGCAACACCCAGGTCTCAAGGTGAAGCGACTCCTGCTACCACAGAGATGCCGAGCCACAAAAGATTATGTGAGGAAGTCGAAACTACCAACACAATATTTCTGCAAAAAGCAATCAACCCATGGAACTTGAGTACCTCAGACCCCAAAGCCAACAGAGACTCAGTAGACTGACCCTGCGATAGAAGGTGCTTAAGCTCAAACTACTTGGGGCATCAGGGACATACAGTCTCAATCAACAGGATAGGAGAGTTACGAGATCAAACGTCTGGTCCAGCTGTGCAGATCCAAACCTGTTGAGGGACAGGAACTGGAAGAGTTCGGAAAGAGACTGGTACTGTAAGATTTACTAAAGGTAGGTCATGATATACCGAATGCAGGACATCAGCAGCAACAATAACAACTTGAATTTTTGCATGCACCTATAATGTATGGGCATCCTTTGGCACGTCAGAGATGGGTGTAGGAAAAGGAAACTGACGTTGAACCAGGAAGAGAAAGATTAGGAGAGGTGACAGACAGCTTGGCTGAGGAGATGGGTTTTAAGATTTTATTTGAAGGTGGAGAGAGAGAGTTGGAGAGCTTGGTCTAGGAGGGAGTTCCAGAGAGTAGGATCAAGGCGGATGAAGGTTCTGACACCAATAGTGGGTTGATGGGAGGAGGGGATGAATAAGGCGGCCAGAATCAGAGCAACTGAAGGGATTATAGAGCTTGAGGAAAGTGCAGAGTTAGGATGTGGTAAGTGACATGAATCTTGTCATTCATGTGTAAATGACTTATGAAATAATACTGGGCGGCCTGCTGGTGGCGCTGTCCAGGGAGAGTATAAATACTCGGGCATGGGCCCAGCTTGCTCAGGACATTCTTTAACAGGAACTAGTGAAGGACACAACTAGATCTCCATGTTGAAAAACAGTTGATTAAAGCTTTGTTTAACGCTTAGACCAAGTGCCTAGTAGTTTTCTTATATCAGTAAGGTCATGGAGTGATTTATAGATGAGGATAATATTATTAAATTTAATGCCTTAGTGGATGAGTCAGTGAGGATGAGGGGGTGGTGGGGTTGATAGACGAATTGGACTTAGTACGGACAGGACACAAGTGGCAAAGTTTTGGACAAGTTGGAGTTTATGGAGGGAGGAGGATTTGAAGCCAGCAAGATGGGCATTGGAGTTGTAGAGTGAGGAGAAAAAGTACCAAAGACAGGTCGCTGCAGCTCTTTTAGTGACTAACTAACTCCAAAGATCTAATTGAATTTTTTTAAGACGTGTGACCAATATCAACATGTGGGTAAAGCAGGAAACTGCAACAAAGCTCCATTGAATCCCCTACCCATTACCAATGTACCTTTCAAAAGAATGGGCACAGACATAATGGCCCAAAACTTCGGCTGAATACGGGAGAGTACGAACTGTGTACTCTCGCGTATTCGGTCCCGAAGTGCCGGTTTCCTGCATGCACTGCGCATGCGCGGGAAACCGGCACTTCCGATATTGTGAAGGGGGCGGTTCCTAAGTGAACCACGTGCGCACTACAGGCTGTGCGCACGCAGCGCACTTAGGTTTTTTTTCAGGTTTCAACGCGAGGGTAAGTATTGAAGATTTTACACATGAAGAAAGGAGGCGTAAGACCCCCTTTTAACAAGGTAAGTAGTTAATTAAGTATTATTTTTAATTTTTTTCAACAGGTTTATCTTTTTTAGAGACTTTAAAGAAAGGTAAGTTTATTTTTATAACTTTTAAAAAGAATTTAAATTTTTTCAAAAATTTAAATTTTTGTTTAAAGTGGTTAATTTATTTAACTATAGTTATTTTATTAATGTGATGGTTTTTTTTTTATTTATTTGAGGTTTAGCTGTTCTTTTGGGGGCAATTTGTATTCATAGTTTTGACAGCTCTTCCTGTCAAATCTATGAATGAAAGATGGTGTGCTGCCATTGGCTCTCCATGGCCCACCTGATCCCAGAGGTCGCATCGAACTAACTGCGCCTCTGGGACACGCACACACTGCGCGCCGGCACCAGGGAGAGGCCCGGGACCCGAAGTTCGTGTGGGCCCGAAACATAAAGGCAGGCGCGGTAGGTAAGATCGCGTCGGATCCTTACCCCCGCGGCAACCATCAAAGTCTAATTTCTGGGCCAATAGGTCCCATGTCCGACAGGAGTCAGTCAGGGAAATGGTACATGTTAACCACGGAAGACTATGAGTCCCGGTACCCAGAGACGGCAGCTCTTGTGTCCTTGGATACAGACTTTGTGGCTGGCACATTGCTAGAAATGTTCAGTTGTTTTGAATTGTCAGAAGAGATTCTGTCTGATCAGGGAGATTATTTTCTGTCTCAGTCAATCATTTAATTATGCCAACAGTGTCAGACTGAACAACTCCGAACTATCCTGTACCATCCTCAGACAAACAGGTTGAAAGGTTTAAAGGCACATTGATTCATATGCTGCTCCAATATGCCGAGCAGAATCCCAAGGACTGGTATACAACATTTCCATGTTTACTATTTGTTTACAGGGAGGTATCCCAAGAATCTACAGGGGCCTTACCATTTGATGTACAATACAGACATCAAGCGCGCAGTCTGTGAGCTTAAACGAAGACGCACGGTCAGAGAAAACCAATATAGTAGAATAGGTACTTAAGTTAAGGGATGACCTGGGTTGGGTGAACTCACACAGAGAATCTAAATGTGTGCAACACTGGCAGAAAAGGTGGTACAACTGCAGCGCTAGACACTGGGCTAGCAGGTATGCCAGAGCATGGCAGTTGCTGCTGCCCAGTGTGTCACAAATTACAGGCTCACTGGGTAGGCCCATCGACAGTGGTGGAATGGTGCCGTGTCGAGATACCCAACCAACCACATTAGCAGCGCGCCTACTATGTGAACATGTTAAAGCTCCACCTCTCCCAGGAGGACCTAGCCCTGTGTATCATCACCGTATAGATAGAGGGAGAGGAAGGTGAATATATCTTATCTGCGAGTAAAACAAATCCCTTGGTAAAATGAGATCGCTCGCTGCTCGGTTTTCTCTCCCACTGAAAAACAGGCCAGGAAATTGTTGCTAGGTTTTCACTCACTGTTGTCAGGCGAACCAGGCAATGAAAAGCAGTTTTTACACAAGATAAAGATGGGAATTCAAACCAGTGTACCAACACGCATACCCCAAGCCACACAGTGCGCGGGAACATATAAGTGGGCAGGTACAGGAGATGCTGGAACAGGAAGTAACACGACCACCCCAGAGCCCATGGTCATTGCTGGTGGTGTTGGCCGCTAAGAAAGATGAAACCACATGGTTTTAAGTAAATTATTGTGAGCTAAATGATTTGACGAAGGTTGACACCAATGCCCGGCATGGAGGAGATCCTGGAGAAGCTGCGAGCACCAAGTAATTCCAGAGGCCCAGTTTTGCTCTGCATTTGTCACAGTGACAGGGCCACACGACTGTACAATAATGCCTTCCAGAATGAGAAATGCGCCTGCCACTTTCCAACGGCCAGGGAACTGGGGATTACAGCAGACCATACATCAATGACACAGTGGGATACGAATCAATCGCCCACAGCCTCACACGAGGGAAGGCCAGACCAATTGTGGCCTTCAGGTAAGTAGGGTTAGAGGGCATGGGGATAACTGGAGGCATAAGTCAGACCCTACTTTAAAGTCACATGTTGTTTTCTTAGTTTTGTATTTCCTTATAATGGAAACTGGCGATGTAAACTCTTCATGCTGTAATTACAGTCTCCCGCCAGTGGTGGAGCCTTAGAGGATGCGAGCCCGGTGTTTTGTCTTAAAACAACGATGTCAGGAAAGTGAGCATTGCTTGCATGATGTAGTGGCACTGGTCATTAATATTGGCCAGGACTGCGGGGAGAACTCCCCTGCTCTTCTTCGAAATAGTGCCATGGGAGGTTTTACGTCCACCTGAGAGAGCAGACGAGGCCTCGGTTTAACGTCCCACCTGAAGGACAGCACCTCCAACAGTGCGGCACTCCCTCAGCACTGCACTGGGAGTGTCAGCCTAGCTTTATGCGCTCAAGTCCCTGGAGTGGGGACTCGAACCCACAACCTTCTGACTCAGAGGCGAGTGTGCCACCCACCGAGTCGCGGCTGAAACGTATATATGACCACAGGATCCACGGCATGAGGAGCTTACTGTAAATGTGGTGCCGGCTCACTGACGCAACACGCAAAGCACTCAGGCAACCTTTCAGCTCGCTCAAGTAGTGAAGGCAATGAAGTTCTAGAGTGTATTCGGGACAGTTTTCTGGAGCAATGGGCCAAAAATTTGGCACTTGTCGGGTGAGTACGCACTGTGAACTCACCCGTAAGGCCTCCTGAAGTGCCGGTTTCCTGCATGCACTGCGCATGCGCGGGAAATCGGAACTTCCAGTCTCGTGAAGGGAGGGGTTCAGAGGTGAACCGCGTGCGCAGTAGAGGCTGCGCGCATGCAGCAAACTTAGGGTTTTTTTCAGGTTTCTCCGGGAGGGTAAGTGTTGAAGAAGCTGCGCTTTTAAAAAGGAGGCGCAGGACCCGTTTTCAACAAGGTAAGTGGTTAATTAATTATAATTTAAACATTTTTCAACAGGTTTACCTTTTTTAGATACTTTAAAGAAAGGTAAGTTTATTTTTAGCACTGTTAAAAAGTATTTTAATTTTTTCAAAAATTTATTTAACTTATAGTTATTTTAAAAATGTGATTTTTTAACAATTTATTTGAAGTTTAGCTGCTCTTTTGGGGCCGATTTCAATTCATAGATTTGACAGCTCTCTCCTGTCAAATCTATGAATGAAAGATGGTCTGCTGGCATTGGCTCTCCATGGCCCACGTGATCCCAGGGGACACATCGCACTAACTGCGCCCCTGGGACACGCAAGCACTGCGCGCCGGCAGTTGGAGCAGGCCCAGGAGCTGAAGTCCCCGTGGGCCAGAAGCAGAACGGCAGACGCAGTAGGTAAGTGCGCGCGCGATCCTTACCCTCGCGGCAAGCCGGAGAGGCGAATTTCTGGGCCAATATGTTTTAGAATCGACACGGTAACAGGCCATACTAGATTTAGTGACGAGTAAGGAACCAGAATTAGTCAACAATCTGACGGAAAGGGAGCATCTTGCAAATAGTGATCATATGATTGAATTTGATATTAGGTTTGAGAGTGAGAAGAGAAAGTCACAAAGCAAGGCTTTAAATTTAAATAAGGCAAACTTTGAAGGGATGAGAAATAAAATGGCCGGAGTAAAGCAGGCTGAACCGTTAATGGGTAAACCTACGATATAAAACCAGTACATCAATGTTCCTGTTAAGCTGCACCTCCGCTCAGCGGTCTCGAGGTCCCGAGGTCCCGCGCAGGCTGCTTTCCGGCTTCACAATACAAAAAAAAACGCGCATGCGCGGAAGTTTGAACGGGCCGCACAGCCCCTTAAAGGGGCCACACAACCCAAAACAAAATTAGCGGGAACACTGCAGTACATACCCCATGGGTAACCATGGCCAACAAACAGGGTAAGAGACAGTATCAAGCGAAAGGAAAAGGCTTACACAAATGCAAGGGAAAGTGGAAATCCAGCAGGCTGGGAGAGTTGTAATAAACAACAGAGGGACACAAAGAAAGTCATATGAGGTGCAAAAAGAGAGTATGAAAAATCTCACAAGGGCTATCAAAGGTAACAGTAAAGTTTTTATAAATATATTAAGTGAAAGCGTGGTAAGGGGGAACGTGGGCCCATTAAAGAGACACAGGTGAGACTATAATGGATAATAAGGAAATGGCAGACTTGTTAACTGAATACCTTGTATTTATTTTCACAATGGAGGAAGAGGACAAAATATCAGTGGTACAGGGGAAGCTAAAAATAAGCCAAGGGGAGGAACTTACTGGATTTAATATAAAAATAATAAAAATAGTAAGAGAGAAAATAATGAGACTTAAGGTAGACAAATCTCCAGAACCCGAAGGTTTCCACCCGACAGTATTAAAAGAAACAGGTGGGGAAATTGCAGATGCATTAGTAATAAATTTCCAAAGCTCTGTAGATTTGGGAATTGTGCCTTTGGATTGTAAAGTTGTAAATTTTAAGAAAGGAAGGGGGGAGAAACCAGGTAACCACAGAGCAGTCACTTTAATACCAGCTGTGGGGCTGTTACTGGAATCTATCATCAGAGACTGAGTAACCGAGCACCTGCACAAGTATCAGTTGATCAAAGAGAGTCAACATGCATTTGCGAAGGGTGTCTGGCTAATCGAGTTGAATTTTTTGAGGCGGTCACTAGCATGGTGGATAGGGGGGTGTCTAAGGATGTTGTCTATATGGACTTTCAGAAGGCATTTGATAAGGTTCCGCACAAGAGTGAGAGTGCACGGAATTGGAGGTAGCCTTGTGACATGGGTCTATAATTGGTTGGGAGGTCGGAGACAGTGAGTAGGGATGAAGGGTTCACTCTCTGATTGCCAGGATGTGACAACTGGTGTTCCCCAGGGATCTGTACTGGGGCCTCAGCTTTTCACCATATATATCAATGACTTTGATGAAGGAATAGAGAGCTGTATATCCAAGTTTGCAGATGACACGAGTTTGGAGGCAGAGTAAGTTGCGTGGACGGGAGGAGAAAGTTACAAAGGGACATAAGCAGACTGAGCGAGTGGGCAAAACTGCGGCAGATGAAGTTCAACGTGGGGAAGTGTGAGGTCACCCACTTTGGGTCCGAGAAAGACAAATCAGAATATTTTCTCAACAGTGAGAGATGAGGAGCAAAGGGATTTAGGTGTCTGTGTACACAAATCACTTAAAGCCAGTGCACAGGTAGAAAAAGTAATCAAAAAGATTAATGGAACATTGCCCATTATCTCAAGAGGCTTGGAATTCTAAAGTGAGGAAATGATGCTTCAGTTGCACGGAGCTTTCATCAGAGCCAGTCTGGAGTAAGATGCTCAGTTTTGGGCATGGGAAGGGATACAGTGCTGACTTACCAGAATGATAGCAGGGCTTAAAGGGTTAAATTACGAGGACAGGTTGCATAAACTTGCCTTGTATTTCCTTCAGTATAGAAGGTTGAGGGGCGATCTGAACAAGATGTTTAAAATGGTTAAGAGATTTGATAGGGTAGACAGAGAGAAACTACTTCCTCTGGTTGGGGGGGGAGGGGGGGGGGTGTGGGGGGGTGTCCAGAACAAGGGGGCAGAACCTTAAAATTAAAGCTAGGCCGTTCAGGGGTGATGTCAGGAAGCACTTCATCACACAAAGGCTAGTGGAAATCTAGAACGCTCTTCCCATAAGGCTGTGGATGCTGGGGGTCGATTGAAATTTTCCAGACTAAGATCAGTAGATTTTTGTTGGGCAAGGCTATCAAGGAACAAGGAACCAAGGTGGGTAAATGGAGTTAACATACAGATTAGCCATGATCCAACTGAATAGCAGAAATATAAATCACTGGTTAGGTCTTAGCTGTCAGTCTCCCAAATTCTGGGGTCAGAGGCCATAGAAAGAATAGGGGAGCAGTAGTTTGGAGGGTTTGCCCAAGCTCAGGGCTGAACCATCCTATACTTTTTATTCCTATTCACTGTTAATCAGACATACACCGCACTACAACAGGATTAGTTGCAATATCTTGCCACATAAGGGAAGGGGTGTTTTACTGCCAGAATACTGACGCAGGATTTTCTGTTCATAATGGAGGAGAATCCGGAGCCGTTGACTGACCAGAACCAGCATCTCGTAGCACCCTGCGCTACTCACTCCAGCCGTGACCACAAGAGTGGGATTGGACCACACGGCTCGTGGAGAAAAACAGACTTGTTGGACCAATTAGCAAAAACTGTGTTGTAACATTCTACGGTTTGCTCGCTCGATTCACCGACCGCCTCTCGCTCGATTCACCGACCGTCTCTCGCCCGATTCACCGACCGGCCCTCGCCCGATTCACCGACCGTCTCTCGCCCGATTCACCGACCGCCTCTCGCCCGATTCACCGACCGTCTCTCGCCCGATTCACTGACCGTCTCTCGCTCGATTCACTGACCGTCTCTCGCCCGATTCACCGACCGGCCCTCGCCCGATTCACTGACCGTCTCTCGCCCGATTCACCGACCGCCCCTCGCCCGATTCACCGACCGTCTCTCGCCCGATTCACTGACCGCCCCTCGCCCGATTCACTGACCGCCCCTCGCCCGATTCACCCGATTCACCGACCGGCCCTCGCCCGATTCACCGACCGTCTCTCGCCAGATTCACCGACCGCCCCTCGCCCGATTCACCGACCGTCTCTCGCCCGATTCACTGACCGCCCCTCGCCCGATTCACTGACCGCCCCTCGCCCGATTCACCGACCGCCCCTCGCCCGATTCACCGACCGCCCCTCGCCCGATTCACCGACCGTCCCTCGCCCGATTCACCGACCGTCTCTCGCCCGATTCACCGACCGCCCCTCGCCCGATTCACCGACCGGCCCTCGCCCGATTCACCGACCGCCCCTCGCCCGATTCACCGACCGTCTCTCGCCCGATTCACCGACCGTCTCTCGCCCGATTCACCGACCGCCCCTCGCGCGATTCACCGACCGCCCCTCGCCCGATTCACCGACCGTCTCTCGCCCGATTCACCGACCGTCTCTCGCCCGATTCACCGACCGGCCCTCGCCCGATTCACCGACCACCTCTCGCCCGATTCACCGACCGTCTCTCGCCCGATTCACCGACCGTCTCTCGCCCGATTCACCGACCGTCTCTCGCCCGATTCACCGACCGCCCCTCGCCCGATTCACCGACCGCCCCTCGCCCGATTCACCGACCGCCCCTCGCCCGATTCACCGACCGTCTCTCGCCCGATTCACCGACTGCCCCTCGCCCGATTCACCTTCCGTCTCTCGCTCGATTCACCGACCGTCTCTCGCCCGATTCACCGACCGTCTCTCGCCCGATTCACCGACCGCCCCTCGCCCGATTCACCGACCGCCCCTCGCCCGATTCACCGACCGTCTCTCGCTCGATTCACCGACCGTCTCTCGCCCGATTCACCGACCGCCCCTCGCCCGATTCACCTACCGCCCCTCGCCCGATTCACCGACCGTCTCTCGCTCGATTCACCGACCGTCTCTCGCCCGATTCACCGACCGCCCCTCGCCTGATTCACCTACCGCCCCTCGCCCGATTCACCGACCGTCTCTCGCCCGATTCACCGACCGTCTCTCCCCGATTCACCGACCGGCCCTCGCCCGATTCACCGACCGTCTCTCGCCCGATTCACCGACCGCCCCTCGCCCGATTCACCGACCGCCCCTCGCCCGATTCACCGACCGCCCCTCGCCCGATTCACCGACCGCCCCTCGCCCGATTCACCGACCGTCTCTCGCTCGATTCACCGACCGTCTCTCGCTCGATTCACCGACCGTCTCTCGCTCGATTCACCGACCGTCTCTCGCCTGATTCACCGACCGCCCCTCGCCCGATTCACCGACCGCCCCTCGCCCGATTCACTGACCGCCCCTCGCCCGATTCACTGACCGGCCCTCGCCCGATTCACCGACCGGCCCTCGCCCGATTCACCGACCGTCTCTCGCCCGATTCACCGACCGTCTCTCGCCCGATTCACCGACCGTCTCTCGCCCGATTCACCGACCGTCTCTCGCCCGATTCACCGACCGCCCCTCGCCCGATTCACCGACCGTCTCTCGCTCGATTCACTGACCGCCCCTCGCCCGATTCACTGACCGTCTCTCGCTCGATTCACTGACCGTCTCTCGCCCGATTCACTGACCGTCTCTCGCCCGATTCACTGACCGTCTCTCGCCCGATTCACCGACCGCCCCTCGCCCGATTCACCGACCGTCCCTCGCCCGATTCACTGACAGCCCCTCGCTCGATTCACTGACCGCCCCTCGCCCGATTCACTGACCGTCTCTCGCCCGATTCACTGACCGTCTCTCGCCCGATTCACCGACCGCCCCTCGCCCGATTCACCGACCATCTCTCGCCCGATTCACTGACAGCCCCTCGCTCGATTCACTGACCGCCTCTCGCACGTGTGGAACCTTGTCAACAGCCTCCTAAAAATCCAACTGTATGATCTCTTGACTTGACCCCTATCCTCTGTAAACGTCGGCTTATCCCAAACTCTGCTTCCTGTCCTCTCGCCAAGTCCGCTTCCCATCGCTCTTGTACTCGCTGACCTGCATTGTCTCCTGGTCTAACAGTCTCGTACTCGTGTTCAAATCCCCTCTTGCTCTCTCTCCCTCTCAGTAGCCATTTTTAGTGCTGGAAACACCCCGTAACTTTCTATCCTCTGACACAGGCCCCTTGTACATTCATTCCTTCCTTCGGCCCACCACTGGTGACTGTGGCTTCAGACGCTTAGGCTCCACACTCTTGAATTCCCTCCCTAAACCTCTCCGCCTCTACTCCCTTAACACCCTCTTTAAAACTCACCTCTTTGGCTGAGCTTTTGGTAAGCCCTCCTAACACCTCCTTCTCCTGGTGTACTTTTCTTTTCTACACCTCCGTGGAGTTTTTCTGCACTAAAGGCATCATATAAATGACACTTCTTGTTGTTTTATATATCAACTGAAGCCAGACTGTCATGTGTAGAGCCTTGACTACCATGCCAGGACAGTTGCAGTGGGACACTGCTCAACAATCTAAACTAGATTAATAAATATTGTTCAAAGTACAAAAAAAGTCCTGAGTTGTTGGTTATAAAATTATTTCTTCATGCTCCGCAGCATGAAGACGGGTCCAAATAGCTCAGAATGATAGGAATTCCCAGCACTAAGCAGTGAGTGTAAGTAAGGTGGGCACTGCCAGCTCACCACGCATACCTGGGCTCTGTCAATGCGGTAGAACCGGTCCAAAGAGGTTGCTGCAGAGAAAGGGCGGAAAATGAACGTAAAGCACAGCATCAAAGATCTAAGAAATGTTTGTTTGAGAAATACAGTGGAGCTTAACAGATAGAGCTATTCTGAGAGAAACAGAAGATGGCAACCAAAGAGACAAGAACCAAAGAGACAAGAACCAAGTAAAGAACAAGAGTCAAAGAAACATCGATGAAATAAACAACCAAAGACACAAACTAAGGTAACTCCTTCCTATAAATATTTTGTGCTTCAAAAATTATTTTGCCTAGATTTATTCTCTTCAATACAAATGTTAAAGGATATTTCGGATGGAACCAGTGATGGGGTGAAATTGTGATGTACAGTATTAAGGTACAGTTTCGGTAAGGCTTGTGCGTGAAATTTGTTTACACATTTTTTAAAATCTATTCTTGTTAACCAGTTAATGACTCCAGTAAAATAGCAGAAGCTTTTCATACAAACTTATTAAACATTTGTACCATAACTGACCCATTTAGCAAAAGAACTAAACAAAGACACATTTGGCCCTGCAGGAGAAGGTGGATGCACCATTAGCTTCTATGCTAATGCTCATACTACTTGCCCTGTTACTGGCCAAAAGAAAAATGTAACCTGTTAAAGAGCAGGTACCCTCTCACAGTGATATACACAGGGAAATGTTAACCCCCCCAGGACAGGCGGGAGAGGATGGTAGGGCTGAAAATTTTTAAACCGGAAACCCGACCCCCGAGATCAGACCCTCCCTTGTGATTGGACCCCGACCCAAGATCTGAACTCTCCCCACCCCCCCACGATCGATATCCCCCATGGTCCGACCCACAATCGGACCCCCCACACCCCCGCGATCGGACCTGCGATTGGACACCTCCCGCGATCAGACCCTCCCTCACGATCAGACCCCCAGCCCACAATCGGAACCCCCGCGATCGGACTCTCCCGCGATCGGACCCCGACCCATTTTGCATATATTTAATATATAGACCTATAGAGTACAGGACAGCATCTATATGGTTGCATAAATGTAGCCACCAGGAAATTGGTGGGAAGGGTTAAAATTGCCCCCTATGCTTTTGAGGTTTATCACTATTTGTGAGTGTTTCAGACAAACTTGGAGGGGGGGGGGGGGGGGGGGAGAAATTCAACTCATGGCTGTCTGTTTTTCCAGTGTGGGATCGGGGCTCGATCTCTCCATTTCACAGTGGACTGTGCCGGACACCATATTGGCTTGGGAAACTTTCAGTTGTCCAGGGACCTACCTGAAACAGGCGTTAGGCTCCTTAAATATGCAAATCGAGGTCCTAAGCCGAATCACAAATGGGTAAAGGCACAAGTCAGGAATGTGATGGAATACTCTCCACTTGCCTGGATGAGTGCAGCTCCAACAACACTGAAGAAGCTCGACACCATCCAGGACAAAGCAGCCCGCTTGATTGGTACCCCATCCACCACCTTAAACATTCACTCCCTCCACCAGCGGCGTACCATGGCTGCAGTGTGTACCATCTACAAGATGCACTGCAGCAACTCGCCAAGGCTTCTTCGGCAGCACCTCCCAAACCCACGACCTCTTCCACCTAGAAGGACAAGGGCAGCAAGCGCCTGGGAACACCACCACCTCCAAGTTCAACTCCAAGTCACACACCATCCTGACTTAGAAGTATATCGCAGTTCCTTCATTGTCGCTGGGTCAAAATCCTGGAACTCGCTCCCTAACAGCACTGTGGGAGTGCCTTCACCACACGGACTGCAGCGGTTCAAGGCGGCGGCTCACCACCACCTTCTCGAGGGCAATTAGGGATGGGCAATAAATGCTGGTCTTGCCAGTGCGCTCACATCCCATGAACGAATATTTAAAAAAGCCTGCGCCCTGTTTTCCGCCCAGTCATACCAGGCGCTGAGCGGCACAACCTGCAGTTGTTAAAGGGACCTCTGGAGGCTACTCAAACAAAAGGCCCAGGAACTTTGCAGTCT
Source organism: Squalus acanthias (assembly GCA_030390025.1). Classification (NCBI taxonomy): domain Eukaryota; kingdom Metazoa; phylum Chordata; class Chondrichthyes; order Squaliformes; family Squalidae; genus Squalus; species Squalus acanthias. The sequence goes on from CM059435.1 coordinate 60,902,613, forward strand.
TTATTTTTAGTGGGCCCGGGAGAAGTCAGAGTGCTTCCCCTGAGCCCACAAAGAAACTCCAGCCTGCTTGAGGACCTGCCTGCCCAGAGCGCCTTCCCAAGACCTGACCTTTCCGGCCAGCTCATGAGACGACATCCCGTCCTCTCCAACTAGGAAGCTGCAGCCGGGTGCCAGTTTGATGCCCGCAGTGCGCCTGCACCATTTGAGGCCCGGGGCCGAATTTGGCTCGGGTCTCAAGCCGTGCGGAGTGCTTGCTCCGCCAACTCTGAATTTCTCCCCATTAAGGTTTGAGGTGCATCAGTGTTTGCTGCATCAGCTGGGGGGACATTAGTGCTCAGCACGCAATGTTTTCTGGGAGTATGTTGTTGTTTGGAAGCAGGCCAGAGTTTGAAAGATACATCAGCATTTGGGCATGCTTGTGTTTGGTCACAATGGTGTTTGTGGAGCACAATAATGTTCAAGGGTACATTAACATGAGGAACACCTCAGTCTCTGGGGCACTTTTGGTGCTTGTGATGCACTAGCTTTGTCTGGATAGTTGGGAGACGCTATTAGTATTACAAGCAGGTTAGTGTTGAAGATTACATTAAGCCTTGGGGTATATTAATTGTTTAGGGGAACATCAGTGTTAGAAGCTACTCAAAACCAAGAAAATTTAGGCAGTCATTATATTCAGCTCAGAGTGATATTGTTGCCGATTTCTCATGGTCAGTGAATAAAGAATAAATATGTTGATACTGTTAACCTCACCGATGGTATGAATGAAGAACGTGGGACCTTATTGATGATGCTAACCTTACTCATGGATTGAGGAGAATAATGAGTGAAGAACAATGGGATCTTGTTGATAGTGCTACCCGTACTCATGGAGTGAGGAGAATAAGAATGAAAAATAAGGGATAACATTGCCATTGCTGCACATCTGCGGTTACTCACAGTCTAGGAAGCACCATTTGGAAGAAAGATTCTGGGAAGACAACATCCGTCGCTGGGAAGACTCACTGTCCTGAGAATGAGGAAAAACTCAGTCACATATCTGGGAAACTTAGGACATACAACACCAAAGAAACTATTACCAATTCGGGTCTGTTGTAGATACCAGTGGTGTCAGTCACTCCCATAAGCAGTCTGAGCATCTTTTACAGGGGTTGCCTCACACTATGCTAGATCTCCTTCTATGATAGTGTAAATGGGGGAGGGGTGTAACAATATATTCCCTTGTGATCTAGAGCAGATACTCGTGTCTGTCACATTCGTATTTCATCAATCTCTCTGAAGGTGGGCCAAATGAACTTTTGATGAGATGAGGCTTGATATAAGAACATAAGAATTAGAAGCAGGAGTAGGCCATACTCTCCACCATTCAATAAGATCATGGCTGATCTATGACCTCAACACCACTTTCCTGCCCTAACCCCATATCCCTTAATTCCTCTGGAGTCAAAAAATCTATCTATCTCAGCCTTGAATATACTCAAAGACTCAGCATCCACAGCCCTTTGGGGCAGAGAATTCCAAAAATTCACAACCCTCTGAGTGAAGAAATTCCTCCTCATCTCAGTCTTAAAAGGCCCCTTATCCGGAGACCATGCCCCCTAGTTCTAGACTCTCCAGCCAGGGGAAACACTCTCTCAGCATCTATCCTGTCAACCCCCCTCAGAATCTTATATGTTTCAATGAGATCCCCTCTCATTCTTCTAAACTCCAGAGAGTATAGGCCCAATCTACTCAATCTCTCTGCATAGGACAACCCTCTCATCCCAGGAATCAATCTAGTGAACCTTTGTTGCACTGCCTCTAAGGCAAATATATCCTTCCTTAAATAAGGAGGCCAAAACTGTGCACAGTACTCCAGGTGTGGTCTCACTAAGGCCCTGTACAATTGTAGTAAGACTTCCTTACTCTTGTACTCCAACCCCCTTGCAATAAAGGCCAACATGCCACTTACCTTCCTAATTGCTTGCTGTACCTGTATGCTAACTTCTGTATTTCATGCACTAGGACACCCAAATCTCTCTGAACACCAACGTTTAGTAGCTTCTCACCATTTAAAAAATATTCTGTTTTTCTATTCTTCCTACCAAAGTGAATAACCTTACATTTCCCCACATTATACTCCATCTGCCACCTTATTGCCCACTCACTTAACCTGTCTATATCCCTTTGCAGGCTCTTTGCGTCCTCCTCACATCTTACTTTTCCACCTAGCTTTGCATCATCAGCAAACTTAGATACATTGCACTCGATCCCTTCATCTATGTCATTAATATAGATTGTAAATTGCTGAGGCTCAAGCACTGATCCTTGCTGCACCCCACTAGTTACAGCCTGCCAACCTGAAAATGACCCGTTTACCCTAACTCTCTGTTTTCTGTCTGTTAACCAATCCTTTATCCATGCTAATACATTAACCCAACCCTATGTGCTCTTATTTTGCTTAACAACCTTTTATGTGGCACCTTATCGAATGCCTTTTGGAAATCCAAATATACTACATCCACTGGTTCCCCTTTATCTGCCCTGCTAGTTACATCCTCAAAAAACTCAAATAAATTTGTCAAACACGATTTACCTTTCATAAAACCATGTTGACCCTGCCTAATCATATTATGATTTTCTAAGTACCCTGTTAACCACTTCCTTAATAATGGATTCCAGCATTTTCCCGACGACTGATATCAGGCTAACTGGCCTGTAGTTCCCGGTTTTCTTTCTCCCTCCTTTCTTGAATAGCGGGGTTACATTTGCTACCTTCCAATCCGCTGGGACCATTCCTGAATCTAGGGAATTTTGGAAGATCACAACCAATACATCCACTATCTCTGCAGCCACCTCTTTTAGAACCCTAGGATGTAGGCCATCAGGTCAGCTTTTAATCCCATCATTAAGTTGCCTTATTTCACATCAGAGCAACAGTTACGATCGATTTCACTAATTTCAATCAATACAACTTGTCTTTGCATAATAATATAAAATATTGAACATACTGCACTTCCCCACATCAGTGGGTCATCTTATTTAACTTAAAACAGAGTAGCCCCCTGCATTCTGACCTGCAGCCCTGGGCAGAACTTCCTCTCCCTGTAATCTTCTATATTTTTCTAAGCCTGCCTTTTCTGAGGGTTCTCTGTCTCAGCAGCCATTCCCCTGTGAAAGCTACCCCCATCTCTAATCTCTCAATTCACAGACCAAGATCAAAGGGCTTTCCAACATAATAAGTGTGAGGCTTTTTTTTTGATTACCTGGACAAGCTAAAGAATTGCTTATAGTTAAGCCTTTGGGGAAAACAGACACAGAGCTAAATTTCAATTACTCCCCTCGATAGAGCTAACTGTCCATTATTACCGTCCAACAAAAGTGATGGTCAGTTTCAGGCCCCAATCAAAGCATCTCAAGGACGGCCTTGATTACAAACCTAAGGCGTGTGAGAACAAGTAATTACACGGGCGTTGTAACCTAAGTCCTTCACTTTTATTGTACTTGAAAACCTGAAGCAGGAAATCCAACGATCGGAGGCTGAGAATTATTTGTGCATTTCTGGAAGGATCCAAAGGCACACTCCCTGGCAAATATTCTGAACTTCGACTGTAAAAATGGTGCACTCTGGTTCATTTTAAGCCCTTTCACACTTCACGATAGATTTTTAATCTTATAGAAGAAAAAAACAAACCGCTATTTGGATTTTCCACAGAACAACCAGATTACCAGTTTCCTCATCAGTCACTCTTCCTCAGCCAGCCCCCTCCCACACTAGTTCTAAAGATGCTCTGCCTGCTTTGGATCCAGCTCACTGAGGCACTGTATGCCATCCAACTGCCCATCCCATCCCTCTCGAGGACAATCTCTTCTCCCCCAACACTCCCAGTTATTACTAGAACATTTCTCCTTCTCAACAAAACCAGTACACTCTGAAACCCAGTTCAAACAGAGTCTTTTCTTCTAAACCCAGTTCCAGCTGGGACACTTGCCTCCTCCCACCAGCCACCCCCCTCCCGCAGGCATTCCGTCTTTCGGAAGAGATATTAAACCAGGGTCCCGTCAGGTGAATATTAATGATCCATGTTGGTATTCGAAGATGGGCAGGACATTCTCCTGGAGTCCAGGCCAACAATCAGCGCAACCAAAAACAGATTGACTGGTCTTTAACTCATTGGCTGTTTATGGGACCTTGCTGTGTGTAAATTGGCTCTCGCGTTTGCCTAAAAACAATTGTGACTACACTTTAAAAGTAAGCCATTGGCTGCAAACTATTTTGGGGCATCTTGAGGATGTGAAAGGTGCTATAGAAATGCAAGTTCTTTCATTATTTCCTCACCATTGGTGAACACTAACTCTCCTCACCATTAGTGAACACACTGACACTCTCCTCACCATTAGTGAACACACTGACACTCTCCTCACCATTAGTGAACACACTGACAGTCTCCTCACCATTAGTGAACACACTGACACTCTCCTCACTATTAGTGAACACACTGACACTCTCCTCACCATTAGTGGACACACTCTCCTCACCTTAGTGAACACTGACACTCTCCTCACCAATAGGGAGCACACTCTCCTCACCATTAGTGAACACTGATACTCTCCTCACCATTAGTGAACACACTCTCCTCACCATTAGTGAACACACTGACACTCTCCTCACCATTAGTGAATACAGTCTTCTCACCATTAGTGAACACTGACACTCTCCTCTCCATTAGTGAACACACTCTCCTCACCATTAGTGAACACTGACACTCTCCTCACCATTAGTGAACACACTCTCCTCACCATTAGTGAACACTGACACTCTCCTCACCATTAGTGAACACACTCTCCTCACCATTAGTGAATACACTCTCCTCACCATTAGTGAATACAGTCTTCTCACCATTAGTGAACACTGGCACTCTCCTCACCATTAGTGAACACCGACACTCTCCTCACCATTAGTGAACACACTCTCACCATTAGTGAACACACTCTCCTCACCATTAGTGAACACACTCTCCTCACCATTAGTGAACACTGGGACTCTCCTCACCATTAGTGAACACTGGCACTCTCCTCACCATTAGTGAACACACTCTCCTCACCATTAGTGAACACTGGCACTCTCCTCACCATTAGTGAACACACTCTCCTCACCTTTAGTGAACACTGACACTCTCCTCACCATTAGTGAATACAGTCTTCTCACCATTAGTGAACACTGGCACTCTCCTCTCCATTAGTGAACACACTCTCCTCACCATTAGTGAACACTGACACTCTCCTCACCAATAGTGAACACTGACACTCTCCTCTCCATTAGTGAACACACTCTCCTCACCATTAGTGAACACACTGACACTCTCCACACCATTAGTGAATACAGTCTTCTCACCATTAGTGAACACACTCTCACCATTAGTGAGCACCGACACTTTCCTCACCATTAATGAACACTGACACTCTCCTCGCCATTAGTGAACACACTCTCACCATTAGTGAACACACTCTCCTCACCATTAGTGAACACACTCTCCTCACCATTAGTGAACACACTCTCCTCGCCATTAGTGAACACACGCTCCTCACCATTAGTGAACACCGACACTCTCCTCACCATTAGTGAACACTGGCACTCTCCTCACCATTAGTGAACACTGGCACTCTCCTCACCATTAGTGAACACACCCTCCTCACCATTAGTGAACACACGCTCCTCACCATTAGTGAACACCGACACTCTCCTCACCATTAGTGAACACTGGCACTCTCCTCACCATTAGTGAACACTGGCACTCGCCTCACCATTAGTGAACACACCCTCCTCACCATTAGTGAACACTGGCACTCTCCTCACCATTAGTGAACACTGGCACTCGCCTCACCATTAGTGAACACACTCTCACCATTAGTGAACACCGGCACTCTCCTCACCATTAATGAACACTGACACTCTCCTTGCCATTAGTGAACACACTCTCACCATTAGTGAACACACTCTCCTCACCATTAGTGAACACACTCTCCTCACCATTAGTGAACACACGCTCCTCACCATTAGTGAACACCGACACTCTCCTCACCATTAGTGAACACTGGCACTCTCCTCACCATTAGTGAACACTGGCACTCTCCTCACCATTAGTGAACACACCCTCCTCACCATTAGTGAACACACGCTCCTCACCATTAGTGAACACCGACACTCTCCTCACCATTAGTGAACACTGGCACTCTCCTCACCATTAGTGAACACTGGCACTCGCCTCACCATTAGTGAACACACTCTCCTCACCATTAGTGAACACCGACACTCTCCTCACCATTAGTGAACACTGGCACTCGCCTCACCATTAGTGAACACACTCTCCTCACCATTAGTGAACACTCTCTCCTCACCATTAGTGAACACTGGCACTCTCCTCACCATTAGTGAACACACTCTCCTCACCATTAGTGAACACTGGCACTCTCCTCACATTAGTGAATACACTCTCCTCACCTTTAGTGAACACTGACACTCTCCTCACCATTAGTGAATACAGTCTTCTCACCATTAGTGAACATTGGCACTCTCCTCACCATTAGTGAACACTGATACTCTCCTCTCCATTAGTGAACACACTCTCCTCACCATTAGTGAACACTGACACTCTTCTCACCAATAGTAAGCACACCCTCCTCACCTTTAGTGAACACTGACACTCTCCTCACCATTAGTGAACACACTCTCCTCACCATTAGTGAACACACTGACACTCTCCTCACCATTAGTGAATACACTCTCACCATTAGTGAATACACTCTCCTCACCATTAATGAACACTGACACTCTCCTTGCCATTAGTGAACACACTCTCACCATTAGTGAGCACACTCTCCTCACTATTAGTGAACACACTCTCCTCACCATTAGTGAACACTGGCACTCTCCTCACCATTAGTGAACACACTCTCCTCACCATTAGTGAACACACTCTCCTCACCATTAGTGAACACACTCTCCTCACCATTAGTGAACACTGGCACTCTCCTCACCATTAGTGAACACTGACACGCTCCTCACCATTAGTGAACACTGGCACTCTCCTCACCATTAGTGAATACACTCTCCTCACCTTTAGTGAACACTGACACTCTCCTCGCCATTAGTGAAAACAGTCTTCTCACCATTAGTGAACACTGGCACTCTCCTCACCATTAGTGAACGCACTCTCCTCACCATTAGTGAACACCGACACTCTCCTCACCATTAGTGAACACTGACACTCTCCTCTCCATTAGTGAATACACTTTCCTCACTATTAGTGAACACACTCTCCTCACCATTAGTGAACACTGGCACTCTCCTCACCATTAGTGAACACTGACACGCTCCTCACCATTAGTGAACACTGGCACTCTCCTCACCATTAGTGAATACACTCTCCTCACCTTTAGTGAACACTGACACTCTCCTCGCCATTAGTGAATACAGTCTTCTCACCATTAGTGAACACTGGCACTCTCCTCACCATTAGTGAACACACTCTCCTCACCATTAGTGAACACTCTCCTCACCATTAGTGAACACACTCTCCTCACCATTAGTGAACACACTCTCCTCACCATTAGTGAACACACTCTCCTCACCATTAGTGAACACACTCTCCTCACCATTAGTGAACACTGGCACTCTCCTCACCATTAGTGAATACACTCTCCTCACCTTCAGTGAACACTGACACTCTCCTCACCATTAGTGAATACACTCTCCTCACCTTCAGTGAACACTGACACTCTCCTCACCATTAGTGAACACACTCTCCTCACCATTAGTGAACACCAACACTCTCCTCACCATTACTGAACACTGACACTCTCCTCTCCATTAGTGAACACACTCTCCTCACCATTAGTGAACACTGACACTCTTCTCACCATTAGTGAACACTGACACTCTCCTCAACATTAGTGAACACACTCTCCTCACCATTAGTGAACACTGGCACTCTCCTCGCCATTAATGAACACACTCTCCTCACCATTAGTGAACACACTCTCCTCACCATTAGTGAATACACTCTCCTCACCATTAGTGAACACCGACACTCTCCTCACCATTAGTGAACACTGACACTCTCCTCACCATTAGTGAACACACTCTTCTCACCATTAGTGAATACACTCTCCTCATCATTAGTGAACACCAACACTCTCCTCACCATTAGTGAACACACTCTCCTCGCCATTAGTGAACACACTCTCCTCACCATTAGTGAACACACTCTCCTCACCATTAGTGAACACCGACACTCTCCTCACCATTAGTGAACACACTCTCCTCACCATTAGTGAACACTGACACTCTCCTCGCCATTAATGAACACTGACACTCTCCTCGCCATTAATGAACACTGGCACTCTCCTCACCATTAGTGAACACTGACACTCTCCTCACCATTAGTGAACACTGACACTCTCCTCACCATTAGTGAACACTGACACTCTCCTCACCATTAGTGAACACACTCTCCTCACCATTAGTGAATACACTCTCCTCACCATTAGTGAACACTGGCACTCTCCTCACCATTAGTGAACACTGACACTCTCCTCAACTTTAGTGAAAACACTCTCCTCACCATTAGTGAACACACTCTCCTCACCATTAATGAACACTGGCACTCTCCTCACCATTAGTGAACACTGACACTCTCCTCACCATTAGTGAACACACTCTTCTCACCATTAGTGAACACTGACACTCTCCTCACCATTAGTGAATACAGTCTTCTCACCATTAGTGAACACTGACACTCTCCTCACCATTAGTGAACACTGACTCTCCTCTCCCTTAGTGAACACACTCTCCTCACCATTAGTGAACACTGACACTCTTCTCACCAATAGGAAGCACACCCTCCTCACCTTTAGTGAACACTGACACTCTCCTCACCATTAGTGAATACAGTCTTCTCACCATTAGTGAACACCGACACTCTCCTCACCATTAGTGAACACACTCTCCTCACCATTAGTGAACACACTCTCCTCACCATTAATGAACACTGGCACTCTCCTCACCATTAGTGAACACACTCTCCTCACCATTAGTGTGCACTGGCCCTCTCCCCACCATCAGTTTTAGCTGACACCTCTCTATTTCCCAAGCCCAAAGAGCCGTAGCCAGCTTCTGCCATCTTCTCTTTTGCCCCTTCACTTTCACCTCTTCCCTCGGCCCTCCTCCCAGCCCCGATCCTATCCAAGTGTTGCTGCTCCTTGAAGTGATTCCAGCCACTGCAGACTGTAAGGCAGAGGCCTTCACATGCCAACAGGACTTGGGTAGGAGCAGTGTTGAGAGGAGAAGGACCCGGTCTGGGCTGAGCTATGGTTGCAAACAAAGAGAATCATACAGCTGGTTTAAAACCGGAGAGTTGGCACGGATGGCCATCTCTCCAGCACGCAGAGCTAAGGCTCCATTACCACCCTCTACACAGCCGTGAGGAAGACATCACAACCCCCTCAGAAGTGAGGGGAGGCAAATTATTAGAAGTTCATCAGCAGTTTAGCCATAGGCCAGTCCTCAAGCAGCCGAATCAAGTGTCTCTGAGCCCAGCTTACCTTGTAGTAAACCCGATGTCCATCTGGTGTTAACGGATAAAAGTCCTGGGGGGGAAAAACAAAAATATCACTGCCGGTAAAACAACATTCTAACATTGCTGAAAAGGCTTCGCCGAATTCATTCCGTGAAGTGACCTGTCTCCATATTAATTGAAGGTTTCGAAATTCCAAAACAGATTGAAGGATTTTCAGTTAAGGTGAGCTGGAACAATAGCGTGTCAACCACCCTCAACAAATCATCGGTAAGCCCGCGTTAGAAATTGTGCTTGTTGCCCTGAGAGCCCGGTGTAGTGCCAGGTCACACAGGCCAGGCGGTTCCAGATTCCATTTACGGTCTGTGGTGACCATAACACCCCCTGTGGTTAACAGGAAAAACCCCATTAAGGCGCAACAAGCTCGACCCTTTTACAGAGATCAAACTACGATTTTCTCGCCACATTCCTCACCATTCACAGCTGGAAGGAAATGTGTATAATGTCCTCGTCCACTGACATCACCACCAGATGAAGTTATCACAGGTTTGTACCTTACCTCCTGTAGTCGGTCGATGTACATGCGACAGGTCTTTAGGTCACAGTCTCCATGGATGACAATGATTCCCAGTGGGGTGGCTGGTGGATAAAAGTAACAATGTTAAATCATTGTATACCCTGGATCACTTACCTTTTGGGACAGGGTTGTCATTCTTTAAAGGGAGCGTACATGGAGCCCTCTGATGGCACTCTGACAGAAGCGGACTGAGTGATGTAGCACCGAGTCGCACAGACAATCTGTGGATGACTTTCTCCTTCACCTATAGGACCTTGGCTGGCTTGGCACTGGGCGCTAGGCTATGGCACTTGATTTGCCAACAGCAGTAAGTTGTCACCCAATCATCATTGTTAAGCATGGTGGAAACAAGGCCCTTGTTTTCAATTGGGTAACCATCGCTGCCAGAGGCCAATCAGAAAATGGTACAATTAACCCAAAAGTACCCTGGAAACACAGGTTAAGCTGTCAGTTGAGAGGAACTGGTGGCAGGAGACAGGCCATGAGGAGATACTTTAGCGTTCAAACTCCAGGAACCATCGGAGGTCAGGTATGTTTTAATGGGATACAGTATTGCATAATTTATGGTAAAATAATTTTACAACTATCAGTACAGATGGAGGCGGCCATTTGGGCCATCTAGCTCATCCTGCTGTAACCCCCCATCACAATATCTAACTGACTCTTTGAGGCTTGTGTAAAGGCTGCGAAGAATTCATTTTGTTCAAAGATAAAATGTTAATTTGCCCAGATACTGAATGTTAGGCAGCAATTTTTTTTAAATAATATTGAACATAGCTCTATTTCCCCAGCCCTTGGCCCTGGTCCCTGCCATCGATGGTAGAGCTCACCCCACGTCCTTTACTCCGTTCCACTTTCCCTGTGACAGGACTGATCACCTGCTGTGTGGGGCTCTGGGTAACTGTTAATAATGTAAATCCTTTGCTCTCAATTTATCTCAACAGGTACACAGACTCAGTGGGGACAATGTTAACCTAACCCGTACGTCGGGAATCCCACGGGATTGGGTGCGACGCTACTTTTACACCCCGCCCAATTTTACTCTGGGCGAGTTAGGTTAGAATTAGGGCCCAGTATGTCCACCGCTACTCACATGTGTCTTGTAGCCTGTCCTTGTTGTACTGCATGCTTTCATAGTCCTGGAGACTGATCCTGTTCACCCGCATCCTCAGCCGACCAGGAACGGTGTGAGGGCTAGAAAACACAGTCAGTAAGAGACTGGCAGAAAGTGAAAGCGACTACCAGAGCTTGTGACTGAGAATATGGAGCAGTGGAGATCATGGCGGAACCTCTCAGGTGCTGTGCATCCACAGGATTCCAGACCAGTGTTGTCCAATTCAACAGGCTGACGAGGCACAGGTGTTGCTGCGGTGACACTGTATTAGTCACACGCACACAATCCAGGTAAAAGAACTTCATGCGTATATTTATTTAACACACATCTACCTCCATTCAGTGCAAAACTCTGACCAAAGTTTAGAATTCTGGAATTTATGGGACATCTTGGTGCAGTTTCTAGGTTTTTGTCCAGCAGTTGTGACCGATAGTGTGATCGCTGAGAATGTTGTAAAACGAGACTCGCCAGGCCCACCCCCGCTCTCACACGGCAGATGAAATTTAATGCAGAGAAGTGTGAAGTGATACATTTTGGTAGGAAGAATGAGGAGCGGTAATATGAACTCAATGGTTCAATTTTTAAGGGGGTTCAGGAATAGAGTGACCTGGGGGTGTATGTACACAAATCTTTGAAGGTGGCAGCACAAGTTGAGAAGGTTGTTAAAAAAGCATATGGGATCCTTGGCTTTATTAATATTGGAATAGAGTACAAAAGCAAGGAAGTTATACTAAACCTTTATAAAATACTAGTTAGGCCCCTGGTATTGTGTTCAATTCTGGGCACCACACTTTAGGAAGGATGCCAAGGCCTTGGAGAGGGTGCAGAGGAGATTGACTAGAATGGTACCAGAGATGAGGGACTTCAATTATGTGGATAGACTGGAGAAACTGAGCTTGTTCTCCTTAGAGCAGAGAAGGTTAAGAGGAGATTTGATAGAAGAGTTCAAAATCATTAACGGTTATGAAAGAGTAAATAAGGAGAAACTGTTTCGAGCGGCAGAAAGGTCGGTAACCAGAGGACACAGATTTAAGGTGATTGGAAAAAGAACCAGAGGCGACACAAGGAAACATTTTTTTTACGCAGTGAGTTGTGATCTGGAATGCGCTGCCTGAAAGGGTGATGGAAGCAAATTCAATATTAACTTTCAAAAGGGAATTGGATAAATACTTGAAGGGAAAAAAATGACAGGGCTATGGGGAAATAGTGGGGGAGTGGGACTGATTGGATAGCTCTACCAAAGAACACGGTGGGCTGAATGGCCTCCTTCTGTGCTGTATCATTCTATGATTCTATGACAGCTTCCCTTTCCATCCAATGTAGCTTCCATGGTGCTAAAGTCTGGAGTCACACACCATTTTAGTAGATAACCCATGAGCAGTAACCAAGGGAGTAAAGCACACACACCGATCAAGAAACACTCGCACTCTCTGATGCTCGTCTTACCATTTCTCCAACAGTCGCACAGAAAAGTTAAAGTTCACATGCATAGGCCGTGCGAATGAGAGAATTGAGATCACAGGCCCCACGACGGTGTCTATTACTCACTTTTATTTACTAATCAAAAATGCAATTAGCCACATCCGGATTGTCAATTAGCCACATGTGGCTAATGTATTGGACAAAACTATTCTAGTCACAGACACTCCACAGGCAGTGATAGATCTTCTGCACATCTCAGCCTTGGCCTGCTGCGGGCAACATTTCTGAGATACAAGAACAGAGGAGCACGGAATGTGAGAGAACTTGTCTTCTAACACCCTCTGCACAAAGTGAAGAATACCCTGCATTCCTTTATTAAGTACTTGGAAAACATCGGGGTCCAAGGGATTGGTCTGCGAGACACAATGGCTCCTGTGCTGCCGGAGTGTGGAGTTGGGGAATTCTGCAGCAGATCCAGCATGAGTTAGGTAGATGAGAGGACGGATAACAATTCTGGAGCTTTGCTTGATTACATCTGGGTCAAGAGACACAGCTAGAAGTATAGGCCAGTGAGTGTAGCTATTGCGGGGAAAAGTCTTTGAAATAGTTTTCACAGGACATGGGCTGAACACGTGCAAAAAGTATAATTTGTGTAAGTATAACGTTATTATTATAAAAGAGCAATCAGTATAGATTCAGGTCATGCTTAACTAATTTTACCCACATAACAACAGTAACTAAGCAATGTAATTAATTCTAGGTGGAGTGCTTCTGAGACTCAATTAGGTGCTGTGTAAATGCAAATTCATTAATTGATTCCAAACTTGCTAGATTTCTTTGAAGATATTACCAACACAGAGAACAGGAGAAATGAAGCGAATACTGTCTATACTTAGATTCTGAAAGTTTTTAACAAGTTCCACATCAGTGATTAATGGCTGAAGTACAATGCAATGTAAAAGGAGGTAAAACATGTTGCTGGACATAAAATATTGGCTTAAAATCAATATTGGGACCCTGTTATTAGTGATTCAGTCCTATGTACATATACATTACTGATACAGTCCTGGGTCTATATACACAAATTGATGACATAGTCCTAGCTTTATATACACACACATTACTGATACAGTCCTGGGTATATAAAACATCATTACTGATACAGTCCGAGCTGTATTATGTGCAGGTATTAGTGATACAGCTCTGCCTATCTCTGTCTCTTTCGCTCATTCCCTCAATCACTGTATTTGTGGCTATGTAGTATACGAAGTATTGACAAAAAAGACAGGAAGCAGCAGAACCAAGAACACGACCCGAGGGTGAAAGGTGTGAGTACAGAGAGAGGATTATTACTTACAGTGTGAAGCTATCAGGGGGAGCAGAGACACGTCTGAGATCAGCGTGCTGCACCTTATGGATACTGTGCGAACCAGCACACCACACCAGCAAGTGCCAAGCATAACATGGGTCAGGGAGGAGAGAGAAACAGACCACGTTTAGACCGGGAGAAAGCAGGGGAAAGTCAATCAAGTACATCAGTAAACTGTGTAACGGAACAAGAAGCGATATCAGACTAAGAGGAGAAGAGGGGGAAACAAGGGGGTAATTTTAAACTCATTCACCGGGCGGGAATCCCAGGAGATCGGGTGGAACGCCAGTTTTACACCCCGCCCGATATTGCTCTCCACTGACTTCAATAGAGAGTAAAATCGGACGGGGTGTAAAACCAGTGTTGTACCCGATCCCGTCAGTTTCCCGACGGGTGGGTTAGACTGAAATTGCGCCCCCCCCACCACATGTATTTTTCCGTTTCATTTCTTTTCCCTGCTGTCCTAAAGGCGCTGATGAAGCTGCAGCACATTCCCACTGGCTCCCCTCCGGCCGCTTGACCAAGTGAGCATTCTTCATTAGTGAGCCTTGACTGTGAATGAGGGTCATTAACTGAGGAGGAGGGTCATCACCGTCAAGCCTGATCTTATCCTCACCCGACAGACATCACAGGTCACTGGATGGCAATCGGGACTGGCAAACCTGGCTGATTTCCCTCTCCTTAACTCAGGGTGCCGCAATAAATATTACCATTCCTAGTCCACAATAAAGTCTTTCTGGGAGTTTCCCACATGCAGGCTTCCCTTGCTTATCCAGAATATTTAGTTACAAGTGTGATGCACAGGCTCCTCAGGCACCTTGTATCGTTCATGACGGACTCGTACGACACCAGGAACTAAGACATAGCTGTGCTGTCCCAGGATTGATGTGAAGAGGAGCTTCTATTGAAGCTGGATACAGGAGTTAGACAAAACCACAATGCTGGGACAAATAACACAGACTGGGGAAAACATAGGCAAAGGTCTCAGTAAAAAACCAGGTCTGGGGAAAGACACAGCATTGTGGAGATAAATGCAGGAAGCATGCACCACATTGTAAAAATCAGGCACAGTCCCGTATTGGTCCCAGTGTGTCATTGTGTCAACTTGAAGAAGCAGTTAAAGAATATACTGCTAACATGCTCGGGGCCCACTCTGCAATCATTCAGGAAGGGTTGGGCTGTTGTTCACATACAGCCAGTCTCTACAGGTGCACCTCGTCATGTCACCCACCATTTCTTGGGAATCAACATCCCTCTGATAGAGACTAGAGGGACTGGGGGTGAAATTGGTCTTCGGCAGTAGTGCAAGACGAGTGCTAACGAATCGCCAGTCTGTTTTTCGAGTAGGGTGCTCGATTTTCTATGCCGTTGAATTGAAAGGAAATCGGGGGGGGGGGGGGGGGGGGTGGCGGGGGGGGATAAAACGGGTTGCCGATTCGCTGCTGCCTGTTTTGCGTTACTGTCAATGTAACCCCCACCGTGTCTGTGGCCATGCTGAAGGCTCTGTGTCTCCAAAGGCCATGGCTTAAATGGACACGTCAGGTGGACAGGCAAACCTGAATTCCTGCAGGCAGATGCAATATGGACTTGAGAGCAAGAGAGCTGAAGTTAGTGTTGGCAATAATAGTGGATGAATGCTTTATGTTTCCTACAACAGTGACTACACTTCAAAAGTACTTCATTGGCTGTAAAGCGCTTTGGGACTTCCTGAGGTCGGGAAAGGCGCTAGTTAAATGCAAATTATTTCTCTTTCTTTCTTAATGATATATTTTAAATGGGCCAGCTTTCCCTGCTCCCTCCATGCTCTTGTATGCAAGTAGGCCCAGGATGGCTCCCTCCAAGATAGTCAAGGGCTTATAATTTCTGAGCAGACCTCCAGTTCAGGTCTGTTCCCTTATGATATGTGCTATCTGGTCATACAAGCAGAGCAATAGTCTTGACATGTTGTAAGTTGAAGGACTGACTAAAATAGCAGGCATGTGCTCAACCTACAGCCCCTCTTGTGTATTAGTGACCCTGCATCGTGAAGCTAGGCTGTGTTACAATGATTTTGTGTGTCATGTCCTTTGAAGGCTTTCAATTGTAAGTTACAGCTTGAATGCATGCCCTGCTCAAGTGTAGGTACGCACGGTAAGCACTCAAAAAGCTATAGGGTTGAGGGAGGGCTTGGCACGGATAGGATCGATTGTGCAATAGGTCGACAGGAAACACTCTGTGGCATGAATACTCAAGGGCCCTCCACCTGGTCAATGGGTAATCTTATCTTGACAGCTTCCTTAGGATGTGCCATCTTCTTCCACATCCGTTAGCACAGAAAGAGCGGTCATGCTTCACACGTGAGCCTAGATAATGTGGGGGGCATCACATAAGAACATAATAAATAGGAGCCGGAGTAGGCCATATGGTCCCTCGAGCCTGCTCCACCATTCCATAAGATCATAGCTAATCATCGACCTCAACTCCGATCTCCATATCCCTTGATTCCCCTAGACTCACGACTGAACACGATTCTGTCCTTGCCTAAAGGATCATTTTACAATTGTAAATGGTCATGAAATCATGGGAGTGTGGGCCTGGATTCCCCACAGCTCTCCAGGTGGGTGAAGCTCCATGTAAAGTTAGCCCTCTGATGGCCACTTACACTTTCCAGCGGGGGTCACTGGATAACAGGCAGAAGTCGCAATTGTGGGGGAAAGGCTCATGGGACCAGAAGGTCACAGTTTGTAAGTTTGTCCCAAGCATGTCTTTTTTAATGTTTTTATTACAACGCTTTGCGTCGGAGGCATTCAACGTCATCACTCGCAGACTAGGGATCAGAATGCGGTACGCAAGTCAGCTGAGAACAATCTGCTTAGCAAGTTTATCATCTTGTCATGTCTTCCACATTTCTAGTCAAGGCAAAGTAACCCCCTCCCCCCAGAGCATGAATGGAAAGAGCCGGGTCTCCTACGGAAAAGGGCCGGGTCTCCTACGGGAAAGGGCCGGGTCTCCTACGGGAAAGGGCAGGGTCTCCTACGGGAAAGGGCAGGGTCTCCTACGGGAAAGGGCCGGGTCTCCTACGGGAAAGGGCCGGGTCTCCTACGGGAAAGGGCCGGGTCTCCTACGGGAAAGGGCCGGGTCTCCTACGGGAATAACCTACCAAATTCCCTCCCCTGCAGCTCTTAGAATTTCTGGGATCTTCACAGTCGAACTAGAAGATTATTCATTAACAGAAATGACGGAAGAGCGAGCCTTTGGCTCAGTGGTAGCATTACCACCTCGGAGTCAGAGGGTACAGGGTTCGAACCCCACTCCGGACATTCCTGGTGAATGGAGACTGGAGCTCCAGCTCCGAATTCTGGATAGGCATCCAGCGGGATACTCGTATCCGGTGGGTGTGGGTGCCCCCACCCCCCCTCATGTATGGATTGTGGGCGCCCATAAAACCCTCCTGCCTTCGAGGACTAGCCCCCCTATTGGCTGGTATAAAGATGGGTTATGGCCATGGAAGGAGCGTTCACGTTCTGGCCTGTCAGACTATTAATCAGCCTGGGAATCCTTCCACTACTTACAAAGATACGAACAATGACGGACAGGTAAAGACCCTCTGGTCCATCCAGCCTGTCCCACACACCTGCGATACCCTGTGCACCACAATATATACACTCCTCACCCCACCCCAAATCCATCTGATCTCCTGGGAGAGGCGAAAAAAGAGATACAAACCCAGGCCAAAAACATCTGGGTAATTCCTCTCCGACCAAAACTAGTCCAGGAGATCACGCTGGCCCTGATAATTCCCTGAAGTATCTACCTTTTGTAAGAGGTGATCTCCGCCTCAACCAGAAACAGGTTCGGCTCTCACTTGAAGGAATTCAGTGAGTCGGCATCCACCACACGAGCCAGCAGCCTGTTAACAATACGGGCTAGGGGCTCGCACAGCACGTGTCCCATCTCCCCTCGGACCCTCGGGTGGATATCAGCGGGCCCGCTCCTCTATCTGTTTTCGAGTTCTTAATTCTTTTGAAAACAATATGCTCATCTAATTTAATACTACTAGCTTTATTAAAATCATTCAATTCGAATAGTCGAGCATCATCTTCAAGAGTGAAGACCAATTCAAAGTACTCATCTAATATTTCTGCCATACCAGTGAGTCCTTTGTAACCTGTCCTTGAACATCTTTCAATGGCCCAATACAGTCTTTGACAGTTCTCTGACTCTTCACAGAACTGAAAAAGCTTTCCCATTACTTCCACAAATGTCTACAATCCTCTTTTCCATTAGCCTTTTCGCTGCTCCTTGTACTCAGCTCTGTTTAGTTGAGTATTAGGTGTCTTTAATTTATAGAAACATTTCTGTTTGCATCTTATCTGTCTTTGTACATAACCAGTCAGCTACCTTGGCTTTTTCTTACCACATTCCCTTCTTTTGACTTTGGGTGCATATTTGTCTTCCACATTTTTTATCTTGTTCTTAAAAACTTCCATTTGTATTCTACGGTCTCATCACCGCCCAGGAGGTTTAGCCAATTTACCCGTTCCAAATTGTCTGCCATTTTAGTGAAGTTTGCTCTTCTGACCTCTGCTACGAGTTGCAGATTCTCAGCACCTTGAGTTCTACCAGCCAGTTGAAACGTCACACCACTTTCCAAGGGAAGTGTGTGAAGATACAAAAACAACAGAAACAACACACCCTTTAATGTGAAGCAGAAAGCAAACCACTCACTCATTCAGTAATGGCATGGAGGTCCTCCGCTTGCACTTCTGCACCATGTTGGCCTGGTTCCTCAGCGAGATTCGAATGACCGATGGGCTCAGCCGGCACGGCTCCCCATCTACCTGCATGGGAATCGTCTTGTAAGTGGTGAGTATCACCTCTCGGCACTGGTGGAGCCGCTCCCCATGACCCCCGACCTGAAGGGCAGCCTGAATGAAACAAGGACAAGAATTATCTCTGGCTCCAGGTTTGGATCCATGCTCTGCTGTCAACAGCGGAGGCAACAAAACACAACTGGCCACGTTCAACAGCTGTCTCCAAAAAAATCAAAAATACATCTGAGTGAGGATATCCTCAGGAATACTCGAGATCACTCAGCAATGCTGTTCTCGAGAACATTGAGTAACACCAGGCTCATCAACATCAAGCTATGGCGGACTCAAGAAAAGTGATTGATTCAAGAACGCTGATCAACAAAGCTCAAACAACGAGGTAAAATGAAGTAATTCTGTTCCGTGTTTTGTGTCTTCATCAAGTGATATGGGTAAGTGTAGCGGGCTTGGGAGGAACAGGTGACATTGGACCTAAGGTTCCCAAAGCTCTCCACCACTGGGATTTTCCTCGTATCATGTCTGGGTCTGTTGTAGGCTCATTGATAGAGATTGATCGCTCTGATTAGTCAATAACTCCATTTTGTTGCATCACGCGGCTACCAGGAAGGTAGAAGCCGAACTAGGTGGACCGTGGACGTTTTCAGTCGAGCAATTCCAATGTTCCGACATACCTGACAACACTGAATGACACCAAACTCAGGGATAGTGAGTGATATTGTACTTGAGACTTCTGAGCAATACAGGCCTTGAAAACACCCAGCCATGCCAGACACTGAACATGAGGCTTGAGGGCATCGAGTGATGCTGGACTCATCAACAAGGAGCGATGCTGGACTCGTGAACAAGGAGCGACGCTGGACTCGTGAACAAGGAGCGATGCTGGACTCGTGAACAAGGAGCGAAGCTGGACTCGTGAACACGGAGCGACGCTGGACTCGTGAACAAGGAGCGATGCTGGACTCGTGAACAAGGAGCGATGCTGGACTCGTGAACAAGGAGCGACGCTGGACTCGTGAACACAGAGCGACGCTGGACTCGTGAACAAGGAGCGACGCTGGACTCGTGAACAAGGAGCGATGCTGGACTCGTGAACAAGGAGCGATGCTGGACTCGTGAACAAGGAGCGACGCTGGACTCGTGAACAAGGAGCGACGCTGGACTCGTGAACACGGAGCGACGCTGGACTCGTGAACACGGAGCGACGCTGGACTCGTGAACACGGAGCGACACTGGACTCGTGAACACGGAGCGACGCTGGACTCGTGAACACGGAGCGACACTGGACTCGTGAACAAGGAGCAACGCTGGACTCGTGAACACGGAGCGACGCTGGTCTCGTGAACAAGGAGCGACGCTGGACTCGTGAACAAGGAGCAACACCAGTCTTGAGGATTCCAAGTGATGCCAAGCTCATGAATATTAAGCAATGTTAGACTCAAATATTGAGCAACACCAGTTTCAAGAACACTGACTGACACCGTCCTCATGATCTTCGAGCAATGCTGGCCCCACAAACATCAAGTGACAGCAAGACTCAAAGACAGTGAGTGAGACTGGACTTGAGAACACTAAGTGATGGCAGACTTGGGAACTCTGAACAACCCCAGTCTCCAGAAGCCAAGCAACACTACCCTCGACAATACTAAATAATACTTGAATTGTAACAACAACAAAAACTTGCATTTATATTGCACCTTTAACGTAGTAAAATGTCCCAAGGCGCTTTTCAGGAGCGTTTATTAAACAAAATTTGACACCGAGCCACATAAGGAAATATTAGGGCAGATGCTTTGTCAAAGAGGAGGAAAGAGAGTTTGAGAGACAAAAAGGTTTAGGGAGGGAATTCCAGAGCTTAGGGTCTTGGCAGCTGAAGGCACGGCCGCCAATGGTGGAGCGATTAAAATCGGGGATGCTCAAGAGGCCAGAATTAGAGGAGCGCAGAGATCTCGGAGGGTTGTGGGGCTGGAGGAGATTTCAGAGATAGGGAGGGGCGAGGCCATGGAGGGATTTGAAAACAAGGATGAGAATTTTAAAATCGAGGTGTCGCTTAACCGGGAGCCAGTGTAGGTTAGCGAGCACAGGGGAGATGGGCGAACGGGACTTGGTGCGAGTTAGGACACGGGCAGCAAGCAATATGGATTTGAGTACCTCAGTGGCACTGGACTCGAGCACACTGAGCAAGCCACCCTCGAGAATACTGAGTGATGCTCAACTTGAAAAGGCCGAGTAAAACCACCTTTGAGACACTGCCCATTCCGATAACGAGACACCCTGCTCTGGGGAATGCCTATTCTCATCATCATGCTCCGTGTTTATATATCCACGTGACTGCAATGCTTGAAACTTACCAGAGATGCCATGGTAAAGCCAATCACCTCAATGCATCCATCATCATGACGCTGTGGTTCGAAGTCCCGATGATCTCCGGGGTTACCCCAAGGCATTGTGCCCGCACAATACCTGCAACAGATAAGCCCTACTTCAGTATTTATTTTCCAGAGTGACAACGCATTGCTTCTATTTAGCTGAAGTTCTATCTGTTTCACATAAAACATAGGGCCTGAAATTCCTGGGGACAAGAAGGGCACTGATCTCCTGCCGGGGAAGGGGTGGGTAGAGGGGGGGGGGGGGGCTGAAATTTGGGATGGAATCCAGATATACTGGGTTTCCAACCCTTGCCAAAAAGGACTGTAATTTCTAGTAAGGGGTAGGGAAGCAGATAGGTCTTCTGTCAATCATCCTCTCCACCATCAAGGGGATGTACATATAAGAGGTCTTGGACTACCGCAGGAATTCAGGAAATTACACCCGCTAGGCCCAATGGAACAACAAAAGAGACGATGGCGTAAGGCAAAAGGGAGTGGACTTTTGTTTGTTTACTTGTCCCATTACCATCCCCTTTTGCCTTGCACCATCATCCCTTTTGTCATTTAATCACTCCTGCCTTCCACCCCATCACAGACCTTCCCCTTTTGTTCTTTCCTCCTCCCCCCATCTTTTTCCCTGGCTCTATACTTGCTTATGAACTGCTAAATCTCTAACTTCTTCCAGTTCTGATGAAAGCCATTGACAATGTCAGTGCACTGCTTAGCTTGAGTAAAAAGGCAAGTAAGACACTGGAGTGTATTCGGAGCGGTAGTGGCAATGAGTGCAAAGCAAGAGATTGTATTGTTGCTCTACAAGGTGTGGTCTGGAGTATTGGGGTCTAAATGTAACGTAGTTGTGCCCATTTTATGAGAGATATTAAGGTGGAATAATTGGAAGCAGTTCTTCACACAAAGGGTAGTGGAAATCTGGATCTCTCTCCCCCAAAAAGCTGTTGAGGCTGGGGGTCAATTGAAGATTTCAAACTGAGATTAATAGATTTTTGTTAGGCAAGGGTATTAAGAGTTACTGAACCAAGGCGGATAGATGGGAGTTAACATACAGAGCAGCCATGATCTAATTGAAGGACAGAACAGGCTCGAGGGTCAATGCACTGTAATGTGTAGCACAAAGCCAAACAGACCAGCAGATCCCAGGTTACGGCCTAGTTTGTACTCAGTCCTGGTCTGTCTGATCTCAGCTGAGGCAGTGGTTAAGGTACCAGAATTAATTGCCCTCAGAGCCCTAGGCAAAAGAGGGAAAAAATCAGCTAGGGGGCCCATCCTTGATCATTATGTAGAGACTCTGACTGGTCATTGTTTACATAGAATTACATAGGATATACGGCACAGAAACAGACCATTCGGCCCAACCAGTCCATGCCAGCGTTTATGCTCCACTGGAGCCTCCTCCCGTCTTTCCTCATCTAACTCTATCAGCATAACCCTCTATTCCCTTCTCCCTCATATGTTTGTCCAGCCTCCCCGGAAATGCATCTGTACTATTCGCTTCAACCACTCCCTGTGGTAGCGAGTTCCACATTCTCCCCACTCTTTAAGAGCCTTTTTCATGACAATGGGTGGTGTAGTTAAGGCCGCCAACCCTCCAAGATTGCCTTGGAGTCTCCAGGAATTAAAGACTAATCTCCAGGACACTGCAGGACAAATCATGGGGGCATTAAAAAATGTTGTTTGTTTACTAATTATAAAAATATTGAGCATGGGGATAAAAGGCTGTTCCAAGGTGCATGGGAAGGTGGGGCACAGCGAGTATGGACATGTTGGGTGCCCAATCACAGGAGTGTGGGGGAGGGGCAGTTGGAGGTCATGTGATGATCCCTCCAGGAATATGTCTAACCAGAGTTGGCAACCGTAGGTGCAGTGGATTCGACAGTGACCTTTCACCTCTGGCACCTGGGTTCAAGTGCTGCAGTGCAATGTCGGCCCAGATTATGTGCTCAAGGTTCTGGAGTGAGAGTGCAATCACCAAGACAAGGCTGACACCTCAGAAATAGTTTATTTCTGAAACATTTATTTCATTTTGTCAGTTATGATTCCCCACTCCCCATATTGAACCAAGTATATGAAAAAAAACCATCTACATAACCAGAGCATGAACTCAGAAAAGTTGTTTTCCTGAAGAAAGGCTTGCACGGTCCATTGGGGATGGTATCCTGCTGGATGGTTAATGGAGTGTAACTTCAGTCGCAGAATCTTATCAGTGGTATGGCTTTCATCATTCTAGGAAAGCAGTACACAAGACTAGGCTTGTATTCCCTCGAGTATAGAAGATTAAGAGGTGATCTAATTGAGGTGTTTAAGATGATTAAAGGCATTGGTAATGTAGATAGAGAGAAACTATTTCCCCTGGTGGGGAAGTCCAGCACAAGGGGACACAACTTTAAAATTAGAGCCAGGCCGTTCAGAGGTGAAGTCAGGAAGCAGTTCTTCACACAAAGGGTAGTGGAAATCTGGAACTCTCTCCCCCAAAAAGCTGTTGAGGCTGGGGGTCAATTGAAGATTTCAAACTGAGATTAATAGATTTTTGTTAGGCAAGGGTATTAAGAGTTACTGAACCAAGGCGGATAGATGGGAGTTAACATACAGAGCAGCCATGATCTAATTGAAGGACAGAACAGGCTCGAGGGTCAATGCACTGTAATGTGTAGCACAAAGCCAAACAGATCAGCAGGTCCCAGGTTAAGGCCTAGTTTGTACTCAGTCCTGGTCTGTCTGATCTCAGCTGAGGCAATGGTTAGGGTACCTTAATTAATTGCCCTCAGAGCCCTAGGCAAAAGAGGGAAAAAATCAGCCAGAGGGCCCATCCTTGATCATTATGTAGAGACTCTGACTGGTCATTGTTTACACAGAATTACATAGGATATACGGCACAGAAACAGACCATTCGGCCCAACCAGTCCATGCCAGCGTTTATGCTCCACTCGAGCCTCCTCCCATCCTTCCTCATCTAACTCTATCAGCATAACCCTCTATTCCCTTCTCCCACAGATGTTTGTCCAGCCTCCCCGGAAATGCATTAGTCAGGTGTGAGCCTTGACTGTGTGCGTTGGCAGGCTCTTTGAGCGAGGGAGGGGTACCACAACCAAGCCCAATCCTTCCTGACCAAACATGCACACACTTCCAGCAGGTGTAGCTTTCGGGAATGGAGGCCCTGCCCAATTTTCCATTCCTTAGTCCAAGGGGCACTGAGGCCAGTTTGCAGCACCGCTACAGCTGCCCTGGCTGAGGTCAGTCAACTCAGCGCGAGCTTCATCGCTCTTTCTGAAGCTGTATGTCCCTCAGGTCCAATCCCGTGGGCGGCTCGGTATTTAATCCTGCATTTGGGAATTCATTTCAGTTACTTACCTGGGGATATTGAGGAAGACGATACACTGGAATTTCAGATCCTGGATTTTGGATGTCAAATCAGAGCCGTCACACTGGGATTAAGGAGAAGAAAAGTTAATTCCTAGAGACTCCTGCATTCATTACATCAGAAAATATCCTATTGTATGGCCAGCGATCCAATTACAGAGGCAGTTGGCACACATACAGGAGGAATATAACTGTGTAGACACCTAT
Organism: Squalus acanthias; assembly: GCA_030390025.1. NCBI lineage: Eukaryota > Metazoa > Chordata > Chondrichthyes > Squaliformes > Squalidae > Squalus > Squalus acanthias. The sequence continues at coordinate 60,927,402 of CM059435.1, forward strand.
CCTATGTATTATGCCTAGATATAATATTGTACGGGAGGCTACATTGAAGCAAGAGTAGGTAATTAAATAGCCCAGTTTTAGCAAGGGAAATGGAATGTAGGTCTGCACAACGCCCATTACAGATGCTTGATTCGACATTGAGATATATATTGAGTTGTATTGATAATTATCCCATTGTAAAGTTAATGTATACATACCAATTACTGTTGGTGATATTAGCAAAGATCGCATTGTGTGGTAGTTCTTTGCTGTATTAGCCGAGACATTAACCCATTTAAAATAAATGACTTAACCCTGAGCTAAGATCATGCCATCAACTGTTCATCCATCAGCATCGGCAATTGTAATTCTATAAGATGTTTTATTATCATCGTCCCCAAAAGCTGCTCACAGTAAGTTGAATCACGGTGCTTCACAAGGGGAAGACTGCTTTACATGTAATGTAGAGTGCATCATCCTACAGGAAAGGTAGACCGGTGTACTGTTTAGGATGAAAAGTCTGATCGCCAATTAAACAGAGCCTCAGGTCATTCTGAGTTTAATTGCTGTTTGTTCAGGGAATTTTGCAAGTTGGAATGCATCATCACCAAGGTTATTTATAGTGTCCTTGGTCTTCAGGCTGCTTTCCACTTTTTAATTGTGATTGTTGAGGTCAATTAAGAGGCTGTAGACATTATGGGGAAGATTTTCAACTTACCGCCCAGGCTTAAAACTGACGTTACTGGTCAGTTGCCCGTTATGGAAACCACACAATTTTCATTTCTATAACGGGCAGCTTTTTTGCGCCCTATTGGCATGTTGAAAATCTACCCCAATATCTATTGTACATTCTGTTCCTGGGAAGTTTCTCTTTATATTGGTAATGGCTGCAATTGTTTCTTCATAATGGTTTTTGAAGTGGGACACAGAAATTTAAGTGCGACATGAGGTGTGATTGTCAGGATATGCAAACTAGATGTATTGGCCCAGAAATTTGACTCGGAGGCTTGCCGCGGGGGTAAGGATCGCGCGCGATATCACACTCCGCGCCGGCTGTTGTGTTTTGGGCCCACATGAACTTCGGGTCCTGGGCCACTCCCTAGTGCCGGCGCGCAGTGTGTGCGTGTCCCAAGGGCGCAGTTAGTGCGATGCGACCTCTGGGATCACGTGGGCCATGGAGAGCCAATGGCAGCAGATTATCTTTCATTCATAGATTTGACAGGAGACATGTCAAATCTGTGAATTGAAAGAGACCCCAAAAGAACAGCTAAACCTCAAATAAATTAAAAAAAAACCATTATATTAATAAAATAACTATAGTTAAATAAATTAACCACTTTAAACAAAAATTTAAATTTTAAAAAATTTTTTTTTTTTTTAAAAAGTTATAAAAATAAACTTACCTTTCTTTAAAGTCTCTAAAAAAGATAAACCTGTTGAAAAAAATTAAAAATTATACTTAATTAACTACTTACCTTGTTCAAGGGGTCTTACGCCTCCTTTTTACATGTGTATAATCTTCCATACTTACCCTCGCGTTGAAACCTGAAAAAAAACCTAAGTGTGCTGCGTGCGCGCAGCCTCTAGTGCGCACGCAGTTCACCTAGGAACCGGCCCCTTCGCCATACTGGAAGTGCCGGTTTCCCGCGCATGCGCAGTGCATGCAGGAAACCGGCACTTCGGGATCGAATACGGGTGAGTACACAGTTCGTACTCTCCCGTATTAGGCCGAATTTTTGGGCCATTATTTTTACATACACATATATATTTACACATACACATATACATATTTATATATAAATATACACACACACACACACACACACACACACACACACAGATATATATATACACACGTATATAAGTGATATGAGACTGATAGTTAAGTGCGAGGTAGTGCATTTTGGTAGGAAGAATAAGGAGGCCACATACTCTTTGGGAAATAAGAGTCTAAATAGGGTAGAGGAGCAAAAGGATCTAGGGGTACAGATACCTAAAAATGAGGTGCCAACCTGGGGAAGCTGCAACACAGGACTACATGCATGCTAAAAAGCGGAAGCAGCATGCTATAGACAGAGCTACGCAATCCCACAATCAACAGATCAGATCAAGGCTCTGCAGTCCTGCCACATCCAGTCGTGAATGGTGGTGGACCATTAAACAACTAACAGGAGGAGGAGGCTGCATGGATATCTCCAACCTCAATGATGGTGGAGCCCAGCTGTGAGTGCAAAAGACAAGGCTGAAGCGTTTGCAACCATCTTCAGCCAGAAGTGCCGAGTGGATGATCCATATCGGCCTCTTCCTGAGGTCCCCACCACCACAGAAGCCAGTCTTCAGCCAATTCGATTCACTCCACGTGATATCAAGAAATGGCTGAGCGCACTGGATACAGCAAAGGCTGTGGGCCCTGACAACATCCCGGCTGTCGTGCTGAAGACTTGTGCTCCAGAACTAGCCGCACCTCTAGCCAAGCTGTTCCAGTACAGCTATAACACTGGCATCTATCCGACAATGTGGAAAACTGCCCAGGTATGTCCTGTCCACAAAAAGCAGGACAAATTCAATCCAGCCAATTACCGTCCCATCAGTCTACTCTCAATCATCAGCAAAGTTATGGAAGGTGTCATCGACAGTGCTATCAAGCGGCACTTACTCACCAATAACCTGCTCACTGATGCCCAGTTTGGGTTCTGCCAAGACCACTCGGCTCCCGACCTCATTACAGCCTTGGTCCAAACATGGACAAAGGAGCTGAATTCCAGAGGTGAAGTGAGAGTGACTGCCCTTGACATCAAGGCAGCATTTGACCGAGTGTGGCATCAAGGAGCCCTAGTAAAACTGAAGTCAATGGGAATCGGGGGGAAAACGCTCCACTGGCTGGAGTCATACCTAGCAAAAAGGAAGATGGTTGTGGTGGTTGGAGGTCAATCATCACAGCCCCAGGACATCGCTGGAGGAGTTCCTCAGGGCAGTGTCCTAGGCCCAACCATCTTCAGCTGCTTCATCAATGACCTTCCCTCCAACATAAGGTCAGAAGTGGGGATGTTTGCTGATGACTGCACAGTGTTCAGTGCCATTCGCAACTCCTCAGATAATGAAGCAGTCCATGCCCGCATGCAGTAAGACCTGGACGATATTCAGGCTTGGGCTGATAAGTGGCAGGTAACATTCGTGCCAGGCAATGACTATCTCCAACAAGCGAGCATCTAACCACCGACCCTTGACATTCAACGGCATTACGATCGCCAAATCCCCCACCATCAACATCCTGGGGGTCAACATTGACCAAAAACTTAGCTGGACCAGCCACATAAATACTGTGGTAACAAGAGCAGGTCAGGGGCTGGGTATTCTGCGGCGAGTGTCTCACCTCCTGACTCTCCAAAGCCTTTCCACCATCTACAAGGCACAAGTAAGGAGTGTGATGGAATACTCACCACTTGCCTGGATGAGTGCTGCTCCAACAACACTCAAGAAGCTCGACACCATCCAAGACAAAGCAGCCCACTTGATTGGCACCCCATCCACCACCTTAAACATTCACTCCCTCCACCACTGGTGTACCGTGGCTGCAGTGTGTACCATCCACAAGATGCACTGCAGCAACTCGCCAAGGCTTCTTCGGCAGCACCTCCCAAACCCGCGACCTCTACCACCTAGAAGGACAAGGGCAGCAGGCGCATGGGAACACCACCACCTCCAAGTTCCCCTCCAAGTCACACACCATTCTGACTTAGAAATATATTGCTGTTCCTTCATTGTCGCTGGGTCAAAATCCTGGAACTCCCTCCCTAACAGCACTGTGGGAGCACCTTCACCACACGGACTGTAAAGGTTGAAGAAGGCAGCTCACCACCACCTTCTCAAGGGCAACTAGGGATGGGCAATAAATGCTGGCCTCGCCAGCAACGCCCACATCCCATGAACGAATAAAAAAAAAAATCACTAAAAGTAGTGACGCAGGTTAATATGGCCATAAAAAAGCAAACAAGGCACTAGGGTTCATTTCTAGAGGGTTAGAATTGAAAAGCAGAGAAGTTAAGTTAAGCTTGTATAGAACCTTGGTTAGACCACACTTGGAGTACTGTGAACAGTTATGGTCTCCATATTATAAAAAGAATATAGAGACATTGGAGAAGGTGCAAAAAAGATTTACCAGAATGATACCAGAACTGAGAGGTTATACCTATTAGGCAAGATTGAACAGGCTGGGGCTCTTTCCGCTAGGGTGAGAAACTTAGGTCTGAAACTAGTGTCCTAAACTTAAATAAAGGCAATTACAAGGGTATGAGGACAGAGTTGGCTAAAGTGGACTGAGAAAATAGATTAAAGGGTAAGACGGTAGATCAGCAGTGGCAGACATTTAAGGAGATATTTCATAAATCTCAGCCAAGGTGTATTCCAGTGAGAAAGAAAGGCTCTACGAGAAGGATGCACCATCCACGGCTAACTAAGGAAGTTAAGGATGGTATCAAATTGAAAGAAAAGGCAGACAATGTTGTGAAGATTAGTGGTAGGCCAGAGGATTGGGAAATTTTTAGAAACCAGCAAAGGATGACTAAAAAAATTATAAAGAGGGAGAAGATAGAGTATGAGAGTAAACTAGCAAATAATATAAAAACAGACAGTAAGCGCTTCTTCAGGTATATTAAAAGGAAGAGAGTAGCTAAAGTAAACGTTGGTCCCTTAGAGGATGAGACTGGGGAATTAATAATGGGAAATAGAGAAATGGCAGAGACTCTAAACAATTATTTTGGATCGGGCTTCACGGTAGAAGACACTAAAAACATCCCAATACTAATAGATAATCAAGGGGCTATAGGGAGGGAGGAACTTAAAACAATGACTATCACTAGAGAAAAAGTACTAGGCAAACTAATGGGGCTGAAGGCTGACAAGTCCCCTGGACCTGATGGCATACATCCTAGGGTCTTAAAAAAAGTGGCTGCAGAGATAGTGGATGCATTGGTTGTAATCTACCAAAATTCCCTGGATTCTGGAGAGGTCCCAGCGGATTGGAAAACCGCAAATCTAACGCCCCTATTCAAGAAAGGAGGGAGACAGAAAGCAGGAAACTATAGGCCAGTTAGCCTAACATCTGTCATTGGGAAAATGCTGGAATCCATTATTAAGGAGGTAATAGCAGGACATTTAGAAAATCATAAGACAATCAAGCAGAGTTAACATGTTTTTATGAAAGGGAAATCGTGTTTGACAAATTTGCTAGAGTTCTTTGAGGATGTAACAAATAGGGTGGATAAAGGGGAACCAGTGGATGTAGTGTATTTGGATTTCCAGAAGGTATTCGATAAGGTGCCACATAAAAGGTTACTGCACAAGATAAGAGCGCATGGGGTTGGGGGTAATATTTTGGCATGGATAGGGGATTGGCTAACTAACAGAAAACAGAGAGTCGGGATAAATGGGTCATTTTCCAGTTGGCAACCAGGAACGTGTGGGGTGCCACAGGGATCAGTGCTGGGGCCTCAACTATTTACAATCTATATTAATGACTTGGATGAAGGGACCGAGTGTGCTGTAGTCAAATTTGCTGATGATACAAAGATAGGTGGGAAAGCAAGTTGTGAGGAGGACACAAAGGGCTGGATTTTCAATGACCCGTGGAGTCGGGTTTGAAGGCGTGTGGGGGGTTAAAGTTGCAGATTCGGGGGTCCCGATCCATCCCGACTCCATTCCACCTCCACGCAATTTTGACAAAATCGGTCGCGGGGTTTCCGACTCCGTCCCGCCTCCAAGAGGCGGGAGAGGCCATTAAAGCCTTTAACAAGCCCTAAATTGGCTCTGTAATGCCATTTTGAAACATTTTAGCTAGTTTAGCCCTTTTCCGACGTGAAGTACGCCTGATGTGAAACACGCCAGTGAAACCTGGCGGGAGCACAAGTGGATTGCTGAGTATCAGCTGCAGGTCCACTATTACAACGGAGATGTGATGAAGGTAGTAGTAGTATTAGGTCTGAAAGTCGCCTCTGATGCTGCTGCATTGAATGTCTTCAGAGACTGCCTGAGAGGACTTGGTTGCAAAAAAAATTCTCTCTCTCTCTCTCTCTCTCTCGGAGATGCTGCTCATTTTGCATCCAGGTCCTCTCACAGCAAAGGCCAGGCAATCTCTGAGACCAGGCAGTCTCTGACCTGCAATGATGACATCATCAGAGGCGACTTTCAGACTGAAACCACTAATTGGTTCATGGGTTCCTACATGCTGGAACTCAATTGCCCAATTAAGTGAAAATTGCATCAATCTCCCACATCCAATTGCAGACGGGTGGATAACACAAAATGCAAATGACACGACCCCAACCCGCCCCAGTATCAAAATCCAGCCCAAAGAGTCTGTAAAGGGATATAGATAGGTTAAGTGAGTGGGCAAAAATTTGGCAGATGGAGTACAATGTGGGAAAATGTGAGGTTATCCACTTTGGAAGGAAGAATGAAAAAGCAAATTATTATTTAAATGGAGTGAGACTACAAAATGCTGCGGTACAAAGGGATCTGGGGGTCCTAGTACATGAAACACAAAAAGTTAGCATGCAGGTACAGCAAGTAATTAGGAAGGCTAATGGAATGTTGGCCTTTATTGCAAGGGGTATGGAGTATAAAAGTAGGGAAGTTTTGATGCAACTTTACAGGGCGCTGGTGAGACCGCACCTGGAGCACTGCGTACAGTTGTGGTCTCCATATTTAAGGAAGGATATACTTGCATTGGAGGCAGTGCAGAGAAGGTTCACTAGGCTGATTCCTGGGATGGAAGGGTTGACACATGACGAAAGGTTGAGCAGATTGGGCCTGTACTCAATGGAGTTTAGAAGAATGAGAGGTGATCTTATTGAAACATATAAGATTCTGAGGGGGATTGACAGGGTGGATGCTGAGAGGATGTTTCCCCTAGTGGGGGAATCTAGAACTAGGGGGCATAGTTTCAGAATAAGGGGTCGCCCATTTAAGACGGAGATGAGGAGGAATTTCTTCTCTGAGGGTCGTGAATCTTTGGAATTCTCTACCCCAGAGAGCTGTGGAGGCGGAGTCACTGAATATATTCAAGGCGGAGATTGACAGATATTTGAACTACAAGGGAGTCAAGGGGTATGGGGAGAGAGCGGGAAAGTGGTGTTGAGGCCAAGATTGGATCAGCCATGATCTTATTGAATGGCGGAGCAGGCTCGAGGGGCCGACTGGCCGACTCCTGCTCCTGTTTCTTATGTTCTTATGTTTTTAAAAGAGAAGGCTGAGAGGTGACCTGATAGAGGCCTTTAAGATTTTGAAAGGGTTTGGTAGGGTAGACATCGAGAAAATGTTTCCACTTGTGGGGGAGACCAGAACTAGGGGTCGTAAATATAAGATAGTCACTAATAAATTCAATAGGGAATTCAGGAGAAACTTCTTTACCCAGAGAGTGATTAGAATGTGGAACTCGCTACCACAGGGAGTGGTTAAGGTGACTAGCATAGATGCATTTAAGGGGAAGCTAGATAAACACATGAGGGAGAAAGGAATATAAGGACATGTTGATAGGGTGAGATGAAGAAGGGTGGGAGGAGGCTCATGTGGAGCATAAACAACAGCATGGTCCTGTTGGGCTGAACGGTCTGTTTCTGTGCTGTAAATACTAGGTAATATACACACAGACACACACACACACATAAACACACACACACACAACACACACAACACACACACACACACACAAATCTTTTCAAGGTTTTCATAATTAACAATCTCTGCACTCCATGAGATGTTCTTCCACAGCTGAATATCTGACTGTGCCAGAGACAACACTCACCACGACTCTGACATGTTTGGATAAATCTCGAGAGCTTCTCTGCAGAAAGTCTGAAAAAGCTGCCTGAAAATAAACGTCAGAAATATCAGTAAATCCATCCAGTGAAAGATTCAATTATCCGTTCTCCTTTTCCTAAAACGGAGATGATGCGTGCATTTCTGGAGTGACGGACTCTGGAACAGCAAGGCAGCACCAATGCTGAACTCCTGTTCGGGTAAAGATTCCTGCCGTCGATGGTGTCAAACTACCAATAGGAACCAGGGCACAGTCCAACTGGCAGCCAAAACCAGCACCAGATAGTAAGTGAAGCCAGTGCCAAGCACACTGGTTCTCTCAGTGCCAAGTGCGTGCTACAGGTCAGAGCCTCCTGTCTGGTAGTGCCTCACACTGAATATGCCAGTCCCTTTGCCACATGCTATTTCGGCAAAAAAGGCTTCATTATTTTCAGTTAATAACAGGTTTCAGAAATCAGCACAGTTGATCCCCACAATCTTAACAGAAGGTTTGATTTTCTACAGTTCTGGAGAATTTGAGTTCAAATCCCACCATGGTAGTTTCAGAATTTGAATTCAGTTTTTTTTTTAAATAAGTAAAACTAGAGTAAATAAAGAGAAACTGTTTCCAATGGCTGAAGGGTCAGTAACCAGAGGGCACAGGTTGAAGGTGATTGGCAAAAGAACCAGAGGCGACATGAGGAAAAACTTTTTTATGCAGCGAGTGGTTTGGATTTGGAATGTACTGCCTGATAGGGTGGTGGATACAGATTCAATAGTGGCCTTCAAAAGGGAATTGGATAAATACTTGAAGGAGAAAAAATCGCAGGGATATGGGGAAAGAGCGGGAGAGTGGGACTGACTGGATTACTCTTCGAAAGAGCCGGCACAGACTCGATGGGCTGAATGGCCTCCTTCTGTGCTGTACTATTCTATGAAATCAGTAAAAGTGACCATGAAGCTGTTGGATTGTCGCAAAAACCCAACTGATTCACTAATGTCCTGTAGGGAAGGAAACCTGCCGTCCTTACCCGGTCTGGCCTGTAAGTGACTCCAGTCCCACACCAACGTGGTTGACTCTTAACTACCCTATGAAGATAGTTGTATCACCACCTTCTCAGGCCAACTAAGGATGGGCAATAAATGTCGGCCTTGCCAGCGATGTCCACATCCTGAGAATGAATAAAAAAGAATGGTGACATTGTGCCGAGACCTGGGGGCTTCCCCCTTTGGTCCGGTGTAGCACTGAGGCAAATAGACCAGGAATGCCAGGTTTATATTCCAGTGGCCCATGCTGCAAAGTGTACATGATGCCCTTTTTGATCAAGTAACCTCCTGATACTTATTGTCAAGACTTGCGCATGATGAATGATTATTTGTACAAAGTGCTGGATGACTGCTAGCATCTGTGGAGCCTCCAATGAGAGTCAGCACCTTCAGGAGGGCTGAAGAGAAAATAGGAGAGAGGGAAAACAACCAACATTCAACAGCACTAGACTACCCACAACCAATAGGACTGAACTATCTACACCCAACACTAGACTACCCACAACCAATAGGACTGAACTATCTACACCCAACACTAGACTACCCACAACCAATAGGACTGAACTATCTACACCCAACACTAGACTACCCACAACCAATAGGACTGAACTATCTATACCCAACAACACTAGACTACCCACAACCAATAGGACTGACCTATCTACACCCAACAGCACTAGACTACCCACAACCAACAGCACTAGACTACCCACAACCAACAGGACTGAACTATCTACACCCAACAACACTAGACTACCCACAAACAACAGGACTGAACTATCTACACCCAACAATAGACTACCCACAAACAACAGGACTGAACTATCTACACCCAACAATAGACTACCCACAAACAACAGGACTGAACTATCTACACCCAACAACACTAGACTACCCAAAACCAACAGGACTGAACTATCTACACCCAACAACACTAGACTACCCACAATCAGCAAGACTGAACTATCTATACCCAACAGCACGAGACTACCCACAAACAACAGGACTGAACTATCTACACCCAACACTAGACTACCCACAACCAACAGGACTGAACTATCTACACCCAACACTAGACTACCCACAACCAACAGGACTGAACTATCTACACCCAACAATAGACTACCCACAACCAACAGGACTGAACTATCTACACCCAACACTAGACTACCCACAACCAATAGGACTGAACTATCTACAGCCAACACTAGACTACCCACAACCAATAGGACTGAACTATCTATACCCAACAGCACTAGACTACCCACAAACAACAGGACTGAACTATCTACACCCAACAGCACTAGACTACCCACAATCAGCAAGACTGAACTATCTACAACCAACAGCACTAGACTACCCATAAACAACAGGACTGAACTATCTACACCCAGCACTAGACTACCCACAACCAACAGGACTGAACTATCTACACCCAACAACATTAGACTACCCAAAACCAACAGGACTGAACTATCTACACCCAACAACACTAGACTACCCACAAACAACAGGACTGAACTATCTACACCCAACAACACTAGACTACCCACAACCAACAGGACTGAACTATCTACACCCAACAACATTAGACTACCCAAAACCAACAGGACTGAACTATCTACACCCAACAACACTAGACTACCCACAAACAACAGGACTGAACTATCTACACCCAACAACACTAGACTACCCACAACCAACAGGACTAAACTATCTACACCCAACAGCACTAAAGCAACCAATACCAATAAAGTGCACAAGGAAGGAAGGAAAGGAAGGAAGGAAAGGAAGGAATGAAGGAAAGGAAAGGAAAGACTTAGATTTATAGCATGCCTTTCATGACCTCAGGACGTCCCAAAGCGCTTTACAGCCAATGAAGTACTTTTGAAGTGAAGTCACTTTTGTTATGTCGGAAATTACACAAATCCAACAGCACTAAACTACTCAATACCAATGAAATACCCACTGTGAATAGTGATAAATAACCCACACCCAACAGCACTAAACTCAAAACTACTTTCTTGGTGCCAATGGATGAGCCTGGGATCTAGCACAGATATAACTGCAAAAAGCTTGATTTGTACTTTGGAGCTGCACTATCATTTATCCTCTGTTGCTCATTTCTGTAGCTCTGTAAATGGGATCACAAATTGCAGAAGGTGGTCAGAAACTCAGAGGTTTTCCTGTAAAGTCTCTCTAGTCACTTTGCTTCTTTTATATTTTCACCACTTACCCCTGCATAAAACATCTTATTCCGAAATCGGCTGTTAAATCGCTCTGGATTTGCTTCTACAAAAATGGAGGGAAAAACAGTTAGTATTCAAGTACTGAGCTGTTAACAGTCCATCTTCACAACCATTATCAATCATACATTGACGAAAAGGTGACAGCAGTGAAGATTAGAATTGAATTCAAACAATAATGGTTATAAAGACCCAGTTCACTCTCTTCTGAAAACTGTACATAATATTCCTATTCTGTCTTCAACCATACCTGAAAAATGTACCCCATGGGCTTTCACTCACCAGACCCAGGTAGGGTTCCCCTTTTGGCACTGCCTCCAGTAAGGAGGACCTACTAATCCAGCAGTTGCCCAACATGGCATGAGTGCCACTCACAAACCACAGAGTGCCCAGTAAGTTGAGAAACGTGGCCTCACCCAGCATAGCCCCACAATGTGCTGTGAAGGGCTCCCTCAAACAGTGCCTTTCCCAAATGCTGCAGACTGCCCCCTCACGCAAGGCAGATCCCCAATATGTTGTGTACCGCTCCCCAGTATGAGACAGAGTACCCCTTTGCCCAGCATCACTCCCTATACACGTGTCCTGAGCACTCTGCAGGATTTTGTAACTAACAGAGCTGGAAAACTCTCTGAGTCACTCACCTTTGAAAATCTGATAAAAGGTCCAGATGGTTTACAAACATGTGCTTTGTGTGAGTGATTGAAAGAAAGACTTGTATTTATGTCGTGCATTATCTCTCAAAAACATCCCAAAACACTTCACCTACAACGAGTGACTTTGATGTAGAGTGGCCGTTGGGTCTGGAAAATGCAGCAGCCAATTTGTACACAACAAGGTCCCACACGGCAGTTGGATGAATGACCAATTCATCAGTTTTGATGTTGGTTGTGGGGGGAATTGTTGGTTGGACGATGGGAGAGCTCTCTGCTCATCTTCAAAAAGTGTTATTGATCGTTAACATCCACTTGAACGACAGAGACAGGCAGATGGGGCCTGACTTGAACATCTTATTTCCTACATTACAACAGTGACTCCACTTCAAAAGTACTTCATTGGCTGTAAAGCGCTTTGAGACGTCCAGTGGTCGTGAAAGGCGCTATAGAAATGCAAGTCTTTCTTTCTTCTTTCTTTCTTATCTAAAGGGCATCTCTGACATTGCAGCACTCTCTCCATACATGGAATGGGACTTAAACCATGGGTATTGGACTCAGATCCAAGTGTGCCTTCACTTGGACTGGTCTGGTGGGCAGAAAAGTGGCAAATGGAATTCAATCCGAGAAGTGTGTGGTAATGCATTTGGGGAGGGCTAACAAGGCAAGGGAATATACTATAAATGGTTGGACACTGAGAAGGGCAGAAGATCAGAGGGACCTTGAAGTGCATGTCCACAGACCCCTGAAGGTAGCAGGACAGGTAGATAAGGTGGTTAAGAAGGCATATGGGATACTTGCCTTTATTAGCCGAGGCATAGAATATAAGAGCTGGGAGGTTATGCTTGAACTGTATAAAACACTAGTTAGGCCACAGCTAGAGTACTGTGTGCAGTTCTGGTCACCACATTACAGGAAAGATGTGATTGCACTAGAGGGGGTGCAGAGGAGATTTACGTGGATGTTGCTTGGGCTGGGGAATTTTAGCTATGAGGAAAGGTTGGACAGGCTGGGGTTGTTTTCTTTGGAACAGAGGAGGCTGAGGGGAGACCTAATTGAGGTGTATAAAATTATGAGGGGCCTAGAGTGGATAGGAAGGACCTATTTCCCTCAGCAGAGGGGTCGATAACCAGGGGGCATAGATTTAAAGTAATTGGTAGGAGGTTTAGAGGGGATTTGAGGAGAAATTTTTTCACCCACAGGGTGGTGGGGGTCTGGAAATCAGTGTGTGAAAGGGTGGTAGAGGCAGGAACCCTAACCACATTTGGATATGCACTTGAAGTGCCGTAACCGACAAGGCTACGGACCAAGTGCTGGAAAGTGGGATTAGGCTAGATAGCTCTTTGTCGGCCGGCACGGACAAGATGGGCCGAATGGCCTCCTTCTGTGCTGTAAATTTCTATGATTCTATCATCTGAGCCAAGTCGCCACTTACAAGGAGTGTGAGTGTGTGCTGTGTATGTGAGATTTGTATCAGTGTGTGATTTCATGCATGCATATGATTGTGAGGCATATGTATCAATGTGTGTGTGTCTGAGATGTCTGCTCATGTGTGAGTGTGCACACGTGCACTTAGATCTGACTGTATGTTATGTATGTCAGTGTATGACTGAGAATGTGAGGTATGGGTGTGTTTGTGTTTGTATGTGTGTGTGCACGCACCTCTGTGTTTGTGTGTGTGTGTGAATAAGTATGTATACGCATGTTTTTGTTTTGTATGAATGTGTGTGTATGAGTGCAGTGTGTGTGTTTTGTGCACTCTGTGTTGTGTGTATGTGGGTGTGTGTATTAGTGTTTGTGTTTGTGAATGTGAGTCTGTATGCGTTGTATGAATGTGGGTGTTGTTTGTGTGTGTGCGAGTGAGAGTGCGTGTGAGAGTGCGCGTGTGAGAGTGCGTGAGAGTGCGCGTGTGAGAGTGCGCGTGAGAGAGTGCGCGTGAGAGAGTGCGCGTGAGAGAGTGCGGCGTCATGAGAGTGTGTATGTGTGTGTATATGAGTGTGCACACGTGAGTGTGTGTGAGTGTGCGTACGAGAGTGTGCGTATGAGAGTGTGTGTATAGAAACATAGAAGATAGGAGCAGGAGTAGGCCATTCAGCCCCTCGAGCCTGCTCCGCCATTCAATGAGATCATGGCTGATCATCCAAATTCAGTACCCTGTCCCTGCTTTCTCTCCATATCCCTTGATCCCTTTAGTTTTAAGAAATATATCTAACTCCTTCTTGAATATATTTAATGAATTGGCCTCTACTGCCTTTTGTGGTAGAGAATTCCACAGGTTCACCACTCTCTGGGTGAAGAAATTCCTCCTCATCTCAGTCCTAAATGGCTTACCCCTTATCCTTAGACTGTGACCCTTGGTTCTGGACTCCCCCACCATCGGGAACATCCTTCCTGCATCTAGTCTGTCTAGTCCTGTTAGAATTTTATAAGTTTCAATGAGATCCCCTCTCATTCTTCTAAACTCTTGCGAGTATAAGCCCAATCGACCCAATCTCTCCTCATACGTCATTCCTGCCATCCCAGGTATCAGTCTGGTGAATCTTCGCTGCACTCCCTCCATGGCAAGAACATCCTTCCTCAGATAAGGTGACCAAAACTGCACACAATACTCAAGATGTGGTCTCACCAAGGCCCTGTACAACTGCAGCAAGACATCCTTGTTCCTGTACTCGAACCCTTTCGCTACGAAGGCCAACATACCATTTGCCTTCTTAACCGCCTGCTGCACCTGCATGCTTACCTTCAGCGATTGGTGCACAATGACTCCCAGGTCTCGTTGCACTTCCCCTTCTCCCAATCTATTGCCATTCAGATAATAATCTGCCTTCCTGTTTTTGACACCAAAGTGGATAACCTCGCATTTATCCACATTATATTGCATCTGCCATGCTTCTGCCCAATCACCCAACCTGTCCAAATCATACTGGAGTTTCTCGGCATCCTCCTCACGGCACACACTCCCACCCAGCTTTGTGTCGTCTGCAAACTTGGAGATATTACATCCAATTCCATCGTCCAGATCATTAATATATATTGTGAATAGCTGGGGTCCTAGCACCGATCCCTGCGGTACCCTACTAGTCACCGCCTGCCACTCGGAAAAAGACCCATTAATTCCAACTCTTTGCTTTCTGTAGCCAACCAGTTCTCTATCCAAGTCAATACCTTGCCCCCAATCCCATATGCCTTAACTTTACACGCTAATCTCTTATGCAGGACCTTATCGAAAGCCTTCTGAAAGTCCAAATACACCACATTCACTGGTTCTCCCTTATCCATTTTACCAGTTACATCCTCAAAAAATTCCAGTAGATTAGTCAAGCACGATTTGCCTTTTGTAAATCCATGTTGACTTTGTCCGATCCTGTCACTGTTTTCCAAGTGCTCTGCTATTACATCTTTTATAATGGACTCTAGCATTTTCCCCACTACCGATGTCAGGCTTACTGGTCTATAATTCCCCGTTTTCTCTCTACCACCTTTTTTGAATAGTGGGGTAACATTAGCTACCCTCCAATCCATGGGTACTGTTCCAGAGTCTATAGAATTTTGGAAGATGACCAGCAATGCATCTACTGTTTCTAGGGCCACTTCCTTAAGTACCCTAGGATGTAGAATATCAGGCCCTGGGGATTTATCGGCCTTCAATCCCGTCAATTTCCCTAACACTATTTCCCTACAAATACTGATTTCTTTCAGTTCCTCCTTCTCATTAGACCCTATGTTCCCCGACATCTCTGGGAGGTTATTTGTGTCCTCCTTTGTGAAGACAGAACCAAAGTATGTATTTAATTGGTCTGCCATTTCTTTGTTCCCCATTATAAATTCCCCTGATTCTGACTGCAAGGGACCTACGCTTGACTTCACCAATCTTTTTCTCTTCACATATCTATAAAAGCTTTTACAGTTAGTTTTTATGTTCCTCGCAAGCTTACTCTCATACTCTATTTTCCCCCTCTTAATTAATCCCTTTGCCCTTCTTTGCTGAATCCTATACTGCTCCCAATCCTCAGGTTTGCTGCTTTTTCTGGCCAATTTATATGTCCTTTCCTTGGATCTTATGCTATCCCTAATTTCCTTTGTTAGCCACGGTTGAGTCACCTTTTTTGTTTTATTTTTATGCCAAACTGGGATGAACAAATTCTGTAGTTCATTCATGCGATCTTTGAATGCTTGCCATTGCCTCTCCACCGTCAACCCTATGAGTGACATTCCCCAATCAATCCTACCCAACTCGCGCCTCATACCATCGTAGTTTCCTTTATTTAAATTCAGCACCCTAGTCTCTGAGTCAACTACTTCACTCTCCATCTTAATGAAGAATTCGATCATATTATGATCGCTCCGACCCAAGGGGCCTCGCACAACAAGATTGCTAATTAATCCTTTCTCATTACATAATACCCAGTCTAAGATGGCCTGATCTCTAGTTGGTTCCTCGACATATTGGTCCAGGAAACCATCCCGTATACACTCCAGGAATTCCTCCTCCACAGTATTGCTACTAATTTGGTTAGCCCAATCTATATGTAGATTAAAGTCGCCCATGATAACTGCTGTGCTCTTATTGCACGCTTCTCTAATTTCCCTTTTAATGCCATCCCCAACCTCAGCATTACTGTTTGGGGGTCTATACACCACTCCCACTTGCGTTTTCAGCCCCTTGGTATTTCTCAGTTCTACCCATACAGATTCCACATCATCAGAGCTAATATCCTTCCTTACAATTGTGTTAATCCCCTCTTTAACCAGCAATGCTACCCCACCTCCTTTTCCTTTTTGCCTATCTTTCCTGAATATTGAATACCCCTGTATGTTGAGTTCCCAGCCTTGGTCACCCTGGAGCCATGTTTCCGTAATCCCAATCATATCATATTCGTTTACCTCTATCTGTGCAGCTAATTCATCCACCTTATTACGAATGCTCCTCGCATTAAGACACAAAGCCTTCAGGCTTGTTTTTTTAACGCTCTTAGACCTTTTAGAATTTTTTTTTTTTTTTTTTTTAAACTGTGGCCACGTTTGATTTAAACCCTTGATTTCTCTGACTGACACCTTTGTTTTTTTCCTTCCTGACTTTTGCTTCTATTCTTGTTTCCCTTTCCTCTGTCTCCCTGCTCAGGTTCCCAACCCCCTGCCATTTTAGTTTAAACCCTCCCCCAGAGCACTAGCAAACACTCCCCCAAGGACATCGGTCCCGGTCCTGCCCAGGTGCAAACCGTCTGATTTGTACTGGTCCCACCTCCCCCAGAACCGGTTCCAATGTCCCAGGAATTTGAATCCCTCCCCCTTGCACCATTCCTCTAGCCACGTATTCATCTGAAATAGCCTTCTATTTCTACTCTGACTAGCACGTGGCACTGGTAGCAATCCTGAGATTACTACCTTTGAGGTCCTATTTTTTAATTTATCTCCTAACTCCCTATATTCAGCTTTTAGGACCTCATCCCGTTTTTTACCTATATCGTTGGTACCTATATGCACCACGACAACTGGCTGTTCCCCCATCCCCTTCCAAAATATTTTGCAGCCGCTCTGAGACATCCTTGACCCTTGCACCAGGGAGGCAACACACCATCCTGGAGTCTCGTTTGCGGCCGCAGAAACGCCTATCTATTCCCCTTACAATAGAATCCCCTATCACTATAGCTCTACCCCTCTTTTTCCTCCCGTCCTGTGCAGCAGAACCACCCCTGGTGCCAGGAAGTTGACTGCTGCTGCCTTCCCCTGATGAGCCATCCCCCTCAACAGTATCCAAAGTGGTATATCTGTTTGAGAGGGGGATGTCCACAGGGGACTCCTGCACTGCCTGCCTGTGCCTACTACTCTGCCTGGTGGTCACCCATTCTCTTTCTGCCTGTGCAGCCTTTACCTGTGGTGTGACCAACTGGTTAAACGTGCTATCCACAAGGTCCTCAGCATCGCGAATACTCCAGTATGCATCCATTCGCAGCTCCAGCGCCGCAATGCGGTCTGCCAGTAGCTGCAGCTGGATACACTTCCCGCACACATGGTCGTCAGGGACACAGGAAGTGTCCCCAATTTCCCACATAGCGCAGGAGGAGCATAGCACGGCGCCGAGCTGTGCTGCCATGACTTACCCTTTAATTAATTGAACTTAAATTATATTGAATCAATCCCACCAATTATACTATAATTAAATGATATAGGGCCCTTGTTTACCAACTGTCCCCGCTACACCACAGAGACCCTAGAAACTATAATCCAAAAAATTTAAGTTTGGAAAATGGAGAAAGAGAGAAATACTCACCAACCAATCACGTATGAGAGTGTGTGTATGAGAGTGTGTGTGTGCGTGAGTGCGTGTGCGAGAGTGCGTGTGCGAGAGTGCGTGTGCGAGAGCGTGTGAGAGTGCGTGCGTATACGTGAGTGTGTGTGCGTGAGTGTGTGTGTGTATGTGTGCGTGTGTGTGCGTGTGAGCATGCGTGAAAGTGTGTGTGAGTACGTGCGAGTGTGTGAGAGAGCGTGCGAGTGTGTGAGAGAGCGTGCGAGTGTGTGTGTGAGTGTGTGAGCATGCGTGCGTGTGTATGTGAGTGTGCGTGCATGTATGTGTGTTTGTGTGTGCGAGAGTGTACGTGAGTGTGTGTGTGAATGTGCGTGAGAGTGTGCGTGTGTGAGAGTGCGTGTGCGAGTGTGTATATGTGAGTGTATGAGTGTGTGAATGTGTGTGCGTGCGTGTGTGAGTGAGTGTGTGAGCAGGCATGAGAGTGTGTGCATGTATGAGTGTGTGAGCGTGCGTGAGTGTATGTGAGTGTGCGTGCATGTGTGAGTGCGAGTGTGTGAGTGCGTGAGTGTGCGTGAGAATGTGTGTGTGTGTGTGAGAGAGAATGTGTGTGCGTGTGTATGTGAGTGTGTGTGCGAGTGTGTGTGTGAGAGAATGTGTGCGTGCGTGCGAGTGAGTGTGAGCATGCATGAGAGTGTGTGTGCGTGTGTATGTGAGTGTGCGTGCATGAGAGTGTGTGTGTGAGTGTGCGAGAGTGTGAGAGTGCGTGTGTAAGTGTGAGTGTGAGAGTGAGTGTGTGCGAGTGTGTGAGTGTGTGAGCGTGAGAGTGTGTATGTGAGTGTGTGTTTGCGTGAGTGTGTGTGTATGTGAGTGTATGTATGTGAGTGTTTATGTGAGTGTGTGTATGAGTGAGTGTGTATGTGAGTGTGAGAGTGTGTGTGTGTGTGTGTGTGTGTGTGTGTGTGTGTGTGTATGTATGAGAGTGTGAAGACAAATGTAGGTCCTTTACAGTCAGAAACGGGAGAATTTATAATGAGGAACAAGGAAATGGCAGAGCAATTAAACAAATACTTTGGTTCTGTCTTCACAGAAGAGGACACAAATAACTTCCCAGAAATGCTAGGGAACCAAGGGTCTAATGAGAAGGAGGAATTAAAGGAAATTAGTATTAGTAAAAAAATAGTGCTGGAGAAATTAATGGGACTGAAAGCCGATAAATCCCCAGGGCCTGATAATCTGCATCCCAGAGTACTAAAAGAGGTAGCCATGGAAATAGTGGATGCATTGGTTGTCATCTTCCAAAATTCTATAGATTATGGAACAGTTCCTGCAGATTGGAGGGTGGCAAATGTAACCCCACTATTTAAAAAAGGAGGGAGAGAGAAAACAGGGAACTACAGACCGGTTAGCCTAACATCAGTAGTAGGGAAAATGCTAGAGTCTATTATAAAGGATGTGATAACAGGACACTTAGAAAATATCAACGGGATTAGACAAAGTCAACATGGATTTATGAAAGGGAAATAGTGTTTGACAAACCTACTGGAGTTTTTTGAGGATGTAACTGGTAGAATAGATAAGGGAGAACCAGTGGATGTGGTGTATTTGGATTATCAGAAGGCCTTTAATAAAGTCCCACATAAGAGGTTAGTGTGCTAAATTAAAGCACATGGTGGCATGGATTGAAAATTGGTTAACAGACAGGAAACAGAGAGTAGGAATAAATGGGTCTTTTTCAGGGTGGCAGGCGGTGACTAGTGGGGTACCGTAGGGATTAGTGCTTGGGCCCCAACTATTCACAATATATATCAATGATTTAGATGAGGGAACCAAATGTAATATTTCCAAGTTTGCTGACGACACGAAACTAGGTGGGATTGTGAGTTGTGAGGAGGATGCAAAGAGGCTTCAAGGCGATTTAGACAAGTTGAGTGAGTGGGCAAATACATGGCAGATGCAGTATAATGTGGATAAATGTGAAGTTATCCACTTCGGTAGGAAAAACAGAAAGGCAGAGTATTATTTAAATGGTGATAGATTGGGAAATGTTGATGTACAGAGGGACCTGGGTGTCCTTGTACACCAGTCACTGAAAGCAAACATGCAGGTGCAGCAAGCAGTTAGGAAGGCAAATGGTATGTTGGCCTTCATTGCAAGAGGATTTGAGTACAGGAGCAAGGATGTCTTACTACAGTTATACAGGGCCTTGGTGAGACCACACCTGGAGTACTGTGTGCAGTTTTGGTCTCCTTACCTAAGAAAGGATATACTTGCCATAGAGGGAGTGCAGCGAAGGTTCACCAGACTGATTCCTGGGATGACAGGACTGTCGTATGAGGAGAGATTGGGTTGACTAGGCCTGTATTCACTAGAGTTTAGAAGAATGAGAGGGGATCTCATTGAAACGTATAAAATTCTGACAGGGCTAGACAGACTGGATGCAGGGAGGATGTTTCCCCTGGCTGGGGGGTCTAGAACGAGGGGTCACAGTCTCAGGATACGGGGTAGGACATTTAGGACTGAGATGAGGAGAAATTTCTTCACTCAGAGGGTGGTGAACCTGTGGAATACTCTACCACAGAAGGCTGTGGAGGCCAAGACACTGAATATATTTAAGAAGGAGATAGATAGATTTCTAGACACAAAAGGCATCAAGGGGTATGGGGAGAGAGCAGGAATATGGTATTGAGATAGAGGATCAACCATGATCATATTGAATGGCAGAGCAGGCTCGAAGGGCCGAATGGCCTACTCCTGCTCCTATTTTTCTATGTTTCTCTGTTCCTATGAATGTATGAGTGTGTGCGTGCGTGCGAGTGTGTGTGAGTGTGCGAATGCATGTGTGTGTGAGTGAGTGTATGTATGTGTGTAGGTGTGAGTGTGAGTGTGAGTGTGAGTGAGTGAGTGTGAGTGTGAGTGAGAGTGAGTGTGAGTGTATGTATGTGTGTATGAGTGTGTCTGTGTTTATGAGTGTGTATGTGAGTGTGAGTGCGTGTGTATGTGAGTGTGTGAGAGTGTGCGTGCGAGAGTGTATGTGAGTGTGTGAGTCTGTATGAGAGTGTGAGTGTGTGAGTGCGTGCGTGCGTGTGCTTGTGTGTGAGAGAGTGAGTGTGAGTGTATGTATGTGTGTAGGTGTGTGTATGTGATTGAGAGTGTGTGTGTGAGTGAGTGAGTGTGTGTATGAGTGTGTGCGTGCATGCATGAGTGTGTGTGAGTGAGTGTATGTATGTGTGTGTATGAGTGTGAGTGTGAGCGTGTGTGTGTAGGTGTGTGTGTGTGTGTGCGCGCGCGCGCATGTAGGTGTGTGTGTGTGTGTGTGTGTGTGTAGGTGTGTGTGTGCGTGTAGGTGTGTGTGTGTGTGTGTGTGTAGGTGTGTGAGTGTGTAGGTGTGTGTGTGTGTAGGTGTGTGAGTGTGTGTGTGTGTGTGTGTGTGTGTGTGTGTGTGTGTGTGTGTGTGTGTGGGTGTAGGTGTGTGTGTGTGTGTGTAGGTGTAGGTGTAGGTGTAGGTGTGTGTGTGCGTGTAGTGTGTGTGTGTGTGTGTAGGTGTGTGAGTGTGTAGGTGTGTGAGTGTGTAGGTGTGTGAGTGTGTAGGTGTGTGAGTGTGGATGCATGAATATATGGCACATACCTCGAGACTCGTGGAATTCCAGTGTCACATGAGCATCGAAACCCAGACTGAAGTAGTTGTTAAACACACTGAGTGGGAGCTGTGGAGAGAGAGAATTATTGAGTGACTGCTGGCAGTGCATGAGTTAAGCAGCCCTAAGACCAGACATGCACTCTGCATGTTAAAGTGCAGCTCAGAAGCTAACAGCCACATCCACACCAGCCGACAAAACTCGGATAAACTGGCAGCTTCAAAAAGGTGACACAGCCCCCAAAAAACATACAACTGAAAAACCACCCTGAATAATTTGCAGGATTTTTCCTGGTGTTTTGGGATCACATTCTGTAATTCAATTTCTTTTTTCTTTTCACCCCTTATCCATACCAAATTATCTCAGGGAATGTGAGGAGCTGTATATAGGTGAGGAGAGAAAGATGGGTAAGGAAGGAACATTTTCAATCAGGTTCAGGATTCCAAGGCTGTAAGAGACAATGAAGGATCAGCAAGCCAGCAAAGACCATCACCATGTACAGAGGTCCATTCCGTCTCTCTTACAAGGTCTTGCGTCTGACACCTTCAACACTTTAACAACATAATACTATAATTAAGTCAAGGTTTTGAAGCTCTTAATTACAAAGCTATCAGGATCCTGGAGTCAAAACACGGAACCAATAATGTACATTCCCCAGTCTGAAACTGTAGGAAGTTCAAGACTCCCTACTGCCACTTAATAATAGGTTCAGCTATTCCAAATGTTACATTGCATGAAGCATGTGGCTTAGCTTTCCAAATGTAATGATGATAAACATAGCAGTAATTATTAAGGATCTCAGTTCAGACACCGGCAATGTCCATTTGTTACGGGTGATTGTTACAAAGGAAGAGGAATGGAATCTAAACAAGAACTGAGCCTGTGGTTCAACACCGAACACTTGGCTGCTCTGCTATTCTATCCTTGCGGTGTACCCCTGTTCTATGACGTGTCTGGGTGCATGGGAACGACCCGAGGACGTGAATTGCATCGCCTGGTGGCAGATCATGTGGCCGTTGTATTGCAGTCAATGTTTGGGGGAATCTGCAATACAGATGGCTTGTCAAACACTTCAACAGAAAGAGTGTCACATTGCCTTGAAGAGACCATGTCTTTTTTAGCTAAAGCACTACAACCTGCATGAAAAAGTGTTTCAGCAAATCTTTTTGTTTGCTTTGGAGAACATCCGTGTCTCATTTTTGCCACTATGGCATCTTAAAGGATTGCAAGTTTCCACACGAGTTACTAAACCATTGTGTAACGCGTCTGTAAACCCACAATTAAAGGCTTGATGTTTTAAATGTGCCAGTATATTTGATCTGTGCAGTAATTAACTTTGTCAGATTAGATCAAAGAAGCATCTTTAAAACCGCTCTCCTTTTGCGAGTGTTCCAAAACCACAGTTACTCAGATAACAGGATCAGGCAGGTTTGGCGCAGGTCATAGCGACAGGTGACATAACGTATATAATTGTGAAACGTAACTCCAACAACACCGCCCCCCACCCTCCCCTTTCAGAGTTGTACCTCGGTCAGATAAGCCCCTGGGTTATTTTCCGAAGAAATCACTCGCTCATCTAGGTTCTCCCTCAACTTGAGCTTATTTTCAAATGTTTAGAAGGCACGAATATCAAAGTGTCTTCAGTTGACTTTGCGAATGGTCCGTAGTTACCAACCGTCCTGTGGCATCTCCATCTCCACCCCGCTCCGTTTGAGCTGGTCATATAGGGGCTGGGAAAACAGCCGATTTGGGGTTGGCTGAAGAGGCCCAATGATTCATCACATCTCTCCTTTGTCAGTGCAACACACAGAGGAGGTGAGCCCCAGTGGAAAACGGGATGACCTCTGCCAACCCCAAACCAACTGGTTCCCCGGCTGCTGCGCAACCAGCTGGTAAAGCTGATAAAAGTGGACAGCCACCAACTATGCAGAAAGGCTACTCGAATATCCAGCAACAAATCAACTTCGGCCAGATAGAGAAGCACATCCAGAGGTCAGAACAATGGCCATTCACACATCTTTACATTAGGGGTAAGGTAGCAGAGTGGCTATTTTACTGGACTAGTAATCCAGAGGCCTGGACTAATGTTCCAGAGGCCTGGACTAATGTTCCAGAGGCCTGGACTAATGTTCCAGAGACGCGAGTTCAAATCCCGCCACGGCAGCTGGGGAATTTAAATTCAGTTAATTAAATAAATCTGGAATAAAAAGCTAGTATCAGTAATGGTGACCATGAAACTGCCAGATTGTCGTAAAAACCCATCTGGTTCACTAATGTCCTTTAGGGAAGGAAATCTGCCGTCCTTACCCAGTCTGGCCTATATGTGACTCCAGACCCACAGCAATGTGGTTGACTCTTAACCGCCCTCTGAAATGGCAGCTCACCACCACCTTCTCAAGGGCAATTAGGGATGGGCAATAAATGCTGGCCTTGCCGGCAACACCCATAGGATGCAGAATTAAACATGTTTATATTTGTGATAGTCAAGTCTGCCATCTGAATCAGCTGAAACTGTCAAGCAAGTGCAATGTGCTACTTAAAATAAATTCCCAATTTCCAAATGCATCCTGTGCACATTTTCTTTCCAAGTTTTCTCCCCTCCTTTTCATAAGGCATTAATTGACTCATGTTGGGATAAAGTTCCATGGGAATGTTGTCCATTCTCTGTGCGTGAATCAAGGCAGAGAATGTTGACAGTCTATTCAACCAGGAGCCCAATCCTGCTCTTAACTATCAGCAGGATCAATGGATGGTGATTAAGGAACAGGAGCCCTGGCTGTTTTCTCCCCCCTCATAGCCCAGGAGCATTGAGTTCACTGTTGACCCAATGAGATCAGCTAGTCAGTCAGCACAGGCCGGAATCAAACCTGAGACCTCCTGCGTCTGAATGGCTTAGTACCCATTCCACATGAGTGAGTGAGTCAGCCACCCCTAATCCGGCTCCGTTACCAGTGCCACCTCCATCACGCTCAGTTGCCATGGATCTAAAAACAGTCCTTCAGTGAGAGGCTCCCAGAACGATAATCTTTAAATGCAGGCTCACACATGATGCTGGTGGGCGGTGATCTCTTGCTAGCAGTGCAGCTCATATTTAAAAATTCGCAAAGTCAAAAGCATGGGCACTGTAGAATTTAAACATGCAACCAGACAGTCAGGATTTTTAGGAAAAGGAAGTGGCCATCGGGATCTTTTCCTCACGTCAACATCACTATCAGGGGGGGGCAGGAGCAGAGGACCTTTGGTGGGTTGGGAGGCTATCCGAGTCCCCCCGCTAAGGCTGTAAACACCAACTTAATCTTGCAGGACTGGCAGGTGAGATGGAGGGGAGGGATCGGTGGGGGGGGGCGGGGGGGGCGATGTCAATGCTATGCCAGATCCTGACTGAAGTCTAGTGTGCAGGTGCCCCTGACTTAAGGAGTTCTCGCCCCTGGCCCAGCCCCTCACGTCGAGGGCCTTGAAGCGGCAAGCAGAGGCTCTGCCCCCACAAGACCATACAGGCTCCATCCTTAGTCCTTCTTTATCTATTGATGTGCTTGGCTTCATTGTCTCCTGTGATTTCTAATATAACTTCCACAGCTCCTCCACTGCTAACGCTGTCTCCAGAAACATGGTTCCCTCTTTTTGTGCCAAACATTCACTTTCCCTTTCAACTGCTCAATTCTTTTATAGGTCGAGCTCATCCAACACTTGAATGGTGTTCCCAGTCTGAGGAAGCTCCTCCGAGACCTCTCTTGCACAGGATACAAGAAACAACTTTTTTTTCTCTTCTCGGCTCTACTTTTTCTTTCTCCATCACAATCTTTCTTCTTTCCCTCTATTACTATTATGGTCAGAGCTTCTCTTTTGGTCTATGTTTGAAATTCACCACTCTTCCTCCCCCCTAAAATTTTGAAATCCAGACTCAATGCAGCGTCTCCTACTGTGCATCATTCTTTCCCTTGACCTTAAAGTATGGAGCTCCTTACTTCCTAAAATCTATGGGCTTTAAAAATCAAAACTTGCTGTCAGCTAGCCAGCAATTCACCTCATCTTCTCTTGCATTCTTTTCCACCTTGGTAATGTCCTGCACTGCGGAGCTGTCCCTTCACCAAGGTTTCCCGCTTCAAAAAAAACCACAATAACTCCCTCTAACAAAAAGGGTTGTCCCTCACAGAATCTCAGAAAATGGTAAAGATTTGAATAAAAGTTAGGAAAGTTAGCAGCTGCAATTACCTTCTGAGTCCCTTCTTCAGGCTCATCTGGGGTTAGATGGAGGTTGTTCTGAAGGTGGAGGTTCCAGCGGTCGAGCTGTACAATATTACCCTCCTCTACATGGCAGAGAATCTTTGAGATTGGTTCATCCGTGTACCCCTGCAGCAGAGAGAAGAAGCAGCTGAATCATCTCCCCACCGAGTGCCTTAATCAACGGTAATGTAATGCTGGCATCGCCCTCCTGTGTGGACCGAGTTAGGTATGTGTTGTGAGACTGGCACTGCGAGAGCCTGCAGTTAAACACCAAGGGCTGGATTTTCATTGACCCGTGGAGGCGGGTTTGGAGGCGTGTGGGGGGTTAAAATTGCGAAAACTGGCGGGCGGGCACAAGTCCGCCTCCATGCAATTTTCATTAAATCGTGTCTGCTGGTCCCGACCCCGTCCCGCCTCTAAGAGGCGGGATAGGCTGTTAAGGCCCTTAACGAGCCCTAAATTGCCTCTATAATGCCATTTTGAAAGGGCTTTGTGATTTTAACCCTTGTTCTACGTGAAGCACGCCTGTTCTGAACCACGATTGTGAAACCTGGCGGGAGCACATTTGGATAACTGGCTGGCTGGCTGGCTATGTGGATGGATGTATATATGGATGGAGAGGAGACGTAACTGGGAGTGGTGGTGTAAAAATATCTGGGAGCAGACTTAGGACTGCTGCTGCTCATTTTGCAGGTCCTCTCACAGTAAAGGCCAGGCAGTCTTTGAAGACCATCAATGCAGCAGCAATGATGACATCATCAAAGGCGACTTTCAGACTGAAAACACTAATTGGTTCATGGGTTCCCACATGCTGGAACTCAATTGCCCAATTAGGTGAAAATTGCATCAATCTCCCACATCCAATTGCAGTCGGGTGGATAACACGAAAAGTGGATGACACGACCCCAACCCGTCCCAGTATCAAAATCCAGCCCCAAGGGTACAATACCCAATCTACCTCATCAAGCCAAACCCAACCGCACATACTTTTCCCATTATCTGTGCTGTTAGATACTGCCTGGGAAGAGCTGCCAATGTGCAGAAGTGTTGCTTGTGACTATAAGAGTGACGCAGACTACAAACCTATTTAAACAGACACAAGAGTGCTTGGTTTCGACAGCAACGTACATCAAAATAAGTCACATTTGTAACCCACACTGGGTGATTGCCACTGCATATCACTTGACAGGCCTGCCTGGGTCGCTGACTCCCTCCCACACAGTTACACAGAGTCTGGACTCCTGACTTAGCCCCGTTCCCCTCCCTCCCCCACAATGTTACACAGAGTCTGTACTGCTCCCCTGCTTCTCAGTAGAGAAGAGGAGGACTCAAAAACACAGAATCATACAGAACAGAAGGAGGCCGTTCAACCCATCGTGCCTGTGCCTGTCTTTGAAAGAGTTATCCAATTATTCCCACTCCCCTGCGCTTTCCCCAGAGCCCTGCAAATTTTTCCATTTCAAATATATATCCATTTTCCTTTTGAAAGTTATTATTGAATCTGCTTCCACCACCCTTTTAGGCAGCGCATTCCAGATCACAATAACTTGCTACGTTAAAACATTTCGCCTCATCTCTCCCCTGGATTTTTTGCCAATTATCTTACATCAGTGACCTCTGGTTACTGACCCTCCTGCCAGTGGAAACAGTTTCTCCCTCGCTACTCTATCAAAACCCCTCATTATTTTGAACACCTTTATTAAATCTCTCCTTAACCTTCCCTGCTCCAAGGAAAACAATCTCAGCTTCTCCAGTCTCTCCACATAACTGAAACCCTTCATCCCTGGTACCATTCTGGTGAATCTGCTCCGCACCCTCTCCAAGGCCTCCAGAATTGGACACAATACTCCAGCTGAGGCCTAACCAGTGATTTACAGCACCCTCCTCTTTAGTGAAGACTGATGCAAAGTACTCATTTAGTACCTCAGCTATGCCCTCTGCTTCCACAAGATCTCCGTTTTGGTCCCTAATTAGCCCCACCCTTCCTTTGACTATCCTTTTACTCTTTATATATTTAGTGTTTCACGGAGTGCAGATCGAAACAGAGTGTTAAAGCTGCGAGTTTGGTGAGTGAGGGAGTAAATCTTAAAGGTTAATCTCTTATTTTTATAAATTCTAGTCTTGTGTGCTTGCAATTAGCATTTAAATTTACTGTTTCAAGTTTTAAGTTTCTTCCAGGCTTGGGCAGGGCTAAGCAAGCTCTGTGCTGGAGAGCAGGTGAGAATAATTAATTAATTAAGTGGTCTAATCTGGTTCTGTAACTGCCAGAGAGCTCACTTATTTAAATCTCAGCAGTATAAATAGGGGACGCTAGAGTGCAGTTTGTTATGGAGTGCAGATTGGAACAGGGTGAGGTGTTCCTTTCTTTTTCCATATTTGTCAGCTTCCAGGCGAGCAGGAGCTAAAAAGCTGCACAAGAGGGGACAGAGAACCAGCGGTGAGTATTTCTACATTCCAGTCATTAAAGTAAAAGTAAGGTCTCTAGTTTGGAGTAAGTAGTGTTTAAAGGGAAGTAAGGTCCCTAGTGTATTTAATATTCTTTAATTTAAAGGGAGTCAATTAAAGGTAGGACATGGCAGGGCAGCGTGGAGTGCCCCTCCGGTGCTATGTTGGACGTCAGGGACACTTTAGAAGTCCAGGGCGAACACATGTGCAGGAAGTGTCTCCAGCTGCAGCGACTCGAAATCCGTGTTTCGGAGCTGGAGCTGCGGCTGGAGTCACTGTGGAGCATCCGTGAAGCTGAGATCTTCGTGGATAGCACGTTTAACAAGGTGGTCACACCGCAGGTTAAGAGTGCACAGGCAGACAGGGAATGGGTGACCACCAGACAGAGTCAAAGAACTAGGAAGGTAGTGCAGAAATCCCCTGGGTCCATCTCCCTCTCTGACAGATTTTCCATTTTGGATACTGATGGGGGAGAGGGTATCTCAGGGGAATGCAGCAAGAGCCAAGTCTGTGGCACTACGAGTGGCTCAGCTGCACAGGAGGGGAGGAAAAGAGTAGGAGAGCAATAGTGATAGGGGATTCTATCGTAAGGGGAACAGATAGATGTTTCTGTGGCCGCAGACGTGACTCCAGGATGGTATGTTGCCTCCCTGGTACCAGGGTCAAGGATGTCACTGAACGGCTGCAGGGCATTCTGAAGGGGGAGGGTGAACAGTCAGAGGTCGTGGTTCACATTGGTACCAACGACATGGGTAGAAAGAAGGATGAGGTCCTGCAACAAGAATTTAGGGAGCTAGGTAGCAGATTAAAAAGCAGGACCTCAAAGGTTGTAATCTCTGGATTACTCCCGGTGCCACGTGCTAGTGAGTACAGGAATCGGAGGATAGAGCAGATGAATGCGTGGCTAAAGAGTTGGTGCAGGAGGGAGGGCTTTAGTTTCCTGGATCACTAGGTCTGCTTCTGGGGAAGGTGGGACCTGTACAAGTCGGACGGGTTACACCTGAACCGGAACGGGACCAACATCCTTGCGGGGAGGTTTGCTAGTACTGTTTGGGAGGGTTTAAACTAACTTGGCAGGGGGATGGGATATGGAGTGGAGCTATAGTAGGGGGTGATGGACAGCCAAATATAGAGGAAAAAACAAGTCAGCCTGGAAGGCAGAGCAAATATGTAACGGCACAAAGGAGTATGGCAAGACTGGATGGCATTTATTTTAATGCAAGGAGTCTTGTGAGTAAGGCAGATGAATTGAAGGTGTTGATGAACACATGGGCGTATGATATTGTTGCCATCACAGAGACATGGTTGAGAGGGGCAGGACTGGCAGCTCAATACAGGAAACTCTTTGGTATCCGGCACCGACGGGACCGGCGTGGTGCTGGTTGATCGAAAGTTCCGGATAACGGAGAGTTATATCTACCGAGGCTATTTTTAACAAAGAAAAATAAAAGTCAAGAAATGTGCAGTATACAGTATTTGGGTACTCACCTACAGAATGTTGTGTTAAATGGATGGTGGAAGATGCTTGATTTAAGTACAGTACTACCCCCACTGACTAACTCGGCGTTCGCGGGCTCGGACTTGGCAACATTGCTGGTTATTTGAGAGGAGTTTTCGGAGGATGATTTTTGCCAGTTAGAGAGAATTCCGGATATTTAGGTGCCGGTTAAACAAGAGTTTCCTGTATTCCAGGGTATAGAATCTCCAGGCGAGACAGAGGGGGGTGTAAAAGAGATGGGGATGTCGCAATATTAATCAAGGAGTCAATTACTGCAGTAAGGAGGGATGATATCTTAGCAGGTTCCTCTAATGAGGCCATATGGGTAGAACTTAAAAACAAAAAGGGGGCAAGCACTTTGCTGGGAGTTTACTATAGGCCCCCAAACAGTCAGGTGGAGATAGAAGAACAGATATGTAGGCAAATCTCAGAAGTGTAGAAATAATGGGGGCTTTCAACTTCCCCAATATTAACTGGGATAGTCAGAGTGTGAAAGGCTTAGAGGGTGCGGAATTCTTAAAGTGCATCCAGGAGAGCTTTTTGAGCCAGCATGTAGAAAGTCCTACGAGAGGGGGCGGTACTGGACCTAATTCTAGGGAATGTAGCCGGGCAAGTGGTAGAAGTGTTAGGAGAGCATTTTGGTGACAGTGACCATAATTCGGTGAGATTTAAGGTAGTCATGGAAAAGGACAAAGATGGACCAGAGATAAAGGTTCTAATTTGGGGGAAGGCCGATTTTTAATATGATAAGGCAGGATCTGGCCAAAGTGGACTGAGATCAGCTACTTGGAGGAAAATCCACATCAGAGCAGTGGGAGTCTTTCAGAAAGGAAATAGAGTACAACGGCAACATGTTCCCGTAAAGGTCAAGGGTGGGACCAACAAGCTCAGGGAACCATGGATGTCAAGAGATATAAGAGAATGGATCAGGACAAAAAGGGAGGCTTTTGGCAGATACAAAGGACTAAAAACAGTGGAAGCCCTAGAGGAGTATAGAAAGTGCAGGGGAGTACTTAAAAAAGAAATTAGGAGAGCGAAGAGGGGCATGAAATAACACTGGCGGGCAAAATAAAGGAAACTCCCAAGGTGTTTAAAAAGTATATTAAGGGCAAGAGGATAACCAGGGAAAGAGTAGGGCCCATTAGGGACCAAAGTGGCAATCTGTGTGTAGAGCCGGAAGATGTAGGTGGGGTTTTAAATGAATATTTTGCATCTGTGTTCACTATGGAGAAGAATGATGTAGGCATAGAAATCAGGCAGGGGGATTGTGATATACTTGAACAAATTAGTATTGAGAGGGAGGAAGTACTAGCGGTTTTAGCAGGCTTAAAAGTGGATAAATCCCCAGGCCCAGACGAGATGTATCCCAGGCTGCTGTGTGAGGCAAGGGAGGAGATTGCAGGGGCTCTGACACAAATTTTCAGAACCTCTCTGGCCACAGGGGAGGTGCCAGAGGACTGGAGAACAACTACCGTAGTACCATTATTCAAGAAGGGTAGTAGGGAAAAACCAGGGAATTACAGGCCAGTGAGCCTAACATCAGTGGTAGGGAAATTATTGGAAAAAATTCTGAGGGACAGAATTAATCTCCACTTGGAGAGGCAGGGATTAATCAAGGATAGTCAGCATAGCTTTGTCAGGGGGAGATCATGTCTGACCAATTTGAATAAATTTTTCGAGGGGGCGACTAGGTGTGTGGATGGGGGTAGTGCAGTTGATGTAGTCTACATGGACTTCAGTAAGGCTTTTGACAAAGTCCCGCATGGGAGACTGGTCAAGAAGGTAAAAGCCCATGGGATCCAGGGCAACTTGGCACATTGGATCCAAAATTGGCTTAGTGGCAGGAGGCAGAGGGTGATGGTCGAAGGTTGTTTTTGTGACTGGAAGCCTGTGTCCAGTGGTGTACACCGGGATCGGTGCTGGGTCCTTTGCTGTTTGTAGTGTACATTAATGATTTAGATATGAATGTAGGAGGTATGATCAGTAAGTTTGCAGATGACACGAAAATTGGTGGAGTGGTAAATAGCGAGGAGGGAAGCCTCAGGCTACAGGACGATATAGACGGGTTGGTCAGATGGGCAGAACAGTGGCAAATGGAATTTAACCCTGAAAAGTGTGAGGTGATGCATTTTGGGAGGACTAACAAGGCAAGGGAATACACAATGAATGGTAGGACCCTAGGAAGGACAGAGGATCAGCGGGACCTTGGTGTGCATTTACATAGATCCCTGAAGGCAGCAGGACAGGTAGATAAGGTGGTTTAAAAAGGCATATGGGATACTTGCCTTCATTAGCTGAGGCATAGAATATAAGAGCAGGGAGGTTATAATGGAGCTGTACAAAACGCTAGTTAGGCCACAGCTGGAATACTGTTTGCAGTTCTGGTCGCCACACTATAGGAAGGATGTGATTGCATTGGAGAGGGTGCAGAGGAGATTCACCAGGATGTTACCTGGGCTGGAGCGCTTCAGCTATGAAGAGAGACTGGACAGGCTGGGGTTGTTTTCCTTGGAGCAGAGAAAGCTGAGGGGGGACCTGATTGAGGTGTACAAAATTATGAGGGGCATAGCTTGGGTAGATAGAAAGGAACTTTTCCCCTTAGTAGAGGGGTCAATAACCAGGGGGCATAGTTTCAAGGTAAGGGGCAGGAGGTTTAGAGGGGATTTGAGGAAAAACTTTTTCACCCAGAGGGTGGTTGGAATCTGGAACTCACTGCCTGAAAGGGTGGTAGAGGCAGGAACCCTCAACATTCAAGAAGCATTTAGATGAGCACTTGAAACGCCATAGCATACAAGGCTACGGACCAAGTGCTGGAAAATGGGATTAGAATAGACAGGGCTTGATGGCCAGCGCGGACACGATGGGCCAAAGGGCCTCTTTCTGTGCTGTATAACTCTATGACTCTATAATTATGTTTCCTTTTATGTTACCCGCTAATTGTTTCTCATACACTCTCTTCGTCCCTCTTATTTCCTTTTTCAGTTCTCCTCTGCACTTTCTGTATTCTGCTTGATTCTCTACTGCATTATGAATCTGACATTTAGCATAAGCCATCTTATTCTGTTTCATTTTAATCCCAATCGGATAACTCTACCATCCTGCCGGATAGACTGTTCCACAGTTATCACCCTTTGCTCCTTCTGATAGCTAACCTAAGTTTCCTTGCCACTGCTTCTTACTCTGAGCTCATTATCCTGTGATTCGGGTGACAGTTTGGTTTGCGAGCAGTACGGATGGTGGGTGAATCTCCCCCTCAGAGCAGTTGTGCAGGCAGCAACGTGTTTCCCAGGGGCAGGCTATATAAATGCAGGCGATGTCATTGTGCCATCAGCACACCTGGGTTTGTGGTTTGACTGTGCGTTGCACTCGTTCTCGAACACCTGAGGGGGTCGGAGAGGGGGGGGGAAGAGGTGAGGGTGGGCGGGGGGGATAGGATGTGTCTAGTCGTGACGCTCCAGCCGTCATGAGTGTGGGACAGGCTTGATGGATCAGCTGGTCTTTTCCTGTCTGTCATTTTTGTATGTGTTCGGTGCGGAAACGTCCGACAGCAAGACTCGCCCAGCAGACCTCCTGCACTGGCTTATCTGTTTGAGTTTCTCTGGGAGGTTTGACTCCTTCCTGGGACCCCCAAGCTTGGTAGAGAGAAAGCGGGGAATTACAGACCGGTAAGCCTGACATCGGTAGTGGGGAAAATGCTAGAGTCCATTATAAAGGATGTAATAGCAGAGCACTTGAAAAACAGTGACAGGATCGGACAAAGTCAACATGGATTTACAAAAGGTAAATCGTGCTTGACTAATCTACTGGAATTTTGAGGATGTAACTGGGAAAATAGATAAAGGAGAACCAGTGAATGTGGTGTATTTGGACTTTCAAAAGGCTTTCGATAAGGTCCCGCATAAGAGATTAGCGTGTAAAGTTAAGGCACATGGGATTGGGGGCAAGGTATTGACTTGGATAGAGAACTGGTTGGCGGACAGAAAGCAGTGAGTAGGAATTAATGGGTCTTTTTCCGAGTGGCAGGCAGTGACTAGTGGGGTACCGCAGGGATTGGTCCTTGACCCCAGCTATTCACAATATACATGAATGATCTAGATAAGGGAACTAAATGTAATATCTCCAAGTTTGCAGATGACACAAAGCTGGGTGGGCGTATGTGCTGCGAGGAGGATACCGAGAAACTCCAGGATGATTTGGACAGGTTGGGTGAGTGGGCAGAAGTGTGGCAGATGCAATATAACGTGGATAAATGCGAGGTTATCCACTTTGGTGTCAAAAACAAAGGCAGACTGGCATCTGAATGGCAATAGATTGGGAGAAGGGGAAGTGCAACGAGACCTGGGTGTCCTTGTGCACCAGTCGCTGAAGGTAAGCATGCAGGTGCAGCAGGCGGTGAAGAAGGCAAATGGTATGTTGGCCTTCATAGCGAAAGGGTTTGAGTATAGGAACAGGGATGTCCTGCTGCAGTTGTACAGGGCCTTGGTGAGACCACACCTGGAGTACTGTGTGCAGTTTTGGTTGTTCTGAGGAAGGATGTTCTTGCCATGGAGGGAGTTCAGCGAAGAGTCACAAGGCTGATACCTGGGATGGCAGGAATGACATATGAGGAGAGATTGGGTCGATTGGGCTTATACTCACTGGAGTATAGAAGAATGAGAGGGGATCTCATCGAAACATATAACATTCTGACAGGTCTGGACAAACTAGATGCAGGAAGAATGTTCCCGATGGTCGGAGAGTCCAGAACCAGGGGTCATAATCTAAGGATAAGGGATAAGCCATTTAGGACAGAAATGAGGAAGAATTTCTTCACCCAGAGAGTGGTGAACCTGTGGAATTCTCTACCACAGAAGGTAGTTGAGGCCAAGTCATTAAATATATTCAAGAATGAGTTAGATATATTTCTTAAAGCTAAAGGTATCAAGGGATATGGGGAGAAAGCAGGGACAGGGTACTGAGTTTGGATGATCAGCCATGATCTCATCGAATGGCGGAGCAGGCTCGAGGGGCCGAATGGCCTACTCCTGCTCCTATCTTCTATGTTTCTAGGTCATGGATTAAGCAGAGCGGGAGATTAACTTGCAGGCCCTCCCACTTTACAGTGCTAAATGTTAGTACCATCAACGGTGTCTTTGTGGGGGATTACACTGTGCAGTGAGACAGTGCGGAGTGCCCGAGTGTAGCACTGTGACTGGAGTTCATGCCCGTGATTTCCCCCCCCCCACCTCCGGGAGCAGGTCATCTGCGTGAACTCAGTTTGTGTCAGCCGTGGCTCAGTGGGTAGCACCCTCGCCTCTGGGTCAGAAGGTTGTGGGTTCAAGTCCCACTCCAGGGATTTGAGCACAAAAATCAGTGCAGTACTGAGGGAGTGCTGCATTGTTTTCTCCCCCCTCATAGCCCAGGAGCATTGAGTTCACTGTTGACCCAGTGAGATCAGCTTAGTCAGGAATCAAACCTGAGACCTCCTGGGTCTGAATGGCTTAGTACCCATTCCACATGAGTGAGTGAGTCAGCCACACTAATCCGGCTCCGTTACCAGTGCCACCTCCATCACGCTCAGTTGCCATGGATCTAAAAACAGTCCTTCAAGCGAGGGGCTCCCAGAACGTTAATCTTTAAATGCAGGCTCACACATGATGCTGGTGGGCGGTGATCTCTTGCTAGCTGTGCAGCTCATATTTATAAATTTGCAAGTCAAAAGCATGGGCACTGTAGAATTTAAACATGCAACCAGACAGTCAGGATTTTTAGGAAAAGGAAGTGGCCATCGGGACCCTTTTCCTTACATCAACAGCACTATCTGCCTTCTAACCATATCCCTCGAGTCCTTCTCTCCAGAAACACAGTTGCCTCTCGAATCAATGTCGACTTAAATAGCCTTCCCTCCAAACTTATTCAACGAGTCACAAATCTCCTCTGCTACAGTCTACCTTTCTCAAATAAAGATCTGTGTTTTTCCCAATTCTTTGAAGGCACAGTGGCCCCTGATGTAAGTGCTGGGATTACGGCCATTCACGGTCTCCATCACTTACCCCATCAAAGTTCACGGGGGGAGTGGGGGGGCAGGAGACGAGGACCTTTGCTGGGTTGGGAGGCTATCCGAGTCCCCCCACCACTGTTCTAGCAAAGGCTGGAAACACCAACTTAATCTTGCAGGACTGGCGGGTGAGATGGGGGGGAGGGATCGGGTGAGATGGGGGGGATGTCAATGCTATGCCAGATCCTGACTGAAGTCTAGAGTGCAGGTGCCCCTGACTTGAGGAGTTCTCGCCCCTGGCCCAGCCCCTCACGTCGAGGGCCTTGAAGCGGCAAGCAGAGGCTCTGCCCCCACAAGACCATACAGGCTCCATCCTTAGTCCTTCTTTATCTATTGATGTGCTTGGCTTCATTGTCTCCTGTGATTTCTAATATAACTTCCACAGCTCCTCCACTGCTAACGCTGTCTCCAGAAACATGGGTCCCTCTTTTTGTGCCAAACATTCACTTTCCCTTTCAACTACTCAATTCTTTTAAAGGTCGAGCTCATCCAACACTTGAATGGTGTTCCCAGTCTGAGGAAGCTCCTCCGAGACCTCTCTTGCACAGGATACAAGAAACAACTTTTTTTCTCTTCTCGGCTCTACTTTTTCTTTCTCCATCGCAATCTTTCTTCTTTCCCTCTATTACTATTATGGTCAGAACTTCTCTTTTGGTCTATGTTTGAAATTCACCACTCTTCCTCCCCCCCTAAACCCTCACTATTTTGAAATCCAGACTCAATGCAGCGTCTCCTACTCTGCATCATTCTTTCCCTTGACCTTAAAGTATGGAGCTCCTTACTTCCTAAAATCTATGGGCTTTAAAAATCAAAACTTGCTGTCCGCTAGCCAGCAATTCACCTCATCTTCTCTTGCATTCTTTTCCACCTTGGTAATGTCCTGCACTGCAGAGCTGTCCCTTCACCAAGGTTTCCCGCTTCAAAAAAACCCACAATAACTCCCTCTAACAAAAAGGGTTGTCCCTCACAGAATCTCAGAAAATGGTAAAGATTTGAATAAAAGTTAGCAGCAGCAGCTGTGGCTCAGTTGGTAGCACTCTCATCTCTGAGTCAGAAGGCTGTATGTTCAAGTCCCACTCCATTGGACTTGAGCACAATAATCTAGGCTGACACTCCAGTGTAGTGCTGAGGGAGGGCTGCATTGTCAGAGGTGCCGTCTTTTAGATGAGACGTTAAACCGAGGCCCCTGTATGGTGTCTCAGGTGGATGTAAAAGATCCCATGGCACTATTTCGAAGAAGAGCAGGGGAATTTATCCCCAGTGTCCTGGCCAATATTTATCCCTCAATCAACATCACTAAACAGATGATCTGGTTATCATCACATTGCTGTTTGTGGGAGCTTGCTGTGCGCAAAATAGCTGCCGCGTTTC
Source organism: Squalus acanthias (assembly GCA_030390025.1). NCBI lineage: Eukaryota > Metazoa > Chordata > Chondrichthyes > Squaliformes > Squalidae > Squalus > Squalus acanthias. Next base: position 60,964,575 of record CM059435.1, read on the forward strand.
CTACATTACAACAGTGACTACACTTCAAAAAAGTACTTCATTGGCTGTAAAGCGCTTTGGGACGTCGGGTGGTCGTGAAAGGCGCTATAGAAATGCAAGACTTTCTTTTTCTTTTCTTGAACTTTCACCTCTGGTTGTGATGTCGATTGAAGGGAGCACCAACAAAGGAAGGAAAGTGTAAAGTAACACGAGATTTACTGTAGCTTCACTGATGGCTCGGTGAATTGATCCAGTGAGTGGCAGAGCCATTTAGACCAGGGTAATATCAGGGTCAGTCTCCAAGGATGAGGGACTTCAGTTATGTGGGGAGACTGGAGAAGCTGGGATTGTTCTCCTTAGAGCAGAGAAGGTTAAAGGGAGATTTAATAAAGGTGTTCAATATTAAGAAGGGATTTGCTAGATTAAATAAGGAGCAACTATTTCCACTGGCCTCAAGCTAGAGCTCCCTGGATGACTAAAGATTTTGGGATTAAAATGAAACGGCAAAAGGAGGCTTCTGCTAAATGTCAGATTCATAATGCAGCAGAGATCAAGCAGAATACAGAAAGTGCAGAGGAGAACTGAAAAAGGAAATAAGAGGGGCAAAGAGATTGTATGAGAATCGATTAGTAGGCAACATAAAAGGGAACATTAAAGTATTTAAAAAATATAAAGAGTAAGAGGATAGTCAAAGGAAGGGTGGGGCTGATCAGGGACCAAAAAAGGAGATCGTGTGGAAGCAGAGGGCATAGCTGAGGTACTAAATGAGTACTTTGCATCAGTCTTCACTAAAGAGGAGGGTGCTGTAAATCACTGGTTAGGCCTCAGCTGGAGTATTGTGTCCAATTCTGGAGACCACATTTTAGGAAAGATGTCAAGGCCTTGGAGAGGGTGCAGAGGAGATTCACCAGAATGTTACCAGGGATGAGAGACTTCAGTTACGTGGAGAAGCTGGGTTGTTTTCCTTAGAGCAGGGAAGGTTAAGGAGAGATTTAATAGAGGTGTTCAAAATAATGAGGGGTTTTGATAGAGTAGAGAGGGAGAAATTGTTTCCACTGGCAGGAGGGTCAGTAACCAGAGGTCAGGGATTTAAGATAATTGGCAAAAAGTCCAGGGGGATGATGAGGAGAATTGTTTTAACGCATAGAGTTGTTGTGATCTGGAATGCACGGCCTGAAAGGGTGGTGGAAGCAGATTCAATAGTAACTTTCAAAAGGGAATTGGATAAATACTTGAAAAGGAAAAATTTGCAGGGCTATGGGGAAAGAGCGGGAGTGTGGGACTAATTGTATAGCTCTTTCAAAGAGCCGGCACAGGCATGATGGGCCGAATGTGCTGTAACCTGACATACAGCAAGAAACCAAAGCATATTCTTATTTCCTCTCCTGAAGACATTGGAGCCGATTTTCCCCAAATACTTTATGCGCTAAAGAGCCTCCGAGGTGGCCAAGGTGGGGTTTTAAGCGAATACGCCATCTTGATAAAGGATTTGCTAGGAAGCCAGTGCTAGGAACGGCTTCCCGAGGATCATTAGGCAGTTGATCGCCATTTAAATTGCCTGCTAGCTCTCATTAACGAGGCTGCTCGGCATTTTGGTGGCTGGAGTTTCACCTACGCCCTCGCCTAACAGCGACCAGCTGATTGGGAGTAAACTAGTCGTTGTTGAGGATTTCGAGCGCTACTTAAAGGTATATCACCCTTTACTGTTCACTTGCTGCTGGAGCTGTGAAGAGGACCTCTGAAACACATCGAGTGACTTTCTGGGACACTTTGTCAAGACTTCAACACTGGAGCAACAGTTATTCCAGAAATTCTCTGAGGCCTTCACCTAAAAAGAGTAAGTGCTGTGCTACTCCACCTTATTGGACACCTTATAGGAGTCACCAGGAGAAAGGGAGTGCTTGGTCATCGGCATCTTGCTAGGGATCCCCCCTTGGTCTGGACGAGGAATGGGAGGACATGAGGCCAGGCAGAGCAGCACCAGCTGCTGCAGGAGAGGAGGGGGCGAGGAGGACTCCTTCCCCCCGTGGGTACAGGACATCCCTCCTCCACCAGGACCTCCAGTGCCGTGTCCGAGTGCGCCCTCTCCCTCGGTCCCTGAGCCAGCCTGCAATGTGCCGCTGTGTTCCAGCCAGAGCACTCCACACCTTCAGTGGGAGTGGGTGCGAGGAGCCCACATATACTGCTCCACCAAAAATTGCGTCCAATCAGCACTTGAGTGCTAAACCTGCAGATGTCTGGTTAGACCCTCCAGGCAAGTTCAAACTATGGTAATCAGCAATTAGGACCAAAACTGTGTGCTAAATCCAGACTTTCAAACAGGCGTGTCTTATTAGCACAGCACCCATTTAGCACCTGTTTTCACACTTTCACCAAAATAACCCCACTGACCCATGCTGGGTACAGTTAAATGGCCAAAGGCAGCTTGCAAGTACAGTCCCTACCACTTACACCATCCACACTTATCCTGGACAATCGGCTAAATGGCGCTAACCATTGGACATTACCATAGGCGGCAATTACAAAGACACCGCTTATAATGCATTAAGCGGACCAACTATTTCAGGCAGTTCAATAAGCTCTTTGCACCTCATTATCATATTTGTATTTAAATCCCTCCATGGATCATTCTGTTTCTATTTTGAGCCCATGATCTCCCTCATTGTTAACAATCCCCTATTGTGAACAAGAATTCCACCCATTGTACAGAGTACCACATAGAAGGCTGGTTAACAAAATTGAGGCTCATGGAATAGGTGGGTCAGTGGCAGCTTGGATAAGGAATTGGCTTAAGGACAGAAAACAGCAAGTTGTGGTAAATGGCTGTTTTTCAGACTGGAGGATGGTGGACAATGGTGTTCCCAAGGGTCAGTGCTGGGGCCACTGCTTTTTTTGATATATATAAATAAATGACCTGGATATTGGAAGAGAGAGTAGAATTTCTAAATTTGCCGATGACACCAAACTTGGGGGTGTGGCAAACAGTGATGACGATACCAATCGACTGCAACAGGACATAGAAAGGCTAGCAGAATGGGCAGACAAGTGGCAGATGGAATTTAATACAGAGAAGTGTGAGGTGATGCATTTTGGCAGAAGGAACAGGGAGAGGCAATATACATTTAATGGCACAGTTTTAAAGAGTGTGCAGGGACAGAGTGTTTCTGGGAGTTAATGTGCATAGGTCCCTGAAGGTGGCAGGACATATTGAGAGAGTGGTTAGCAAAGCATATGGGATCTTGGGCTTCATAAATAGAGGTATTGAGTACAAAAGTAGAGAAGTTATGCTGAACCTTTATAAAGTGCTGGTTAGGCCACAACTGGAGTATTGTGTCCAGTTCTGATCACCACAGTTTAGGAAGGATGTGAAGGCCCTTGAGAGGGTGCAGAGGAGATTTACCAGAATGGTTCCGGGGATGGGGGATCTTAGCTACAAGGACAAGTTGGAGAAGCTGGATTTGTTTACATTAGAGCAAAGGAGGTTGCGGGGTGATTTGATAGAGGTGTACAAGATTATGACAGGTTTGCATAGGCTAGACGGGGAAAGGCTGTTCCCACCAATTGATGGTACAAGGACGAGGGGACACAGATTTAAGGTTTTGGGCAGGAGATACAGGGGGGATGTGAGGAAAAAACCTTTTTGCGCAGCGAGTGATGACGACCTGGAATTCACTGCCGACGGAAGTGGTGGCAGCAGAGACACTCAATGTTTTCAAGGGGAGACTGGATAGGCACTTGAGGGAAATAAACTTGCAGGGCTACGGGGATAGAGCGGGGAATGGGACTGACTGGATTGCTCTACAGAGAGCCGGCACTGACTCGATGGACCGAATGGCCTCCTTCTGTGCGGTTATGACTCTATGACCATGGCTCAGTTATCAGTAACTGCTGCAGAGATTTAAGAAATCCTGTCCCTTCTGCATTTTACCAGCTCTTGATTCTCCAATTGCTAATTTGGGAACATTGGAAAACCCTTGGTTTTAAGTCGTGGACAAACCATCTGCTGATCCCGTTCCACGTTAAATTTTGTTAATAACCGCGGTGATGGAATTGGAATCCAGTCCGCCGTTTGTTTCCTTCTCTGTTCCCGTTCTCTCTCGGTGTCTCTAAATGGCGATAATGGCTTATAGCAGGCTAACTGCGTTAACATCAACGTGCCTGCTATAAGTGGTGGGTACTGTGCCTGGCTGAAGTAACCACTGTGTGCGAGTTCTGGACTGTGAATGTCTGCAGGCTATTTGGCTGTGTGGGTCAGCGCAGTCAACCCCAATCCTATCCTCATCAGATGGCCACACACTTGCACTTGGCAGGAGTTACTGGATAGGATCGGGAGCCCTGGAGATCAGCTAGCCCAGCACTAGAGAGCAGGAGTCTCTGGTCTGTAGGGCCCAGCACTAACACTAAGTGAGCTTGTTTATTAATGGAGTTGTCTTTGTCTCTTGTACTTTATTTTTCACACATTCCCGACTATTAATAAAAAGGTCCTGAATACATTTTCAGTTTACTTCAACGGGCGAGTTCATATCGTGCTCTCCCATTAGCTCTTGCAGATTTCAAACTACCCTTCATGGCCCGGAAATTCCTCGGAGCTGATCCCGCTCTACCGGCGTCACTTTCCCAGAAATGTGCTAATAGAATCATAGAGCACAGAAGGTGGCCATTCGGCCCATCATGCCTGTGCCGGCTCTTTGAGAGAGCTGTCCAATCAGTCCCATCCCCGCTCTTTCCCCATATCCCTGTAAATTTCACCCCTTCAAGTATTTCTCCAATTCCCTTTTGAAAGTTACCATTGAATCTGCTTCCACCGCCCTTTCAGGCAGCGCGTTCCAGATCATAATAACTCGCGGGAGCTACTGCGAGGAATTTCCCAGCCCATGTTATCAGTGCTGGTCACAGAGTCCCTTTCACCAGCTGCCCACCGACAGGCTGCGTGGCGTGGTTTCATTCTCCGTCCTTTGGGTGGTGTTCCGGGGCCCATCCTTCCAGGAGTACCTGTGGGGCTGCCAAGTGATGTACCTACCCCTCCCCAGTTGAGAGTACGGGCCAGGTCATTTCCTGTCCCCAGCGGAAGCACGGCGACTGGAGGCTGGGGACTGAGCTGCAGTTCATCCAACAAGGAAAGAATCCAGCCCACCTGGACAAAGGAAGAGAGAGAGAAAAAAACATTACTGATCAGCTTGAGGAAACATTCAGCCTCAATGACTGGCATCTTTATTCTTGTCAAATTGGAAAACTTGTTGGGGATTGGAGAATGGGGTGACACTATTATAGTTTTGACTTCAAAGCTGTGCCCAGATTTTCCATTTTATTCCTTCAGCATCAGTAATAAACAACCAGCACTGGAGGATGTTATATATTAAAAACAGAAAACATTTTATGCTGTACGTGGACCTCCATTAGTCTCAGCCCAGTTCTCAGTGGATCTGGGCCCGCATTATAAAATTGGGCCTAATTTGGCACTAATTTGTACTGAATTGGCAACCTCACTCAAAGGGACACCGAACGGCTGGTGTGGGAAAGGAGAGGTTACTTTTGCTGTTCTTCTAAGGAGCATCCTTGACACACTGCCGGAGCGGTCTGGTCCACGTTCCTACTGGGAGGGGAGTAAAAATGAACATAGCTCCCTTGGAGATGTTCGGTCACTGGTTGGAGGTGTTTCAGTGTGACCCTACCTGCTCCCGCACAGTATATCAGTACCTGCTCCACCTGGGAGTGTCAGGTCGTTTTACCCAAAGGCACCGTGCGAAATAAATTAGTTGCAATCGCTGTCTTACCCAAGGGTGGGCACTTACTCCAAAACAAGCTAAACACCACAGGAGGAATTATGCACTTGGTAGAGCACAATTGGCCAAACTGCTTCCACTTGAAAAAATAAGAAAGAACTTGCATTTCTGTAGCGCCTTTCACGACCTCAGGACGTCCCAAAAGTGCTTTACAGCCAATGAACTATTTTTGAAGTGTAGTCACTTCAAATATAATGATAATGGCCAGAGCTGTGCGCAAATTGGCTGGCGCGTTTCCCACATTGCAACAGTGACTACACTTCAAAATTACTTCATTGGCTGTAAAGCGCTTTGGGACCTCCAGAGAAAACTGAAGAAAAGTAATGAGCAAAGAGGTATCGACGGAACTGTAACAAGCCTTCAGGAAGCTTGAGATTGCAGGTCAGAGCACTGAACATTATCCTGTGCCAGGGATAATGTACCGAGGCTCAGGGGGACTGACCCTTATATACTGCACGAGAACGACAAGGCTCCCGTGATCTTCTCTGACAGCAAGCCATCAGAAAACATCTCAAAGGGTTGGCTCATCCTTTATGTGATATCTTTCACAGCAAGACCACTTCAGCAGTGTGTGGAGGGTGCAGTCTGTGGGCAAGTGGAAATGCAGAAGACGGCGATCTTTGAGGTTGGGGTTGAGGATATGACCGGGGAAGAGCAGAGGAAGCTTTATTCTGTATCTGACCTGTGATATACTTAACCTGGGAGTGCTTGATGCTGACACTGGAAGGTTATGAGGACAGGTTGCATAGACTAGGCTAGTATTTCCTTGCGTATAGAAGATTGAGGGGTGATCTGATCAAGATATTTAAAATGATAAAAGTATTTTATAGGGTGAAGAAAAACTATTTCCTCTGGTGGGGGAATCGAGAACAAGGGGACATAATCTTAAAATTAGAGCCAGGTCATTTAGGAGTGAAATCAGGAAGCACTTTTTCACACAAAGGGTAGCGGAAATCTGGAACTCTCTCCCAAAAGTCTGTTGAAGCTGGGGGTCAACTGAAATGTTCAAGACTGAGCTCGATAAATATTTATTTGGGTAAAGGTATTAAGAGATATGGAGCATAGGCGGGTAAATGGAGCTGTGGTTCAGGTCAGCCATGACCTAATTGAATGGTGGAGCAGGCCCGAGGAGCTGAAGGGCCTCCTCCTGTTCCTATCACACAATCATGGGGTCCTATCTGCAGCACAGAGCAGGGTTCAAAAGCCAATCCTACTGTCAGTTTGAAATAGGTGAAGTTGCGGCAAAGCCAGGTCAAGCTGGCAGAGGGGATGAGCTTTTGTATCCTTCTGTACGGCACTGGCCTGTGATCAGATGGTGAAGTTCGCCGCGTTTTTTTGGTACTTTTCCCCTTGCTCTGTTATAATTCGGGTCCACTGAGCAGGTCACAGATCTACACAGATACTTTCACATGGAATCCAATGCCTCGGACTGTCCTGCTCAGTGCGATCATTTTATTCTGTATAATTTTCTCACCAGTGTTTTCCCCTCCCTTTCCTGGAGACAGTGACTCCTTGCTGGAATGCTTGGCCATTTTCAGTACTTTGCCCATGTGGCCTTTATTCGTGGTTGAGACTTAGTGAGTTGCCCATGAGCTATTCGCCCATGTGCTATACGGCCACAGGAGGCATCACACAAAAGGCCAATCCTTTCTTCTCAGACACTCCCAGCAGGGGTCACTTGACAGTGAGCAGGAGGCCCTGGCCCATACCCCCTGCCCTCCAAACACGGGGGTGCTGAGGCCAATTCCAGCACTCACAGATTAGCTAACTCACCATAGACTAGGGAACGACCTTCTGATCTGTATGACTCAGTCATCATCTGGTTAAATTCAGTCAAACTTTAGGGGAGACCCAGCAGGAGAAAATCAGGGGACAAAAATGGACATTAAATCCCCCCCCCCCCCACCCTTACACCACTGCACTCTATAGACCAAGCACACATTCAATAAAAAATTACATGCAGGTTATTTTAGTCCTATTTGATTATAGGTTTCATTTGCTAAAAATACATACCGTTCCATCCCCACCACAGGCCAGAATCCGTAGGTTTGCGACCTTTCTATACAGTTCCAAGCTGTTTAAGAAACAGGAAACATTTATTGTGATTGAAAGCAACACAAGAGCCTCACAAATCAACAGTGAAACCAACAGGTACAACAGTATTGAGAATACTCCCCAGAACTCCAAGCTCCCGAGTACCAGGTGCGTGTCCTTCAACTCCAACTCCTTCTCCATCGAGTACTGACACTATCCTTACACACACAGTGCATGAATAGTCAGGTGTGGGGGATAGTCAGCTCTGTGAATGCATCGATTTGGTCTTTATCTTTATTGCCTGCACTGCATTTTTAAAATATATAATATGAAAATCAGCTGGTTGCCTTAACATTGAGCCAGCAGGGTAAAGCCAGGCTGGTTGCCATGATGATTTGAAATGTTAAGTTGCTTCTCAGAGAGGGAGTCGGAGCTGAGACATGCCAACATCCAAACTGTGAAAAACCCAGGAAGTCAGTCAGTTGAAAGGCTCAGTCGTTGACAAACATCAGCGAGGGTTGTTTTCATTCAGTGTGGGTAGATAGCTATTCTGGGTTAATTAAACAATGACTGGTATGTTGTGGGCCCGCAGTTTTTAATGTGGAGCCCTCAGTGACAGACAGCTCGGATGGCTGAACTCCCAATTACATAGACTTAAGGCGGGGCCCGGGTTCTCTCTCGCTCAGAGACAGCGGATGTGGGAGCCATAGTAACCAGTAATAGAAAACAGGACCATATAGCTTGAGAATAGCTTAGCTAGTGGGCCTACACCCAGGGAGTGAGTAAGGTTACATCTTTATTATCTTTTACATAATCTGAAGCCTATAGGAGACTTTTTAATATATATATCTGTTCTCGACATTTGTGCAATGCTGGCAAGGCCGCATCTATTGCCCATCCCTAGTTGCCCTGAGGGCATTAAGAGCCAACCATGTGGAGTGGGACTGGAGTCACGTGTAGGCCAGACCGGGTAGGGGTGGCAGTGGGGTTTTAATGACAATCTGGCAGCTTTCATAATTTTTTTCCCCCTCGGGTACCAACCCACAAATTACCAGATTTACTGAATTCAATTTCCTAATTTGACATGGTGGGATTTGAACTCTCAATCTCTGGATTGCTGGCCCAGTACCCGAACCATTAGGGTACTGTACCCATTGTCTGTGATTGTCTGTTCTCACTGTGAAAACTGTGTTCTGTTCATTGTTATATTTTATGTAAAATAAACCCTTTATTGGCTTGGAAGTCTTGTCTCACCGCAATAGAATGCTTTTCCATCTCCCTTCCGTCAAGATAGAGAACGCAGACAGCGCGGATAATCTTACCGTAGGCGGTATCGTCAGCAAGGGCTCTATGATATGATTCTTGGGTCACGCAATTGTTCAACTAATATTGGACAGAAAAGGTGCATTCAAGTTCGTTGGGGGTGCAAATCTGCTCATGGGAGTGACTAGGGAAGTGGAACTGGAGAGAATATCTAGTCTAAAACCCAATAGTTGTGACAGTGGTATACGCGGGTAGGTGGTATAGTTAGGTGTGGAGTATATTCAGGGCATGGTACATTCAGCCATACACAGATAAGGCAGGTTTGCTGGTATGGTTGTCCAGACTTACGCTTCTCTTGGTCCTCCCCGTGAGAGGTCAAAGACTTGTCGTGGGTTCAGGCACCACATGAACATCTGGAGGACCTTGTTTCCCTGCCACAGAAATTTAAAAAGTAAACACACACACAATGAAAAGGAAAAGTGGCAAAGAGCGAAAAAAAAATGTGGGGCCAGAACCATGGTGAGCGCTCGCCAGTTCTCTTTGACTCAGTGCCCACCCAAACAAGAGGAGGCAGGTGTAACCTCCAGTTCACAGATGCGGCAGTTACACCCTGAGCTTCCTGATGCCCCTGTCGAGCCCATCGGTTGCACCTCCTGTGCACCAGTTCATGGATGAAACACATCAGAAAAAGGATCAGAAAGCGGTAGCATTGGGTTTCTGCCCCTATGGTGTGTATCACTGGTAGAACTGTAGGAGGGCACGGGACTCAGTCACTGGGTCAAGCAGGCGCTTCAGAATCATGTCATAGTGACGTGGAAGTGACATCATCACACGTTCTGCGTCTTTTTCCAGCCATCGCGTAAGTCACCATCACTTCCTTATCTCGCTCACATACACTGGGCATTGCTGTGCCTTTACATAAAAGGCTAGTTAAAGGTCCCGAATACTTGCCTATGAAACATGAGACTAGAAGTTGCTCAGTTTTGGGCGCCAGGAGTCTGGTATGGTAGGAGCGGAGGGGGCAGGAAATTGAGGCGGAACCCAATTCAACTGGGTTTCCGCCTTTTTGCGGCTCGGAAGAGAAATTCTGATGGGAGGGAAGGGGGTACACTTCACCTGCTCGCCTCCAAATCCACACCCAATCCGCCCCTTCCTGATACTAATGTTTGGGTAGGACGGCTGGGATGGCGAGGTCCCCCACAGCTGTGAATCCTGTACGGCCAGTGGCAAGTTAGCCTGCCGACAGGGCTGTATGTGGGCTCCATAATGTCATATTCAAATGGCAATCGGTCCAAGAGAGATGGACTGGTGTTTGGATATTAGGCCGACCAGTGAGGGACTAGCAAGAATTCAAACCAAGAATTTTCCACCAGACCCATCCTGTGCCACCCAATGGGTGGGCGGTTCTGAAATCCCATCAGCTCCATAGGGAGAGCGCCCCAGTAGCACTGGTATTGACATGGACGCTTGCGCCCAATAGTCAACTGACACTATCTCAGGGATTTGGGACAGGGTGAAATAATTGGGCAGAAGTCCCACATTGCCAATGGTGCAGCGCCGGGAGTGCAATCTCTAGGCTATGGTGGTGACCCTCCCACTGCTGTAACTTTGGCTGAAGTTCGAAGGAAACCCCGTTCACTCCCCAGCAGTGGAGTGGGAAAAGTCCCAAGGAAATTCCTGGCTCGTGTCAACGTATCGCATTCAATGTTCCTTGGTCGTGGGAAAATTAGGTATGAAATATCATGGCAAATTCCAACGGCGTGTCTCTTGCCCACAGGTTCTGCCAGCTGTGCCTCCTGTACGGCCAGCGGTGAGTACACCAGCACAAAGGGCCATATGTGGGCCCCACAAACGCCGTATTCAAATGATAATCAATCCAAGAGAGATGGACTGGTGTCTGGATATTGGGTCGACTCGTGTGCTGATGGAGAGATAAATTCCAGTGAGATTCTCCCACCTCCACCTTCAGCCTCCACTAACCTGGTTTCCGCCACTCTTTGGATTTACAAACACCAGCAGCGGTTTCATCAAGGGTGACGAAATGGGTCTGACTACAAATGGCTTCCACTTGCTTTCCTGTAAAGCAGAGGTTCAATGCATTAACGAGGTCAGTCTCCTTCCGTCGGAACGAGGCAGCACAGTTTAACGGTTCAGTACCCGCCTCGTCCAAGTGACGATACGCATACTCGTGCCGCTATGAGCTCGAGGGAGGTCAACCTGCTCTGCACACTGTCAACAATTAAAAGAGAAATCTGAATAGATTTCACCCTAATCCCTCTCAATATCAAAAAGAAATAGTTCCACCAAATCATTCCCCCCGCTCCGCCCTCCCCAGGTTTCTCCCCTCATTTCCTGAGGGCACTGACTGGTTTTACAGTCTGGTTTGTACGGGTGTTGGGGCACCCTCTGGTACTTGGTGATCCAGTACCTCATGTGCAAGTCTTGACAGTGTGTCGGCAGGCTATCTGACCGAGGGAGATATCACAGCCAAGCCCAATGCTGTTCTTACCCAACATGCATTCAATGGCTAACCGGGCGTTATTTGGGCAGCCAGAACCTTGGTTGACAAATTCCAGCAGAGGTGTTACACAGCAGTAGTTCCTTTGCACCAGTGGAGTAAAAAACATCAATTGAGCCAACTAGTGGGGAGCGGGATGGGATGCCTGAAAGTGCCCAGTAGTTGCGTGGTGGACTTCAAAATTTCTTGCCATGTTGGGTTCCTTACCTTCAGGTGTCACTGATGGTGAGTAGCCCTGTGGACCTGGAGCAGATCTATTCATTGCGACAAGGGTTGGGACTTTGGATCAACCTACGAGGTGGGCCAGAGATGCCCAATCCAAGTGGAACACTGCACCTGCGGAGCATGCAACCTGCAGACAAGGAGACCCAACATGGCAGGTCTCTGTTGTGGTAAGGAATTGGATTTGCTTTTGTGTCGAGACAGCTATTTATCAATACATACACATTTTTAGAATAGATAAAGGGAGATTGATCAAAAAGTACTTCCTCCTAGACTTGCATTCCCCTTTAAAATGCCCGGTTCAGCCACTAGATTTAAATATTTGCAGGCAACTTGGGGATTGAATTTCCTCAGAGCTTCTGCCTCTCTCTGTTGCCATAACCTCCGTTTACAGGCGTAAGCGCGGTTAGCGTCAAACATCCATCCAAGTTACGGCAGGAGAGGAGGGGAATCCCCGAGGGAATTCCCAGCGGGTGCTTTTTACTGCCAGCTGTAAGAAAATGATCTGATTGTTGGAACATGATGTTTTATTGCCTGGAAATAAATGTATTTAACACCACAAAACCATCTAAATTTTACCACTTGGAATATCACCCCAAATGTCTACGTGATAGCTGATTCAGACAAGCCACTTCCTAGAATCCTCAAGGGGTTAAAGGTTGTATCTCTTATTGAGGTCAGTTCAGCTCCCCTGCACTGTTGGGCTCGGTAATTACTGGGCTAATAGTTACATCTTTTACTAGATTCAGTACCCCTTGGGTTAATGATTGTATCTGTTACTGATGTTAATCCAGCTCCCTCACATTATGTGGCTCAATAGCTCCCTGGGTTTTTGTGCTGTATCTGTCACATAAAGACTGAAATAAATAAAGGGAAGTTAAAGTTATGATAAACCTGACTTGTTTTTAAAGGGGCCCTCAAGGCAACCCTCTCTCTACAATTAAATATAAACCAGTTCCTTGGCCTGACTCACGTCTGCTCCTTTCCTGCTGGTTTTTCTCTTCAATGATGTCCTCTTTTTCCTTCTACTTGAAGACTTGAAGGAGTTCTGTGCAGAGGCAATGATCAGAAACAGGATGTCATCACAGATGTTGATTGCTGGTTTCTGACAGAGCTGTCACCACCCTCCGAATAAAACATGACACTGATGTAAAAGCCAATTTCCTGTTATCATAAACCCAAAGATATGTCCCCAGTATCTGCTTCATCTGTCGGCACTGAGAAACCAAATCTCAAACCCAATCAGATTATTTTAATACCGTTAAGTTCTGTTGAAAAACTCTACCTTCTGCTCCAATTTATTGTCAGGAATTCTCACTTTGGTCGGCAAATTATCTGCAAGCAATGATGTTTCACTGAGCTTTCTACTGTTAATAGGACATGGCTCCACACAAACCAAAAGCCCTGAATACCTTGGCCTGTATTAATCACCTGTCAGCTTAGATTGTGGGTGTCAGCAGACTGTGTGACTGTGGAAGTGGTACTGCTGAGCCTCATCCTGTCCACAACCAATGTCCACAGACTCATACTTTCCAGTAAGAGTCATTGGACAGCGATCAGGAGTGGAACCCTGGATGATTTTATTTCCTTCTTCCTGTCCCAGGGCTACTAGGACCACTTGCAGCGTCCTTATTTCTGCCTTGCCTTAGCTTAGCTCAGCAAAAATTGGGGGATCAAATCTGGGACCTTCCTGTTCTGTATAGATCAGCATCGTGCTGGGCAATGTACTTAATCACTGAGGCATCTTAGAGTCCTGCACAATTAGAATATTTGTTTAACAGACAATGGAGTGTATACGATGCTCAAGAGTATTTAGAAGACAGTAGAACATGTATACAGATCAGAGCAAAGCTCCCTAGGCCTACCACATCCAGTAAAGAATAGTGGTGGGCAACCAGACAACTAATAGGAGGAGGATGCTCCATGAACATCCCCATCCTCAACCATGGTGGAACCTAGCATGCGAGTGAAAGGGACAAGGCTGAAGTCTTTGCAAGTATTCAGTCAAACATGGATGATGCTACTTGTTCTTCACTCAAGGTTCCCACCATCATAGATGCCAATGTGCAGCCAGTTCGATTCCCTCAAGTGTCTGAGTGCACTGGACACAGCAAATGCTATGGGCCCATAAACATTCCAGCTGTGGTGCTAAAGACATGTGCATCAGCGTGAGCTACCCCCCTAGCCAAACTGTTCCAGTACAGCTACGACACTGGTATCTATCCAACAATGTAAAAGATAGCCCTCGTATATCCTATCTGCAAAAAATAGGATAATTCTAACCCGGCCAATTACCACCCAATCAGCCTCCTCCCAATCGTCAGTAAAGTGATGAAAGGCGCCATCAACAGCAACACTAACTCATCAACAACCTACTCACTGATGCTCAGCCTAGAATGACTTGGCTCCAGACTTTATCACAAGCATGATTAAGAGCTGAATGTCAGAGGAGAGGTAAGGGCAGCTGCCCAGGTCACCATGGCAGCATTCAACCGAGTGTGGCACCAAGGAGCCCTAGCAAAACGGAGGTCAATGGGGATCAACGGGAAAACCCTCCAGTGGCTGGAGTCATACCTGACACAAAGGAAGATGGTCGTGGGTTTTAGAGGCCAATCATCTCAGCCCCAGGACATCACTGCAGGAGTTCCTCAGGGAAGCACTCTCCGGCCAATCATCTTCCAATGCTTCATCAATGACCTTCCCTCTTTCATAAGGTCAGAAGTGTGACTATTTGCTGACAATTCCAGTGTTCAGCTCCATTCACAACTCCTTCAATAATGAAGAAGCTCATGCCAGCCTACAGCAGGACCTGGATAACATTCAGGCTTGGGCTGACATGTGGCAGGTAACATTCGCACCATGTAAGTGCCAGGTAATGACCATCTCCAACAAGAGAAAGTCCAGCCATCTCCCTCTGGCCTCCAATGGCACAGCCATCGCTGAATTCCCCACTTGGAGATCACCATTGAGCGGAAACTTAAATGAACACCATGCTACAAGAGCAGGGCAGAAGCTGGGTACTCTGACGAGTGGCTCATCTCTGACACCTCAAAGCCTCCACACCATCTAGCCACAAGGCTCAAGTCAGGAGTATTTAATGAATATTCACCACTTGCTTAGATGGGTGTGACTACAACAATGGTTAAGAAGTTCGACAACAACCAAGACAGAGCAGTTTGCTTGATCCGTGCCCCTGCCATAGGACTCAATAACCACACCCCTCCATCACTGATGCATTGTGGCTGCTGTATGTACTATCTACAGGATGCACTGCAGCACCTCCCTCTCCCGCAACCTCCAGCACGGAGAAGAAGAGCAGCAATGTCGCGGGAACACCATTACCCCTAAGTTCCTTTCCAAGTCACACCACATCCTGACTTGGACAGATGTTGCGGTTCCAAATTGTTACTGGGTCAAAATCCTGGAATTCCCTACCTCACACCATCACCACACAAACTGCAGCGGTTTGAGAAGGCCCATCACCACCTTGTGGGGGGCAACTAGGGATGGGCAATAAATGCAGCCGTACCAGTGCCAACTGCATCCCGAGAATAATAAACAAATTGCTACTGCACAGAATATGTTTGGCAGTGTTAGCTGGAGTCTGCCAGGCAACCAACCAATGGAGCGCAAAGATGTTCCAGAGCAGGTACTATATGAAAGAGGCAAAACAGTTTGATATGGAACTGCATTAGCATGTTCCAATAGATTTCAAACTAAACCCAAAGAAGAAAGGACACGATGTATCTAATACAGACAACATCAGTCAATACAAAACTAGCCTGGTCTGGATATAAAGAAGATTGAATTGTTGGCTCTGCAATAGGCATTATCATAAAAAGAATAACTGCCCAAAGCCACCCATCATCTTATTCAAAGCACTGCAGATGCTACACAATCGCCCAGCTTGGGACATGCTCACCAATTGAGTTTGGCAACAGTAGACACAGGTGAGGCCTTATCATAGGTCATAAAATCTGGTAAAATTCGAGCATGGGCAAGAATATTACTTAATTGCAAAATAGGAGGTCTATCTTGTTGGGTGCAGTGAGCACTGGATCAAGTACGAGAATTATTCAACTGGTTCTTCCAAGAATTAGGTGGAATTAAGATGGGAGAGGTATCTGCGCAGGCCCAGCTGTTCCAGATGATTCCAGGTGTGGGTGGCTGCTTGCTATACATTAGAATATGATTCCATAAAGGTGAGAAATTCTCATACCAGTGAGGTGATATTGATATTCCTCAAATCAGAGACACGTGAAGAATAATCTATTGTGGAACCTCTTCCAGTCAAACACTGGATGAGGTGCTTGTTGCTCGTACTTTGGTGAACCCGTGTGATGAACGATTGAGGTGAAAGTGGCTGGTTCTTATATATCAAAACATAAATACATGGCTTGACATGATAGAGTTTTCTAAGAAAGAAAGACTTGCATTTATATAGCGCCTTTCACGACCACCAGATGTCCCAAAGCGCTTTACACAGTACTTTTTTTTTTTGAAGTGCAGTCACTGTTGTAATGTAGGGAACACGGCAGCCAATTTGCGCGCAGCAAGCTCCAACAAACAGCAATGTGATAATGACCAGATAATCTGTTGTAGTGATGTTGATTGAGGGATAAATATTGGCCAGGACACCGGGGATAACTCCCCTAACTCTTCTTCGAAAATAGTGCCGTGGGATCTTTTATGTCCACCTGAGAGGGCAGACGGAGCCTCAATTTAACGTCTCATCCGAATGACGGCACCTCTGACAGTGAAGCACTCCCTCAGCATTGCACTGGGAGTGTCAGCCTAGATTTTTGTGCTCAAGTCTCTGGAGTGGGACTTGAACCCACAACCTTCTGACTCAGAGGCAAGGGTGCTACCACTGAGCCAAGCTTGAATGAACATTGCTGACTTCAAGCCTATTTTCCTTATGACCTGGGGTCAGCGTAACTAAGCTGGACATTAATCATAAGAAAAGGTTCATAAAAACCTGGAAGTTTCTGGGAAAATTCTTCCATTCTTCTTTAGCAATATAATGTGGTTGAAGTAAGCTAATGATAAGACAAGCTGATTCTCATCAAGGATCAGGACTTGTTCTTCAAGAGCTCAGAAGACTTGAGTTGCAGCAGAGATAGCAGAAATATGGGTAAAGACTTTCTTCTGTGCACCTAGGTACACTGAATACATAAATATGTTCATCATTAATACATGCTACAGCTACCTCACAGAGGAACTCTTCCCTCACCTTTCATCACAAGCTCCAAGATTCTTTCTTCTCCCTCTCAAACCTAATATAAAATTCAGTCAAATGATGGTCACTATTCACAAGATGTTCCCTTACAGTTAGATTGATAACTAATTCTGGTTTGTTACTCATCACTAAATCAAGAATGGTCTGTTCCTTTGTCAGTTTCAAAACGTATTGGGCTGGATTTTGCGACCCCTATGGGTGTGTACGCGCCCGAAGGGGCCGCGCAAGTGCCAGTTTCGGACATGCGAAGCGCATGCGCTGAAAACCAGCACTTGCGATCTGTCAAGAATTCTCTTGACAGATCATCCGCCTGCCCTGGAGAAGTGCCTCTGCGGGTGGAGAGTTGCGCTTTTTGCACAACTTCCGCCCGCTGAAAGGCCATAGAATTCTCACACCTGGTAAAAACATAATAAATTTTTTTCAATCATTTAAACACTAAAAAACCTGTGCAATAAGGTAAGGTTATTTTAGTCCCTTTAAAACATTTAAATTTATTTTTCAAAAAGTTAAATTTTTGTTTAAAATATTTAATTAAATGGCATTTTAATTAATTTTATACATGTAATGGTTTTTCTTTATTTATTTCCGTGTGTTGGTGCATTTTTGCAGTCATCCCCATTCACACTTTTGACAGTTCTGTGCGTACGAACCTGTTAAAAGTATGAAGGGGGATTCCCTTCTTCCATTGGTTCGCCATGGCCCACGTGATCCCAGGGGTGCTTGCGAACCACATGCGCCCCTGGGATACCTGGGCCTCTGCGCATTTCCAATAGGAGAGGCCCAGGATCGGAAGCCTCGGGATCTACGGAACCAGCAGGTAAGTTCGTAGATTCTTTTCCGATCGGAGGCATCCGCCCGCAGGAAACCTCCAATTGGAAATTCAGGGCCTTTGTTCCAGAAAACTGCCCCGACTACATGCTAGAAATTCATTGCCTTCACTGCTCGAACTGTTCTGCTTCTCCCAGTCTGCGAAAATTAAAATCTCCCATTATAACCACATTGTTTTTGCGACATGCCTCCCTGATCTTGGTATTTCTGCATTCCCCATTACTGTCAGCAGGTCTGGAAACAACTCCCACCAGAGCCTTGCATCCTTTGCTCTTCATTAATTCTACCCACACTGTTTCCACTGCCTGATCGCACTGACTGAAATCCCTTCTTTCCACTGCCGTGATTTGTGTCCTTCACATTATTGCTATGCCTTTTCCTTTCCCAATTTCTCTGTCCTTTCTAAAGATCTTATAGCCTGGAATATTTAGCTCCCAATCATGCCCAGCTTGTAGCCAGGTCTCCAATAGCTACTACATCTTAGCCTTTAAGCTGAATGTGTGCTTCTAACTCAATTGTTTTATGTCTTATGCTATGTGCATTAATGCACAGAACTCCTCTGTGTGACTCTGCCCACCCTGCCCACATACCCTGATGGTGTATTCTCACACTTTTTGATTTCTCACTCTTTAATGTTGCTGATGCTCCGTACAGTGCTTTACAGGCAATTTAAGGTCTTCTCATTTTTCATCACTCCTGCTTTATTTTTAACAGTTATTTTATTATTACTTGCTATAATCTTTTCTGTTCCCCGAGTATTTGTGTTATCTTTATTACTTTTTGTACTCTGAAACTTGCTTTTATCAAATTATCTTTTTCTATATTTATGTTACTATTATTTCCACCCAGACCCTTCTCCCTTTATTGGATTCAAGCCCTTTCTACAGTCCTATTTATCATTTCCACTAGACTCCGATGATTCAGTTTTTGTCCAACATTAAAGAAAGAACTTGCATTTATACAGCACATTTCACATCCCCAGGATGTCCCAAAGTGTATCGCAGCCGATGAAGTATTTTACCTGTGGTTATACAGGCAAATGCAGCAACCAATCTGCACACAAGATCTCACAAACAGTAATGAGACAAAAGCCCAATTAATCTGTTTTAGTGGTGTTGACCAGAACACCAGGAGAACTTCTTACTCTTCTCTAAGTACTGTGACAGAATCTTTTACATTCACTATAACAGGCAAAGGGGGCCTCCGTTTAACGTCTCATCTGAAAGATGGTGCCTCCAAACATGTCGCATTCCCTCAGTACTGCATGAAGTGTCAGCTGTGATCGTGCGCTCAAGTCTTGGATTATATTTGGCCAGAAAGTTCTGACTTAAAAAGGAATGGCCAAGCAAGTCGTCTCAGATAACAAGTTGATATCTTAGATGAATACCCTAATCACCAGTTAAAAAATCCAAGTTTTATCTGGGCTGAACCAAGTTGATGACATATAGAGCTGGAGGGCACCACATCCCATGCAAGTAACTGTGCATTGGTATTGGCTCATAGGTATGTTTTAAGCAAAAATATGTTGTAGCGTTGGCCTAAAAGTTTAATAATCACATCTAAGCTACACTGAAAGAAAGAAAGACTTGCATTTATATAGCGCCCATCATGCCCTCAGGACTTCCCAAAGCACTTTACAATCAATTAATTAATTTTTTGATGTGTAATCACGATTATAATGTAAGAAACATGGCAGACAATTTGCACACAACAAGGTCCCAAAAACAGCAAGGAGATAATGACCAGGCAATCTGGTTTTTCTTTTAAGTGATGTTGGTTGAGAGATAAGTATTGGCCAGGACGCTGGTGGCTCCTGCCTCCTTTGCAGCCAGCGATCTGGATGCCAGGAAGAAACTTGCAGCGATGGAGCTGGGGCTCACTGGGTCTTAGCCAGGGTCATGGCCTTGAAGACCCTGGAACCAATTCTGTGTATGTTTGACATCATCCTCTTAAGTGACTCTCACTCCCCCTTCTGGTGGGTAATCTACCCGCCCCCGCAGCATCCACAGTGGCTGGACAGCGCCATACCTTCTGCCCCCTTCTCTAGTGAGTGCCCAAGATATGTTCATGCAGGCGGCCACCAGATAAAACTTAATAGGTGACCCGCCCTGATCCAGGTTACTCTGGTGGGGCCAAGTGCAGAGATCTGCAAAAAAGTAGCTTAACATAAGATTACAACCTTACATTGTTTTCCTTCTGGGCATCAAAAATTAACGCAGCAATAAAAATTCAGATAAAGCAAATGACTAAGTAAAATACTTAGCTTTCCAACCAAACCTCTCTTGGGTGAGCAGTACTGTTGGCAAGGAAACAGTAAGAAAGCCACAGCAGCAGTGAGGACCTGTTTACATCAGTTTTAGAGCATTAATCAGCACAGGCTCAAAAATGCTCTCCATTTTCTTAGTTACGAAAGGCATTCTGTTGTTATTTGGATGCTCTAGCCTTTGCGGACGATTTTGTGACCTGCACCCCTGGCCAGCGAGTCTCCAAGCTCCCAGCGGAGCCACAGAAAATCGGACCTATAATATCCAAAAGGAGGGAAAATGAAACACTCCAAGCCAGAGAAATGCGAACAGACTTCCGAGGGTCTCCCCTCATGGCCCTTGTGAAAATAGGGACTGCGAGGCATTTATTTGTGACCATAGGAAACTTACTGACGCCATCCTGAGAAATTGCTATCTGCTTTGATACATTTCTGACACTCCTGATACTATTATACGTTTAATGTAGTTTTCTATCCTGGATCGTAAAAGTAGGTACTGGAGAGTTGGAATAGAGTCAGAGGAAGAAGAGTCCATTACTGTTGGACAGGGTCTGTGGTAGCTCAATGTAATGCCCTTCGGATTCTGTAATGCTTATGCCACATTTAAGTAACTTACAGGCTGAGTGCTAAATGGTCTGCCTTGGTCAGTTTGTCTCAGCTATTTGATCGTAGTACAAGGCACAACTTAACTGACACAGAAGGAGCCCTACGACAAGTGATTACTGCATTATGAACGGGCAACTTGAAACTGAACACCCAAATGTAACCATTGGTCCAGAAGCAAGTCACGCACTTGGGATGCATAATCAGTGTGGCGGTGCCGACTGATTCTGCCAAGTAGACAGCCATCACCGTAGCCAATTAGAGCCAATGTTAAAGAGCTTAGGAATGTGTCTGCAGTACAGAAGACATGTCCCTAACCTTGTGAATATAGTCAAGCTTCGGTTACAGAGAAAGGACAACAATTCAACTGGACAAGGAAGCGTGAGGCAGCTTTCCAGTTACTAAAACAGGTACTGATAGTAGCCCTATCTTATCAGGTGATAATCTGTTCATTCTCGACATGAAGACTTGTGGCACACATGTCTGAGCAGTGTTGTCCGAAAAGACAAGTATGATCTGAGATGGTAGAGTCCAGCTGGATAGTTTATACCACAGAAAACCATTACTACCACCTGGAGAGAAGTGTTGGCAGTAGCTAAAGTAGTAGAACACTCATCAGAAGAGCACCAGTAGACCGTTGCAATCACTGGGCCCGATATGTCCCCTATGGCTACCTTATGTAAAAGATCTGGGTTGAGGCTAAAGATTATATCCAGAACAACCTCTGATCATGTTGGTTGTTTGATAAACTGAGTAAGGAAGCAATACTGCACCACCTCTAGAAACATGCATTTCTCCATAGTTTTTCCTCTACTGTTTTCCCAGTCAATATTCAGGTAACTGAAATCCCCCATGATTAACACTCTGGCCTATCACAGGCCTCTCTGATCTGCAAAAATATTTCCCTACCAAGCAGGTTTGTAACAACAGCCAATAATCACTTGGGTCAGAACTTTCCATGCACTGTATAAATTTATTGTGTTTAACCATGCTCATGCTTTGATTCCAGTATAAGGCGTGTAACGCACTTTCATAGAAGGACATGCAGCAACTAACAGTTAACAACGACACCAGTTTAATATTCCACCTCATTAAAAAGAAACGTCCAACATTTCCATGTCAGCCAAAGCGTAATGCCACACGAAGCAGTCCAAAGGAGCATGACATGCCAGTGAAGTGGTTAAATATCTTGGTTAGTATATGCCAGGATATTTTCAGGGTGGTTATGGTACTGTTGAAGTTGATATGGTGACATCCCTACCTCATATTGAGGCTCCCTAATGATGCAGAACCCCAAGGAAAGAGTACTGAGAATGGATATGAGGCAGATGACGGGTGCTCTGTGCTTTATACCTGTGGTTTTTTCACCTTTATAATCCATGTCGGGGGTATAATGACTGCAGCGTGCACACCTAGCGAACACGGCTCCTCGATCTGATGCAACATGAAACATGTCACTTTATTGTGAAACTGAAAGAGAAAAGGCAATTGGACAAAAATTAGCTAAATACCTTTAAAAGGAAGTACCATCAATGGCTTTCCCCTCGACCAACCACTGTCTAGTAAGGACTATTCTTTACCTTGGTACAAACAAGAACTACCCTTGCTGTGGACCAATCGCTATCTAATTAGAAGCCCCCCTTATCCTGGACTAATTGGTGTCCAGTAAGGGCCACCCTTTACCCCAGACAAACAGGACCACCCCAGGAAGACCACCCTTTACCAATATATCAACAGCATTGAAATAAGGACCATATAAATGTATCTAATTGTGGTAAATATGTATCTGAAGGTGACCAGAAGTGATCTGTAAACAATCAAACATTTAATGACAAATGGTTGACAGTCTTTGAACCAACTTCACATGAAACAACATTCCTGAGTGGCTCAGAAACAATAATGTCCTGCAGGTCATTTCCGATGCGTTTCAAGCTTTTACAAAAGGCAGTGGTTTCAAAGGCATCACACCAGGCCCCTAAATGTTCTGCCGTTAAACAGATTAGCAGAGTGGTTTGTGCAAACATTCAAAGACAAGTCGCTGAGGAAGAAGGGTTGTTCCACAGAAAACTTACTCTTTTCTTCCTAGCATACCAAAATACACAACAAATCGAACCAACGAAACACCAGCAAAGCTATTCTTGACACAAAGCTTATGCTGCAGGTTTGGAGCCCTTGGTCACAAAGGAGTCAGCTACAAGTTAGAATGTGTTAGTGCCAGACTACAGGGGCAATCAGAAATGGATACCAGACCACAGGCAGGTTCCCTGTTCTACAAAGCGGGAGTGGAATGAGATTCCATTTGGAGAGGTCATGGAGACCAAGTCTTGCCAGATGCAGGATGCACTTGGACCTCCCTTGATGTACCACAACCTGCTGAGCCATGATCTGTAGACCAGGAGATGTACTGTTTATATCTACAGGTAATGACAATGGGCAAAATCCCGTGTACTGGTGACTGTGTTGTGACAGAGACAAATGCTCTATTGCAACAATATCCTCTGGGCAGAGAAACCATGGGCTTGTGCTTTACTGGCATTTCGGACTTGTGTAATGGAGTCATAAGTTATGGTTAACTATAGCCATGAGTCCCCACAAGCCAGCTTTATAGCAGTTATCTTGCTGAAACAAACCAGTCATGTAGGACTGGCTAAGGATGTAGGAGTTTGCGTTCACAGTGAGGATCATTTTCTGAGACTACTTGCATATTGAAGAGATGGAATCCTTTACGGTTGACTCACACCATCGGATTGCCTGCTGACTCCTGAATTCACACATGTATCTGGTCAACCACACTCCAGCATTCTGGGAAGCAAGCAATGATTTCCATTTTCCTCGTTTCATGTAGTAATGGACAGGCCTGCGAATGTTCACAGAACAGTACAGCTTGGTCACAGGCCAATATGACTCCTTACCCCAATGCCTGAAAAACTGCCTCGCTGGTGTCCAGATGAAGCATGTAAGTAGAAGACTAATATTGTTCTAACTCTCCCAGTTACAGTGAGAGAAGTCGGCATCATTGTTGAACCCATTGGACCTAGAATTTCGACCATGCAGCACCTGTTTTTCAGGCACTAAACGACCGCCTAAGCCTCCAACATGGTGGGCAGGCAGCGCACGTCATTACGAGGTGGAAGTGCGCTGCCTGCCATATTGGTAAATGCCACAAAATTGGCGTGCAGTGCCCAAGCCTGAAACAGGCGTTAGTCCCGCTGCATATGCAATTAAGGGGCCCTTAAAGGGACTGCCTGTTAGGCCACAATCAACAAGGTAAGGTTTCAAATATGCATTCAAAAGAACGTGGCCACTGCTGGCAACTCCTTCCCCTTCACCATCGCTGCCACTACCTCTCCCTCGATCGCCACCGCTACCTCCTCCCCCGACCACCACTTCCTTCCAGACCCGATCACCCCTCTTCACGGTCACTCCCCTTCATCACTTACCTGAGACCTGCTGCTGGAGTCGCAGTGGCCCGATCTTCAATCCCGTTTCGCCGGCGAGCTGCCTGCTACTGTTCACAGCTCATCGGCTCAATGGTAATGAGGCCCGAGACCCAATATCAGGCGTAGTGACTGATCCCTGCGCCCCCCCACGGCCCCTGCTTTCTAGACCGTTAAGTCATATGGCTTTCATCTTGCCATCATTCTTCTGTCAGCCTGCATTTCCCTTTCATCCAACTTCTTCTCTGACAGTACTGTGGTTACAACATGTGGTGTAAATGACACACAGATGCAACCTGCTAGTTAGCTGCTGTTCTTAATGTCTGCACTGGGAGTTACTTAAGAGACTGGTGCCTCATACTGGAATATGCAGCTATACTTCAGCTAAATGTATACAGCCCTACAAACCAATCCACCCCCATAATTGTTTAGTTCACCACAGTTGCTCTATCAAACCAACACCAGGTCTCTAATAGTGGCACCCAAAGTACATTTAATAGGCGCAATTTTCCTGACCCCCCCCCCTCCCCCCACCTGAGCTGACCCAAGCCTGCCCATAGCTGTGGGTTCAGCTCATTAACTTGGCCTTAACACACCCCAGTCTCAGGCCTGCTCCTTGTGTCTGGAAAAGGCTGTGGAAATGCAGCCACTGCCAGCAGCAGTAATGGCCTCTGACAATAGAGCCTTGTGGCCTCTGGTCCAAAAGCAGCAGCCAGAAGGCCCCGAGCACTGATCCCTGTCCCTGAAAGATACAGGGATTTACCTCGGGTCCTTCTGCCACTCCTCCAATTGGATGGGGGGAGGGGGGCTTGGAGAGGGGGGTTCTGGGTCCAGGGCTGGGCACCCTTTAAAATGGATACCCTTCCAGCATGGGAGGGGAGGCGGGGGGAGGGGAGGCGGGGGCGGGGGGGCGGGGAATGAGGCAAGAAAGATGGGATGTCTCATCACGCGCATGATTTCCATGGTTGGCCTTTGCTTGCAGCTATTGTAGACACGGAGGGCTAGAAATTCGTTTTCGTCAAGGAATGGGCGGTGTCAGTAGAAAAGTTGGAGAATTGGCGCCAGGCGCTAATGCTTTAGACTGAATGAAAAATTCGTGCTCAATGCTCAATAAAATGATTGGAGTCCTAAATCAAGTCTTAAAACCCAAGCTCATTGGCGTTAGACTTAAAGGATGGACCACTATTGGGTGCAGTCTAATCAAACTCATCATTGCCACAGGCTTTTTTCACTACTTAAAGGGGAGGTTCATTGATGCTGCAGCACCTCATTCTCAGCATTGCTGGCTGTGCAGCTGCCTCAGCAAGCATAAGCAGGACAAGGAGAAGGAGCCAGAAGACTGAACCACGTGTGCTCATGGCAGGTCCACGCCCCAGGGAGAAAGCCCGCAGATTCTCCGATGAAGCATTGGAAGCATTGTGGAGAGACGGAGGGCGGTGCTCTACCCGGCAAGTGGCAGGAGGCCCTTGCCACAAGTCTTCCACACCATGTGGAGGGAGGTAGCGCAGCACGTCTCGGGCAGCACTGTGGTCCCCAGGACCCACAAACAGTGCAGGAAGAAATTTAACGACCTCACTCGGGTGGTCAGTGTGAGTGAATGCTTCAACAAATACTACATACCACCATCTGAACCACAATCTTCACACACTTCCCAGAGCACCGCACCCCCAGCACTCACCCACCAATAATCTCTACCTATCAACAGTCACACCCACATCTCACACCTTGCACACAATGACAGCCATTCAACTATGGCAGGCACAAGGGTTATTAGTTATTAGAATTCATGTGATGTGTGATATATTTACAGATCAATTTATTAATGGTCTTTGGAATATTTTGTGGTCTCTCTCATTTCACCTTAGCACCCAGGAGGACACTGTGATACGCCATGAGACAGGGATTGTATGATGGGGATGTGGTGAGCTACCGGGATCTGGGGTTTCATTCATGTGAATCGGAGTCTGATGAGCCGGTCACGGACAACCTGTCCAGAAGGCCGATTGTCTGCCTGCCTCCTCCCTCCCTCCCTCCTGCTCCTCGCCCTCTTCCTCCTCCTGAGGTGGTGCCGCAATCCCTGCTAGCAAGGGCTGTGCCCTCATGATGCCAAGTTGTGGAGCATGCAGCAGACCACGACAAAGTGGGACATCCGCTCTGACAAGTACTGGAGGGCTCCTCCAGAGCGGTCAAGACAGCGGAACCGTTGCTTCAATAAGCCGATGGTCTGCTCCATGATGTTCCCGGTGGCAGCATGGCTCTTATTATATGAGTGCTGACAGGAGTGTTGGGGTTGTGGAGGGGAGTCATGAGCCAGGTGGAGAGCGGATAGCCCTTGACTCCGAGCAGCCGCCCTCGAGCTTGGCGTGGTGGCTGGAAGAGTGCTGGCACACCGGTCTGGCGCAGGATGAAGGCATCGTGGCTGCTGCCAGGATAGCGGGCATTGACATTGACGATTCGCTGTCTGTGGTCGCACACCAACTGCACATTAAATGTGTGGTAGCCTTTGCGGTTACGGAAGATCTCAGAATTGTTATGCGGTGCCCGCAAAGCCATGTGGATGCAGTCGATGGCGCCCTGCACCATGGGGAAGTCCGCTATCCTGGCAAAGCCACATGCACATTTGTCCTGCTTCTATCTGGTGATCAGGAAGCTAATGTAGTCCCTTCTCCTGCTGTACAGAGCCTCAGTGACCTCTCGGATGCAGCGATGGTCGGCAAACTGTGAGATGTTAGCTATATCTCTTGTTGCAGACTGGAAGGATCCACTAGTGAAGAATTTGAGGGCCACAGTGACCTTGAATGCCACTGTGAGAGCCGTGGTCACCCTGGTCTGAGGCTGGAGGTCTGGTTGCAGGAGGTGGCAGAGTTCTGTGACCGCCTCCTTGCTGAAGTGCAGCCTTCTAATACACTGCTCCTCGCTTAATTGGAGGTAGGAGAAGTGCTGTCGGAATACCCTCGGAGGGTAAGGCCTCCTGTTGAGAGCCCTGATGGCCCTCCTCCTCCCTCTGGGCACATGTTCCTGTATTTTTTGCTGCCTACGCTCACTCCACCGTAGACCCTGGAGGGTGAAGTTGCACGCCAGTACAGCCCCCATTAATGTTACCAAGTGTAGCACTTTGAATCGTTGAATAATAAATGTAGCGACTTTCTAGTTGCCAGAAGACTCCTGATAAAAAAATCCTTGAAATTACTGAATGAAACTGTTGCAGTGGGTGAAACTAACAAAAAAGCACTGAAACTGCACTAACCTGATAGCTGCGAGTGATTACTGATGATCCCTTTAAATAACGTCCCTGGAGCCGGCTTCCTGGTGCTCCCTGTTGGTGTTTACTCCAGGCGGTGAGGTAAGTGGCGAGAATCAATTTTGAAAATCGGGTGGTCAGTGAGCGTTGCATACTCACTGACGTCACGATCTACCTGGCGTTGACGATCCCGGCGATACCTCTTACCGGCAGCGCTACGGGGGGAGCCAGATTTGGCTTGTGGTGCTGACTTCGCCCCGCCCCGGCGATACTGTTCTAGCGCCCATTAGCGCCATCTACTGGCGCTAACGGGAGGCACTAGGCGGATGAATTTTTCCAAAGACTCCAACCGTCTCCCCGTCCTCAAGGGAAGGCCCAGGTATCCCGGGACAACGTACAAGGGACGGAGACCAACATTATGGGGCCTCTCGTAGTCTCTGGGAATTCCCAAGAAACAGTGGACAGGAAATTCAGGCGTAATATTGCATTGTCATTGTCTACATGGCAGGAAGTGGGTATAAACATAAGAACATCAAAAATAGGAGCAGGAGTAGGCCATTCGGCCCCTTGACCCTTCTTCGCCATTCAATAAGATCATGGCTGATCTTCAACCTCAACTCCACTTTCCCGCCCGATCCCCATATCCCTTGATTCCCTTAATATCCAAAAATCTATCGATCTCTGTCTTGAATATGTTCAACGACTGAGCCTCCACAGCCCTCTGGGGTAGAGAATTTCAAACATTCACCACCCTCTGAGTGAGAAATTTCTCCTCATCTCAGTCCTAAATGGCCGACCCCTTATTCTGAGACTGTGACCCCTGGGTTCTAGACTCCCCAGCCAGGAAAAACATCCTCCCTGCAGCTAACCTGTCTAGCCCTGTAAGAATTTTGTATGTTTCAATGAGAGCACCTCTCATTCTTCTAAACTCTAGAGAATATAGGCCTGGTCTACTCAATCTCTCCTCATAGGACAGTCCCCCCATCCCAGGAATCAGTCTGGTGAACCTTTGTTGCACTCCCTCTACGGCAAGTATATCCTTCCTTAGGTAAGGAGACCAAAACTCTACACAATACTCCAGGTGTGGTCTCACCAGGGCCCTATATAATTGCAGTAAGACTCTTATACTCAAATCCTCTTGTAATAAAGGCCAACTTACCATTTGCTTGCTGTACCTGCATGTTAACTTTCAGTGATTCGTGTACAAGGACACCCAGGTCCCTCTGAACACCAACATTTCCCAATCTCTCACCATTTAAAAAATACTCTGCTTTTCTATTTTTCCTCCCAAAGTGGATAACTTCACATTTCTCCACATTATATTCCATTTGCCATGTTCTTGCCCACTCACTTAGCCTGTCTATATCCCCTTGAAGCCTCCTTGCATCCTCCTCACAAATTACATTCCCACCCAACTTTGTATCATCAGCAAACTTGGATATATTACATTTGGTCCCCTCATCCAAATCATTGATATAGATTGTGAATAGCTGAGGCCCAAGCACTGATCCTTGTGGTACCCCTCTAGTTACAGCCTGCCAACCCGAAAATGACCCGTTTATTCCTACTCTCTGTTTTCTGTCCGTTAACCAATCCTCAATCCATGCTCGTATATTACCCGCAATCCCATGAGCCTTAATTTTGATTAATAACCTCTTGTGTGGCATCTTATCGATTGCCTTCTGAAAATCCAAATACACCACATCCACTGGTTCCCCCTTATCTACTGTGCTAGTTACAAACTCAAGAAATTCTAACAGATTCGTCAAACATGATGTCCCTTTCATAATACTGTGTTGACTCTGCCCAATCCTATTATTATTTTCTAAGTGCCCTGTTACCACATCCTTAATAATAGATTCTAGCATTTTCCCTACTACTGATGTCAGGCTAACTGGTCTGTAGTTCCCCGTTTTCTCTCTCCCTCCTTTCTTAAATAGTGGGGTTAGAGTTGCTACCTTCCAATCCACGGGAACCGTTCCAGAATCTATGGAATTTTGGAAGATGACAACCAATACATCCACTAGCTCTATAGCCACCTCTTTCAAAACCCTAGGATGTAGATCATCAGGTCCAGGGGATTTATACCCCGCAATGTCTGCACCTCAGACTCCGGCTCAAAAACTCTGAGCTGAAGTTCCTCAAGATGCAGGCACTTAACTGCAAGTAGCAGTGGTTGTCCGGGATCACAATGCTCTTCACAAACTCCCAGATGCTGCAGTTGCGGCACACCTCCTGCAATGTCATCCCTATAAGACCTTGATTTATTTAATTAAATTTACTTAAATTTGTAATTAGGTAACTTAGTTTACAATTTAGTTTCTTGTCTACTTAATTGATCTCGATTAAGTTATGGGTAATGAAATTAAATATCTACCTCTAACACAAAGCACTAAAAGTGGTGCTTTAGTAGATTATAGGCATTCAGATGGTAAGTGCCCTCCACATTTCTGAGTGATCACTCTTGTACCCACAATGTACAGTGGACATTAAGCTATTTCCAGCACTTTGTCTCTCTGTCTGTCAGAACATTCCAGAGTTACAGCAAGTCGACAGAATGATGAGTTTGAAAGTCTGAGCTCACGGCTGAGGAACAGGAATCTCCATCCATCCATCCACACTGAGACAATGTTAAACCGTGGCTGCTACTTACTGCTTGCTTGCACCAGGAGCAGCTGATGGCTATGATTTCCTTAGAGTGGAATGAAAACTTCTGTTGGAAACTCTGTAAAATAAAAACATTGCAATTTCAAGGCAGGCACAAGAAGCAGAACAGCGACAATAGGCATCAGTCGCACTTCCCCAAGGAGATGAAAACATGTGTGGAACATTTTCAGCCCCAAGGCATCATGGGGGTTGATTTGCAGGTGACCGCTTGTGCCTGGCAGAGTGAGTCCCCCTCGCCCGCCTGACGGGAGCCGTCCATGTCCTGAACCATCTTCCTGTTCAGGCTTCATTAGCGTTCCGTTGGCGAGCTGCTTGGAGGGCGCGGGAAATCCGGCTACGTAGAGCCAAATCCCAACTGACGTGGAGCTAGTCATGAGACCTGGAGCCTAAGGGAGGTCCAGAAGAGTAATTCCCTAGGTATTGCCTTACTCGCCCCACCCCTTGATGCTTTGGATAGCCTGCGTCCCTCCCTGATATTACTGGCATTCCCCGTGATTGTTGTTTCCACTTCTAAAGCATCAAGGGCTGCGAACCCCAAATGCTACAAGGCTATGGAGAAGAGTTTCTCCGAACAACAACTCCAACCAGGAGCTGGGAGAGCATAATGTTCTGTTTCTGGGGCCAGAATCCCCACACATACACCTTTCAGAGATCCTCTCCACTCCATGTGAGGAATAAAGGGGAGACATCATGGGTACTGAATACTGGGGGAAAAAATCGACAAGCTCCACACAAATAATTAGCATCCCTGATTAGGAAGAGGATCGGGATATCACAAAGGGGAATCCACAGTAATTGTGATTGGGGAGAGGATCGGGATATCACGGAGGGGAATGAGCGGTTACTGTAAACGGGAAGAGGATCGGGATATCACGGAGGGGAATGAGCGGTTACTGTAAACGGGAAGAGGATCGGGATATCACGGAGGGGAATGAGCGGTTACTGTAAATGGGAAGAGGATCAGGATATCACGGAGGGGAATGAGCGGTTACTGTAAACGGGAAGCAGATCGGGATATCACGGAGGGGAATGAGCGGTTACTGTAAACGGGAAGAGGATCGGGATATCACGGAGGGGAATGAGCGGTTACTGTAAACGGGAAGCAGATCGGGATATCACGGAGGGGAATGAGCGGTTACTGTAAACGGGAAGCAGATCGGGATATCACGGAGGGGAATGAGCGGTTACTCCGAGTGGAACCAATGGCGCGGATGGGCAGATTCATACCTTCCCACATTGCTTGCATTTTCCTTCCTGACGGCGCCTGTGAACCCAGTGATGTCTCACAAAGCTCTGCTGAAGAGATCACGCACATGTTACTTTAAATAATCACTTTTCAATGCTCAAGTTAATGTACCTGTTCAGACTGATATAACCCAAGTTCCTTGTATTTAAATGAATTGCTTTCACTGCTGTTTTCAGCCCCCTATCTCTGGCCAGCCTTACCAGTCCTGTCATGGGATTGGGGCGGTGTACTGAAAGAGGTACACGCTAAAATCAACCTGCAGGTTTGCCAAACAAATAAATCGCAAGTTCGATTTAACTTGGCACAGTGCAGTACCTGGCCCCCTGGCATAGCACAACTTGTCTGCACCCTTGGGCCTCACAGCTCATGGAGCAGCAGGGTATAGCTACAGTCCCTCAGGTCCTGGACGCCACATTGTGCCCATTGACAGAGCTCATGTTCCCCACATTCATTTACACTTTTTTTCTTCCCAATTTCCTCTCCTTGCTCTCCTGAAAGCATTGCTGGGTTACAATTCCATGCACACTGGCTACCCTTGGGCATGTCACTCAAGTGGCTATTCAACCATGGGGAGCAGCACAACTGAACCCAATCTTGTCCTCACCCTGATGCTCGCACACACTTGCACCTTCCAGCAGGAGTCATTCAGTAGTGATCAGAAGTGGGAACCCTGGTTGGCTAGTCCCCCGGTGGGGTCCATTATAGCTCCTAGCTACTGCTTTACCCAATAGCTGTTTATTCAACACATTGTGAATCAAATCTAGGACCTTTGGTACAGTTCAACACTGCAGCAAATGGTGTCTTTACCCATTACGTTGTCAATCAATGGAGCAGCCACTTCTATTTATTGTGGCTTGATTAAGCACTGCAATTCCAATGACAGATACGTAACTAATTCCAATGCAGCAAAGGACATTCGATTCTTGTTGTCTTACAATAAAACTTTAGGATCTATGACTAAGAGCAGCAATTTGTCGGTTCCAGTACTTACTTCTCGGAGCGAACGGCTGCCTCCCTCCCGGAAGGTTGGCTTGCAACGGAAACTGATCTAAATAAAATCAACAACAAAAAATTCCAACATAAGGTTGTGTTTCTTCTCGGTCTTTCATTCTAACTCCATCCCACTAAGAAATTCAGGGGTTACTCAGCCCATGTTAAAACAACCTGTTATTTTATGTACAGAAGGCCCACGGTTTTCCATTTCTGTGCTTGCTGGCTCGCTATTTTCCACACACTAAAGTCAATGGGTGGACAATCGCAAGTTGGAGACCCCAGAATTGAAAACCTCTAGTCTGGGATCCATAGGAACAAGGGCAGGTTATATGAACATGAGAATTAGGAGCAAGAGTAGGCCATATGGCCACTTGAGTCTGCTCTACCGTTCAATAAGATCATGGCTGATCTACGACCTCAATACCACTTTCCTGCCCTATCCCCATATCCCTTGATTCCCACAGAGTCCAAAAATCGATCCATCTCAACCTTAAATATACTCAACGACTGAGCTGGGTCTATTGCCAACCTAGTCCCAGTGTTCACTGGGAGCACAGTAAGACTGGGGAAAATAGTACTGATGTCCCATAGACCAATGCATGGCCCAGCAACCCTGGATTAGCTATCGCAGTTGCATTATATATATATGTCCTTATCACTTCTCTCAGCAATGTTCCAAAGTGCTTCACATACAATGAATTAGTTTGAAGTGCTATCGGTGTAGGTGAGCATGACAGTGATTTTGCACTCAGCAATATCCCACAAACAGCAATGAGATAAGTGACTATTAATCTGTTTTTGGGTGGTGTTGGTGAGGGAGGAATGTTGGCCTGGATATTGGGAGAACTCCCTTGCTCTTCTTCGAATAGTGGCCATGGGATCTTTTACATTCACCCGAGAGAGCAGATGGGGCCTCGGTTTATCGTCTCATCCGAATTGCGGTACCTCCGACAGTGCAGCATTCCCTCAGTACTGAGAAAGTCTGACAAGCTGAGGGATAAATGTTGGTTAGGACACACAAGAGCGCCCCTGGGTCTTCATTGAATCATGCCATGGGATCATTTACATCCACTAAAAGAGGCAGAGAGTCTTAACAGCTCACCCAAAAGATGGCATCTCTGACAACGTAATACCTACTCAGTATTTCACAGAAGTGTCAGCCTGGGCTATGTGCTCAAGTGCTGGAGTGGGGCTTGAACCCATGACCTGCTGACTCAGAGGCGCGAGTACTACCATTGAGCCAAGCTGGCACTTAAACGATGATTTACCTCAGCCTGTGCATGCCTAATGACCTTAAGCACTTAAAAAAAAAGAGAAAGACAACTCGACCTGTAAATGACCCAAGTACTCATTTCAAGAATGTAGACCGACACATTTCAACAGCATAATAATACATTGGATGATTTTTCCGATCAGGAATGCGTAATCTTTGGCCAATCCCTTTGGAAAATTGGGCGGAGATCCGGTAAGCTAGACCTCCACATATCTTGCGTCGGTTCTGAATCTCTAATCAGGATTTGATTTGGTGCAGGAAGCACCTGCCAGTTTGCTGGTGGGTCCAAGTAAATTAGTGTATAATGACAGAACTTGTGAGATGTTCCATAATTTCTCCCCATTTCACCCTACTTCCTTTCCCCACCCATATATTCTTACTAATGGTCTCTTTATATTGACTTCCAAACTTCTAAACGGAGCACTGAGCTCACCATTGTAAGACTGTAATATTGACAGACCATTGCTGAAGATTTCCTCTTGTATAATTTTCCTGTTCCACTGAGGTGTCTGGAGGGCTTTTGTGGCTATTGCTGCCATCTTTTCTACTGCTGCTGGCAGTGCCACAATGGGTTCCCACTGGGAATTCCCCAGCTTCTCTGCTTCTTAGAGGTAGAAGAGAAGGAACAAAAAGAAAAGTGGTGCCGGGCAGATTGGGCTGCGCCAGAGGTGCTCCACATCCACCCGCCAGCGTGCCCCAGGCTACAATATACTGGCAGATGGCTCACATGCTTCCACTTGCTTGAGGGCAAGTACCAGTGGAGGCTTCAATTCACCGGCGAATGACACATGATGGAGCTATGCCACGTGCGACAAGCAGACCGGCAGCCAAATTCTATCGCAGGCACGACACTGCTGATGGCTGAGTCTCGCAACTGCACTGGAATTTTACGCATCAAGTTTGCTTCAATCTGCCACTGCGGATCAGCTGTCTGAAGATGTGTGAGGCAAGTCACACACTCACCATACGCTTGAGCCGTTCAGTTCTTTTCCTTCCCTGTGGACAATTGACAGCAACATGAGCGGACACGGCAATATTATCACAGAATCACAGAATCCCCACAGTGCAGATAGAGGCCATTTCGGCCCATCGAGCCTGCACCGACACATATCCCACCCTATCCCCGTAACCCCACGTATTTAATCCCCCCTAACACTAAGGGTCAATTTATCATAGCCAAATCAACCTAACCCGCACATCTTTGGACTGTGGGAGGAAACCGGAGCACCCGGAGGAAACCCATGCAGACACGGGGAGAATGTGTATTATTGAGTGGCATGGTTCACCTGCATCCTCCAATACACAATGGAACTAGCAATATTACATAGAATTTACAGCACAGAAACAGGCCATTCGGCCCAACTGGTCTATGCCAGTGTTTATGCTCCATACAAACCTCCTCCCACCCTACTTCATCTCACTCTATCAACATATCCTTCTATTCCTTACTCCCTCATGTGCTTATCTAGCTACCCCTTAAATGCAACTATGCTATTCGCCTCAACTATTCCTTGTGGGTAAAGAAGTTTCTCCTGAATTCCCTAATGGATTTATTAGAGAGTATCTTATATTTATGGCCACTTAATATGGAAGTGGAAACATTTTCTCTACGTCTACCTTATCAAACCCGTTCATAATCTTAAAGACCTCTATCAGGTCACCCCTCAGTCTTTTTTCCAGAGAAAAGAGCCCCAGCCCGCTCAGACTTTCCTGGTAAGTATATGTTCTCAGTTCTAGTATCATCCTTGTAAATCCTTTTTGTATCATCTCCAGTGCCTCTATATCCCTTTTATAACATGGTGACCAGAACTGTGATTCTAAGTGTGGTCTAACCAAGGTTCCATACACATTTAACATAACTTCTCTGCTTTCCAATACTGTGATTCTAGAAATGAACCTCAGTGCTTGGTTTGCTTTTTTTTTTAAATGGCCTTATTTACCTGCGTTGCTACTTTTAGTGATTTGTGTGTCTACCCCTAGATCCCATTGCTCCTCTACCCCATTTAAAATTCTTAATTTTCCAAGCAATACGTGACCTCCTTATTCTTCCTACTAAAATATAACACCGCACACTTATCTATGTTGAAGTTCATTTGCCATTTGCACACATTTTCTGCAAGTTTATTAATGTCCTCTTGTGTTTTGTCGCAGTTTTCCTCAGTATTAACTCTACCCCTCAATTTGATGTCGTCCGCAAATTTAGAAATTATACTTCTGATTCCAGAGAGCAAATTGTCATACTAATTGTGAATAACAGTGGTCCCAGTACTGATCCTTATGGAACACCACTTCCCACCTTTTGCCAATCCGGGTAACTACCTTTAACCCCTACTCTCTCTTTTCTGTTTTGTAGCCGGCTTGCTGTCCCCTGACTCCACATGCTCTGACCTTAGCCATGAGTCTACTATGTGGTACATTATCGAAGGCCTTTTGAAAATCCAAATATATTACATCTACTACATTACCCTTGTCTACTCTTTCCGTTACTTCTTCAATGAATTCAATAAGGTTGGTCAAGCACGACCTTCCCTTTTGAAATCCACGCTGACTGTTCTTTATTATAATTTTGGTTTCTAGATGTTTTTCTATTACATCTTTCAGTAAAGATTCCATTAGTTTTCCTACCACCAGTTAAGCTAACTGGTATGCAGTTCCCTGGACGTATTCTATCCCCCATTTTAAATAAAGGAATAACTTTAGCTGTCTGCCAGTCCTCTGGCACGATTCCCTTTTCTAATGAATTTTTATATATATGTAATAGTGCCTCTGCTATCTCTTCCCTAGCTTCTTTAAATATGCGCATTGCAATCAATCCTGACCAGGGTTTTTATCCTCGAAGTTTGATTTGTTTATTAATTTTCTACCAATATGAATCAAAAAGGATTCCACACTGTTAACATTCAGCTTGTCTGTAACCATTACGCAAGTAAGTGCTCACTTCCCCGACGGCTGTCACGATGCCTCCATTTTAAGGCAGTCCGCTGTCCCTCCAATATTTGACCCTGAAAGGCAAGTCTTAGGATATCTCCTGGGGAATAAAGGCGACCCTCTGTAGCCATTGCTCAGGACAGCTCTGTGATATGTCAGGACACCAGCCGGAGAGAGATACAATAGAAACATAGAAACATAGAATCTAGGAGCAGGAGTAGGCCATTCGGCCCATCGAGCCTGCTCCACCATTCAATACGATCATGGCTGATCATCCAAATCCAGTACCCTGTCCCTGCTTTAATCCCCACAGTACACATATCCCACCCTACCCCCGTAACCCCACGTATTTAATTCCCCCTAACATATCCCATCCTATCCCCATAACCCCACATATTTAATCCCCCCCTAACACTAAGGGTCAATTTATCATAGCCAAATCAACCTAACCCGCACATTTTTGGACTGTGGGAGGAAACCGGAGCACCCGGAGGAAACCCACGCAGACACGGGGAGAATGTGCAAACTCTACACAGACAGTCACCCGAGGTCAGATTCGAACCCGGGTCCCTGGCGCTGTGAGGTACCAGTGCTAACCACTATGCCACCGTGTTGCCCTCAAGCACACCTTTAGCCCGTTGAAGCCGCGGTTCGGGTGCCTAGATTGACCTGAGGAATCCTGGCGTACAGCCCTGCGAGAGTTTCAATGATTCTTGTCTGCTGCATGCTGCTCAACTGCACCAGGCAAAAGGTCACCATCATGGAGCAGGCGGGTGATGAAGGCCAAGAGGAGGTAAGAACACAGGAAGAAGAGGAGGCCATTCAGCCCCTCCAGCCTGTTCTGCCATTCAATTGTTACATGGCTGATCTGCATCTCGACCCCATTTACCCACTTTAGCTCCGTGTCCTTTAATACCCTTACCTGACAAAAATCTATCAATCCAGTCTTGAAAGCTCCAATTGACGCAGCATCCACAGCATTTTGGGGTAAATAATTCCAGATTTCCACGACCCTTTGTGTGAAGAAGTGCTTCCTGATTTCATTCCTAAAGTGGCTTGGCTCTCATTTTAGATTATGTCCCTTCATTCTGGATTCCCCCACCAAAGGAAATAGTTTCTCTGTATCTAACCTATCAAATCCTTTTAATATTTTAAACACCTGGATCAGGTCACCCCTCAATCTTCTAAACTGAAGGGAATACAAGCCGAGTTTATGCAGAGCAGCAGGGAAAGGCAACGGATGAGAACCCTTTGACGGCTGTGGAAAAATCTCTGCAGTTCTCATATCGGAGATCTTCTGATAACTTGCAAATGTGCCCACGGTCCCCATCCTCCCCATGCCCTCTGCATATGTGCTTTGACCAACAATGCCTTCCCTTTTTAATGCAACTCACAGATCTGCAATTGATGCCACCTGTGAAAGCTGCGCCCCGCCCAGCCCTCGGCACAAACAACAATTGCAGCGTGGCCGTATTTTTCATATTTAAACATGATGTGCTTGTGGGCCTACTATTTCCTACTACATGTGGCAGAGTGCGAAGTAAGACCACTCAACCCTGCCCGGTGCTTCAGTGCCAGGTTTTGCTTGAGGTGGCTGGCTGCTCTCTGTCAATAGGAGCCTCTTGGGTTTGAGGTGGCCCTCACCTCATGGCAGCCGAGTCCAGCGATGAACCTGGTGCAAGCTGTGGCACCTCCACTCCTGCTTGGGCAGCCTGGGCTTGAGTGCTTTCTGACATCTGTGCTGGCTTCGGGAAGGGGCCGGCAGGAGGGTGCGTTGGTGTCCTGAGAGTCCGCATCATCAGCTGTGCCCATTCTGACGACGCCCCTGCTACTCAGCACTGCCTCACCACGGCCACTGATCGGTGTGACAACAGTTCAATGAGATCTGCTGATGCACCTGAACTCCATTTTCCCACCTTTGCTCCATGTCCCTCCTTGGTAGACTACAGTGCTGCAAAGCCATCCTTGCGTGGAGTTGGAGTTGAAATGTTAATCATCTCAGCATTCACTGCTTTAGCGGGGAGTTTATTTTCCATGGCCAGCACTCTGGCAGAAATATTTTTCTACTCTCAAGCCTTGCTTAAGGGTTATAAATGTTATACTTGTCCTATATTTCTGCACTCAATAGTTTGAGTTGCCATCAACTTTGTTTATGCCTCTCAATATTTTAAAAACCTCAACCATTATCGCCTCTCAATCCTCCTCTCCAATGAAAACAAGTTCAGCTCGGTGAGTCTCTCTGAATAACTTTTAAAGTCTTATGCCCAGAATAGTTCCTGGTGCTCTTCCCCAACACATCAAAGTCCTTTTTAAAGGTAGGGTGGCCCAAACTGCACACAGTATTTTAAATGTGGCCTCACCACTAATCTACGCAACGTTGCAGTAAATTGCCTAATAATCTCCCCGAATATTTGGCAGGCACCAGGAGGATAATTATTCAGGCATCCATTTCCTTAAAGCATAATGCCAGAAGGACTTCCAGTCCCTAAATGTATATTTGGTCCCATACATTAAGGAAATGATAGGTGTAAAAGAAAGAAAGTCATTCATTTATATAGCATCTTTCATGTCTCCAGGACGTCCCAATCCACTTTACAGTCAATTAAGTACTTTTAGAAGTGTGGTCACTGTTGCAATGTAGGAAATGATAGGTGTACACCATCAGATTGAGTGACGGTGCCCATTTTTATCCGTGGATACACATCCAACATTCATGGAGAAGCGTGCATTACCAGAACATCCTTCTGGCCAATTATTTCTCCACACCGCTGGAGAAATGAACACACCAGTTATTCAGAACAGCGCATCCGCCATCTCCTGAACGTGAACGTACGCATTGGTGCCTTCAGCAATCTCACCGCAATCTCCAACAGAAATCTGGAAAGAGCTTGTAACAAAAGAAAGAAGAAATTCTGCACTAGCTTTTACAGCCACGCGCAGGGCAATATGGAGTGACGGAGGCATTAATCCAGAATTTGGCAAATCCCTAATATGACCTTCCTTACACACTACTCCCGGATAACTCATCCTTTTCGATGGATACAACCTTCTCCTAAATGCTCTCCTCTTCTATTTTTGCATCTCCTGTTCTTGTTGCTCCTCTAAGGAAAAGCAACCATCTTTTACAAGTGGTTAGAAACAAATGTGTTTGCTTCGGAATTGTTAATACAACCATTCGACTATGACTTACCGCACCTTTTAACAGGAAATGAGAAAATGGTATAATAGTGTTAGATTACTCACCTTAGATATGGTCTTCCTGACTTCTTTGAAAGGAGATCAACCTCCACATACAAATAGGGATTTCTGTCACCCCATCAGGCAAAATCACTTCACCGTACTGATACTTTAAGAACTTTATATTATGCCTGACTTTGAGCCAGTAAGAAAAAAAATTACATAAATTAGCAAACAGCAGAATAGGTATTCCTAAAACTGCCTCACTTATTGGAGCCAGGTACCTGTAAACATATCAATAGTATCAGAGGCCAGGTAGCACCTTACCTTCTCCAGCTGTTCCACGCACACTGTGTGCACAATTATCTTGCACGCTGCACACTTCCTCCTCGGAGCTGACTTCTATGAAGAAAAAGTAACAATAAAAAATTAAAAGGAAAAAAGAACTGAGCCAAGAGTTTGAAACACAGAATCTATCCAAAACCACACTCAGTTTTACTCACAGTGATCTTCACTACGGGTCACTATCTGATTTACTCAGTGATATTCACTAGGAGTCACTCTCTGATTTACTCAATGATCTTCACTAGGGGTCACTCTCTGATGACTCAGTGATCTTAACTAGGGGTCACTCTCTGATTTACTCACAATGATCTTCACTAGGGGTCACTCTCTGATTTACTCAATGATCTTCACTAGGGGTCACTCTCTGATGACTCACAGTGATCTTCACTAGGGGTCACTCTCTGATGACTCACAATGATCTTCACTAGGGGTCACTCTCTGATTTACTCAATGATCTTCACTAGGGGTCACTCTCTGATGACTCACAGTGATCTTCACTAGGGGTCACTCTCTGATGACTCACAATGATCTTCACTAGGGGTCACTCTCTGATTTACTCAATGATCTTCACTAGGGGTCACTCTCTGATTTACTCACAGTGATTTTCACTAGGGGTCACTCTCTGATTTACTCAGTGATCTTCACTAGGGGTCACTCTCTGATGACTCACAATGATCTTCACTAGGGGTCACTCTCTGATTTACTCAGTGATCTTCACTAGGGGTCAATCTCTGATTTACTCAATGATCTTCACTAGGGGTCACTCTCTGATGACTCACAGTGATCTTCACTAGGGGTCACTCTCTGATTTACTCAGTTATCTTCACTAGGGGTCACTCTCTGATTTACTCAGTGATATTCACTAAGGGTCAATCTCTGATTTACTCTCAATGATCTTCACTAGGGGTCACTCTCTGAATTACTCAGTGATCTTCACTAGGGGTCACTCTCTGATTTACTCTCAATGATCTTCACTAGGGGTCACTCTCTGATTTACTCAGTGATCTTCACTAGGGGTCACTCTCTGATTTACTCAGTGATCTTCACTAGGGGTCACTCTCTGATGACTCACAGTGATCTTCACTAGGGGTCACTCTCTGATGACTCACAATGATCTTCACTAGGGGTCACTCTCTGATTTACTCAGTGATCTTCACTAGGGGTCACTCTCTGATCCACTCAATGATCTTCACTAGGGGTAACTCTGATGACTCAGTGATCTTCACTAGGGGTCACTCTCTGATTTACTCTCAATGATCTTT
Organism: Squalus acanthias; assembly: GCA_030390025.1. NCBI lineage: Eukaryota > Metazoa > Chordata > Chondrichthyes > Squaliformes > Squalidae > Squalus > Squalus acanthias. The sequence continues at coordinate 61,005,876 of CM059435.1, forward strand.
ACTAGGGGTCACTCTCTGATTTACTCAATGATCTTCACTAGGGGTCACTCTCTGATTTACTCAATGATCTTCACTAGGGGTCACTCTCTGATTTACTCAGTGATATTCACTAGGGGTCAATCTCTGATGACTCACTGATCTTCACTCGGGGTCACTCTCTGATGACTCACAATGATCTTCACTAGGGGTCACTCTCTGATTTACTCAGTGATCTTCACTAGGGGTCACTCCGATTTACTCAGTGATCTTCACTAGGAGTCACTTTCTGATGACTCAGTGATCTTCACTAGGAGTCACTCTCTGATTTACTCTCGATGATCTTCACTGGGGGTCACTCTCTGATTTACTCTCAATGATCTTCACTAGGGGTCACTCTCTGATTTACTCAGTGATCTTCACTAGGGGTCACTCTCTGATTTACTCACGGTGATCTTCCATAGGGGTCACTCTCTGATTTACTCAGTGATATTCACTAGGGGTCAATCTCTGATTTACTCTCAATGATCTTCACTAGGGGTCACTCTCTGATTTACTCAATGACCTTCACTAGGGGTCACTCTCTCATTTACTCTCAATGATCTTCACTAGGGGTCACTCTCTGAAGACTCACAGTGATCTTCACTAGGGGTCACTCTCTGATTTACTCACAGTGATCTTCACTAGGGGTCACTCTCTGATTTACTCTCAATAATCTTCACTAGGGGTCACTCTCTGAATTACTCAGTGATCTTCACTAGGGGTCACTCTCTGATCCACTCAATGATCTTCACTAGGGGTCACTCTCTGATGACTCAGTATTCTTCACTAGGGGTCACTCTCTGATTTACTCAATGATCTTCACTAGGGGTCACTCTCTGATTTACTCAGTGATCTTCACTAGGGGTCACTCTCTGATCATCTCAATGATCTTCACTAGGGGTCACTCTCTGATTTACTCTCAATGATCTTCACTAGGGGTCAATCTCTGATGACTCACAGTGATCTTCACTAGGGGTCACTCTCTGATTTACTCTCAATGATCTTCACTAGGGGTCACTCTCTCATTTACTCTCAATGATCTTCACTAGGGGTCACTCTCTGATTTACTCAGTGATCTTCACTAGGGGTCACTCTCTGATTTACTCAGTGATCTTCACTAGGGGTCACTCTCTGATTTACTCTCAATGATCTTCACTAGGGGTCACTCTCTGATTTACTCACAGTGATCTTCACTAGGTGTCACTCTCTGATTTACTCAATGATCTTCACTAGAGGTCACTCTGATTTACTCAGTGTTATTCACTAGGAGTCACTTTCTGATGACTCAGTGATCTTCACTAGGGGTCAATCTCTGATTTACTCTCAATGATCTTCACTAGGGGTCACTCTCTGATTTACTCAATTATCTTCACTAGGGGTCACTCTCTCATTTACTCTCAATGATCTTCACTAGGGGTCACTCTCTGATGACTCACAGTGATCTTCACTAGGGGTCACTCTCTGATTTACTCAGTGATCTTCACTAGGGGTCACTCTCTGATTTACTCTCAATGATCTTCACTAGGGGTCACTCTCTGATTTACTCAGTGATCTTCACTAGGGGTCACTCTCTGATTTACTCTCAATGATCTTCACTAGGGGTCACTCTCTGATTTACTCAGTGATATTCACTAGGGGTAACTCTCTGATTTACTCAATGATGTTCACTAGGGGTCACTCTCTGATTTACTCTCAATGATCTTCACTAGGGGTCACTCTCTGATGACTCACAGTGATCTTCACTAGGGGTCACTCTCTGATGACTCACAGTGATCTTCACTAGGGGTCACTCTCTGATTTACTCAATGATCTTCACTAGGGGTCACTCTCTGATTTACTCAGTGATATTCACTAGGGGTCAATCTCTGATTTACTCTCAATGATCTTCACTAGGGGTCACTCTCTGATTTACTCAGTGATCTTCACTAGGGGTCACTCTCTGATGACTCAGGTGATCTTCACTAGGGGTCACTCTCTGGTTTACTCTCAATGATCTTCACTAGGGGTCACTCTCTGATTTACTCAGTGATCTTCACTAGGGGTCACTCTCTGATTTACTCTCAATGATCTTCACTCGGGGTCACTCTCTGATTTACTCACAGTGATCTTCCATAGGGGTCACTCTCTGATTTACTCAGTGATATTCACTAGGGGGTCAATGTCTGATTTACTCTCAATGATCTTCACTAGGGGTCACTCTCTGATTTACTCAATGATCTTCATTAGGGGTCACTCTCTGATGACTCACAATGATCTTCACTAGGGGTCACTCTCTGATTTACTCAGTTATCCTCATTAGGGGTCACTCTCTGATTTACTCAGTGATCTTCACTAGGGGTCACTCTCTGATTTACTCTCAATGATCTTCACTAGGGGTCACTCTCTGATTTACTCACAGTGATCTTCACTAGGGGTCACTCTCTGATGACTCAGTGATCTTCACTAGGGGTCACTCTCTGATTTACTCAGTGATCTTCACTAGGGGTCACTCTCTGATTTACTCAGTGATCTTCACTAGGGGTCACTCTCTGATTTACTCAGTGATCTTCACTAGGGGTCACTCTCTGATTTACTCAATGATCTTCACTAGGGGTCACTTTCTGATTTACTCAGTGATCTTCACTAGAGGTCACTCTCTGATTTACTCAGTGATCTTCACTAGGGGTCAATCTCTGATTTACTCACAGTGATCTTCACTAAAGACGGTGACCTGGAGTGTTCAGGTCTCGGTCTGTCAGACTATTAATTAGCTTGCAAATCCTTCCACTACTTCACACTGTTCTCCAAGGGAAGATTGTAAAGATACAAAAAGATGGGGGCGCTCTATCTAGTTCAGTAACTGATGTTCAGTAGGGGGCGATCTATCTAATTTATTAACGAACGTTTTGTAAGGGTTGGTCTACCTAGTTTTGTAACAATGACGTTTACTAGGGGTGCTGCATCTACTTTACTCAGGGAGTTTCACTAAGTTGCTTGCTGTGGCTTATTAACAGTTTTAGTTCAATCCAGTTGCCCTTGCGGTGACTCACAGTTATCTTCACTAAACAGTTCTCTTCTCCAAGGTAGCAGAAATCTCCAGAGACGTTCGTCTCCAGCCAAACGTGGTCACCATTTATAGCATTTTCCTGTAAACATAAAATGTATCAGATGGATCAATTTGTCTCAAAGGATGTTATTATAAAATAACTTCTTTCAATAAAAGAAAAAAGAAAGTCTTGCATTTATACAGCGCCTTTTACGACCACCGGATGTCCCAAAGCGCTTTACAGCCAATTCAGTACTTTTTGAAGTGTAGTCACTGTAGGAAACGCGGCAGCCAATTTGCGCACAGCAAGCTCCCACAAACAGCCATGTGATAATGACCAGATAATCTGTTTTTAGTGATGTTGATTGCGGGATAATATTGGCCAGGACACCAGGGAAGAACACACCTGTTCTTCTTCGAAATAGTGCCATGGGATCTTTTACGTCCACCTGAGAGAGCAGACGGGGCCTCGGTTTAACGTCTCATCTGAAAGATGGCACCTCCGACAGTGCAGCACTCCCTCAGTACTGCACTGGAGTGCATAGTTTGAAAATGTAACATTATAGCCAAAATTCTCCTTCATTTGTAAATTGAGGGTCTTGCTTAAAGGCAGTTAAACGAGCTGATGAGATTTTAAGAGTGTAGCTTTTTCTAAGTTGAGAAACAATGCATAGGAGCAAGGCCCATTGTGCAGAATGACAAGAAGGATGAATGGTGTAGGAGAGAGAATGAGGAAAATTAAGGCACAGAGGTTAGGAAACACCAACCCTTTGGTTTTAAAAGCTGATAGCTTCTGGGAGAATAGGAAAACTGAGGAAGTGAGGACAGTATTCAGGTACTGGGAACAAATGAATGAACTTGTGCAGGAAATGCGGCCGTGCATTTTAATTCCAACATATTGAAGATGCAGCGAGAAGGAAGCGTGTGCAGGAACAAAAGAGCAATGTTCAGAGGAGCAGTAATCACAGTAGTACTGATAAAACGGAGCACCCCAGCATTAAGCTAAAAGGAAAGGCTTACACAAATGCCAATAATTGTGGAAATCCAGCAGACTGGGAGAGCTATAAAAAACAACAAAGGGATACAAAGAAAGTAATATGATGCAAAAAGAGAATATGAACAGAACTCATATCAAAGCTAATGGTAATTTTAAAAATAAATATATTAAGACAATCAGAGTGGTAAAGGGTAATGTGGGTCCATTAAAGACAGATGCGGGTGAGACGAAAATGGGTAATAAGGAAATCGCAGACTTGTTAAATGAAGACTTTCTAACTGTTTTCACAATAGAGGAAGAGGACAAAATACCAGCGATAAAATGGAACCCAAGAATAAGTCAAGGGGATGAACTTACTGGATTTAACATAAGTTAAAAAAATGATAATGGAGAAAATAATGGGACTTAAGATTGACAAATCTCCAGGACCTGATGGCTTCGACCACAAGGGATTAAAAGAAACAGCTGGGGAAATTGAAGATTTGTTAGTCATAATTTTCGCAAACTCTCTAGATTTGGGAATTGTGCCTTTGGATTGGAAATTTGCAAATGTGACTCCATTATTTAAGAAAGGAGGGAGAAATGAGGTAAGTACAGACCTGTCAGTTTAATGTCAATTGTGGGGAATCTATCATCAGGAACAGGGACAGGGTAACTGAGCATTTGAATAAATATGAGCTGATCAAAGAGCATTAGCATGGATTTGTGAAGGGTAGGTCATGTCTAACTCATCTAATTGAATTTTTTGAGACCACCACTAACATGATGAATAGGGGGTGTCAATGGATGTTGGCTATATGGACTTCCAAAAGGCAAATGTTAAGGTTCTGCACAAGAGATTATTAGCGAAAATGAGAGGGCACGAAATTGGAGATAACTTTGTGACATGGGTTAGTAAGTTGGGAGGTAGGAGACAGTGAGTAGGGATACAGGGAATGTTCTCTGATTGGTGGGATGTGACAAGTGGTGTTCTCCAGGTATCTGTAATGGTGCTTCAGCTTTTCACTTTATATATCAATGACTTTGATAAAGGAATAGAGTTGTATTTCCAAGTTTGCAGATGACACTAAGTTAGGGGAGGCACAGTAAGTTGTGTAGATGGGAGCACGAAGTTACAAAGGGACATAGACAGATTAAGTGAGTGGGAAAAACTGTAGCAGATTGAGTTCAATGTGAGGAAGTGTGCTATCATCCACTTTAGATCCAAGAAAAACAAATCGGAATATTTTCTTAATGGCAAGAAACTAGGAACTTTGGAGGAGCAGAGATTTGGGTGTCCAGGTACACTAATCACTAAAAGCTAGTGCACAGGTACAAAAAAGTAACCAAAAAAGCTAATGAAATGTTTGCCTTTATTTCAAGGGGCTAGAATACAAAAGCGAGAAAGTTATGCTTCAGTTGGATACAGCCTTGGTCAGACCCCATCTGGAGCACTGTGTTCAGTTCTGGGCACTGCACCTCAGGAAGGATATATTGGCCTTGGACGGGGTGCAGCGCAGATTCACCAGAATGATACCAGGGCTTAAAGGGTTAAGCTATGAGGACAGGTTGCATAAACTTGTGTCTGTATTCCTTTGCGTTCAGATGGTTGAGGGGTGATCTGATTGAGGTGTTTAAAATGATAAAGGAATTCAATAGGGTAGATAGACAGAAACGATGTTCTTTGGTGGGGGAATTCAGAACTAGAGGGCGCAATCTTAAAATTAGAGCTAGGCCGTTGAAGAGTGAAATCAGGAAGCACTTTTTCACACAAAGGGTAATGGAAATCTTGAACTCTCTATCCCAAAAGGCTGTATTAATTGAAGTTTGCAAGACTGAGACTGACAGATCTTTCAAGGGTATCAAGGGATGTGGATCAACAGTGGGTAAATGAAGTTGAGGTACAGATCAGCCATGTTCTAACTGACTGGCAGAATAGGCTCGAGGAACAGAATGGCCTCCTCCTGTTCCTATGCTCCTAAATACTGGATAACGCAATCACTGTACTGCAGCCATTTAATCTCGAGGGAAAGTTCTGCATAAATGCCCTCTGATCCTCAAAGCATCTCAAGCAAAACTCCAGAATATCCTCATGTTCACTGTTCAACCCTGATCTGCTGTCTTCCACAGGAAATTAGCACAATGGCTTGAAATTCTTGGCGCCTACTGTGCTCTCAAAATTTGAGGATTCAATCTTGCATTTCCTGGGGCAGAGATGGGAATCATTATTTTTTTTTAGGATAAATGGGCTGCGCACAGATCCCTCTAAAACTTGCAGGAAAATAGTATCGTCGTCATTCGTCCTTCGATATTGAACAAGACAGCCAGAATATCATCTCAGTTTCTGCAGTGAGTTCTTTGCTGACTGATGAGGCCTAATTTTGCTGGTAATGAGCGGCCACAGATTGAACACTGGATCCTGGATGCACCAGGTTGGGGATCTTGGGTTTTCCAGCGAGACTTCCTCAGCTTGCGTTTCCATTCAGCATCGGCAATGCGATGGGCCTCACGGTAGGAGGTGCCCTCATGGATGGTTTTTCACCATGCTTTCTCATCTCGAGCAAGTTGTTCCCACTTATGGACGTCTATTACAGTCTTTAAAGTGGGCCAAAATGTACTTACTTTCATACTCAACACAATGACGTTGTGTTTCTTTAAACATAAAGATGGCGTCATAATTCTGTCTGGATAGCTTGTCTTCAACCTCAACAACCACTGAAATGGCGAGTCTCAGACTGGGGATTGAGTGACAACAGTCATATGCTCATCCGTCGTTCCATTCCACTTCCATAACACACAGTAACAGCGCACCCAATAAGTAAAACTGTCTTTAAGAGTCTAAGAACAAAACTATCGTCGATCTTCAACAATAAACAAGTCAGTCAGTAACACATCCATTAAACAATATTCCTCACCATTCAAACTTAACTGCTTTTCAAGGACCGAAGAAAGCTCAACGATACAAAACCATAACAGAGCGTTTGAACCACAGCTGTCCAGTTGCAGCAATGTAAAAGTCCAGCGTGTCAACATCACGATGAATATGGAATTATTTCAGTCCCTGAAAACACACGTCTACTTTGCGTCTACAGAAGTTGGTGTTATGACCCTGAGATAATTAGATAGCATCCCTGTGTCTGGTCACTGCCTGGTGCTATAAGTGATATCTCTTACTGTACCACTGCCTGATGCTCATTAATGTCGGTCAGTGCAGAGGCAGGTGACTGTGAAACGGATACCTGCAATCCCAGGGCCAGTGTGTCAGACTCGATGGCGACCGGCACTGCTGCAGTTGCAGTACCTGGAGGTGTTGCTGTCGTCCCAGAATTGTAGTCATGCTGAGGAGTCTCATCCCCCCAACTGTTTCAACAACAATATGCCCAACGTTTTCATGACGGCAGCTGCAGGATGACAAAAACGTTGTCTGTGCCCGTGTTTGACAATGTAACCTTTGAGTTCTGCAGGTACTGCAGTGGGCCACTTAAATCATTAGGCTGACACTGCTTCATCCTGATGGTCAAGGCCAAACAAAAAGATTTCCCAAAAGGCGCATTCAGAGCAGCTAACTGAACATAAACTTTGTGGCAACATCAATTTGATTAGTTAAAGTGCAACCACTATTTCTACAACCTGATTAAATGCTTCAGAAGTAAGAACCATTTCTGATGGACATTTCAGATCAATATCTTTAGAACGAATATCCATTCCAGCATTGAAACAAGGCGGTTCCACCTAATCTTCGAGAGGCCTTGCTGCCAAGAGGTTTCATTTTGCCAAAGTCAGTAATGGACTCATGGAACGGATCGGAAACAGATTTACAACACGTCTTGCCATTTTAATCAAAGGACGGATAGCGTTGTGTACCAGTGTGGTAATATCAGATGTTGGAACAAGAATGGCCCCAATATTAATCTGAAGGCAGCTTCCGTGCCGGGGGTTGTGGGGGGGGGGGGGGGGGGGGGGGGATGTGGGGGAGGGGGGTGGAATTGCGTGGGGAAAATCCGGAGGTCAACTGAGCGGGTCGGAATCTGTAATCTCAACTGAATTGAACCAATTAATTTTGACTTCCGGGTTTTGTGTCCCTCAGCGAGCGTGAGGCACAGCCACATGATGCGATCTCAGCTGTATTTAAAGGGACAGTCCACAAATGTAAATTGGAAGTGTTCAGGATGGGTGGTGGACATGGAGCAAGGGCAGCACCCAGATTTACTGATGCCTCGCTGGAATTACTGCTGGGTGCTGTCAGGAGGAGGAGGAGGGACATACTTTTCCCCAGCAATGGAAGGAAAAAACCTGCGGCTCTTACCAAGAAGGCGTGGTCAGAAGAAGCTGAGGAGGTGGCAGCAGGAGCATTGTGCCCAGGTCATGGATGCAATTCAGAAAGCGGTTTACTGACCTAACCAGGTCAGGAAAACGGAGTACATTCGCTGATTCAACTACATCCTGTGCTTTAAGCTTGCCCCCTTTCATTCTGTCTTGCTAAGTCTTCGCCATCACATCGCTCATTGCACCCATTCAACTTTCAGCAGCATCCAGCCTTCACTTTCTATGCACTTTATCACCTCCCCATTTATCCATCCACCATTGACACTCAGCCCAATCCTTATGCAATGTAATGCATGTGTCTCATAGTCACCCTCACAGAATGCACTGCATCCATCGGGTGAAGACTTTACCGTTACTCACTCACAGGTCTGGTTTTTTCGCTCCTTGTAGGAGGAGAGCGCAAAGCGCAAGGGTGTGGATCAGGATTGGAGGTGGCCCACCACAAATAGTCCAGCTTACAGAGGAGGAGGCTATGGAGATAAGTGACACATCTACATCCCTGTCAGTCAGAGTTGGAGAGATAGGGAGCTCGCAGATAGCTGGTGACAGAATTGCAAATATCTCTGACACACATTTGCTGACTTCATTTCATCAATGACTGAACTATGAGAAGACTGACTATGGTGATTGGCAAGATTGCTACTTTGCCACTACTAAATCATATCCCTTTCTTTTGTCTTTATGGGCCTTCACATGTACAGCAAATGTCGCTGGAAATCCATGAGGATGATTCCTCAGAGAACCTCATTCCTTCTGAGGGTGCACCGTCACAGGACGTACAGCCATGCACCAGCGCAGATACTCGCAATTCGGTGGGTCCAATTAGAGAGTTAGTTGGGTTTTCACCTGCTGATTCAACCTCACAAGTGAATATGAGCAGACACTGGTAGCAGAGACAGCTGTGGAGAGCCGCTTCAAGGGACTGCTCAGCTGGACACAGGTGTTGAGCTCGGGGGCTATCGTTGAGAAGGAGAATGCTAGAGGTGCATCAGCAACTTAGCCAGGTACTGACAGACATGCCACAATAGCGGAGAGGCTGGAGGAGTCCAACTCGATCGCTAGTGGATGGGCGGCGCAGGGAATTGCAAGAATGCCCGTCATGAAGAGAGAGTGGCCGCCTCCTTGGAGCTTCAAGCAAGGCTCTCAAATGCTTCCATACAGGCCATGACCACGGCCGTGCAGAATTTGGATGCTAACTTGTCTGCCACCTTAAACAGGATGACAGATACCTTATCCGTGGCCTTACAACGCATCACTGATCTCCACCAAGCTAGTCTGCAGCACAGTGGTAGGAGTGATGTGGCCCTGGCCCAGGAGAGGAATGATGGCGAAAGGGGGCCATCGATGAAGAGGATAATTGTTGAGCAGCAGCAGGAGAATGTGCGATGTACTGACAGGTCTTCCAAGCACACTGTCCACAATTGGAGAGAGATTGAAAGAGTCCACCTTATGCATGAGTGGGTTCCTGTCGCAGGCCATTGCGATGCTGTCTTCTTCTACGGATAGAGTGGCCAACTGCACGGAGCATCAAACGCGGCAATCAAACAAGTGCATGAAGGCCTTGAAAAAGGGCTTGCAGACGCTGGATGCCATCTTAAATAGGATGACCGATACCCTAGCCTTGGCCTTGCAGCGCCCCACTGATCTGTAGCAAGGTGTTTCTCCACACAGTGGCAGCAGTGAAGTGTGGCTGGGCTGATGGTGAAAGGGGACATGGAAGTGGGGACTCCACTCAAAGTGCTTCCACTTCTCACCCGTTGCCCCTCCCTCAGCCAGTACCCCACATCATGCTGCCTCGTCTCCCGAGGGCCAAGTTTGTCCCTGCACAGTCTTTGGCGGGGCCCTCAGGGGCTCCAAAACCCAGAGGTTGTTGGCCAAAAGCATCTCAGCAGTCAGAGCAGGGATCTGAGCAGCCTGCCTCCACCTCTGCTGAAGCCACACGGGATACAGCACGTAGAAGAGGTAGGAAGCGTTAAGTTGAAGAAATTGTAATTTACCAAGGGTATGCACATGGGTGTTTGACAAAATGTTATGTTGTTGTTTCCTTTTTTTTAATAACGACACATAAAATTTAATGATTAGCACCACTTCCACATCTTGCCCATTATTGCATCCTGAGGGCCAACTCTCCCTTTCAATTGTTTCATAATGAATGTCAATACATGACGAGACCCATTGGGCGGATATGCAATGGGTGGATGAGTGGTTGAAGGACTGTTTAGTGCAAAGGGAGGGGTGGGGTTGGTGCTGGTGGCGGGAGGCGACTGCGGGATTTCATTTGTTATGTTTCACTCTAGGTCAATCTTCGCGATATTAGGGCATCCCTGGCAGCCCAGGCAGCAATGTAAGCGGCTGGCCTGGCGATGGGTGCCCCATCTTCATCCTCCTGCTCCTCTTCCTCTATATTCTCCTCATCCGAAACTGAGTGCTGGGCCCCTTTGTCCTCCTCCACCTGTAATCCTCCCTCCTGTACACTTCCCTCCTGTGCCCCTCTCTCCTGTGCACCTACTGATCCCACCACAGTCACCGTCGCTGTCGTGGATGGTGATGGTCTTCCTCTTCTGATGTTCTGTCAAACACACCCAAGGAACCTCCCATCCTGATCTGGTCAATTTGAAATCCTCCAAGATGGAAAAAAGCTGTATCCACACAAGCGCTCTCTGCCAAACGTTTACCAGAGGGAGCTGAGACACCAGTTGCAATAAGTGAGGTTTTATTCAGATGGGACACTGACAAGTTGAAATATCCACCTGAACTGCTGCTCAAACCCGACTCTGTTTCCCTGGTCAGTTTCAGAGCCCCAGGAAACCCATCCTGCTCTAGTAAAATTTGGAGCCAAGTTAAAAACAATTTAAAAATACCTCATTAATGTTTCCTAAGGACGTTAATTGAGCCATTCAGTACCAGCCTGCACCCAATTAGGAAATCTCCGACTTCAGCGAGTGGGTTTCTCACCGGCATCCAAACGTTCCTCTGTTAAACCCGGAAGTGGGTGTGTTGGAGCCGGGTTGCCCTCCCGCTCCAGAAATCAATCATTGTTACCCTTCACCCGCTCCCAACCCACACATTCTTGGGGGCTAAAATTCCCCCCAATGATTCTGAGCCACTACCTGATCCTCATCACTTTCAGTACCGTCGCTGTCAGCGCCGTCAATTTCTGGCTTGTTCTTCTTCACACTAGAAGTTGGACTCATGAGACAGCTGAGGAATGAGATGCCGAACTAGGTCAGGCTTCTTGTTGATGATGTTGCACACAACATCCAGCACTGCGAGTTGGATTGCCTACGTATGGCAGACCTTCTGTTCAGCCTCCTCACTTTTAGGACATACTGCAGCTGTAGTGAATCAGACAAACTTACTCAACATTGAGAGGCGATACAACATGAGCCTTACTTCTCGTAGTTGGATACTTTTGTTTGGCTGGCACAGAAATGGCATCTCGAATCAATCCAACGCTCCAAAACTTTGCACCCATGCCACAGATATTTATGTTTCTATAATCGTCTGTTTCATGTTGAAATCCATTGATGTGAAGTCAGGCAGGGCTTGCCAGCTTTCCTCTTGTGAACCGGCACGTCACTCATGACAAAAGATCTGACCGTTTGGCCAGGATTCCAACATTACCACAGTGACTACATTTCAAAAGTGGTTCATGGGCTGTAAAGCACTTTGGAACAGCCCGAGGTTGTGAAAAGAGCTGTATAAATGCAAATCTTTCTTTCTTTCGATGATCCGTCGCTATTTTCTTCATGTGATTTACTGACTTTGGCAAAATGAATACTTTTGGCTGCAAGGCCTGTCAAAGATCAGTTCAGGAACAGAACATCCTAAGTGGCAAACCATGTCCTGCAATGATGCGTACAAGTGCTGCTAAAAGACTATTTTCGTCTGTGCCAAAGAAATCAGTTCTACGTAATTCACCCTCGTGCTCACAGGTGGAAGCCTGCAAAGTCACCGCTAGCATCAGGCTTAGTGCAGCAGCTGCTGGCTGGTTTCTTGTTCCTTGCCGTAGTTTAATATTGTGCTTTGCCTTAAGAATTGTATGCAAGCTTTCAGTGGGACCACTGCTTGCCTTCAATCTTTGTTGGCAGATATTCTCTTTGCACAACTTGCACAAGACCAGCTATCCGTTCTTCTCTCTGAAAAGCCACTGCGATATCCTTGCTGACTTATATTGTTCGAGTGAAGCCGCTGCAGCCATCAACGCTCATCTGAATATCCACATTATCTGAACTTTTACCACCGCTAACTGCGGCTTCAATTTCACAAATGCAACAGTCTTCTGCCACTGTGGTCTTTAATAATCTGGTCAATGTCTGCACTGTGGGCCAATGATGCAGTTTCCCAGGGCCATTGCTCTACGGGGCCTGTAGCGGAGAAAGCTGCCCTTGTGCTACAATGCCACGTCTGTCCATTATAATCAACGTGCAGCACCCCCCAGCGCACATCACCTGATGTGCTGCGAGCGGGCGAGGGTCAGCGGTGTCAATTCCGGCACCAGCGCCTTTAAGCAGCTGCTGGTTGCCCTTAAACGGGAACTTGCCTCCGGTATTTTCTCGTAGTTTCTAACTGGTGAGAAACTGGGAGCTGTGGAGGAGCAGAGAGATTGGGTGTCCATGTATAGAATTCACTAAAGGCTAGTGGCCAGGTACCAACAGTAATCAGAAAGGCTGATAGAATGTTGGCCTTTATCTCAAGGGGGCTGGAACACTAAGGGGAGGAAGTTGTGCTTCAGTTGTACAGAGCCTTGGATAGACCTTATCTGGAGTAACTGCATTCAGCTCTGGTCACCTCACCTCAGGAAGAAAATATTGGCCTTGGAGGGGGCGCAGCGCAGATTCACCAGATCTTGAACGGTTAAATGGTTCTATAAACTTGGTTTGTATTCCTGTGAGTAGAGAAGATTGGGGGGGGGGGGTGATCTAATTGAGGTGTTTAAAATGACAAAAGGATTTGACGGATTAGTTACTATTTCCTTTGGTGGGGAAATCATGAACAATCTTAAAATTAGAGCCAGGCCGTTCAGGAGTGAAATCAGGGAGCAATTTTCACACAAAGGGTAGTGGAAATCTGGAACTCTCTCTCCCAAAAGGCTGTGGATGCTGGAATAATTGAAACTTTCAAGAATGAGACAGATTTTTGTGAAGTGAAGGTATCAGGGGTATGGAGCAAAGGCCAGTTAATGGAGTTGAGGTGCAGATCAGCCGTGATCTAATTCAATGGTGGAGTAGGCTCGATGGGCTGAATGGCCTCCTCCTCTTCCAGCATGTCCAATATGGCAGAGGCAAGCTGCTGAGGCAGAATAGCACCATTCCAAGACGCTGCTTTGGAGGCGAGTGCAGCTTTTTGGAACAGAAGGCCACCTTGCAGTGGGCAGCCTAGATGGAGATGGTAGGAAGACTTGATGCTCTCACCTGGGCACAGAAGCTGGGAGCAGAGGAAGTAATTTGCCAGACTCAGGAAGGCTGCCAAGGTGACGTGCTGACATGTCACTTAATTTTACAACATATCTGAATAGCAACTCCACTGTAAGCTTTTGCAGCAACAGAGAGGGAGAATGCACTGCAACTTGCCAGCTGTTCATTCACTTTCCAAATGCATCGGCACCTCATATTTTATTCGGGCATTCCGCACTGCAGCTATCACAATGCATTTGACCTACGGCCCATTAAATATAGCAAGCAACAAACACCAGGCTTCCAACTTTCCAACCACCCAACCCACCATTCTCCAGCCCAACTCTCGAGGTGGTGCAGACCTGACTTTTCCAGGTACAGCAGACATCAGATGTAACAGGCAAATGAAGTTGCTGGTAAGCCCACTATAAGCATCTTACACCGTAATAACAGCAGCAGGAAACCCAGAACAGTCCCTTTGCCTCTGTCAATGCACCTTTGCAGAGACTTTTTCCATTCATTATTACCTTCTGAGAACATTGGAATCGGAGAAGGCCATTCAGTCCCTCGAGCCTGTTCCGCCATTCAATTAGATCATGGCTGACCTGTATCTTAACTCCCACCTACCCGGCTTGGTTCCACATCCTTTAATACCCTTGCCTATCAAAAATCTCTCAATCTCAATTTTGAAATCTCCAATTGACCCCCAGCCTCAACAGCTTTTTTTGGGGGGGAGTTTCAGATTTCCACCACCCTTTGTGTGAAGAAGTGATTCCTGACATCACCCCTGAACGGCCTGGCTCTAATTTTAAGGTTTTGCTCCCTTGTTCTGGACTCCCCCTACCAGAGGAAACAGTTTCTCTCGATCTACCCGATCAACTCCTTTAATCATCTCAAACACCACAATTAGATCACCCCTTAAACTTCTATACTCGAGGGAATATAAAGCTAGTCTGTGCAAATTGTCCTCATAATTTAACCCTTTTCCCACCCGTTGTACACCCTGGCCGATTTCCCTTTCCACTGACATCTCTTGCACTTTCACCAAAACAAAGGAGCTTTAGTGAGAACTTCCACTCTACTGATAAACTGATACACCTAAACATGCTATACAGTTCAGCCCACAAGGTAAACCCAACAAGTTTCAGAATATCTACACAACCTTACATCACTGTCCAGTTGAGACGGTATATTTAAAGTCCCAGTGGCTCAGGAGCTATTCTGCTCCACCCAGCATTTATTAATGTATCGCAGCCCATACCCTCCAGTATAGGCTGGTGCGCAGTAAATACCCAACTATTGATCCAAGAACTCACAGTCCAGTCAGGGCTGGTCCGCATCTCCCTGGTCGGCCCATTCTTCGGGATGGTGCTGGGCGCTTGCTCTGGAGCGAGGTGTTGGAGGCCTGATCTCAAGATTGCTTTTCTGCAAAAACAAAGAAATATTTTAGGGTTTGAGGGGCAAAGATGCACACAAGTGACGGTGATCTTGGCAAACTATAACTGGGGCATGTGTCGGTGCCCACTTTAGGACCGTGCCTTTGCCAGGGCAAGTCTTTGTATAAAACTAGGGTTGTCATCCCTCCAGAACTGTACTGAAGTCTCTGGGAATGAAATATTAATCTCCTGGACAGTGCTGCGAGCAACCCAGTTGAAAAATCAGAGGGCCATTAAAAAACAATGTTTTTGTTTCATTTTCTTCAAACACTTTTGTGCATAGTTAGTTATTAGTTATAACAACATTGAAGATGGGAAAAAGGCTGTTTGACAAGGTGGGACGGTTGGAGGCAAGAGGTCGTGTGATTTAACCTCCAGGAATATGTCCAAACAGAGTTGGTAAAAACACATGCAACTTTCTCAAAGCAGGCTGCAGCTTGACTTCTGCAGGTGTAGATATAACGAGCTTCAGGTATAATCACTCATACTGTGAGTGTAACAGCTTTGATAGGTCAAAGTTATTACAAATACGGCTCAATATCAAATAAACGTGAGCTTTTCAAAGAATCTACTTCAAAATGGCCGAGATGTACTTGAACAACAAAGGCTTGCATTTATGTTACCTCCCAAAGTGCTTCACAGAGGGGTAAGGATAAACATGGCTGCCGAGCCAAAGGGTGAGCTATTGGGAAGGATGACCAAAAGCTTGGTGGGTTTTAAGGAAGGTCACTTCCTTTCTCTGTATAGGTTTCGAAAAGAATCTGGACTAGTTCCAAAGCAACAATGAGCAACTCAGTAGAGAGTTAATTGCCTGGTGTTCCCGTCCAATTTTGTTGATTCACGTCTAGCTTAGCTGTACATGAGCAGCCTAGTTACATGTTTTGTTGAATCATTCTGCCTCATGGCACCCTGTGGTGTACTGGTCAGTTTGGTAAAGCTGCTTCTTGTTTACAGAAATGTGTCCTGCGTTCTGTCCAAACTTCACATTAAAAGGCAGGTCAGCCACTACCCTGGGAGTTGAATGCGAGGCCATGGATTCTCTCCTCTCTTACCGAAGCAGCGATAAATCAATATTATGTTGGGCACCAGTCCCTGGGACTGTCTGACAGTGTTAGACCCAGTAATGGGCACCTGTCCCTCGTGAAAGTATTATTTTTTAACTTCCATACAGAGAGTCTATTTTGTGTCTGGTTCAGTGGGTAACTACACCACCCAGTATGGTACTAAATCACATCAAACAAGACTTTGCCAGGCTCCACCCTGGGGTTAGCTGATCGCTGCTGGGACAGCAACACGAGGTGTTTATTTGTTCCGGAGTGTGAGCGTCGCTGGCAAGGCCAGCATTCATTGTCCATCCCTAATTGCCCTTGAGAAGGTGGTGGTGAGCCGCCTTCTTGAACCGCTGCAGTCCGTGTGGTGAAGGTACTCCCACAGTGCTGTTAGGGAGGGAGTTCCAGGAATTTGACCCAGTGACAATGAAGGAATGGCAGTGAATTTCCAAGTCAGGATGGTGTGTAACTTGGAGGGGAACTTGGAGGTGGTGGTGTTCCCACGCGCCTGCTGCCCTTGTTCTTCTAGGTGGTAGAGGTCGCGGGTTTGGGAGGTGTTGCTGAAGAAGCCTTGGCGAGTTGCTGCAGTGCATCTTGTAGATGGTACACACTGCAGCCACGGTACGCCAGTGGTGGAGGGAGTGAATGTTTAAGGTGGTGGATGGGGTGCCAATCAAATGGGCTGCTTTGTTCTGGATGGTGTCCAGCTTCTTGAGTGTTGTTGGAGCTGCACTCATCCAGGCAAATGGAGAGTATTCCATCACACTCCTGACTTGTACCTTGTAGATGGTAGAAAGGCTTTGAGGAGTCAGGAGGTGAGACACTCGCCGCAGAATACCCAGCCTCTGAGCTGCTCTTGTTGCCACAGTATTTATGTGGCTGGTCCAGTTAAGCTTCTGGTCAATGGTGACCCCCAGGATTTTGATGGTGGGGGATTCGGCGATGGTAATGCCGTTGGAATGTCAAGGGGAGGTGGTTAGACTCTCGCTTGTTGGATATAGTCATTGCCTGGCATTGTGTGGCACGAAAATTACTTGCCACTTATTAGCCCAAGCCTGAATGTCGTCCAGATCTTGCTGCACACGGGCATGGACTGCTTCATTTTCTGAGGAGTTGCGAATGGAACTGAACACTGTGCAATCATCAGCGAACATCCCCACTTTTGACCTTATGATGGAAGGAAGGTCATTGATGAAACAGCTGAAGATGGTTGGGCCTAGGACACTGCCCTGAGGAACACCTGCAGCGATGTCCTGGGGCTGTGATGATTGACCTCCAACAACCACAACCATCTTCCTTTGTGCTAGGTATGACTCCAGTCAGTGGAGTGTTTTCCCCCGATTCCCATTGACTTCCATTTTACTCGGGCTCCTAGATGCCACACTTGGTCAAATGCTGCCTTGATGTCAAGGGCAGTCACTCTCACCTCACCTCTGGAATTCAGCACTTTTGTCCATAAGAACATAAGAAATAGGAGCAGGAGTAGGCCATACGGCCCCTCGAGCCTGCTCCGCCATTCAATAAGATCATGGCTGATCATTGACCTCAACTCCACTTTCCTGCCCGTTCTCCATATCCCTTGATTCCCGATGAGTCCAAAAATCTATCTATCTCAGCCTTGAATATAATCAAAGACTCAGCATCCACAGCCCTCTGGGGCAGAGAATTCAAAAGATTCACAACCCTCTGAGTGAAGAAATTCCTCCTCATCTCAGTCTTAAATGGCCTACCCCTTATCCTGAGACTATGCCCCCTAGTTCTAGACACTCCAGCCAGGGAAACAACCTCTCAGCATCTACCCTGTCAATCCCCTTCAGAATCTTGTATGTTTCAATGAGATCACCTCTCATTCTTCTAACCTCCAGAGAGTATAGGCCCATTCTACATAATCTCTCATCATAGGACAGCCCTCTCATCCCAGGAATCAATCTAGTGAACCTTCGTTGCACCGCCTCCAAGGCAAGTATATCCTTCCTTAGATAAGGAGACCAAAACTGTGCACAGTACTCCAGGTGTGGTGTCACTAAGGCCCTGTACAATTGTAGCAAGACTTCCTTACTCTTATACTCCAACCCCCTTGCAATAAAGGCCAACATGTCATTTGCCTTGCTTATTGCTTGCTGTACCTGCATGCTAGCTTTCCATGTTTCTTGCACGAGGACACCCAAATCTCTCTGAACACCAACATTTAAAAGTTTCTCACTATTTAAAGCAAATTTGTTTTTCTATTCTTCCTACCAAAGTGAATAACCTCACATTTCCCCACATTATACTCCATCTGCCACCTTATTGCCCACTCACTTAACCTGTCCTTATCCCTTTGCAGGCACTTTGTATCTTCCTCACAGCTTACTGTCCCACCTAGCTTTGTATCGTCAGCAAACTTGGGTACATTACACTCGGTCCCTTCATCTAGGTCATTAATATAGATTGTAAATAGCTGAGGCCCCAGCACTGATCCTTGCCGTACCCCACTAGTTGCAGCCTGCCAACCTGTAAAAGACCCATTTATCCCTACTCTCTGTTTTCTGTCTGTTAACCAACCCTCTATCCATGCTACTATATTAGCCCCCAACCCCATGAGCTCTTATCTTGTGTAATAGCCTTTTATGTGGCACCTTATCGAATGCCTTTTGGAAATCCAAATATACTACATCCACTGGTTCCCCTTTATCTACCCTGCTAGTTACATCCTCAAAAAATTCTAATAAATTTATCAAACACAATTTACCTTTCATAAAACCATGTTGACTCTGCCTAATCATGTTATGATTTTCCAAGTGCCCTGATACCACTTCCTAAACAATGGATTCCAGCATTTTCCCGACGACTGATGTCAGGCTAACTGGCCTGTAGTTCCCTGTTTTATCTCTCCAATGTTTGGACCAAGGCTGCAATGAGGTCTGGAGCCAAGTGGTCCTGGTGGAACCCAAACTGAGCATCAGTGAGGAGGTTATTGGTGAGTAAGTGCCACTTGATAGCACTGTCGATGACAACTTCCATCACTTTGCTGATGATTGAGAGTAAACTGATGGGGCAGTAATTGGCCTTATTGGATTTGTCCCGCTTTTTATGGACAGGACATACCTGGGCAGTTTTCCACATCGTTGGGTAGATGCCAGTGTTGTAGCTGTATTGGAACAGCTTGGCTAGAGGTGCGGCTAGTTCTGGAGCACAAGTCTTCAGCACAAGTCTTCAGCACGACAGCCAGGATGTTGCCAGGGCCCATAGCCTTTGCTGTATCCAGTGCACTCAGCTGTTTCTTGATATCACGTGGAGTGAATCGAATAGGCTGAAGACTGTCTTCTGTAATGGTGGGGAGCTCAGGAGGAGGCCGAGATGGATCATCCACTCGGCACTTCTGGCTGAAGATGGTTGCAAATGCTTCAGCCTTGTCTTTTGCACTTGCGTGCTGGGCTCCGCCATCATTGAGGATGGGGATATTCATGGAGCCTCCTCCTCCAGTTAGTTGCTTAATTGTCCACCACCATTCACGACTGGATGTGGCAGGACTGCAGAGCTTTGATCTGATCCGTTGATTGTGGAATCGCTTAGCTCTGTCTATAGCATGCTGCTTCCACTGTTTAGCATGCATGTAGTCCTGTGTTGCAGCTTCCCCAGGTTGTCACCTCATTTTAAGGTACGCCTGGTGCTGCTCCCGGCATGCACTTCTGCACTTCTCATCGAACTAGAGTTGGTCCCCTGGCTTGATGGTAATGGTAGAGTGAGGGATATGCCGGGCCATGAGGTTACAGATTGTGGTGGAATACAATTCTGCTGTTGCTGATGGCCCACAGGGCCTCATGGATGCCCAGTTTTGAGCTGCTAGATCTGTTCTGAATCTATCCCATTTAGCACAGTGGTACATAGGATTACGTAGGATATACGTATGAACTCTTTCCCCCAAAAAGCTGTTGAGGCTGGGGGTCAATTGAAGATTTCAAACTGAGATTAATAGATTTTTGTTAGGCAAGGGTATTAAGAGTTACTGAACCAAGGCGGATAGATGGGAGTTAACATACAGAGCAGCCATGATCTAATTGAAGGACAGAACAGGCTCGAGGGTCAATGCACTGTAATGTGTAGCACAAAGCCAAACAGACCAGCAGGTCCCAGGTTACGGCCTAGTTTGTACTCAGTCCTGGTCTGTCTGATCTCAGCTGAGGCAGTGGTTAGGGTACCTTAATTAATTGCCCTCAGAGCCCTAGGCAAAAGAGGGAAAAAATCAGCCAGGTGGCCCATCCTTGATCATTATGTAGAGACTCTGACTGGTCATTGTTTACATAGAATTACATAGGATATACGGCACAGAAACAGACCATTCGGCCCAACCAGTCCATGCCAGCGTTTATGCTCCACTCGAGCCTCCTCCCATCCTTCTTCATCTAACTCTATCAGCGTCACCCTCTATTCCCTTCTCCTTCATATGCTTGTCTAGCCTCCCCTTAAATGCATCTATACTATTTGCTTCAACCAATCCCTGTGGTAGCGAGTTGCACATTCTCACCACTCTTTGGGTAAAGAAGTTTCTTCTGAATTCCCTATTGGATTTCTTGGTGACTATCTTATATTGATGGCCTCTAGTTATGCTCTTCCCCACAAGTGGAAACATTCTCTCTGTATCCACTCTATCAAAACCTCTCATAATTTTAAAGACTTCTATTAGGTCACCCCTCAGCCTTCAATTTTCAAGAGAAAAGAGACCCAGCCTGTTCATCCTTTCCTGATATGTATACCCTCGCATTTCTGGTATCATCCTTGTAAATCCTCTCTGCACCCTTTCCAGTGCCTCTATATCCTTTTTATAATAGAAACATAGAAACATAGAATCTAGGAGCAGGAGTAGGCCATTCGGCCCGTCGAGCCTGCTCCACCATTCAATACGATCATGGCTGATCATCCAAATCCAGTACCCTGTCCCTGCTTTAATCCCCACAGTACACATATCCCACCCTACCCCCTTAACCCCACGTATTTAATTCCCCCTAACATATCCCATCCTATCCCCATATATTTAATCCAACCCCTAACACTAAGGGTCAATTTATCATAGCCAAATCAACCTAACCCGCACATTTTTGGACTGTGGGAGGAAACCGGAGCACCCGGAGGAAACCCACGCAGACACGGGGAGAATGTACAAACTCCACACAGACAGTCACCCGAGGTCAGATTCGAACCCGGGTCCCTGGCGCTGTGAAGCACCAGTGCTAACCACTATGCCACCGTGTTGCCCTAATATGGTGACCAGAACTGTACGCAGTATTCCAAATGTGGTCTAACCAAGGTTCGATACAGGTTTAGCATAACTTCCCTACTTTTCAATTCTATACCTCTAGAAATAAACCCTAGTGCTTGATTTGCTTTTTTATGGCCTTGCTAACCTGTGTCGCAACTTTTAGTGATTTGTGTATTTGTACTCCCAGATCCCTTCGCAGAGGTGTCAATAACCAGGGGGCATAGATTTAAAATAATTGGTAGGAGGTTTAGAGGGGATTTGAGGAGAAATGTTTTCACCCAGAGGGTGGTAGGGGTCTGTAACTCACTGCCTGAAAGAGTGGTAGAGGCAGAAATCATCATCACATTTAAAAAGTGCTTGGATATGCACTTGAAGTGCCGTAACCTACAAGGATACGGACCAAGTGCTGGAAAGTGGGATTAGGCTGGATAGCTCTTTGTTGGCCGGCATAGACAAGATGGGCCGAATGGCCTCCTTCTGTGCTGTAAATTTCTATGATTCTATGATCCCTTTGTTCCTCTACCCCACCTAGACTCGCACCCTCCAATTAATAAGTGACCTCCCTATTCTTCCTACCAAAATGTAATACCTCACAGTCGTCTGTGTTGAACTTCATTTGCCAATTATACGCCCATTCTGCAAGTTTATTAAAGACCTCCTGTAATTTGTTGCAGTCCTCCTCAGTATTGACTATCCCCCCCCCCACCCCCGCCAATTTGGTGTCATTCGCAAATTTAGAAATTGTGTTTTTGATTCCAAAGTCTAAATCATTAATATAAATTGTGAACAACAGTGGTCCCAGCACTGTTCCTTGTGCCACTGTGAATAGCTACCTTTTACCCTAATTCTCTACTTTCTGTCTTGAAGCCAGCTAGCTGTCCATTCTGCTACTTGTCCCCTGACTCCGCATTCTCTGACCTTGTTCATCAGTCTATTATGAGGTACCTTATCGAAGGTTTTTTGAAAATCTAGATAAATTACATCTACTACATTATCATTGTCTACTCTCTCTGTTACCTCTTCAAAAAATTCAATAAGGTTGGTCAAGCAAGACTTTCCCTTTTGAAATCCATGCTGACTATTATATATTTTGTTTCTAGATGTTCTTCTATTTTCTCCTTTAGTAGAGATTCCATTATTTTTCCTACCACCGATGTTAACCTGACTGGCCTCTAGTTCCCTGGACATGTTCTATCCCCCTTCTTAAATATAGGTATTATGTTAGCTATACGCCAGTCCTCTGGCACAACACCTTTTTCTAACGAATTATTAAATATGTGTAGTAATGCCTCTGCTAACTCTTCCCTAGATTCTTTTAAAATGTAGGGATGCAATCCATCCGGACCAGGGGTTTTATCTTCAAGTTTGATTAGTTTATTTAATATATCCACTCTTTTTATTTTAAATGCACTTATCTCATCACTAATTTCATCATCCAATGACATGTCCACCTGTTCTATCTCCCTGGTAAATACGGAAGCAAAATAATAATTTAATATTTCTGCCATCTCTCTATCGTTACTTGTGGTATTATCCTGTCTATCTCTTAATGGCCCTATTCCCATCCCAACCTTCCTTTTTTTTATTGATGTGCCTGTAAAATATTTTATTAATTTGTTTTATGTTCCTTGATAATTTAATTTCATAGTTCTTCTTTGCCTTCCTAATTGTTTTTTGACTTCTCTCCTAATCTCTTCGTATTCTCCCTTATCATGCACTCCCCTGCTGTCTATGTACTTAATGTATGCCTCGTTCCTTACCCTCAATTGTTCCCATATGGCTTTATTCATCCATGGAATCTCATTAGTGTTTAGTTTGTTCTTTCCTTTTAGTGGAATATATTTTTCCTGGACTCTGTTGAATACCATTTTAAATGTTTCCCATTGCTGTTCTACATCGTTGTTTGCAAATATTGTTGCCCATTTTATTTTCCCAAGTTCTATTCTCAGCCCCTCAAAATCAGCTTTTCTCCAATCTATTACCCTGGTTTTCGTCATACTTATGTCCTTCTCAATTATCATCTTAAAGCTTATTATATTATGGTCACTATTGCCTAGATGTTCCCCTACTTTTACTTATAAAGGAGTCCTGTCCACTTTGTAGGAACTCCATTCCCTTATCCCCTTTCCCTACCTCTTCTGTCCAATTAATATCGGGGTAGTTGAAATCCCCCATGATTATTATTCTATGATTTTTACTCATTTCCCTAATTTGTCTGCATATTTCTTCCTCCACGTCCCTTCCACTATTAGATGGTCTGTAGACTACACCTATTACATCTTCTCTCGACGCCTCCATGGTGTCTAAATTGTCAGACTGTTTGTCCGACATACAGTTCTGGATGAGCAAAAATTTTCTCCAATTAAATATTGGGAAGACCGAAGCCATTGTTTTCAGTCCTCGCCACAAACTCCGTTCCCTAGCCACTGACTCCATCCCTCTCCCTAACATCTGTCTGAGGCTGAACCACACTGTTCGCAACCTTAGTGTCATATTTGACCCTGAAATAAGTTTCCGACCACATCCGCAGCATAATAAAGACTGCCTACTTCCACCTCTGACATCGCCTGTCTCCGCCCCTTGCCTCACCTCATCTGCTACTTCCGACTATTCCAACGCACTCCTGGCTGGCCTCCCACATTTCCACCCTACGTAAACTTGAGGTCATCCTAAACTCGGTAGCCCGAGTCCTAACTTGCACCAAGTCCCGTTCGCCCATCACCCCTGTGCTCGCTGACCTACACTGGCTCCCGGTTAAGCAGCGCCTCGTTTTCAAAATTCTCATCCTCGTTTTCAAATCTCTCCATTGCCTTGCCCCTCCCTATCTCTGTAATCTCCTTCAGCCCCACAACCCTCCACCCACCACCCCCCCCCCCGCCACCCCCCGAAATATCTGCGGTCGCCTAATTCTGCCCTCGAGCATCCCTGATTATAATCGCTCCACCATTGGTGGCCGTGCTTTCTGTTGCCTGGGCCCCAAGCTCTGGAATTCCCTCCCTAAACCTCTCCACCTCACTACCTCTCTTTCCTCCTTTAAGACGCTCCTTAAAACCTACCCCTTTAACCAAGCCCTAATGTATCCTTATGTGGCTCGGTGTCAAATTTTGTGTCTTAAAATACAACTGTGAAGCGCCTTGAGACGTTTTACTACGTTAAAGGTGCTATATAAATACAAGTTGTTGTTGTTATTAGTGTGATTGATCCTTTATTATCTTTTATCTCCATCCATATGGATTCTATTTTTGTCTTGCTGATAGCTGCATCACTTTTTTCTACTGCCATCATGTTATCCAGAATAAGTACAGCTACTCAACCTCCCCTTTTTCCCTATCTTTCCTAAATATGTTATTCCCTGCAATGTTTAATTCCCAGTCCTGATTTTTCTGCAGCCATGTCTCAGTAATCCCGACTATGTCTGGTTCCTTGCAACGCATGATTGCCTCCAGCTCCCCTGTTTTATTACGGACATTGTGTGCATTGCTGTACAGACAGTTTAACTCATTTTTAATAGGATTTCCTCTCACTTCATGTTTAACCATCTTTTTAGACTCCTATGCTATAACTCTATTTATTCCCTTGCCACACATGATGGAGGGTGTCCTCAGTGTGAAGACGGGACTTCGTCTCCACAAGTTAGCCGTGACCATACTGGTTTAGGGATGATAATATTCTGCCAGAGTTCCTGCTCCTGATCACAACAACTTGCATTTATATAGCACCTTTAACTTAGTAAGGAGGTTCACAGGAGTGTTATCAAACAAATTTTGACACCGAGCCATGTAAGGAGACATTAGGACAGGTGACCAAACGCTTGGTGAAAGAGGTAGGTTTTAAGGAGTGTCTTAAAGGAGGAGAGAGAGGTAGAGAGGTGGAGAGACAGAGAGGTTTAGGGAGGGAATTCTAGAGTTTTGGGCCTAGGCAGCTGAAGGCACGGCCGCCAATGGTGGAGCAATTAAAATCGGGGATGCTCAAGAGGCCAGAATTGGAGGAGCAGAAAGATCTCGAAGGGTTGTGGGGCTGGAGGAGGTTACAGAGATAGGGAGGGGCGAGGCCATGGAGGGATTTGGACACAAGGCTGAGAATTTTCAAATTGAGGCGTTGCTGGACCGGGAGCCAGTGTAGGTCAGCGAGCACAGGGGTGATGGGTGAACGGGACTTGGAGCGAGTTAGGACATGGGTAGCAGAGTGTTGGATGAGCTCAAATTTATGGATGGTGGAAGATGGGAGGTTGGCCAGGAGAGCGTTGGCAGAGTCAAGCCTAGAGGTAATAAAGGCATGGATGAAGGTTTCAGCAGCAGATGAGCTGAGGCAGTGGCGGAGTCGGGCGATGTTACGGAGGTGGAAGTAGGCGATCTTAGTGATGGAGCCGATATGTGGTCGGAAGCTCATCTCGGAGTCAAATGGGACACCAAGGTTTGCTATAGGTTGAGGCTCAGCTGTGAAGCCATCCATGATTGAATTGCCTGCAGACTCTTCTGCCACTTGGGACAGTCACTGGAGCATGCATGCACAATAGTATCCCAGTGAGAGTCGGGACATTCTTGTGGAGAAGGGGGGACATTAGAGAAAAATGAAAACAGGCTGAAGGCCCGTTTAGCAGAAGGAGAGCAACTTCACTTATCTTCAATCGCTTTCCTTGTGAGATAGAAAGCAGAAGTCACAATAAACAAGGATGTGTCTCCGTGTCATACGGTTGCTATGGAGACGCAGTGTAACTGGCTGAAGAAGTCACAGCTAATAACCAGGCAGTAAAAGCAGCAGCCCAGAAACCAGCAGGGATTGAAATCCTGCAGTGTGACAGGGTGCTCAGTGACAGACACTCATCAGACTAACAGCGGACACTCCGCAGCCCTGCAGCAACCCCAACCAACACAACCTTATAAGGAAGAGCCAGGCTGCTGCCGAATGGTCAGGCATTTCATCAATTTCCTGGTGCATTCCACTGGGTGCTGTGTGGACCCAACATTTCATTACATAGGGCACTGTACAGGTTGAAGAGAGGGAGCTGTACAGACTGAGCATTGCAACACACAGAGGGAGCTGTACAGACTGAGGATTGCATTACACAGAGGAATCATCCTATCACAGACCTTCCCTTTTGTTCCTTCCTCCCCTCCCCCCTTTCCCTGTCCCTGCACTTGTTTAAAATCTGATACATCTCTAACTTTTTCCAGTTCTGATGAAGGGTCACAGACTTGAAACGGTAGCTCTTTCTCTCTCCACAGGTGCTGCCTGATCTGCTGAGTATTTCCAGCATTTTCTGTTTTTATTTCAGATTTCCAGCATCTGCAGTATTTTGCTTTTGTATTACACAGAGGGAGCTGTACAGACTGAGCAGTGCATTACACAGAGGTGGAGGTGGTCACCCCGCAGCTAAGGAGTGCGCAGGCAGAGAGGAAATGGGTGACCGCCGGACAGAAGAGGAGGACCAGGCAGGTAATGCAAGAGTCCCCGGAGAGCATCTTGTTCTCCAACTAGTATTCTGTTCTGAGTACTGGTGAGGGCGATGGTTCCTCTGGGGAGTACAGCCGGAACCAAGTCCGTGGCACCATGGGTGGCTCAGCTGTAGAAAGGGGGAGGAGGAAGAGTGGGAGGGCAATAGTGGTAGGGGATTCGATAGTTAGGGGAGCAGTCAGGTGTTTCTGCGGTCGCAGACGTGACTCCAGGATGGTATGTTGCCTCCCTGGTGCCAAGAACTATAGAGTAGTAATAATGAGGGACTTCAACTATCTTAATATTGACTGGGATTGTAATAGTGCTAAGGGCAGAGAAGGGGAAGAATTTCTGAAGTGTGTTCAGGAGAACTCTCTTGATCAGTATGTTTCCGGCCCGACGAGGGAGGGGGCATTGCTGGATCTGGTTCTGGGGAATCAGGAGGGTCAAGTGGAGCAAGTGTCAGTGGGTGAACATTTAGGGAACAGTGATCATAGTATCATAAAGTTTAGGTTAGCTGTAGAAATGAACAGGGAGCAATCTAGAGTAAAAATGTTTAACTGGGGGAAAGCCAATTTCAGTGGGATGAGAACGGATCTGGTCAGGGTAAACTGGAATCAATGATTGGTAGGCAAAACTGTAATGGAACAATGGGCTGCCTTTAAAGAGGAAATAGTTCAGGTACAGTTGAGGTACATTCCCACTAGGGGGAACGGTGGGGGGGGGGAAGCAACTAAAGTCAGGGCTCCCTGGATGACGAAAGAGATAGAGAATATGATGAAGCAGAAAAAGAGCGCGTATGACAGATGTCAGGTTGCAAATACATCTGAGAATCAGGCTATATATAGAAAGGTCAGAGGAGAAGTGAAAAATAAAATAAGAGGGACAAAGAGAAGGTATGAGAATAGAATGGCAGCCAACATAAAAGGTAATCCAAAAGTCTCCTATAGGCATATATATAGTAAAAGGGTAGTAAGAGGAGAGGTGGGACCGATTAGGGACCAAAAAGGAGACCTACACATGGAGGCAGAGGGTATGGCTGAGGTACTAAATGAGTACTTTGCATCTTCACCAAGGAAGAGGATGCTGCCATAGACATAGTGAAGGAGGAGGTAGTGGAGACACTTGATAGGATAAAAATTGATAAAGAGGAGGTATTAGAAAGGCTGGCTGTACTTAAAGTAGATAAATCTCCAGGAGCGGATGGGATGCATCCTAGGATGCTGAGGGAATTGAGGGCGGAAATCGTGGAGCTCCTGGCCATAATATTCCAATCCTCCATAGATAAGGGGGTGGTGCCAGAGGACTGGAGAATTGCAAATGTTACACCCTTGTTCAAAAAAGGGTGTAAGGATAAACCCAGCAACTACAGGCCAGTCAGTTTAACCTCGGTAGTGGGGAAGCTTTTAGAAACAGTAATCAGGGACAAAATTAACAGTCACTTGGATAGGTGTGGATTAATTAAGGAAAGCCAGAATGGATTTGTTAAAGGCAAATCATGTTTAACCAACTTGATCGAGTTTTTTGATGAGGTAACAGAGAGGGTTGATGAGGGCAATGTGGTTGACGTAGTTTACGTGGATTTCCAAAAGGCCTTCGACAAAATGCCACATAATAGGCTTTGACATGAATCTTGTATGAAGTAATACTGGGCGGCCTGCTGGTGGCGCTGTCCAGGGAGAGTATAAATACTCGGGCACGGGCCCAGCTTGCTTAGGACATTCCTCAACAGGAACTAGTGAAGGACACAACTAGATCTCCATGTTGGAAAACAGTTGATTAAAGCTTTGTTTAACGCTTAGACCAAGTGCCCAGTAGTTTTCTTATGTCAGGCTTGTCGGCAAAGTTGAAGCCCATGGAATAAAAGGGACAGTGGCTAAGTGACAGGAAACAGAGAGTAGTTGTGAACGGTTGTTTTTCGGACTGGAGGAAGGTATACAATGGTGTTCCCCAGGGGTCGGTTTTAGGACCACTGCTTTTCTTGATATATATTAATGACTTGGACGTGGGTATACAGGGCACAATTTCAAAATTCGCAGATGACACAAAACTTGGAAGTATAGTGAACAGTGAGGAGGAGAGTGATAGACTTCAGGAAGAGATAGACAGGCTGGTGAAATGGGCAGACACGTGGCAGATGAAATTTAATGCAGAAAAGTTTGAAGTGAAACATTTTGATAGAAAGAATGAGGAGAGGACATATAAACTAAATGGTACAATCCTAAAGGGGGTGCACGAACAGAGGGACCTGGGGGTATGTGTGCACAAATCATTGAAGGTGGCAGGCCAGGTAAAGAAAGCAGTTAAAAAGGCTTACAGGATCCTGGGCTTCATAAATAGAGGTATAGAGTACAAAAGTGTGGAAATTATGATGAACCTGTATAAAACACTGGTTCGGCCCCAACTGGAGTACCGTGTCCAATTCTGGGCACCACACTTTAGGAAGGATGTGAAGGCCTTAGAGAGGGTGCATAAAAGATTTACGAGAATGATTCCAGGAATGAGGGACTTCAGTTACGTGGATAGACTGGAGAAGCTGGAGTTGTTCTCTTTGGAGCAGAGAAGATTGAGAGGAGATTTGAAATAGGTGTTCCAAATCATGAGGGGTCTGGACAGGGTAGATAGAGAGAAACTGTTCCCATTGGCGGAAGGGTCGAGAACTAGAGGACACAGATTTAAGGTGATTGGCAGAAGAACCAAAGGCAACATAAGGAAAAACTTTTTTACTCAGCGAGTGGTTAGGATCTGGAATGCACTGCCTGAAAGGGTGGTGGAGGCAGACTCAATCTTATCTTTCAAAAGGTAGTTGGATAAGTATCTGAAGGAAAAAAATTGTAGGGCTACGGGGAAAGGGCGGGAGAGTGGGACTAGCTGAGAGTCAGCATGGGCTTGACGGGCCGAATGGCCTTCTTCCGTGCTGTAACCATTCTATTCTTCTATAATTCTATGAACTGTACAGACTGAACAGTGCAATACACAGAGGGAACTGTACAGACTGAGCATTGCATTACACAGAGGGAGCTGTACAGACTGAGCATTGCAATACACAGAGGGAGCTGTACAGACTGAGTTGTGCATTATCTGACTATCTTGTCCCAACTTTGAAGCAAGACTAAAAATCATGTGCTTGGAATTGATCTGCTGAGCTGATCTAGACCGTACCATATTGGGACTGAGTATGGAGATGTGTGCTTTCCCCTCTGCTGTTGGTAATTGTACTGCACCATTTCCACATTCTGCTTACTGCTAAAGACAGTCCAGCATACTCCCAGCTCGTTCCCAGGCCTCTCCAGCACATTCCCAGCCTCAGTCCAAGCCACTCTCCTGCACACACCTAGAATCACTCCCAGCCTGCTCCTGTATCCAGCACGCTACCAGCCTCCATCCAGCAAGCTCCCTGCCCCTCTCCCACACACACCTAGAATCACTCCCAGCCTGCTCCTGTATCCAGCACGCTACCAGCCTCCATCCAGCAAGCTCCCTGCCCCTCTCCCACACACACCTAGAAGCACTCTCAGCCTGTTCCTGCACACTCAGAACCTCTAATCCAGCCAGCTACCAGCTTCCATTAAGAAGGCGCCCTGCACGCTCCCGGACTCACTCCCAGCCTGTACCCAGCACACTCCCAGCCTCTGTCCAGCAAGCTCCCTGCCACTCTCCTGCACGCTCCCAGCCTCACTCCCAGACATTCCCTTGCTAATGCCTTTATCTCATTTCCGTTTAGTTAGTTGGCGGAACTGCTCTAAGAATAGGTGGTGGAAGCGTAATCATAAACAGAATGTTGATTAGGAAAATGCCTTTTTGGAACTACGTGGTATTTCCAGTCGGGATTCTCTCACTCTTCAATGCAATGTGTGAACATCAGTGTGAATCATTTTATTAGAATTGTCAGAGAATTTTCTTTTTTGGCAGCACCAGTAACCTGCTGAACCTGCAATATCTCACCAGAAAGAAGCATTAACAGATCACAGCATGGATTATCCTCATTGTAAATGATATTAAAAATAAATTAATATGTTGGATGTTTCTCACTCCCCACCCCAGTATTCAATGGCAGGGTTGCTGGCAGATGGAAGACTAGAGGACAGACTGGCATATTTCACACACCAAGTAAGTAGCTATTAGAGGCGCCACACAATAACTGTGAAATGTGACTGCGAGTAATTCTAAAACTCAATTGTCACTGCCCCAGGGATGACAGATTAATCAGACCCATCTCCCCAGACAATCACAGTCCTTATCAGTGCACCGGGCACACACA
This sequence comes from Squalus acanthias, assembly GCA_030390025.1. Lineage (NCBI taxonomy): Eukaryota > Metazoa > Chordata > Chondrichthyes > Squaliformes > Squalidae > Squalus > Squalus acanthias. The sequence goes on from CM059435.1 coordinate 61,037,035, forward strand.
CCATCATTATTCACAAGCTCAGCACTGCCCTCCTGTAGCATGCTATCACACTTAAAAGATGAGACTCTAGTAAATGTTGGTGTTCAGAGGGACCTGGGTGTCCTTGTACATGAATCACAGAAAGTTAACATGCAGGTACAGCAAGCAAGTAGGAAAGCAAATGGTATGTTAGCCTTTAGTGCAAGGGGGTTGGAGTATAAGAGTAAGGAAGTCTTGATGCAATTATATAGGGCCCTGGTGAGACCACACCTGGAGTATTGTGTACAGTTTTGGTCTCCTTACCTATGGAAGGTGTAGCGAAATTGTCAAAATGTCAAGGTCACATGGGTCGGGGGTGGAGTGAATCAGCAGACAGCAGAGGACACATGGGTCGGGGTGGAGCGAATCAGCGGACAGCAGAGGTCACATGGGTCGGGGTGGAGCGAATCAGCGGACAGCAGAGGTCACATGGGTCGGGGTGGAGCAAATCAGTGGACAGCAGAGGTCACATGGGTCAGGGTGGAGCGAATCAGTGGACAGCAGAGGTCACATGGGTCGGGGTGGAGCAAATCAGCAGACAGCAGAGGTCACATGGGTCGGGGTGGAGCAAATCAGTGGACAGCAGAGGTCACATGGGTCGGGTGGAGCGAATCAGTGGACAGCAGAGGTCACATGGGTCGGGTGGAGTGAATCAGTGGACAGCAGAGGTCACATGGGTCGGGTGGAGTGAATCAGTGGACAGCAGAGGTCACATGGGGGTAGAAGCATGAGACATAAAAGGGGGGCCGGGGACAGGGAACCGGATGCCGTCATTACATTGTCTGTAATTCTATTTACTGTAATAACTGAGTTGCCATACGTGATTGACTATCTCAAATTGTGTATAAAATAGAAGATAATTTTTGAAGTACGAGATAAATAAAAAGGATGCGAGAACCAATGAAGAATAAAGTCTGGTCATTAACTAAGCAGGGTTACTTGGGGGACCCAGCAGAAAGTACCTGCTTCCCTTAAGGGAGAGAGAATCTCACCAACTGACTAAAAAATGCAACAAGACCCGGTTAATTAGTAAAATTATTGTATGAGAGGAAACCTCCAAGTGGTAGCTGGACCCACTTAATAACAGGAGGGTAAATACAAAATCGTTACAGATGGCGCCCGAGTAATTAAAGAAACAGTGGCACTCTACAAAACAAAAACCAAGAATCTAGAGTTAGATAGGTAACAAAAGAAAAAGGAATCGGTATTAATGTATGCGGGAGATATAATAAACCACTTCACTACGAGAGACAAATAGGGGACGGGACTAATCACCCGGGAAAACCATACGCACGTGAACTACCGAGAAGCCCAAGGAGATAATGTGGACCAAATTAAGAGAATATAACAGAGTCCTATAAACAGGAAAAGGGTAAAAGAGATATCTGCAGGAACAGAAATGCTAGAAATAAGTACCGATATATGGAAATTCAAAGGACAAAAGAAAAGTCAGAGTTAATCCAAGTACAGATAATTTTACTGAGACAGACTGACATGAATCTTGTCATTCATGTGGAAATGACTTATGAAATAATACTGGGCAGCCTGCTGGTGGCGCTGTCCAGGGAGAGTATAAATACTTGGGCATGGGCCCAGCTTGCTCAGGACATTCTTTAACAGGAACTATGAAGGACACAACTAGACCTCCATGTTGTAAAACAGTTGATTAAAGCTTTGTTTAACGCTTAGACCAAGTGCCTCGTAGTTTTCTTACGTCACAGACTATGAAACAGATAATGAGGGTAAGAAAGTAAAAGAGGAGACAGATGGAGATGATACCGAAGGAGAGTTACCCAATACTCCGATTAACTAGACCTGCCGGCAGAAAGGGGTCCTGGAATCTAAAGGCACGGTGCTGGATCATATAAAATGTGGGAAATTTCAGCAAACTTTGGGATGGAAAGTAAAGAAAGAAGCTAAGGTAGAACAATGATTGCATTAATGGGAGAAGCAGTGTTACATTTGAGAAAAGGGGTTGCTAATATAATATTAGTAAGAGGAGACTGCTCAAAGATCCCAGTGGATGTTTTAATAATAGCAGCAAACTAAAATTGTGAGGCAGATGGTAGACAGGTTAGAGCGGTCACCAAGATGTTGGGACTAGACTTTGAGGAAATATCTAAAAAAAATGCCAAAAGATTAAAATTAACAGGAGGAGGTATGTTAGTTAACACCCCTGGCAGTGCTTGTGCCACGTGGCTATTCAGGCAGTTTCACCAAGAAAAATGGATAAGGGAGATGGGATCAGAAGTTATTATGAATTATTAGATAGCTTGTTAGAGAGGATAGAAAGGTTAGCCATTGGGCAGCAATTGGAGCAGATGAATGTGGAGAGAATCAAAGTTATCGATCTAAGAATGAGGAGAGAACATGAAGTGAGATGGGGGAAGAAACTTCAGAGTGACTGGGGATCCGATCAAGAAGGGCAGGCGGGGCGGGCGGGGCGGGCGGGGGGGGAGAAAGGGGTAGCAGCAATGACAGTTACACAGGCGAGCGCCCAATGTGATGATCTTGGAAACATGTCTTTCCTTGGAAGTTGATGGACCTGCCTGGTGATTTGTGCTGTCTCTAGGAAGCAACAGCTTACTTTTCACACCAGAGCGATGGAACCATATGGAGGAGTTATTGGGTTCTCGTGGAGGTCCTGTCACAGAGGCTAAAGAAATAGCAAAGCTAGAAAAGGAGCCAGAGGAACCCTCCCAGCCAGAATCTAAATCTGCACGAGGATAAAGAAAGGATGTAAAAGCAGAGCCCAAAACTGAAGAAAAGAAAGATGCTAAAAGCCAAGAAAAGAAAAATGAATTTGAGCATAGTCGAACAAAATCAGGAAAGGAGTGAATCTGAACGTCTATTTTAAAACACATATTCTGCTGAAAGACAGAAATAGTCTGGTGTTTCATGGAGTTGTGGAGAATGTAGCAATGAAGAAACTCAAAGAGAAAACTCAATGTTTGAACAAGTTAGCAACTCAGGGGACCTGTTTAATGAATATGACAAGAAGAAATGATGACTGCAGAAGAAGCTCAGCTCAACAACAACAAAGAAAAATGTGGCAAGCATGAAAAGCATGAGAAAGAAGAGGGAAATCAGTAATGGATTCTACATCGGTTTTGTAATGGGCAAAAGTACAGCCATCTGCTTGCGAGGCTCGTTCTGCAAGCAGGGGATGCAGCAATGCTCCACCATTTGTCAAAATGTCGAGGTCACATGGGGGTAGAAGCGCATGGCATAAAAGGGGGCTGGAGACAGGGGGACTGAGACTTCAGAGACAGGGAATCAGGGAAGAAGAGTGAACACAGGTTCTGAGTCAGTCTCCAGTGTAATACAGAGAGCAGAGCAACAGCTGAAAACCTACTCATTGTCACAGACTTGTGAGTATCATTACATTGTCTGTAATTCTGTGCGTTGTGATAACCAAGAAGCCAAACGTGATTGACTTTTTTAAATTGTGTATAAAATAGAAGATAATTTTTGACGTACGAGATAAATAAAAAGGATTTGAAACCAATGAAGAATAAAGTTTGGTAATTAGCTAACCAGGATTACTCGGGCCCCAGCGGAAAGCACTCACTTCCCTTCAAGAGATTCTCACCGACTGACTAAAAAATACAAGACCTGGTTAATTAGTAAAATTACTGTACGATAGAAGACCTCCAAGTGGTAGCCGGACCCACTTAATAACAAGAGGGTAAATACAAAATCGCTACAAAGGATATAGTTGCCTTAGAGTGGGTGCAAGGAAGGTTTACTAGATTGATTCCTGGGATGAGAGGGTTGTCCTATGAGGAGAGGTTGATTAGAATGTGTCTATATTCTCTGGAGTTTAGAAGAACGAGGTGATTTCATTGAAACGTATCAAATTCTTAGAGGGCTTGATGGGGTAGATGCTGAGAGGCAGTTTCCCCCTGGCTGGAGTGTCTAGAACTAGGGGTCACAGTCTCAGGATAAGGGGTCGGCCATTTAAGACTGAGATGAGGAGAAATTTCTTCACTTGGAGGGTTGTGAATCTTTGGAATTTTCTGCCCCTGAAGGCTGTGGATGCTCAATCGTTAGTATATTCAAGACTATACAACCCCTGGTTAGACCACACCTGGAGTACGGTGTTCAGTTCTGGGCACCACACCTTAGGAAGGATTTTTTGGCCTTGGAGGAAGTGCAGTGTAGATTTACCAGAATGATACCTGGAATCCAAGTATTAAATTACGAGGAGATTTTACACATACTAGGGTTGTATTTCCTGGAATGTAGAAGGTTAAGGGGTGATCTGATTGAAGTTTTCAAGATATTAAGGGGAACGGATAGGCTAGATAGAGAGAAACTATTTCCGCTGGTTGGGGATTCTAGGACTAGGGGACATAGCCTAAAAATTAGAGCCAGACCTTTCAGGAGTGAAATTAGGAAACACTTCTACACACAAAGGGTGGTAGAAGTTTGAAACTCTCTTCCGCAAATGGCAATTGATGCTGGGTCAATTGTTAATTTTAAATCTAAGATTGATTTTTTTTGTCAATTAAGGAATATGGGACAAAGGAGTTAGGTCACAGATCAACCATGATCTCATTGAATGGCAGAACAGGCTCAAGGGGCTGAATGGCCTACTCCTGTTCCTATGACTGAGATTGATAGATTTTTGGGCACTAAGGGAATTGAGGGATATGGGGATAGGGCGGGAAAGTGGAGTTGATGTAGAAGATCAGCCATGATCTTATTGAATGGTGGAGCAGGCTCGATGGCTGTATGGCCTATTCCTGCTCCTATTTCTTGTGTTCTTATCTGAGTGCTCCCATCATGAGCCATCACATTGCAATATTCAAGTACTCCCAACACACACAATCAAACTGTAATATCCTAATACTCAAGTATCTCCAACACACTGTAATATCCAAGCTAAACCAATAAAGGGGGGAGGGTTCAGATCGAAATAAAAATTAAAAAGCATAAAGATTAAAAAAAGGATAAGAGCAAAGACCAGGTCATCAAAGGAAAGAAAAATACTTCAAGTTTAGAAATAATATAGGATATAATCGCAAAATAACTGATCAAAATACAGCAGAAGTGATAAACAAGGAATTCGATAAGTTAAAACATGCGTTAAAAACATCAGGGCATAAGGGCAGGTCTATTGCCAAATTAAAAGTTCTATACACTAATACACGTAGCATAGACAGAAAACAAGTGAATTAGAAGTGGAAATTCAGCTAAAAGGGTATGACTAGGACGTAGTGGCCATCACTCAGACCTGGCTACAAATAAGGCATGACTGGGAGATAAATAGTCCCGATGATAAGGTCTTTAGAAAGGACAGGGAAATTGGAAAAGCAGGAGGAGCAGCAATATTGACAAGGGACACTATTACAGCATTAGAAAGAGGGGATATCAGTAAGGGTGAGCAGACAGTAGAAATGCTACAAGTAGAATTGAGGAATAGAAAAGGAAGCAAGACTTTGGTGGGAGTTGTTTATCGACCTCCAGATAGCAGTGATAAAGTAGCGTATTTTCTAAATGGTGAGAAGCTACGAATTGTGGAGGAGCAGAGAGGTTTCGGGGTCCAAGTACAGAAATCACTAAAAGCTAGTGGACAGGTACAGAAAATAATTCAAAAGGCTAATGGAATGTGGGCCTTTATCTCGAGAGAGCTGGAAGTTAGGTTGCCGCTTTACAGAGCTCTGGTGAGACCACATCTGGAGTGCTGCATTGAGCTCTGGGCATCGCACCTCAGGAAGGATATATTGGTCTTGGAGGGGGTGCAGTGCAGATTCAATAGAATACCAGGGCGAAAAGGGTTAAATTATGAGGCCAGGTTGCATAGACTAGGCTTGTATTCCCCTGAATATAAAAGATTAAGGGGTGATCTAATTGAGGTGTTAAGACGATTAAAGGAGTTGATAGGGTAGATAGAGAGAAGCTATTTCCTCTGGTGGGAGAGTCCAGAACAAGGGGCATAACCTTAAAATTAGAGCCAGGCCATTCAGGGGTGATGTCGGGAAGCACTTCTTCACACAAAGGAAAGGATAGTGGAAATCTGGAACACTCGCCACCAAAGCTGTTGAGGCCATGTTAATTGAAAATTTCAAAACTGAGTGATCGATTTTTGTTAGGCCAGGGTTATGTAACCAAGGTGGGTAGGTGAATTTAAGATACACATCAACCATGATCTAATTGAAGGACAGAATAGGCTTGAGGGGCTGAATGGCTTACTCGTGTTCCGATGTACCCCTAACACACATCAAACTGTATTATACAAGTACCCCCAACTCACACAATCACATTACAATATCCCAGTATTCCCGTCACACTGCAATATCCCAGTATTCCCATCTCACACCGCAATATCCCAGTATTCCCATCTCACACCGTAATATCCCAGTATTCCCATCACACCACAATATCCCTGTATTCCCGTCACACTGCAATATCCCAGTATTCCTGTCACACTGCAATATCCCAGTATTCCTGTCACACTGCAATATCTCAGTATTCCCATCACACTGCAATATCCCAGTATTCCCGTCACACTGCAATATCCCAGTATTCCCGTCACACCGCAATATCCCAGTATTCCCATCACACCGCAATATCCCAGTATTCCCATCACACCGCAATATCCCAGTATTCCCATCACACCGCAATATCCCAGTATTCCCATCACACCGCAATATCCCAGTATTCCCATCACACCGCAATATCCCAGTATTCCCATCACATTGCAATATCCCAGTATTCCCGTCACACCGCAATATCCCAGTATTCCTGTCACACCGCAATGTCCCAGTATTCCCGTCACACCGCAATATCCCAGTATTCCCGTCACATTGCAATATCCCAGTATTCCTGTCACACGGCAATATCCCAGTATTCCCATCACACCGCAATATCCCAGTATTCCCATCACACCGCAATATCCCAGTATTCCCATCACACCGCAATATCCCAGTATTCCCGTCACATTGCAATATCCCAGTATTCCCATCACACCGCAATATCCCAGTATTCCTGTCACACCGCAATATCCCAGTATTCCCGTCACATTGCAATATCCCAGTATTCCCATCACACCTTAATATCCCAGTATTCCCGTCACATTGCAATATCCCAGTATTCCCATCACACTGCAATATCCCAGTATTCCTGTCACACCGCAATATCCCAGTATTCCCGTCACATTGCAATATCCCAGTATTCCCATCACACTGCAATATCCCTGTATTCCTATCACACCGCAATATCCCAGTATTCCCGTCACACCGCAATATCCCAGTATTCCCGTCACATTGCAATATCCCAGTATTCCCATCACACTGCAATATCCCAGTATTCCCGTCACACCGCAATATCCCAGTATTCCTGTCACACCACAATATCCCAGTATTCCTGTCACACTGCAATATCCCTGTATTCCCATCACACCGCAATATCCCAGTATTCCTGTCACACTGCAATATCCCTGTATTCCCATCACACCGCAATATCCCAGTATTCCCGTCACACCGCAATATCCCTGTATTCCCGTCACACCGCAATATCCCAGTATTCCCGTCACACCGCAATATCCCAGTATTCCCGTCACATTGCAATATCCCAGTATTCCTGTCACACTGCAATATCCCAGTATTCCCGTCACATTGCAATATCCCAGTATTCCCGTCACACTACAATATCCCAGTATTCCCGTCACATTGCAATATCCCAGTATTCCCATCACACTGCAATATCCCAGTATTCCCGTCACATTGCAATATCCCAGTATTCCTGTCACACTGCAATATCCCAGTATTCCAGTCATTGCAATATCCCAGTATTCCCGTCACATTGCAATATCCCAGTATTCCCGTCACACTACAATATCCCAGTATTCCCGTCACACTACAATATCCCAGTATTCCCGTCACATTGCAATATCCCAGTATTCCCGTCACACCGCAATATCCCAGTATTCCCGTCACACTGCAATATCCCAGTATTCCTGTCACACTGCAATATCCCAGTATTCCCGTCACACCTCAATATCCCAGTATTCCCGTCACACCGCAATATCCCAGTATTCCCGTCACACAGCAATATCCCAGTATTCCCGTCACACCGCAATATCCCAGTATTCCTGTCACACCGCAATATCCCAGTATTCCCGTCACACTGCAATATCCCAGTATTCCCGTCACATTGCAATATCCCAGTATTCCCGTCACACTACAATATCCCAGTATTCCCGTCACATTACAATATCCCAGTATTCCTGTCACACCGCAATATCCCAGTATTCCCGTCACACCGCAATGTCCCAGTATTCCTGTCACATTGCAATATCCCAGTATTCCCGTCACACCGCAATATCCCAGTATTCCCGTCACACCGCAATATCCCAGTATTCCTGTCACACCGCAATATCCCAGTATTCCCGTCACACCGCAATATCCCAGTATTCCTGTCACACCGCAATATCCCAGTATTCCCGTCACACCGCAATATCCCAGTATTCCTGTCACACCGCAATATCCCAGTATTCCCGTCACACCGCAATATCCCAGTATTCCCGTCACACCGCAATATCCCAGTATTCCCGTCACATTGCAATATCCCAGTATTCCCGTCACACCGCAATATCCCAGTATTCCCGTCACACTGCAATATCCCAGTATTCCCGTCACACCGCAATATCCCAGTATTCCCGTCACATTGCAATATCCCAGTATTCCTGTCACACCGCAATATCCCAGTATTCCCGTCACATTGCAATATCCCAGTATTCCTGTCACACTGCAATATCCCAGTATTCCCGTCACACCGCAATATCCCAGTATTCCCGTCACACCGCAATATCCCAGTATTCCTGTCACACCGCAATATCCCAGTATTCCTGTCACACTGCAATATCCTAGTATTCCTGTCACACCGCAATATCCCAGTATTCCTGTCACACCGCAATATCCCAGTATTCCTGTCACACCGCAATATCCCAGTATTCCTGTCACACTGCAATATCCCAGTATTCCTGTCACACCGCCATATCCCAGTATTCCCGTCACACCACAATATCCCAGTATTCCCGTCACACCGCAATATCCCAGTATTCCCGTCACACCGCAATATCCCAGTATTCCTGTCACACCGCAATATCCCAGTATTCCCGTCACACCGCAATATCCCAGTATTCCTGTCACACCACAATATCCCAGTATTCCTGTCACACCACAATATCCCAGTATTCCTGTCGCACCGCAATATCCCAGTATTCCCGTCACACCGCAATATCCCAGTATTCCCGTCACACCGCAATATCCCAGTATTCCCGTCACACCGCAATATCCCAGTATTCCCGTCACACCGCAATATCCCAGTATTCCTGTCACACCGCAATATCCCAGTATTCCCGTCACACCGCAATATCCCAGTATTCCCGTCACATTGCAATATCCCAGTATTCCTGTCACGCCGAAATATCCCAGTATTCGCACAACAATATCCCAGTATTCCTGTCACACTGCAATATCCCAGTATTCCTGTCACACTGCAATATCCCAGTATTCGCACAATATCCCAGTATTCCTGTTTCACTGCAATATCCAAGCATTCCATCACGCTGCAATATCCCAGTATTCTCATCACGCTGCAATATCCCAGTATTCCCGTCATACCACAATATCCCAGTATTCCCGTCATGCCACAATATCCCAGTATTCCTGTGTCACTGCAATATCCAAGCATTCCATCACGCTGCAATATCCCAGTATTCCCGTCACGCTGCAATATCCGTGTACTCCTATTAGGCGTTATCGTACATTAAAGAAGACATGGCGTAGCCTTATTGATTAAGGATACTATTACAACATTAGTAAGAGAGGATATAGATATGGGCAAGGCAATCAGCCTATGGTTAGAACTGATGAATAAGAGAGGACTTAAAACGGTAATGAGAGTTCTCTACAGGCCTCCTGGGAGCAGCAATGAAGTGGCAGAATGTATTAATTCAGAGATCAGAGAGGCTTGTAGCAAAAGCAGAGTTGTTTTAATGGGAGACTTTAATTTTCATGTAGATTGGGAAGAGCAGAGTAGCTCATGTCAGAAAGAGAGCGAATCTCTTGAGTGTATTCAAAATAGTTTTCTGGACCAATATGTTTAACAACCAAGCAGTGGGCAGGCCATACTAGATTTAGTAATGAGTAATGAGCCGGATTTAGTTAATAATCTAACAGTAAGGGAACATTTATCTAACAGTGATCATAATATGATCGAATTCAATGTTAGGTTTGAAAAGGAGAAACTTGACACTGTTACTAAGATTCTAGATGTTGGTAAGGCTAACTTTAACAGGATGAGACAGGGACTGATGACAGCAAACTGGTCAAAACTGTTATCTGGTAAAACTACAGATGATCAGTGGGAGGTATTCAAAAAAAAAAAAATTCGATGAACACAGGACCAGTATATATGTGAGGGGCAAGAGCACTACTTACTAAATAAAACAACCATGGTCGACAAAGAGGTGAGAGATAACATAACTAAAGGAAGGAGCATATAAAAGGGCAAATAGTGTAGATCGAGAGGACTGGAAGAGATATAAATAACAGCAAAGGAAGGCAACAAAGATGGTAAGTGCTGCAAAGAGGATAGCCAGTTTACCATCATCATCTGCATACTGATGGTTAGCAATGCTTTAGAACTTACACAACCTCGTCTTTTTGAGCGGCATGGTTCATTAAATTTCCTTCCTTCCTGTGATGTAGGCGTTAGATCCTGGAGCATCACGTCGATGAGCCCCCTGTCCACAGCACGGTTATTTGTTCCATTTGGATCTTCAGTTCTGGCTGAACCCCCCTTAGACAATATCTGGGCTGGCTTCACTCTCACCTTTCTCTGATCTCGGGCACTTACGAAGTTAAGTGACACTTTTTCCTGCTGGCAACTGGCTGGTACAACCTCATGATCTAACTTTGTATTTTACTCCCTGTGCTTAATACGCTGTACCTGTAAAGGCTCCTTCCTGTGGTCTGCAAGGTAATGGTTCTTACAGAACAAAGAGAGCCTCAGAGAACTAACAGAAAGAGACTGCTGCTTCTACAGAGAGGGAGAGGGAGATTGCCCTCTCTACTGCTGAACTACAGTACTTGTAGAAAAAGATTACTACAAACTGTCTACTGATTGTGTGTGTGCTGCAAAAGCTCTCTATTTTATATTTTAATTACAAAGGGAAGACTCCCTACTTTGAAATAACCAGAGTGACACATGTGCCAGAAAGTCTCATCCCCTTGCCCTTCTGTCAATCAAACCCATTAAAGTGGAGTCCTGTGACTGTTATTGAGTCTCCGGGGCATGGACTTACCCCCAGCATAACAGACTGGTTTTAACTCCAGGGGGATTCCCCGCTCAAGCCCGAGTTAAAATTACAGTCGGATCTCAATGATGTCATCGGGCAGCAACATGCTTATGTAAAGAAGGACCCTGTTGGCTCCAGGCGTGTGTCCTTGCTGCCTGCTCAGAAAGCAGGTTAAAATTGCAGATGTTGCGATCATGGTTGTAATATATGTGGGTAGAACAAATGAAGGACAGAAATACCAGTTGCTAGTTCATGAGCTTGCTTTACTAGGCCAGAGCAAACTGAGCATGCTCATACTAAACCATGTGATAATACATTACACTGCTTTCCCCTTAAAAAAAAAATGCACATATTCCCCTCTCAAATACAACAAAACTGTGGTCCCACCTTTCCCAGCATTACATGTACCACATAATAAAAAATCCTGGCTTTTTTTCTTTTAAATCAACTACAAATGAACTACAAATCCAGTTTAATAACAGGTTTGCGGAGCCTTCCTGATCTCCTTACAGAAGGTTCTGGTGTTGAACCGATTTTCGGGCTGTTTTGTTTTGGTTCTGAACTCAATGATGATTCGGTTTCTATCTCAGATTTGTTTGAACCTGGTACTGCAGTTTCTGAAGTCTGAACAGAGTCAAACTCATGAATGAGTTCATGATCAAGTGGTTCAAGATCACATCTTGGTTCATCTCTAGCAGCAATCATTTGATCGACACGAACACTTCGGATGTTGTCACCAATCTCAACCAAATATCTCTTGGTTCCACCAACCTCTACCATGGTTCCTACATCCCACTTGTGTGAACTCGGCTTGCCAGAGGGACCGAGAACACGAACACACTCATTTTGTCTGAAACTGCGTTCTTTCTGATTGCTGTCATAATGGCACAAAAATTCGGCCGTTCTCGGGTGAGTACTCAGTGCGTACTCACCCGTATTCGTTCCCGAAGTGCCGGTTTCCTGCATGCGCGGGAAACCGGCACTTCCGGTATGGCGAAGGGGGCGGTTCCTAGGTGAACCGCGTGTGCACTAGAGGCTGCGCGCACGCAGCACACTTAGGTTTTTTTTCAGGGTTCAACGCGAGGGTAAGTATGGAAGATTCTACACAAGTACAAAGGAGGCGTAAGACCCCTTTTGAACAAGGTAAGTAGTTAATTAAGTATAATTTTAAATTTTTTTCAACAGGTTTATCTTTTTTAGAGACTTTAAAGAAAGGTAAGTATATTTTTATAACTTTTAAAAAGTATTTTAATTTTTTCAAAAATTTTAATTTTTGTTTAAAGTGGTTAATTTATTTAACTATAGTTATTTTATTAATGTGTTGGTTTTAAAAAAAATTATTTGAGGTTTAGCTGTTCTTTTGGGGCCGATTTCAATTCACAGATTTGACAGGTCTCCTATCAAATCTATGAATGAAAGATGGTCTGCTGCCATTGACTCTCCATGGCCCACGTGATCCCAGGGGTCGCATCGCACTAACTGCGCTCCTGGAACACGCAAGCACTGCGCGCCGGCACTCGGGAGAGGCCCAGGACCCGAAGTTCCTGCGGGGGCAAACAAGGACGGCAGACGCGGTAGGTGATATCGCGCGTGATCCTTACCCCCGCGGCAAGCCTCCGAATCAAATTTCTAGGCCAATAACTTTTCTGACTCAACTGTTTCTGTTCAACTCTTGAGGCCAAATTTGGTTGAACAAGAATCAATTGTGTTCTCAATCTCCTCTTCATCAAGAGTTCTGCTGGGGTATATCCAGTTGTAGTGTGCGGAGTAGTTCTGTACTTCAGCAAGAAATTTTCCAAACGTTGCTTCATGCTGAGCCCTGAACAACCCTGTAACACTTGCTTTTTGAGAGCTTCTTTTACTATTCTGACTGACCTTTCAGTTGCTCCGTTTGAAGCTGGATGATATGGTAGAATGAGAGTGTGTTTGATACCGTTCCATTTCATGAACTCCTGGAATACAACAGAACAGAACTGAATCAGAGTCATGGGGCTGGATTTTGCCAATGGGGAGCTTTTGGAGGCGGGACTCCCAATTGTCAGGTTTCAGTCCCGCCTCCATCTACTTCTGGCCAACCCACGCTATTTTCTCTTGCTTGACCTTGTTAAGCCCGCCCAGCGGGTTTAGCAGGCCAATTAAGGGAAAGCTGGTTACTGAGAACGTCAGCGTATGACGCTTCATCTGTCAAAAATTTTTGACAGATGAATTGTCATCGTTTGACAGCTCTGTGAAGCTGTCAAACACTGACATTCTCTGTAGTTTGATGAGTTCTTGAATTCAAGACTCATCAAACCTCTTTCTTTTGCAGAAATGAGATGGTTGTTGCATTGGAGAATGCAACGGTTATCGGTCATCTCTGCTGCGGAGGTGCGAGACTCTCCGCATACCCACCGACTGAAGCCTGCAGGAAGAAACAAAGGTGAGTAAACTTTCCACTTACCTCACATACTCACCCCTCCACACTTGCACCCATCACTTACCTTCACAGCGCACTTTTGCACCCCGCAGACCCCCTACTCGACTCGGTGACCCTGGCGGGGTTCGGAGCCTTCGGGAAGCCTGCACTTGTGTGGGTAAAATGGGGATAATCCTCTTATCTGCCTATTAACAGGCAGATAAGTGGCACTAATCCCCTTCCCGCCTCCAAGGAGACGGGACCCGGCGCGGGTCGGCTACCCGCCTCCTGGCAAGATGGCACGGAGGTGGGTTGGGGACCCGCCCCCAAATTATGCCATTTTCCCGGCAGACCCGCCTCCCCAGGGCTGGCAAGATCGCACCCATAGAGTCATAACGGCACAGAGGAGGTCATTCGGCCCATCGAGTCCTTGCCGGCTCTCTGTAGAGCAATCCAGTCAGTCCCATTCCCCCGCTCTATCCTCATAGCCCTGCAAGTTTATTTCCCTCAAGTGCTATCCAGTCTCCCCTTGAAAACATTGAGTGTCTCCGCTTCCATCACTTTCATCGCCAGCGAGTTCCAGGTCCTCACCACTCGCTGCGTAAAAATGTTTTTCCTCACGTTCCCCCTGCAACTCTTGCTCAAAACCTTAAATCTGTGTCCCCTAGTCCTTGTACCATCAATTGGTGGGAACAGCCTTTCCCCGTCTAGCCTATGCAAACCAGTCATAATCTTGTACACCTCTATCAAATCACCCCGCAACCTCCTTTGCTCTAATGTAAACAAATCTAGCTTCTCCAACTTGTCCTTGTAGCTAAGATCCCCCATCCCCGGAACCATTCTGGTAAATCTCCTCTGCACCCTCTCAAGGGCCTTCACATCCTTCCTAAACTGTGGTGATCAGAACTGGACACAATACTCCAGTTGTGGCCTAACCAGCGCTTTATAAAGGTTCAGCATAACTTCTCTACTTTTGTACTCAATACCTCTATTTATGAATGTGAGGAGTCACACAACACCAGGTTATAGTCCAACAGCTTTATTTGAAATCACAAGCTTTCGGAGCGCTGCTCCTTCGTCAGGTGAAGTGGCTTCAAATTTCAAATAAAGCTGTTGGACTATAACCTGGTGTTGTGCGACTTCTCACATTTGTCCACCCCAGTCCAACACCGGCATCTCCACATCATGGCTTCTTTTTATGAAGCCCAAGATCCCATATGCTTTGCTAACCACTCTCTCAATATGTCCTGCCACCTTCAGGGACCTATGCACATTAACTCCCAGGTCCCTCTGTCCCTGCACACTCTTTAAAACTGTGCCATTAGTGTATATTGCCTCTCCCTGTTCCTTCTGCCAAAATGCATCACCTCACACTTCTCTGTATTAAATTCCATCTGCCACTTGTCTGCCCATTCTGCTAGCCTTTCTATGTCCTGTTGCAGTCGATTGGTATCATCCTCACTGTTTGCTACACCCCCAAGTTTTGTGTCATAAGCAAATTTAGAAATTCTACTCTGTATTCCAATATCCATCTCATTTATTTATATATATATATCAAAAAAAGCAGTGGCCCCAGCACTGACCCTTGGGGAACACCACTGTCTACCATCCTCCAGTCTGAAAAACAGCCATTTACCACAACTCGCTGTTTTCTGTCCTTAAGCCAATTCCTTATCCAAAATGCCACTCACCCACCTATTCCATGAGCCTCAATTTTGTTAACCAGCTTTCTATGTGATACTTTGTCAAACACCTTCCTAGAATCCATGTAGACAACATCCATTGCATTCCCTTCATCAATCCTCCCTGTTACTTCATCAAAAAATTCAATTAGATTAGTCAAACACGATCTGCCTTTTACAAATCCGTGTTGGCTCTCCTTAATTAGCTTAAACCTCTCCAAGTGCCCGTTAATTTTTTCCTTGATTATTGTTTCTAAAATTTTACCCACCACTGATGTTAAACTGACCAGCCTGTAGTTACTAGGATTGTCTTTACACCCTTTCTTGAACAATGGTGTCACATTTGCCACTTTCCAATCCTCAGGCACCTCCCCTGCATCTAGGGAAGATTGGAAAATTATGGCAAGCCCTTCCGCTATCTCCTCCCCCAATTCCCTTAGCAATTTGGGATGCAAGCCATCTGGACCAGGTGACTTATCCATTCTAAGCATACTCAGCCATTCTAGTACATCCTGTCTATCAATTTTCACCCCTTCCATTGATACTACCTTTTCCAATTCTACCGATATTTTGTCAGCATCCACCTCCTTAGTAAACACTGATACAAAGTACTCATTGAGTATTCTAGCCTTGCCCTGCGCCTCTAAGCACATATCACCTTCTTTGTCCCTATTAGACCCCACCCCGCCTTTTACTACTCGCTTACTGTTTACATGCCGGTAGAAGATTTTTGGGTTCCCTTTTATGTTAACCGCCATTCTACTCTCATATTCTCTCTTTGCCAATCTTATTTTCATCTTCACTTCCGCTCTCAACTTATTGTATTTGGTCTGGTTCTCCCTTTAAGAATTCACCTGACATGCATCATACACACACCCTCTTTTTTTGTTTCATCATCTTCTCTATCTCCCTCGTCATCCAAGGAGCCCTTTTTTTGGTTCTCTTACCCTTCCCTCTTGTTGGAATGTACCGAGCCTGTATTTGGAACATCTCCTCCTTAACGATCTCTCATTGTTCCGTTACAGTTTTTCTGTCAGTCTTTGGTTCCATTTTACCCTGGCTAGATCCTTTCGCATCCCATTGAAGTTAGCCCTATTCCAGTTTAGAAGTTCCACTCTAGATTGTTCCTTGCTCCTCTCCTTTGCTAATCTAAATCTTATGATACGGTGATCACTCGTACCCAAGTGTTCTCCCACAGACACTTGGTTGACCTGGCCCACCTCATTCCCCAGCCCCAGATCCAGCAATGCCTCCTTCCTAGTTGGGCCAAGAACATACTGGTCAAGGAAATTCTCCTGAACACATTTCAGAAATTCCTCCCCCTCCTTCCCCTTTACCCTAGCATTATCCCAATCAATATTTGGGTAATTAAAGTCCCCCAATATCACCACTCTATAGCTCTTGCATATCTCTGCAATTTCCCTGCAGATTTGCTCCTCTACCTCCCTCTCACTATTTGGAAGCCTATAGAATACCCCCAATAGCGTGATCATACCCTTTTTGTTCCTCCACTCTAACCAAATGGATTCTGTCCTTGTCCCCTCAAGAACATCCTCCCTTTCCAACACTACAATGTCTTCCGTAATCAGCACTGCCACCCCACCTCCCTTTTTCCCTTCCCTATCTTTTCTGAACGCCTTGTACCCTTGAATATTAAGTGCCCAGTCCTCACCGTTTTTAAGCCACGTTTCCGTTATTGCCACAACATCATATTGCCACACGGCTAATTGTGCTTGTAGCTCACCAACCTTATTCACTATACTTTGTACGTTTACGTACATGCATTCTAAACCCATTTTTAAATTTTTCGTAGTCTTTGTTAGTCTGCTCCTCTCTAATATGGTACTACTTCCACTTCTAGTACTATCTTCTCCAGTACTATCCAACACACTCACTCTTTTATGCACCTTATTCCTCTTTTCTATTCCTATATGCTGGTGCCCATCCCCCTGCCAAGCTAGTTTAAACTCTCCCCAACAGCACTAGCAAACCTCCCCGCGAGAATATTGGTCCCGGCTCTGTTGAGGTGCAACCCGTCCGGCTTGTACAGGTCCCATCTTCCCCAGAAATGGTCCCAATGCCTCAGGAATCTAAAGCCCTCCCTCCTGCACTATCTCTCCAGCCACGCATTCATCTGTTCTATCCTCCTATTCCTGTACTCACTAGCACATGGCACCAGGAGTAATCCAGAGATTACAACCTTTGAGGTCCTGCTTTTTAATCTCTCTCCTAGCTCCCTAAACTCTACCTGCAGGACCTCATCCCTCTTTCTGCCTATGACGTTGGTACCATTATGGACAATGACCTCTGGCTGTTCACCCTCCCCCCCTCAGAGTGTCCTGCAGCCGCTCAGTGACATCCTTGACCCTGGCACCAGGGAGGCAACATACCATCCTGGAGTCACGCCTGCGTCCACAGAAACGCCTGTCTGTTCCCCTAACTAATGAATCCCCTATCACTATTGCTCTTCCACTCTTCTTCCTCCCCCCCCGTGCAGCTGAGCCACCTGTGGTGCCGTGGCCTGGGCTCTGGCTGCTCTCCCCAGAGGAGCCATGACCCCCACCAGTTTCCAGAACTGTGAACCCGTTAGCGAGCGAGATGCACTCTGGGGATTCCTGCCCTACCTGCCTGGTCCTCCCCCATTCCCTCTCTGGCTCCACATTCTGAGGCTGGGGGGTGACCACTTCTAGAAACGTGCTTTCCAAGTATTTCTCAGCCTCGCGGATGCACTGTAGTGACTCCAGCTGCCGCTCAAGCTCTGAAACCCGGAGCTCAAGTTGCTGCAGTGCTGAGGGCCCGTGTCAGAAACAAGCTCTTCAGGTAAGCCATGACATGCGAAGATAGACCTCAACTCATCTATGGTACGTTCAGTTGTAGTATTTGAACCCATGTGTTTCACTTCAATCCACTTTGAGTGACTATCTACAAGTACCAGGAAATAATCATTTGCTTTCTCACAGAAGTCTACATGTACTCTCTGAAAAGGTCTACTTGGTCATGACCAGGGTTGTAGTGGAGTTTTGGGTGGTTTGCTTCTGCAATTTTGGCAAACGCTGCATTTGTTGACAAGTGATTCAAGATCACTGTCCAATCCAGGCCAGTAAACAAAGCTCCTTGCAATTGATTTCATACTGACGATCCCTGGATGTTCAGTATGAAGTTTGGCCAGAATACTATCTCTCAAAGAAGTAGGTACCACCTCTCCGTTTCCCCACTTGATACAACCTTGCTCACAAGACAATTTAGTACGACGGTTATGGAATGGTTTCAACTCTGTGTCCAGACACTGATCAGTCCATCCATTCAAGGTGTTTTCATACACTCTTTCCAGTACTGAATCCCTTTGAGTCTCATTTGCAATCTCAGTTACATTCACGGGAAAGTCTTTGTCAACTGCACCTAGCGTGAAAATCTCACCTTCACTCCCAACACATGTGGCAACCTGGACAAAGCATCTGCGATTGCATTTTGCTTTGAAGTGTGATATTCAATCGTGTTGTTGAGGCTGCCGCGAAACACGAATTAAGGCTGAATCCACGTGTGTTAAACAAGAGACTTTTTAATCAACTGCATGGTACAAAATGGCTGAACAGACTGCTCCCAGAATTCTCTGGAAAATCCTGAGGCCCCGCCCACTCCTGCCTTAAAGGTAAGGTGCCTTAAAGGGAAGGTGCATCGATATATTGTCCACAGACGGAAATGTGGATCATGCCCGTTTAGATGGCGATCCGCCACACAGCTCCCCCCAGAATCCGCTTAGGAGGTGTGGACGAGACGGTGCGGCGGTCTGATGGGCCGGCCGGAGCGGCTCTTGTAGGACGCTGGTGAACGTGGAATGGCCGGGCGTGGAGCAGCCGGGTGAACCGGCTTGAGGGCAGGTCGGCCGTGTGGAGGTGGACGAGCTACAGGGACCTGCTCACCGGGCTCCGAGTATGCTGGCTTGAGTCGGTCAACCGACACTTTTTCGGTCCTGTCACCCACTTGCAGGGTGAAAAATTTGTCCCCAGCCTGTAGCACCTTGTAGGGCCCGTCGTACGGGGGTTGAAGGGGTCCGCGGTGGGCGTCGTGCCGGACGAAAACAAACCGTGCCTGGTGCAGGCTTCGTGGAACGTGTGAGGTGGATTCGCCGTGTCGGGCAATGGGCACCGGGGCGAACTGCAGCGCCGGTGAGGCGAAGTCGTGGCGTTGCTGGTCGGCTGACCAGGGTGTCGTGGCAGTGGGCAGGAACTCGCCGGGTACACGCAGCGGCTGACCGTACACGAGCTCTGCTGCCGATGCGTGGAGGTCTTCTTTAACCGCGGTGTGCAGGCCGAGGAGGACCCATGGAAGTCGGTCGGTCCAGGCGCCGTCCTGGAGGCTGGC
This sequence comes from Squalus acanthias, assembly GCA_030390025.1. Classification (NCBI taxonomy): domain Eukaryota; kingdom Metazoa; phylum Chordata; class Chondrichthyes; order Squaliformes; family Squalidae; genus Squalus; species Squalus acanthias. The sequence goes on from CM059435.1 coordinate 61,056,803, forward strand.
TCGAAGAGATTCCTTCAAGGATCTGTGTAACCGCTCACACAGTCCGTTGGCTTGGGGGTGGTACGCTGTGGTGCGGTGAATGGTCACCCCGAGATTGCGTGCGATGGCGGTCCAGAGTTCAGAGGTAAATTGCGGACCTCTGTCCGATGTCATGTCGGAGGGGACGCCGAACCGTGCGACCCAGGTGCTGACGAAGGCTCTGGTGATGTCGGCGGTGGTGGTAGAGGTCAGTGGAATTGCCTCGGGCCAGCATGTGGTGTGGTCAACGATGGTCAGCAAGTGCGTGTGGCCTTGCGACGGCGGCAGGGGCCCGACGATGTCCACGTGAATGTGGTCGAATCTCCGCGAGGGGACGGTAAACTCCTCGTGGAGTGCTTTCGTGTGTTGCTGTACCTTGGCCCGTTGGCAGGCTAGGCAGGAGTTGGCCCAAGTACGCACATCCTTGCGAAGGCCGCGCCAGACGAAGCAGTTGGCTACCAATTTGATGGATGCGCGGGCGCCGGGGTGGGAGAGGTTGTGGAGAATGCCGAATACCCGGCGGCACCAGGACGCTGGGATGACGGGCCGAGGTTGACATAGGGATATGTCGCACTTGACCGTGACTGCGGTCGGGCCACAGGCGACGTCGGCCAGGCGTAGCCCTGGTAGGTTGGTGGGTGCGGAGAGCAGATCAGGGTCGGTGATCTGGTCTGCTGCGAGTTGAGCGTAGTCGACTGCCAGGTGTGCGGCGTGGATGGCGGGGCGGGAGAGGCAGTCGGCTACCACATTGTCTCGGCCGGAGACGTGTTGGATGTCCGTGGTGAACTCGGACACTGCCGCGAGCTGGCATTTGGCTGGGCTGAGGATGAGCCCGTGGTCGCTGAGGCGCCCGAACAGGATGCGAAGGTGTTCGAGGTGTTCCTGCTTGGAGGAACTGGCTACCAGGATGTCGTCCAGGTAGACGAACAGGAACTTTAGGTCCCGAAGGACCGAGTCCATGAGCCGTTGGAATGCCTGGGCCGCGTTTTTGAGGCCGAAGGGCATCCGCAGGAACTCGAACAGGCCGAAGGGGGTGATTACAACCGTCTTGGGGACGTCCGCGGGGTGGACGGGGACTTGGTGGTAGCCGCGCACCAGGTCGACCTTGGAAAAGACTGAGCGGCCGGCCAGTCTAGCCGAGAAGTCCTGAATGTGCGGCACGGGGTACCGATCAGGGGTGGTGGCGTCGTTGAGGCGGCGGTAATCCCCCCAGGGGCGCCAACCTCCACCTGGTTTGGGGGCGATGTGCAGTGGGGAGGCCCAGGGACTGTTGGAGCGGCGGATGATGCCGAGCTGTTCCATGGTGGCAAACTCGGTCCGCGCGATCTCCAGTTTGGTCGGGTCCAGCCTGCAGGCGTGGGCGTGCACTGGGGGGCCGGTGGTGGGGATGAAGTGTTCCACCCCGTGTTTGGCGGCCTCCGCGGAGAAGGTCGGATTGGTAAGTGCCGGGAATGCCGAGTAGTCATCCGTGGCCCGGGCGTGGCACTGTGACGCCATGTCGGCGGGTTGACGGGGGACCATGGCGCCCAGGATGGGGGACATGGTGTTCATGTCCACGAGGCGGTGACGAGGGATGTCTACCAGTAGGCCGTGGGCGCACAGGAAATCTGCGCCGATGAGAGGGGAGAGCACCTTGGCAGTGATGAACTCCCATCGGTAGCGGCGACCAGCGAGGTCGAGGGTGACTGTCCGGGTGCCATACGTCCGGATTTCCGAGCCGTTAGCAGCAGCCAGTGCCGGTCCTCGTTCGCCCTTTTGGATGTCGAGGGAGGAGGCCGGGATGATGCTGTGCTGAGCCCCAGTGTCGCACAGGAACCGGCGGCCGGTTTTGTCATCCGTGACGAACAGCAGGGAGCCCGCGTGGCCCACGGCCATCGCGGGGGCTGGTACGGGGGCGGACTTGAAAGAGCAGGGAGGTGTGCACCGTTGTGCCCTGGCGCCGAACCGTGCGTGGTAGTAACAGTGGCCCGGGTTAGTGGGGCGTGAAGGCCCCGTGGGCCTGGTGGCAGGCCCTTGTGGCCGCGTGGTGGCCGGTGAGGGGCGCGCCCAGGCATTGGCTGCCAGGTCCGGAGTGACGTCGCAGCTGGAGTGAGCGGACAGCAGCTTGTCGGCCTCATCGGCCAGGGCTTCCAGGTTCGTGAGGCCGGACGCCATGATCGCTGGGCAGATGCTGAGAGGGAGCTGGCAGATGAACAGCGTGCGGAAGAGGGATCCGGGTGGGCTCTCGTCGGTGAGGGACAGCATGTGGGAGAGGAGGTCTGACGGTGAGGCATCACCGAGGCCTGGAAGGTCGAGGAGGTGGCAGTTTTGCTGATATGCCGAGGCCGTAAATTTTTTAAGGAGCGCTGTCTTGAGATGTGCGTACTTGCCTTCCTCTGGTGGGTTCTGCAGCGTTGTCCAAACCTTCGAAACTGTGGCGCTACCGAGTGATGTGACGAGATAGTCGTACTTCGTCCCATCTGTGGTGATGCGTTGCAGCCGGAAGCGAGATTCAGCTTGGAGAAACCAGGCTTCGGGCTGGTTTTCCCAAAACTCCGGCAGTTTCACGGAAACTGCGTTCGTGTCCGCCATTGCAGTGCTCGGAATACGTTCTGAGCGTCGGGGTCACCAATGTTGAGGCTGCCGCGAAACACGAATTAAGGCTGAATGCATGTGTGTTAAACAAGAGACTTTTTAATCAACTGCATGGTACAAAATGGCTGAACAGACTGCTCCCAGAATTCTCTGGAAAAATCCTGAGGCCCCGCCCACTCCTGCCTTAAAGGTAAGGTGCCTTAAAAGGAAGGTGCATCGATATGAGGTGAGGTGAGATGAGGAGAAACTTCTTCACTCAGAGGGTAGTAGGTCTGTGGAATTTGCTGCCCCAGGAAGCTGTGGAAGCTACATCATTAAATAAATTTAAAACAGAAATAGACAGTTTCCTAGAAGTAAAGGGAATTAGGGGTTACGGGGAGCGGGCAGGAAATTGGACATGAGGCTGAGTTCGGATCGGTCGAGGCCCTGTGGGTGGCATAGCGGGCCCAGGGGCTGAGTGGCCGGGTCCTGCTCCTACTTCTTGTGTTCTTTAGATTTGAGGTGAGGATCAGATCAGCCATGATCTTATTGAATGGCGGAGCAGGCTCGAAGGGCCGATTGGCCTACTCCTGCTCCTATTTCTTATGTTCTTATGATATATTGTCCACGGATGGAAATGTGGATCATGCCCGTTTAGGTGGCGATCCGCCACAGTGTAGTCATACTGTGACAACAACACTGCCCAACGTTGCATTCTTGATGTGGCCATTGCAGGGATGGCAGATTTGGGCCCCAATATTGCTAGGAGCGGTTTGTGATCGGTTATCAGGGTAAAGTTTCTGCCGATCAGGAACTGTTGGAATTTCTTGATTCCAAACACTATGGCGAGTGCTTCCTTTTCAATTTGCGCGTAGTTTCTTTCGCTCTTTGTGAGGGTTCGCGATTGGTTTCTCTTGGCCATCATCCATTGCGTGGCTTATGATAGCTCCCACACCATAGCTAGAAGCATCACACGCTAACTTAAGCTCACGCTCTGTGTCATAGTGCACAAGTAGAGCATCGCTCGAGAGACTTCTACAAGTGTCGTAAGCTTCCTGTTGCGTTTTGTCCACTTCCACTGGACATCCTTCTTGAGGAGCTTGTGCAATGGGGCCAACATGGTCGCTAACTCAGGTAAGAAACCTGCGTAGTACTGGACCATTCCAAGGAAAGATCTTAACTCAGACACGTTCTGTGGCTTTGGAGCACTGATGACAGCATCAACCTTTTCCTTAACTGGTTGCAAGCCATTTGCATCAACTTTCAGATCAAGGTACACAACCTCGGGCTGCACAAAAGCACATTTGCTCATTTTCAATTTGACATTGTGGGAATTCAACCTTTGAAGCACTAAATCTAACACTTCTAGATTTTATTCCTCTCTGCTTGTTGCAATCCGCACATCGTCTTGATTGCATAAGCAATTTGGAATTCCTTGCAAAATCTTATCCATCGTAGCCTGGAAGATTTTGGGGGAGACTTTACACCATACGACAGCTTGGTGTATGAGTACAGTCCCTTGTGTGTGTTGATGGTGAGACACTGTTGACTCTCTGTCAACATTCAGCTAAGCGTAAGCGTGCGACAGGTCAAGCTTAGAGAAAATCTTTGACCCAGAGAGTGCTGCATACAAATCTTGTGATGTAGGTAGCGGGTACTGCTCATCATCAACTGCTTGGTTGATAGTAACTTTGTAGTCACCGCACAAGCGTACAGTTTTGTCTGCTTTGGACACTAACACAATCGGGGTAGCCCATTCACTTTTGTCAGTTTTTAGAAACATAGGAGCAGGAGTAGGCCATTCGGCCCTTCGAGCCTGCTCTGCCATTCAGTATGATCATGGCTGATCCTCTATCTCAATACCATATTCCCGCTCTCTCCCCATACCCCTTGATGCCTTTTGTGTCTCGAAATCTATCTATCTCCTTCTTAAATATATTCAGTGTCTTGGCCTCCACAGCCTTCTGTTGTCGAAAATTCCACAGGTTCACCACCCTCTGAGTGAAGAAATTTCTCTCATCTCAGTCCTAAATGTCCTACCCTGTATCCTGAGACTGTGACCCCTCGTTCTCGACCCCCCAGCCAGGGGAAACATCCTCCCTGCATCCAGTCTGTCTAGCCCGGTCAGAATTTTATACGTTCCCCTCTCATTCTTCTAAACTCTAGTGAATACAGGCCTAGTCAACCCAATCTCTCCTCATACAACAGTCCTGCCATCCCAGGAATCAGTCTGGTGAACCTTCGCTGCACTCGCTCTATGGCAAGTATATCCTTTCTTAGGAAAGGAGACCAAAACTGCACACAGTACTCCAGGTGTGGTCTCACCAAGGCCCTGTATAACTGTAGTAAGACATCCTTGCTCCTGTACTCAAATCCTCTTGCAATGAAGGCCAACATACCATTTGCCTTCCTAACTGCTTGCTGCACCTGCATGTTTGCTTTCAGTGACTGGTGTACAAGGACACCCAGGTCCCTTTGTACATCAGCATTTCCCAATCTATCACCATTTAAATAATACTCTGCCTTTCTGTTTTTCCTACCGAAGTGGATAACTTCACATTTATCCACGTTATACTGCATCTGCCATGTATTTGCCCACTCACTCAACTTGTCTAAATCGCCTTGAAGCCTCTTTGCATCCTCCTCACAACTCACAATCCCACCTAGTTTCGTGTTGTCAGCAAACTTGGAAATATTATATTTGGTTTCCTCATCCAAATCATTGATATATATTGTGAATAGCTGGGGCCCAAGGACTGATCCCTGCGGTATCCCACTAGTCACCGCCTGCCACCCCGAAAAAGACCCATTTATTCCTACTCTCTGTTTCCTGTCTGTTAACCAATTTTCAATCCATGCCAGTATATTACCCCCAATCCCATGTGCTTTAATTTTGCACACTAACCTCTTATGTGGGACTTTATCAAAGGCCTTCTGAAAATCTAAATACACTACATCCACTGGTTCTACGTTCTCTCTGAGTTTCGCTAGCTCTTCCTCCACCTGACTTTTCAACGCATAGGGGACTGGCCTTGCCTTACAATAGACAGGCTTCGCTTTGGACTTTGATGCGGATATGCGCGTCATACCCAGTGATGCCCTCATAACTGTCTGTGAACATGCTTTCGTACTCGTTCAGCATTGTGTCGAGTCGCTTCTTTGAAGTATCTACACTGAAGATGTTTTTCCAGTCTAGTTTTAACTTTCTCAACCAGTCTTTGCCCATGAGGGTTGGCCTGTTGTTATTGCTCGCTACAATAATAGGCAGCTTTACTGACTGGCCATTGTGTTGAACTGTACATTCCATTTGTCCACATGTCTCTAGGATTTCTCCGGAGTAGGTTTGAACTACAGTACACTTTGTAAGTGGTATTTGATTAAACTTACTCTCATATGTGTCCTTACTCATGATAGTGCAGTCTGCCGCCGTGTCGATATACATATGATATATTATACACATATCATATTGGTCATTGATCAAACGTTTTGTACGGAAGTCTTTCTCACGACTGCTGGTGTTGCCGCTAGTGGCATAGATACTGTAGATGCCTAGTTCATCAACATCAGGTGTGTTCACTTCAATATTGTGAACTCCTCCCTTTTGTTGTCGCTGCTTTGCATTGTCACTAGAATGGTTCTTACTTCCTGCTTCAGATCTAGCTCTGCAAGCTGTTGAAATATGGCCTTGCTTCTGGCAGTGAAAACACTTTGCATTTCTGTATTGGCAGGACTGTGGTGAGTGATTTCCATTGCAGCGATAACAATTCACTGAACTGCTCTCACCGACATGCTTTTGACCCAGTCTCACAGCTTTAGGTTTGACGGTGGCTTTGTGACTGTTGACCTCAGCTGCACTAGTCACTTGAGTTGGACAGAGCTCCCCAGCATTCTTAGACACCATCTCCACAGATAGGGCAATTTTGCATGCTGTGTCAAACGTTAGGTTCGGAGTGTTCAGTAACATAGAAACATAGAATCTAGGAGCAGGAGTAGGCCATTCGGCCCGTCGAGCCTGCTCCACCATTCAATACGATCATGGCTGATCATCCAAATCCAGTACCCTGTCCCTGCTTTAATCCCCACAGTACACATATCCCACCCTACCCCCGTAACCCCACGTATTTAATTCCCCCTAACATATCCCATCCTATCCCCATAACCCCACATATTTAATCCCCCCCTAACACTAAGGGTCAATTTATCATAGCCAAATCACCTAACCCGCACATTTTTGGACTGTGTGCGCTCATCCACCAGTCCACACACAAACTTATCTCACAATGCACGATCCAAAAATGTGCCGAACTTACAATGCAAAGACAGGTTCTTAAGAGCTACAATGTACTCACTGATGGTTTCACTTTGTTTTTGGTGCCAAACTTATAACTCTCTACTATTTCTAATGGCTTTGGGTCAAAATGGTCCTCGAGTTTCTCGACAATGTCTTCAAACAACGCATCCCACACTAAAAGGTTTGTGAATGTTCCGTAGACATCTGGCCATATCTCCATTAGAAAAATTGTTTTTTTCCGTTCACAAATTATATTATTTTGAGCTTGAACATTCTCATCTGCACCTTCGGTCTCAATAATGTTATTGGCCTTAAAAAGATCTCCATCCGCTCAATGTAAGAACTGAATGGTTCGTGAGCTGGCTGATACATGCCAAGGCTTCCGATGAATCCCATAGGAGTGGCCATGATTGCCCTGATCCCATCGAACAGTGACTCAGCACGCTGCTTGTGTACCTGTGAGAATCAACGCCACTGTTGCGGTGTATACGTACACACGAAGGCGAAGCACAAACGATTCTGCATCAGCATTAACAGTAAAACATCGCAAAAAATTCAGTTTAGGTGTCACAAATTCACCTTAAATTTTTCCACTCGAAGGTTGAACACTGAGTCCTTCCATGATCCCTAAAAATAGCTTTGGGATCCCATTCTCGTCGCCAAAATGTAATATATGTGGGTAGAACAAATGAAGAACAGAGACACCAGTTGCTAGTCCATGAGCTTGCTTTACTAGGCCAGAGCAAACTGAGCATGCTCATACTAAACCATGTGACAAACCATGTGATAATACATTACAATGGTGGCTTTCAGGCAGATAAGAGCCTGGGCAATTTTAATTGCCCACCCGCCAGGTTTCTGCTGATTGGGTAGGATTAAACTCGCCCCCGTTGGGCCTGGATTTAAGGCCTTTTCCCTAACCCCATCAATCTTGCATTTCTCAAGAGTTTTTTTTCTCTCACAAATGTGGAGATGTGACATCTTTATGTTCCATTAGGTGTTACCTAAGTGGTTTGAGTTAGAAATAATGCTTTCTCATACAATTATAGAATGTCTGTAGTAGATCTTCCTGGTGTAATTAACTTAGAGGTTTTATGACCTCATTAGCTGGGAACTTTCTTGGTTTGAACTAGCTGAGTGCTTGTATTAGTCAAAAGCCTTTTCCCAGTATTCAATTCAACACCTGAACTCCATTTTGTGTGGTCAGTTTTAAGCCAAAACTCCACTTTAGACACATTTTCTCGATGGCAGTTTTCAGGGTTCTGTTGCTACAGTATCATTTAGTGGATTGGCTGCAGTGAAAAAAAAAGTTCCATGATCTCATTAGGGTCGCCAATGTAGGAAAGGCCATGATAACCTTATATTAATGCTGTTAATCAAGCACACATGGCACCTGGGGTTACTTTTCACCTCCTGCAGACTATTGTGCAAGAGCATACATTTCACAGCAGGACTTGTGTAACACACACCAGTCTGCACTATCCGAGTACTTGTGTAACACACACCAGTCTGCATTATCCGAGTACTTGTGTAACACACACCAGTCTGCACTATCCGAGTACTTGTGTAACACACACCAGTCTGCACTCTCTCAGTACTTGTGTAACACACACCAGTCTGCACTATCTGAGTACTTGTGTAACACACACCAGTCTGCATTATCCGAGTACTTGTGTAACACACACCAGTCTGCACTATTCGAGTACGTGTGTAACACACACCAGTCTGCACTATCCGAGTACTTGTGTAACACACACCAGTCTGCATTATCCGAGTACTTGTGTAACACACACCAGTCTGCACTCTCTCAGTACTTGTGTAACACACACCAGTCTGCACTGTCGGAGTACTTGTGTAACACACACCAGTCTGCACTATCCGAGTACTTGTGTAACACACACCAGTCTGCACTATCCGAGTAATTGTGTAACACACACCAGTCTGCACTATCCGAGTACTTGTTTAACACACGCCAGTCTGCATTAGCCGAAGACTTGTGTAACACACACTAGTCTGCACTATCCGAGTACTTGTGTAACACACACCAGTCTGCACTATCCGAGTACTTGTGTAACACACACCAGTCTGCACTATCGGAGTACTTGTGCAACACACACCAGTCTGCACTATCCGAGTACTTGTGTAACACACACCAGTCTGCACTATCCGAGTACTTGTGTAACACACACCAGTCTGCACTATCCGAGTACTTGTGTAACACACACCAGTCTGCACTATCCGAGTACGTGTGTAACACACACCAGTCTGCACTATTCGAGTACGTGTGTAACACACGCCAGTCTGCACTCTCCGAGTACTTGTGTAACACACACCAGTCTGCACTATCCGAGTACTTGTGTAACACACTCCAGTCTGCACTATTCGAGTGCTCGTGTAAGACACACCAGTCTGCACTATTCGAGTACTTGTGTAACACACACCAGTCTGCACTAGCGGAGTACTTTTGCAACACACCAGTCTGCACTATCCGAGTACTTGTGTAACACACACCAGTCTGCACTATCCAAGTACATGTGTAACACACACCAGTCTGCACGATCCCAGTACTTGTGTAACACACACCAGTTTGCACTATCGAGTACTTGTGTAACACACACTAGTCTGCACTATCGGAGTACTTGTGTAACACACACCAGTCTACACTATCCGAGTACTTGTGTAACACACACCAGTCTGCACTGAGTACTTGTGTAACACACACCAGTCTGCACTATTCGAGTACGTGTGTAACACACAAAACTCTGCACTATCCGAGTACTTGTGTAACACACACCAGTCTGCACTATCCAAGTACTTGTGTAACACACACCAGTCTGCACTATCCGAGTACTTATGTAACACACACCAGTTTGCACTATTCGAGTACTTGTGTAACACACACCAGTCTGCAGTGAGTACTTGTGTAACACACACCAGTCTGCACTATCCGAGTACGTGTGTAACACACACCAGTCTGCACTATCCAAGTATTTGTGTAACACACACAATTCTGCACTATTCGAGCACTTGTGTAACACACACCAGTCTGCACTGTCGGAGTACTTGTGTAACACACACAATTCTGCACTATTCGAGTACTTGTGTAACACACACCAGTCTGAACATTCCAAGTACTTGTGTAGCACACACCAGTCTGCACTATCGGAGTACTTGTGTAACACACACCAGTCTGCACTATCCGAGTACTTGTGTAACACACACTAGTCTGCACTATCCGAGTACTTGTGTAACACACACCAGTCTGCACTATCCAAGTCCTTGTGTAACACACACCAGTCTGCACTATCCGAGTACTTGTGTAACACACACCAGTCTGCACTATCCGAGTACTTGTGTAACACACACCAGTCTGCACTATCCGAGTACTTGTGTAACACACACCAGTCTGAACATTCCAAGAACTTGTGTAGAACACACCAGTCTGCACTATCGGAGTACTTGTGTAACACACACCAGTCTGCACTATCTGAGTGCTTGTGTAACACACACCAGTCTGCACTATCCGAGTACTTGTGTAACACACACCATCACTCTGAATTACCATCAATTTTAAAGGGGTTGCAGGGACAGAGAGACCTCGGGGTGTACATACACAGATATTTGAAGGTGGCAAGACAAGTTGAGAAGGCTGTTAAAAAGGCATACAGAATCCTGGGCTTTATAAACAGAGGCAAAGAGTAGAAAAGCAAATAAGTTTAAATCACTGGCTCGGCCTCAGCTGGAGTATTGTGGCTAATTCTGGGCACCACACTTTAGGAAGGATGTCAATGGCCTTGGAGAGGAGTCACAGGAGATTGACTAGAATGGTACCAAGGATGCGGGAATTTAGTGATGTGGAGAGACTAAAGCTGGGATTGTTGTCCTTGGAGCAGAGAAGTTTAAGTGGATAATTTATAGAGGTGTTCAAAATCATGAAGGGTTTTGATAGAGTAAATAGAGAGAAATTGTTTCCAGTGGCAGAAGGGTCGATAACCAGAGGACACAGATTTAAGGTAATTGGCAAAAGAAGCAGAGGTGACATGCGGAATAAAAATGTACGCAACGAGTTATGATGATCTGGAATGCACTACCTGAAAGGCTGGTGGAAGCAGATTCAATGATAACGTTCAAAAGGGAATAGGATTTCTACTTAAAAAGGAAAAATGTGCAGGGCCATGGGGAAAGAGCGGGGGAGTTGGACTAATTGGATCGCTCTTTCAAAGAGCCGGCACAGGCACGATGGGCCGAATTGCCTCCTTCTGTGCTGTAAGATTCTATGATCACTCTGCACTATTAGAGTACTTGTGTAATACACAACAACAACAACTAGCATTTATATAGTGCCGTAAAACGTTCCAAGGCACTTCACAAGAGCATTATCAATCAAAATGTGACACCATGGGACAGGAGGAGATAGCGGGACAGATGACCAAAACTTTGATTAAAAAGGTAGGTTTTAAGGAGCATCTTAAAGGAGGAGAGAGAGGGGGAGAGATTTAGGGAGGGAATTCCAGAGCTTTGGTCCTCGGCAGCTTAAGGCCCGGCCGCCAATGGTGGGGCGATTAAACTCGGGAATCCACAGGATGCCAGAATTGGAGGAGTGCAGAGATCTCGACAGGCTTGTAGGGCTGGAGGAGGTTACAGAGATAGGGAGGGGCGAGGCCATGGAGGAATTTGAAAACAAGGATGAGAATTTTAAAATTGAGGTATTGCCAGACCGGGAGCCAATGTAGGTCAGCGAGCACGGGGTGATGGGTGAAAAGGGAACTGGTGTGAGTTAAGATACGGGCAGCAGAGTTTTAGATGAGCTCAAGTTTATGTCCGGTGGAAGGTGCGAGGCCGGCCAGGAGACCATTGGAATAGTCAAGTCTAGAGGTAACAAAAGCATTGATGAGGGTTTCAGCAGCAGATGATCCAAGGCAGGGGCGGAGTTACAGAGCTGGAAGTAGGCAGTCTTGGTGGTGGAGCGGATATGTGGTCGGAAGCTCATCTCGGGGTCAAACAGGTAGTGAACCATCTGGCTCAGCTTCAGACAGTTGCCAGGGAAGGAAATGGTGGCTAGGGAATGGAGTTTGTGGCGGGGCCCGAAGACAATGGCTTCAGTCTTCCCAATATTTAGTTGGAGAAAATTTCTGCTCATCCAATACTGGATGTCGGACAAGCAGTGTGATGAATCAGAGACAGTGGAGCGGTCCAAAGAGGTGGTGGTGAGATAGAGCTGAGTGTCGCCAGTGTATATGTGTAACCTGACATTGTGTTTTCGGATGATGTCGCCGAGGGGCAACATGTAGATGTGAAATAGAAGGGGGCCAAGGATAAATCCTTGGGGGGCCACCAGAGGTAACGGTGTAGGAGCGGGAAGAGAAGCCGTTGCAGGTGATCACTAGCTATGATACAATAGATAAGAATGGAACCAGGCAAGGGCAGTTCCACCCAGCTGGATGACGGAGGAGAGGCGTTGGAGCAGGATGGTGCGGTCAACTTTGTCGAAGGCTGCAGACATGTCGAGAAGGATGAGGAGGGATAGTTTACCACGGTCACAGTCACACAGAATGCCATTTGTGACTTTGATGAGGGCAGTTTCCGTACTGTGGCGGAAACTCCATTGGAGGGAATTGAACATGAAATTGCAGGAAAGACGAGCACAAATTTGGGATGCGATAACACGTTCAAGGACTTTGGAGAGGAAAGGGAGGTTGGAGATGGGGCGGGAGTTTGCAAGGACAGAGGGGTCAAGGGCTATGTTCCCTGTAATTTTTTTTGGCCCAGCGCGGTGAAAAGCCGGCTGCGTGGGTTCCCTAGAGCAGTGCGCGGTCACAAACCTCACAGGAAACACTGGTCAAGCAATGGTTTTTTTTTAAAGAGAGGGGTGATGACGGCAGATTTGAAGGGGAAGGGGACAGTACCCGAGGAGAGGGAACCGTTAACAATATCAGCTAATGTGGGGGCCAGGAAGGGAAGTTGGGTGGTTAACAGTTTGGTGGGAATAGGATCGAGAGAGCAAGAAGTGGGTCTCATAGACAAGATGAGCTCGGAAAGAGCACGATGGGAGACGGTATAGAATCTAGAGAAAGATGTGAGTTCAGGGCTAGGGCAGCGGGGAACATTAGGGGAAGTTTGGCCCGGTGGGCTAGGGGAAGGGAGGGAAGCGGCAGAAGCAGCTGAACGGATGGTCTCAATCTTAGTGACAAAAAAGTCCATGAGCTCCTCACACTTGTTGGAGGTGAGGGTGGAGGAGGCAGGGGAGAGGTTTAAGAAGACTTGTTCTCTACCGCCCACCTAAGCACCACGCCAAGTTTCTCACAGATATATTCTCTGCTTTCCTCCCTCTGCCTCTGCACCGAGCGACTTCTCATCCTCAGTGATTTCAACCTCCATCTCAACTCATCATGCTCTCTCTCCTCAGGGTTCACTACCCTCCTTTCCTCCCTAAATCTCTCCCTCCATGTAAACGTATCTTTGCATTTCAGGATGATCTTTGAATAGTGAGCTGTTTTGGCCAAGGAGAGCAGGACCAGGTAGTGCATTATGTGGTCCAGCCAGATCTGGCAATGGATGGTTAAACCAGTTGTCCGCCATAGATATACAAGTTTGCATCCCTCGGACTTAAGGGAGCGGAGATGAGGGCCATACTAAAGGGAATGACTGGGTTAAGAGAGAGCAATGGTTTTAATAGGGGCAAGTGCATCAAAGGTGGAGGAGAGGGTGTGATTGAGCAGATCGGTAGCTGCAGAAATGTCATGATGGAGGGCCAAAGGCTAGACAGTTGGGAATTTGAAAGTGCAGCGGTAAGTGACTTGAGGGAGAGTTTATTCCAGGGGCAAACACAGAAGGAAGTGGGGTTGGGAGGGGGAAGTGGGATGTGGGTGGAGAGCGATACAAGGAAGTGATTAGCGATGGCCTTATCTGTGATAAACACGATGGGAGTGGAGAGGCTACATGAGATGGCAAGATCGAGGGGGTGGCTGTGAATATGGGTTGGGGAGTTTACATAGAGGGAGAGACTTAGGGAGGAAAGGAGGGTAATGAACTCAGAGGAGAGAGGGTATGATGAGTTGAGATGGAGGTTAAAATCACCGAGGATGAGAAGTCGCTCGGTGCAGAGGGAGGAGAACTGTGAAGATATCTCGGTGATAAAATTATAATGGTACTTGGGTGGGCGGTGGAGAACAAAGATTTTAAATGAGAGGCATGAGGGGTGGAACAAGCTGAAATGCTCAAAGGAGGAGAAGTTGCCAGAGGAGTATTGAGAGAGACCAAGGTGTGATTTAGAGATAAGAGCTATACCGCACCGCGGTGGCTTGAGTGGTGCGAGTGGTGGAAGGTAGAGCCAGGTGGGGAAGCTTCATTAAGGGGAAAGGTGTCATCACCCCTCAGCTAGATCTCCGACAAGGTCATGATGTCATTGTGATCATCCACAATAAGCACATTCTACACATCGCTCAACACTATCTGAATACTTGTGTAGCACACACCATCACCTGCACTCACTTCTACCGGTACCACCATTAATATTCTGACCTGGGTAACCTGCACATATTCTACCAGTACAGGTGTACCTTGATCACAGTATTAATGTGTCACTCACATTCAGAAATACAGGAAGCAGACTTCTCATATTCACTATTTCTAAAGTAGCAGGAACATATGGCCCATCAAGCTTACTTTGCTTAAGGGAAGTCAACAACCCATCTGAGATTAAAAGCCTAAAGCACTTCACTAGAAATAGTGATCAGAAGAAATCTTCTTGCTATGTTTACAGTGTCGCTTACACTACTAACCAGAGTCGATGCACAACCTGGAGATGGGATTCTGTGCAAATACGTGTGCAGACCAGCTTGAAGCACTGAGGTGTCGATGCGCCCCCCACCCTGCGCTGACAGATTAAGGCAGTGATGCTCAGTGAAGGCAGGTAAGGTGTTCCAGGTAGGTCCCTCACTCACAGCTTTGAGAAAATACTTCTGCATAAATGGCCCAGGAAATTTCCATAGCATAGATAAAAAAGATTGATTCCAGACCAAACAAGGACATTGTAAACACCACATTACTATTTACTGGTTCTATTCCTGCAGGAAACAATCGCTTAGATTGTTTTTATCTGCAAATGAATCTGAACAGAAACATTGCTGGAAATTTGTTTTTTGTTTTACAACTTTTACCACACCTCAGATTAACTAACAACTACCAAGCAACATTAAAATGTGTAGAACTGTTGAATCAGTACTGCTCCATGTTGAACACCATTTGGAAGAAGCACTGAGAGTAGCAAGGGCACAGAATGTACTCTGGGTGGGGGACTTCAATGTCCATCATCAAGAGTGGCTCGGTAGCACCACCACTGACCGAGCTGGCCGAGTCCTGAAGGGCATAACTGCCAGTCTGGGCCTGCGACAGGTGGTGAGAGAACCAACACGAGGGAAAAACCTACTTGACCTCGTCCTCACCAATCTACCTGTCGCAGATGCACCTGTCCATGACAGTATTGGTAGCAGTGACCACCGCACAGTCATTGTGGAGACGAAGTCCCGCCTTCACACTGAGGACACCCTCCATCGTGTTGTGTGGCACTACCACCGTGCTAAATGGGATAGATTCAGAACAGATCTAACAGCTCAAAACTGGGCATCCATGAGGCACTGTGGGCCATCAGCAGCAGCAGAATTGTATTCCACCACAATCTGTAACCTCATGGCCCGGCAAATCTTTCACCCTACCATTACCATCAAGCCAGGGGACCAACCCTGGTTCAATAAGGAGTGTAGAAGAGCATGCCAGGAGCAGCACCAGGCATACCTAAAAATGAGGTGCCAACCTGGGGAAGCTGCAACACAGGACTACATGCATTCTAAAAAATGGAAGCAGCATGCTATAGACAGGGCTAAGCGATTCCACAATCAACGGATCAGATCAAAGCTCTGCAGTCCTGCCACATCCAGTCGTGAATGGTAGTGGACCATTAAACAACTAACAGGAGGAGGAGGCTCCATGAATATCCCCATCTTCAATGATGGTGGAGCCCAGCACGTGAGTGCAAAAGACAAGACTGAAGCGTTTGCAACCATCTTCAGCCAGAAGTGTTTGCAACCATCTTCAGCCAGAAGTGCCAAGTGGATGATCCATATCAGCCTACTCCTGAGGTCCCCACCATCGCAGGAGCCAGTCTTCAGCCAATTCGATTCACTCCACGTGATATCAAGAAACGGCTGAGCGCACTGGATAAAGCAAAGGCTATGGGCCCCGACAACATCCCGGCTACCGTGCTGAAGACTTGTGCTACAGAACTAGCCGTGCCTCTAGCCAAGCTGCTCCAGTACAGCTACAACACTGGCATCTATCCGACAATGTGGAAAACTGCCCAGGTATGTCCTGTCCGCAAAAAGCAGGACAAATCCAACCCGGCCAATTACCGCCCCATCAGTCTACTCTCAATCATCAGCAAAGTGATGGAAGGTGTCATCGACAGTGCTATCAAGCGGCACTTACTTACCAGTAACCTGCTCACTGATGCCCAGTTTGGGTTCCGCCAGGACCACTCGGCTCCCGACCTCATTACAGCCTTGGTCCAAACATGGACAAAGGAGCTGAATTCCAGAGGTGAGGTGGGAGTGACTGCCCTTGACATCAAGGCAGCATTTGACCGAGTGTGGCATCAAGGAGCTCTAGTAAAACTGAAGTCAATGGGAATCAGGGGGAAAACGCTCCACTGGCTGGAGTCATACCTAGCACAAAGGAAGATGGTTGTGGTGATTGAAGGTCAATCATCACAGCCCCCGGACATCGCTGCAGGAGTTCCTCAGGGCAGTGTCCTAGGCCCAACCATCTTCAGCTGCTTCATCAATGACCTTCCCTCCAACATAAGGTCAGAAATAGGGATGTTCGCTGATGACTGCACAGTGTTCAGCGCCATTCAAAACTCCTCAGTCCATGCTTGCATGCAACAAGACCTGGACAATGTTCAGGCTTGGGCTAATAAGTGGCAGGTAACATTCGCGCCACAGAAGTGCCAGGCAATAACTATCTCCAACAAGCGAGAGTCTAACCACCTCCCCTTGACATTCAACGATATTACCATCGCTGAGTCCCCCACCATCAACATCCTGGGGGGTCAACATTGACCAGAAACTGAACTGAACCAGCCACATAATTACTGTGGCAACAAGAGCAGGTCAGAGGCTAGGTATTCTGTGGCGAGTGTCTCACCTCCTGACTCCCCAAAGCCTTTCCACCATCTACAAGGCACAAGTAAGGAGTGTGATGGAATACTCTCCACTTGCCTGGATGAGTGCAGCTCCAACAATACTCAAGAAGCTCGACTCCATCCAGGACAAAGCAACCTGCTTGATTGGCACCCCATCCACCACCTTAAACATTCACTCCCTCCACCACCGGCGTACCGTGGCTGCAGTGTGTACCATCTACAAGATGCACTGCAGCAACTTGCCAAGGCTTCTTCGGCAGCACCTCCCAAACCCGAGACCTCTTCCACCTAGAAGGACAAGGGTAGCAGGCGCATGGGAACACCACCACCTCCAAGTTCCCCTCCAAGTCACACACCATCCTGACTTAGAAGTATTTTGCCGATCCTTCATCGTCGCTGGGTGAAAATCCTGGAAATCCCTCCCTAACAGCACTGTGGGAGTACCATCACCACATGGACTGCAGCGGTTCAAGAAGGTGGCTCACTACCACCTTCTCAAGGGCAATTAGGGATGGGCAATAAATGCTGGCCTTGCCAGCGACGCCCACATCCCATAAACGAATAAAAAAAAACTGGACTGTCTTGTGTGAATTGAGGCAATTTATACGTGGAAACGATACGGAGTGTCTGCTGCAGTCATGCTGCAGAGCCAGTGTCCCTGGTGCTCTACCTCCAGTCCTTGGGTTCTACTCAACCCTCCACTGGTGAACCTTCCCAATATTAACAGGAACCTCCAATCACATCCCTTGCCTGAGCCACTACCATCTTCTCATAGCTCTGCCTGTGGCCATCCCCTCCACTCATCGCTTATTCCACTCCCAGTAGTGGGGTATTTCTACCCTGAAGATAGCTGAAGGTTTCAGAGGCCCATTAGCACGGTGTCTTTCCAGGTACGTTTGGCAGGAAGAAAAAAAGTGACAGTAAACAACAGACAAACCTGTCAGTAATTTAAAACAATCTGTAAGTATTTTGGGAATTGGATGTCGTGAGGGTTCAATATTTAATGAAAAAGAAAAACTTGCATTTATGTAGCGCCTTTCACAACCTCAGGACTTTACAGCTAAATATTGGTCAGGTCATTTTGTCCTTTGAAACATTGTCCTTTCATTTCTGAGTGAAAAAGTCTTCCATTCCCCAGCACTAACATCTCTCACTTTGATGCCAAATATATTCATAATGGCCCAGAAATTGATCTCGCTCTGTTCCCGCGGGGGTAAGCCTTTCCCGCGATGTCTCACCTCGCTTATGCTTTTTCTGATCCAGCTCGCACGAAATTGATGTTCCAGACATCAGCTGTGCTGGGCTTGCGTATCCCAGCGGCGTAGTTAATTCGTGCGAGCTGTGGGATCACGTGACTCAGTTAGAGCCAATGGCAGCACACCATCTTCCATTCATAAGTCTCACAGCATGGCTGAGAGACTTATGAATCTTACACCCCCCCCAAAATAACAGCTAAACCTCAATTAAATTTAAAAAAAAAACCATCACATTAATAAAATAAGTATAGTTAATTAAATTAACCATTTTAAATAAAAAATTAAATTTTTGAAAAAATTTAAAATCTTTTAAAAAGTTATAAAAATAAACTTACCTGTCTTTAAAGTCTATAAAAAAGATATACCTGTAAAAAAAAATTCAAAAAAATACTTAATTCACTACTTACCTTCTTAAAAGCGGGTCTTACTCCTCCTTTTTACATTTCCAAAATCTTCAGTACTTACCTGCGCGTCCAAAGCATGAAGTGCACAGCGTGCGCGCAGCCTGTAGCGCGCACGCGATGCACTCCGGCCCCGCCCCCTTTTCGGAAGAGCAATTGCCGGTTTTCAGCGCATGCGCAGGGCATGCAGAAAACCGGCAATTGGAGTGGGAATACGCGAGAGTATGCAGTGCGTACTCTCGCGTCCCGGGATCAATTTTCGGCCTAATAGAATTTTTCAATACTTGGACCAGGCTAGTATATAATCACCGACTCCCACAGCTACCTGGACTACACTTCCTCCTACCCTGATTCCTGTAAGTACTCTGTTCCATTCGCCCAGTTTCTCCGTCACATCTGTTCTGATGATGCCACCTTCCATACTAGTGCTTCCGATAGGTCTTCCTTTTCCTCAACCGAGGATTCCCCTCTACCGTGGTTGACACGGCCCTCGACCGTGACTGTCTCATTTCCCACACTTCGGCTCTCACCTCTTCCCCTCCCTCCCAGAGCCACCATAGGGTTCCCCCCTAGTCCTCACCTTCTACCCCACCAGCCTCCACATTCAACGGATCATCCTCCACCATTTCCGCCACCTCCAGCGTGATCCCACCACCAAACACATCTTCCCCTCCCCTTTCAGCGTTTCAAAGGCACCTTTCTCTCCGCGACACCCTGGTCCACTCTTCAATCACCCCAACACCCCCTCCCCTTCCCACAGCTTCTTCCCGTGCAAATGCAGGAGATGCAACACCTGCCCTTTTACCTCCTCCCTTCCCACCGTCCAGGGCCCCAAACACTCCTTCCAGGTGAAACAGCGATTTATTTGGACTTCTTTCAATTTAGTATACTGTATTCGCTGCTCACGATGCGGTCTCCTCTACATTGGGGAGACCAAATGCAGATTGGGTGACTGCTTTGTGGAACACCTCCGGTCAGTCCGTAAGCGTGACCCCGAGCTTCCGGTCGCCTGACATTTTAATTCTCCCCTCCACTCCCACTCTGTCCTCGGCCTCCTACACTGTTCCAATGAAGCTCAACGTAAGCCTGAGTGACAGCACCTCATCTTTCGATTAGGCACTTTACAGCCTTCCGGTTCAACAATTTCAGATCATAACTGCTCCCATTTTTTCGGACAGCAGCTGTTGGTTATGTTTCTGCTATTCCCATTTACATCTCCTCTAGACCCATCTTTTATTTCTTTACTTGCCCCATTACCACCCCCTTTTGCCTTGCACCATCATCCCTTTTGTCATTTAATCTCTCCTACCTCCCACCCTATCACAGACCTTCCCTTTTGTTCATTCTTTCCCTCCCCCCTTTCTCTGCCTCTGTACTTGCTTAAAACCTGTTACATCTCCAACTTTTTCTAGTTCTGACGAAGGGTCATCGACCTGAAACGCTAACTCTGTTTCTCTCTCCACAGATGCTGCCTGACCTGCTGAGTATTTCCAGCATTTTCTGTTTCTATTTCAGTTTTCCAGCATCCGCAGTATTTTGCTTTTGTATTCGTGTACAATCAACTTTTCATTAAGATCAGAAGAGCCTTTTTCAAACCAAGCTTAAAGAGTTTACCTTCGAACCATTAGCTGAAAGAAACTGATCAGGCAGCTGAGCACAGAGCACCCCCGAGCAGCCATCGGCCTACGTGTGAACTAAGTGTTAACGTTTCCGCAATCCTGTGCCAAGCTGCTGTCATGAGGAGTCTGAGCATGAGGAGTCTGAGCAGGAAGTTCTACTGAGTCACTGCAAAGATCCAGATGGTCCTCCCACTCGACAAGGGGAAAACCATGAAAAACAGCTCCACAAGCAGAGTGCCTGTGACTTACCGCTGAAGATCTTAAGACAAGTCAAGGATGAGAAAAACCCATTTGTTTCATCGAAGCACATCGCTTTAGTACATTAACTCTTGTGTCATGGCATCTCATCGTACTTTGAATAATTCCAGTGTTCATGCCTATATTTCCTTGTTTGTAGGTTATTCAAAATGTTTATTAATCTTTGATATCTGTTCCAAGTTTACTTTTTCACTAATTTCCAGTTATGCTTTCTGGTCCTTCATTGGGCTTGTATTCGCTAGAGTTTAGAAGAATGAGAGGGGATCTCATTGAAACTTATAAAATTCTAACAGGACTAGACAGACTAGATGCAGGAAGGGTGTTCCCGATGGCGGGGGAGTCCAGAACCAGGGGTCACAGTCTAAGGATAAGGGGTAAGCCATTTAGGACTGAGATGAGGAGGAATTTCTTCACCCAGAGAGTGGTGAACCTGTGGAATTCTCCACCACAGAAGGAGTTAGATATATTTCTTAAGGCTAAAGGGATCAAGGGATATGGGGAGAAAGCAGGGTACTGAATTTGGATGATCAGCCATGGTCTCATTAAATGGCGGGGCAGGCTCGAGGGGCCGAATGGCCTACTCCTGCTCCTATCTTTCTATGTTTCTATGTCCTACTTTTCTGATGCACTTTGAAAAAAATGTAAAATTCAATATTGTACATATTTCAATGAGGTCCCCCCTTAATCATGTTCTTTCTAGGCTGCAAGGTTTAAGTTGCTTTCACCTTTTGTTACTGCTGTAGATATTTCACTCCACCAGGAAAAACACAACCACTCTATTTCCCCTGTTCCTCCCACCATGCCAATCTCTCCCGTTTTTGAGACCTACATCTCCTCTTCTCTGCATAATGGTCAGTGATTATCAGCTGTAACACACCAGCCCCGGGATTCAAACACATGCGACTGGCTGCTGCTGGAGTTGAAATTGATTAAAACAATCCAACTTTGTCCTCTCTGGGGATAGCTCAGAGCCGCACAGTAACTCCAAGCCTCAATTAGCAGAAACTGGTCCCCTATTGGGATTCTTGTGTCCCCAGTTTGGAATAATTGGACAATAACAATTGCGTAAAGCAGAGTTCTGGATCCGAATCCTCACTTGAGATCAAGGCCAGTGCAACCACAGATTAGCCACCGAACAAAAATACATCTTCATTCCTCTCACCCTATCCTCACCACTGCCTAAGGTGTTATATTGGGCTTTGGTGAGACCACAACTGGAGTATTGTGTATAGTTTTGGTCTCCTTACCTAAGGAAGGATATACTTGCCTTTGAGGGAGTGCAACGAAGGTTCACCAAACTGATTCCTGGGATGAGAGGGTTGTCCTATGAAGAGAGATTGAGTAGTCTAGGCCTATATTCCCTAGAGTTTAGAAGAATGAAAGGTGATCTCATTGAAACGTGTAAAATTCTTAAGGGGCTTGACAGGGTAGATGCTGAGAGGATGTTTCCCCTGGCTGGGGAGTCTAGAACTAGGGGTCACAGTCTCAGAATAAGGGGTCCGTCATTTAGGACTGAGAAATGGAGATATTTCTTCACTCAACAGGTTGTGAATCTTTGGAATTCTCTGCCCCAGAGGGCTGTGGAGGCTCAGTTGTTGAGTATATTCAAGACAGAGATCGATAGATTTTTGGATACTAAGGAAACCAAGGGATATGGGGATAGGTGGAGTTGAGGTAGAAGATCAGCCATGATCTTATTGAATGGCGGAGCAGGCTCAAAGGGCCAAATGGCCTACTCCTGCTCCTATTCCTTATGTTCCTTAGCACCATTATTTTCAACACTACCATACTCAGATTATCAATAGTCTGATCAGGGATAGAAACTGGTCTCCCAAGGAATATCAGCAAATAGCTTTCATGCATGGTGCCTGTGACCTCTGTGTGTGTTACACCAGGAGTGGGTGGCCTCAGTTTATCTCTCTGTAACTGGCACTTTCTCAGCTCCTGTGGCCTGGTTCTGCATATCTGGAAAACCAGAAGCTATTGAAACTTCAAGAGTAATTGCAGAACAGGAACTTTTACTGTGCATAGAGGCAACAACACATGACTGGTGCTGGCAACAGCAGAACAAGCTAAGGATGTACGATAGCAAAATACTGCGGATGCTGGAAATCCGAAATAACAACAGAAAACGCTGGAAAAACTCAGCAGGCCAGGCAGCATCCATGAGGAGAGAAACAGAATTAACGTTTCAGGTCGAAGACCTTTCGTCAGAACTGGAAAAAAGCAGGAAATGAAATAAAATGCTAAAAGCTAAGGATGTAGCTCACAGCAAAAACTCTTTTTCTAAATCTCGGGATGTGGTTGTCGCTGGCAAGGCCAGCATTTATTGCCCATCCCTAATTGCCCTTGAGAAGGTGGTGGTGAGCCACCTTCTTGAACCGCTGCAGTCCATGTGGTGAAGGAACAGGTGCTCCCACAGTGCTGTTAGGGAGGGAGTTCCAGGATTTTGACCCAGCGACGATGAAGGATTGGTGATATATTTCCAAGTCAGGATGGTGTGTGACTTGGAGGGGAACTTGGAGGTGGTGGTGTTCCCATGTGCCTGCTGCCCTTGTCCTTCTAGGTGGTGGAGGCCGTGGGTTTGGGAGGTGCTGCCGAGGGGGCCTTGGTGAGTTGCAGCAGTGCATCCTGCAGCCATGGTACGTCGGTGGTGGAGGGGATGGATGTTTAAGCTTCCTTCACACACAGGCGTAAAGAGCCAGCCTCCCTGGTGCTCTTCCTCCCGTCCTTGAGCTTCTCTGGATTATACCTCGAATGCTTTTACTGAGCCACTATCCTCCTCTGCCTCCCGCCCCCAATGCATGCAGTAACGCAGCTGCCCTCCTCCGTCCACAGGTTAGTCGTTTCTTCAAAAAGCATGATGGCTCCAGGCACCTATGGCTGTCAATGGCTCCATTTGTCCTACTTACTCCTAAAACTCAACAAAGGGACCATTTGATAGTGTGCAGTACCAACAATCAGTGTACAGCGCTGCTCTGGTTCAGTGTCTTGTAGTACAATAGCTAAACTATTATACTCCAGCAGTTAGTCAGCAATTCATAGGAACAGGAGGAGACCACTCAGCCCCTCGAGCCTGTTCCACCATTCAATTAGATCATGGCTGATCTGTATCTTAACTCCATTTACCCACTTAGGTTCCGTAACCCTTAATAACCTTGTCCAACAAAAATCTAGCAATCTCAGTTTTGACATTTTCAATTGACCCCCCAGCATCCACAGCTTTTTGGAGGAGAGATTCCAGATTCACTGGACTTTGTGTAAAGAAGTGCTTCCTGACATCACTCCTGAACGGCCTAGCTCTAATTTTAAGGTTATGCCCCCCTTGTTCTGGACTCACCCCACCAGAGGAAACAGTTTCTCTCTATCCACCCTATCAAATCCTAAAATATTATTTGCAGCCTATCAATCTGTCTTGGGTCTAATTAATGCCACATGGCCAGCTTGGGCCTGTTTGAGGCCTGGCAGTGGCAGTTTGTGACATCTGCAATATACACCCTTACTTTTTCTGTGGGTGCAGCATTCGTGCAAGACACGATTTCATAGAACAATTTCCATGCCATATATGGCCATGACTGTGTTCGTAGCTTTAGTAGGAGGACACTGTCGCAGAGAAACAAGCTGCACCATTAACAAATAATTGGATTAAAAAAAATCTGAATTTTTATACACATGAGAACCATGCAATGCATAAATGTCAGAGCTCTCCATGATGGAAGGGCAGATCCTCTTATTATATGCATTATTTTATATCTTGCTGGGAGCAGAACTGCTTTAACTGACGGTTCGTGTTCTGACTCATTCAATAATAATAATTAAACCACCAGGCTCTATGATGTTTTGGCTAGTTTCAGAGGACATCAGGTCTTCTGCGATGTCCTAATGTTACCAGGCACCACACAACCTTCGCCTAGGGGTGAGCCCATCTCATCTTCATTTCTAAAAAAGGTATTTATTTTCCTTGCACACCCCTCCAATTTTTCTCCCCTCCTAATCTGAAGGCACTGACTTGCCGGGCTACCCTCCATACCTTGGCCAAGTGGCCATTATACACGCATCAGCCAAGATAATGAGCATCAACAAACTATTCAACTGTGGGGGCGTCGCAGGCGATGACGAACCTGTTCTTACCCAGCTCACTTCCCACCTGGAATCATTAAATAGCCACTCGGCTCAGACATTGTGGCTGATCATTCCTCCCGCTACCCCGTGGACACCGGGGCCAACTGTAGCACCCCCATACTGCTGCCCTGGCTGGCATAAGTTAACTCAGCACGGACCATAGATTGAACCCGAGAGCTTCCTGATCTATACAGCTTAGTATAAGCAATGCACCTACTCACTGAATCCACTGAGGTAGCTTTTTCTGGCATTTTTAATCTGTCTGAATTTATTTCGGTTTACACACATCAAGGTGCCATTGAATAGCAAAATTACCAACGGACCTAACTGAAAATCAAAATGCAGATGCAGTTCTGGCACTGGCAGGGTATGCACTCGTACCCGCCTGTTGGTAGTAGAGTACTCCATGAATCTCGGATGTGCACCCTGTATCTATATCCTGAACTGCACAGCTCTGTACATTAGATAACAGCAATGATGATGTATGATAGGGGACCTTGGACTACAAATTCAAATTTAACTCACAACTGCTATTTAACAGCTCACAGGTAGTCGTGAAATGACACAAGTCAATAAATAACCAGGGAAAATGCCAACAAAATCCCGTAGAGGCCCCTACAACATAAAATACGACACTGAGGGAGGTGCTCGACATTCATCTCTTGCTAATTATTTAATATTTACTTGCAGATGTGTGCAGATAGATGTGCGATATAACTTCTGACAGTAAAGTTTATGGCATTGCCCACTATATAAAACAAAAATAAAAGGTTGAGGAATCCAGAAGGTGCCATGGTTAGGGAATGGATGCCTAGCAAGCAAACCTCCCTAATCCCACAGTATTCCCTGCACAATGTTGCTCCACAGGCTGTCAGAAATCTGCTGTTTTTGCTGCATGAATATCCAAATTATTCAATTCCATGAAAAGAAAGATGCATGATGTTTTCATACCCACAGGTTGCTATCAGACTTGACCTGGTGATGCTGCATTAACACCAGCTTTGTATAATTTTACATTCCGTCTCTCGTCCACGGTTAAAGCCCGAGTCTCTCCCACTCACAAGCCGGACAGCAGCAGCTATAACTCAGACCCACCTGTACGATGTCTGCTTCCTGATGCCCATGTCGCTGAGCCGCTGCTCCAGGCTCTGCGATCCGCTCAGCGGCGGCTGCAGGGGGCTGTGCCCGGGCTCCGGCGTTTCTCGGCCGGCGGCGGCTGCCGCTTGGTCCCGCTGACCGGCTCCCAGCCCCGGAGCGGCCGGCGATCCCGCCGCGCTGCCCCGCTCCATCACGCCCGACCGCTGCACTGGATCCCCGGGACGCGGCTCTCGGCGCTGGGGGCGGCAATGGGCAGAGCGGCCGCTGTCGGCGCTGCCTCCATCAGCGCTAGCACAGCATTGTGGGAGAATCCCTGCTCCTCCTCCAGAGCAGGGACCAGAACCAACAGCATCCAGCACCAGAACCAGCAGCAGGGACCAGAACCACCAGCAGGGACCTGAGCCAGCAGCATCCAGCACCAGAACCAGCAGCAGGGACCAGAACCAGCAGCATCCAGCAGCAGGGACCAGAACCAGCAGCAGGGACCAGAACCAGCAGCATCCAGCAGCAGGGACCAGACCCAACAGCAGGGACCAGAACCAGCAACAGGCACCAGAACCAGCAGCAGGGACCAGAACCAGCAGCATCCAGCAGCAGGGACCAGGACCAGCAGCATCCAGCAGCAGGGACCAGAGACAGCTGCAGGGACCAGAACCAGCACATCCGGCAGCAGGGACCAGAGATAGCAGCAGGGACCAGAACCAGCAGCATGGACGAGAACCACCAGCATGGACCAGAATCAGCAGCATCCAGCAGCAGTGATCAGAACCAGCAGCATCCATCAGCAGTGATTAGAACCAGCAGCATCCAGCAGCAGGGATCGAAACCACCAGCATCCAGCAGCAGGGACCAGAACTATCAAAATCCAGCAGCAGGGACCAAAACCACCAGCAACCAGCAGCAGGCACCAGAACCAGCAGCATCCACCAGAGACGACTGCAGGGACCAGAACCAGCAGTAGGAACCACAATTACCAGTATCCAGCTGTAGAAACCAGAACCAGCAGCCAGAGTAAGGGACCAAAACCAGTGGCAGCAACCAGAACTATCAAAATCCAGCAGCAGGGACCAGAACCAGCAGCATCCAGCAGCAAAGATCGGAACCAGTGTCGGGGACCAGAACTCCAAGGATCCAGGTGCAGACAGCAGAACCACCAGAGATCAGTACCAGCAGCACCCATCATCAAGAACCATCGCCTGCAAAATCGAGCAGCAGGAACCAGAGCCAGGAGCAGGGACCAAAACCATCAGCATCAGGGACCAGAAACACTGGAGACCAGAACCATCAGCATGCAGCATCAGGGAACTGAGCCAATAGTAGGAACCAGACCTCCCAGCATCCAGCAAGAGGAACCACAGCAGCATGCATCAAAACCATCAGCATCCAGTGGCAGAGAGCAGAGTCCCCAGCACCCAACATCAGGGGCCAGAGCCCTGAGGATCCACCAGCAGGGACCAGAGCACCCAACATCCAGCAGCAGACATCAAAACTGCCAGCAGCAAAAAGCAGATCCCAGAGCCACATCCAGCAGCAGCAGAGTCCAGAACCACTGGTGGTACCCAGCAGCAGTAGAGCCAGAGTCCCAGCAGCAGGGACTGGAGGTACCATCATCCAGCAGCTGGTCCCACAGCAGTGCACATCCATAAAGAAGAACAATAGTCTGCAAAAGTCTGCAGGACAGACCAGAACTTGCAATATTCTGCATGCTGGACCAGTGCCTGGCACAACCAGCAAGAGAAATCATACCTTCGCTGATCTAGTGGGCGGGACCTGAGCTAGGCAACAATGTGCAGAGAAACCAGAACAGTGACTACACTTCAAAAGTACTTCATTGTCTGTAAAGTGCTTTGGGGCCTTCTGAGGTCGTGAAAGGCGCTATAAAAATGCAAGCTTATCTTTTGTACTTTTAGTGCTGCACTGCCAAATACTGTAGTACCTGTACTGGTGGGACAATAGGAACACATTAAACCAAGGCTGAATAATGTAGGTGTGATGTTACATTCATTTCTTGGATGTATTTGCTGTATTACCTTTTAGGGATTAGGAAGAACTATCAGAGCTTTATCATCTTGCATACTTTACGTGTGCTTACTGATCTCCCTCCATATTTTAAACGGAGTACATGGTTTGTTGGAAAGAACAGGTTGATGGGGCCAAATAGTTTTTTTTTATATCTCAGTCCATATTTTGTGTTTCAATGTTTAGAAGATGCAATCAATTCACCAAGGGAGGGATGTGCTGAGTCAACACCATATGTAGGGCTGACAACTGAACAGCTCTTGGCTGGATATGCAAATATTGCAGGTGAAGATAGGCTGCAACAATGGAAATCCCCGGGAGCAGAAGATGGGTCAAAATGAAAAACTCTGTATTACTAAGGTTTCTCTAAAAAACTGAATCTTGGTGTCCTTCAGTGACATGGCCAAATGAGGTCTATGGCAGCCACTCTCCTCGGGCAACTGCCCGATCCATGTGAGGCAGAGTAACCATCTTGCATTCCCCCTTATGAGAAATCTGTTGAGCAGCCTGCAGTCTAGGATTGCACAGACCTATTTGGCATCTTAGGGATCTTGAAATAGTTATTTCCTAAGCAAATAAAG
Organism: Squalus acanthias; assembly: GCA_030390025.1. NCBI lineage: Eukaryota > Metazoa > Chordata > Chondrichthyes > Squaliformes > Squalidae > Squalus > Squalus acanthias. The sequence goes on from CM059435.1 coordinate 61,085,217, forward strand.
CCTCTTTTCTGTCCGCTGCATCAAGGGGGGCCTGGATATCACAGCCAGTGTGTCCTACAGGTGAGGGCTAGCTCCAGGAGAGTGTGGAGGATGCCAAATAAAGATAAAGCTTGTTTCTCAACTTCATTTGCAGAAAGAACAATCATTGCTTCCTTTCATCTGCAGCTTCACTATTCTGAAGTTGAGCACAATGTCCTTATAATTCTTTATACACTGCATTAAGTTTCGTTGTAAATCAGACTAGAGCAGATGGAAAAGCAGTCTCTAAGCAGAGAATGGCTAAGTGGATGGTGGAGTGTATTCTTCATTTGCTGGCAGAGAAAAATCTCCAGCCCACTCAGCACTCATTCTACAAGGTCAATGGATCTTAAGAGCACATTTGTACAGCAGCTATGTAAGGTAATTCATACAACAAAGCATTATTATCTGAATTTGACTGTGAGAGATGATCTAATTTGGCAGAGTTGTACTAGCTACAGGGTATTTCCTACAGTCCAGGAGAGTAGTCTCCACCTGTGCTTAAAAGATGCTAAGGATGGAGGAAAGACTTTACCATACATAGGATATACGGCACAGAAACAGGCCATTCGGCCCAACCAGTCTATGCCGGTGTTTATACTCCACTCGAGCCTCTCTTTCCTCATCTAAATCTGTCAGCATAACCCTCTATTCCCTTCTCCCTCATATGCTTGTCTAGCCTCCCCTTAAATGCATCTATACTATTCACTTCAACCACTTCCTGTGGTAGTGAGTTCCACATTCTCACCACTCTTTGGGTAAAGAACTTTCTTCTGAATTCCCTATTGGCTTTCTTGGTGACTATCTTATATTGATGGCCTCTAGTTATGCTCTTCCCCACAAGTAGAAACATTCTCTCTCTTATCCACTCTATCAAAACCTTTCATAATTTTATAGACCTCTATTAGGTCACCCCTCAGCCTGTGTCAGTTGTGGGTCAGTGGGTAGCACACTTGCCTCTGAGTCAGAAGGTTGTGGGTTCAAGTCCCACTCCATGGGACTTGAGCAGATAAATCTAGGCTCCAGAGCAGTGCTGAGGGAGTGCTGTACTGTCGGAGCTGCAGTCTTTCGGATGAGACATTAAACCGAGGCCCCATCTGTTCTCTCAGGTGGACGCAAAAGATCCCAAGGCACTATTTTGAAGAAGAGCAGGGGAGTTATCCCTGGTGTCCAGGCCAATTTTTATCCCTCACTCAACATAATAAAAACAGATTATCTGGTCATTATCACATTGCTGTTTGTGGGAGCTTGCTGTGCGCAAATTGGCTGCCGTGTTTCCCACATTACATAGAAACATAGAATCTAGGAGCAGGAGTAGGCCATTCGGCCCGTCGAGCCTGCTCCGCCATTCAATACGATCATGGCTGATCATCCAAATCCAGTACCCTGTCCCTGCTTTAATCCCCACAGTACACATATCCCATCCTATCCCCATAACCCCACATATTTAATCCCCCCTAACACTAAGGGTCAATTTATCATAGCCAAATCAACCTAACCCACACATTTTTGGACTGTGGGAGGAAACCGGAGCACCCGGAGGAAACCCACGCAGACACGGGGAGAATGTGCAAACTCCACACAGACAGCATTACAAGTGACTACACTTCAAAAGTACTTCATTGGCTGTAAAGTGCTTTGAGACGTCCGGTGGTTGTGAAATGCAAGTCTTTCTTTTTTCAAGAGAAAAAGAGCCCCAGCCTGATCATCCTTTCCTGATATGTATACCGTAGCATTTCTGGTATCATCCTTGTAAATCTTCTCTGCACCCTCTCCAATGCCTCTATATCCTTTTTATAATATAGCGACCAGAACTGTACGCAGTACTCCAAGTGTGGTCTAACCAAGGTTCGATACAGGTTTAGCATAACTTCCCTACTTTTCAATTCTATCCCTCTAGAAATAAACCCTAGTGCTTGGTTTGCATTTTTAATGGCCTTGTTAACCTGTGGCACAACTTTTAGTGATTTGTGTATTTGTACTCCGCGATCCCTTTGTTCCTCTACACCACCTAGATTCGCACCCTTCAAGTGATAAGTGACCTCCCTATTCCTACCAAAATGTAATACCTCACAGTTGTCTGTGTTGAACTTCATTTGCCAATTATTTGCCCATTCTGCAAGTTTATTAATGTCCTCCTGTAATTTGTTGCAGTCCTCCTCAGTATTGACTATCACCCCCTTGATGGCCAGGAACACCCCAGAAGTAGACAGAGGATACTTTAATTTCAAGGAATTTAGATCCTACCACACAAGTAATTGCTCTATCTATTTAATTAAGAAACATTTAACTGGCAATTTTCTTTTGGCCTAATTTTATTAAAATAAATTGAATCCTGTCTATTTTTATTAAAATAGTTCAAGCTTCCCTTGGGCCCAACTAGCACTCTTAGTTCCTGGAGATTCACAAGAACATGAGAATTTTTAATAGCAGGCAAGGCCATTAGGCCCAACACCCCCATTTTTTTGACAGCCATCCCCAAGTATCCATCTTTTCATCACAACCCTTAAACCCTTCTCTCTCCAGAAATTAATCCAATTGTTTCTCAAACCCATTTATATGATGTCCTTTTTAAAGCTATTTTTAATCGATCATTTCTTCTGTACCTTATCCATTAATTACCTATCTGAAATCTTGTTGAATAAAGTCTCTGAAAATTCAAGTATATAATATCCCTTGCATACATGACAGTAATGTTCTCAAACAAGTTGGTTAAACTTGAATTTTATTCCTTCAATTCATGCCATCTTTTACCACGTTAAACTTTTCCAAGTGTTCACCCACTGGATCTCTCAAGGTTGTTTTAAAATACTTTCCCTACAACTCATGTTAAGCTAACTGGTCAATGGTTTTCAGCTGTCTCATGATTATTTTTAAATAAGGGAGTTACATTGCCCCTGTCCAATCCTCAGGAATCTCTTTCAAATTTAATTATGTTAAAGCTACATTATTTTCATTCACCATCTCCTTTAAGACTCTTGGGTAAAAGTCTTCCTCAGCCTACGATTAGCCTGGGGTTTCCCCATTTACTATTGTTATATCATTCTCTCTTTCCCCAGTTCTTTATTTCCCTACATCGGTGTTTCTTTTCCCTCTATATTTCTCCTTCTTTCTTTCTTACCTCTTATTTTTGCCTCATATCCTACTTTCTCTCCTCCTCTATTTGTTTTCTTTTAGCTCTTAATTCTGTCTGTTGTTTTTCCCCTGCCTTTTTTATTCAGTGTAGGCAGTGCTGAGTTAGGCTCTCTCCCCCCAGTGGTGAATGTTTCCTGACGTGTAACAACAATATGGAAGTTGAACAAATGAAGGTAAGCAATGTCTTATAAAGTGTTTATTTTACTAAGGAAAATATTTATTTGCAATGGAAAGAAGCATAACATACAATTTATATGTATAAAGACAGTCATTATTAATGAAAAAAATGTTTCCATATAGAATAAAATATAAACTTTTCTACTCCAGAAAGACAGGATTAATGCTGATGCATTCTGGTAACTGTTCCACATACATCGTATCAAGAGACATACAAAAATGGGACATTAAAATTATACATGTGTTCAGCCAGTGAGACATTGTGGGGGAATACAATACTGGTCCACTTTTAGACTGCCACCAAACATTCCCCAGAAATTTTAAACCATCACAACCAGGCTGGAAATTCCCACTGGTCCTACATCCAACAACTTGTAATTTTGGATCAAGCCAATTCAAATAAACTGAGAAACAGCAGCTTAAATATAATTAGCTGGCACTTAGATCAGGATCATAGTTGACAAAATCTTTGCATATAACAGAAATGAATGGGAATGACAAATTGTAGTTTTGGATTTGAAGGCAGATGTCTCTGTGCTGACTTACAACAGTGTTACTGCACATAACCAACTTGATTATTTGTGTATAATACCAGCTGTGATAAAATTGCACTCTTTGGATACTATGGACAAACACTGAAAATTGTTAAGAAATATTTCCATCCGGACACCTGGAAAGTGTGGATGGAAGGTGAAAGAGCTGGGACGTTATAGAACAGGCCAGCAGTCTATACTGCGAATAGTGAGCTGTCTGAACTAAACAAACCATTTTCATTTTAATTCTCTCAATAATGAGTACTTTAGTTGTACATTGTAGCGTACTCACTTCATGGGACTGACAACTCAATTAATTTGTGTGCTCAGGAAATTCTCCATGTAAAAAACACCACTGCTTATAACTTTTGTGCTTTTTAACTTGTAGTGTTGGCGCGGCAATGTTTGAATATTTTATAGACTTTGTGCGGAGAAGGTGTTCCTTCAATCCCTGCAAATGTGTCAAAATGGCACTTGGGGGGAAGGGTTTAGTTGTATAATTATGATAGCAGTGTGCAGCACATAATTATTCAAAAGATAAAAGTAAAAATACAACAAATGCTGGAAACCGGAAATAAAAACAGAAAATAATGGAAATATATGGCTGGATTTTGCCGGGTCCCACCCACACAGTGCGGGGGGGACCCGGGAGACGGCGGGAAACCCGGAAGGTCGGGGTTCCTGGCACGCTGTGGTATTTTAACTGATTGACAGGCTGGCTTCCAGTCGTGTGGGGAACGTGGAGGAGGCCACAGGGCAAGGTAAGTGCTGGGCCCAGGATGGGGGGGGGGGGGGTGTCCAAGCCTGGCGGGGTCCTATGCCCGACCCCGGTGCTCAGTCGTGATCCCCAGGGGGGGGTTCCAAACCCCGACCCTGGGGAGGGCCAGGCTGATGGGGGGAAGCTTGGGGGCCGGGAGGAAGCACTCCTGCTCTGGGATCCCCAGCCGCCTGCAGTAAAACCTGCTAAGCAATTAAAGTAGAGGCTTCAGGCCTCATTATAATATGTAAATTGCCAACCCACCTCCTGGCAGCGGGTTGGCAACCCCGCCCCCCCCGAGTGAAAGATGAAAGTGGGCGGGTTGGATTTTGGGGTTCACATTTTTTCAACTTTCACATCCCCCCACGCCTCCAACCCATCCGTTCTTACCTCTGAAAATTCCGGCCATACAGTGGGTCGGTTATCCTCGTTCTCCTTCATTTGCTGACTGATCTACTGTGTAGGTCCAGTTTTTGTTTTATATATTTAAATACTGAAGTAAATTGCTCACTTACTCGTTTGCTGGCTAATGCATTTGGGGATAAGATTGCTTTGGCTACTAGGAGCAGCGACATTGAAAGTGAGTTTGTGAAGGTTTTCTGTGCTCCTTGTTTCTAGTGAAGTCGGAACCGTTCTAAAAGAACTAGAAAGACCGAGCAGAGGAAATCTACACAAACTCATTTAAGATGCGGCAAAGAACAGCAACCACAGGAGTTTGTACGCATTGGAAACTTTTGGAATCAAGAACCGGGTTTTACATTCATTCATGAGGCGCTTCGGGGGAAAGAGTAATATTTCAGTAAACAATTCTAGACATTCCCTTAAATCCTACCTTCCTTTGATGTCTCTCCTTGAAGGCCCCATTATCTTCCAAGGATCTTAACATTTCATTGTTGCATTGGGGATTTTGTTTTTAAAAACTACTTTGCAGAGTAGTACACTTGTATGTACTAAAAACATTTGTTACTGCCAGTTGCATACAATTTAAGTACAAGCTGCATAATTTGTCAAAAACTTTCAATTTAAAAAAAATTGCAATATACTGTGGCTTTAATCTCTAATCAGTCCTAACAATGTATCTGAATGAGCCCCCTACCCAACCCTAACTTTCCTTATACATTCAGAAGAATTACTACTTTAAGTTTACCATTAAAACCTGTATCGTCAATCACTCCAGGCTTTCTGGACTAACTTTTTTTGTTTGTAAATTTATAAAGGAGATCAAGTATCAACAGACTTGTGTGTTTTTGGGCATGCAGTCAAGCTTCACCGATAGACATGGGGTCGGATTCAACATCGTTTTAATACGTTTGTAACCACTGATTTATTGGTTCTATTTCACATAGCTGCCCACTGCCCAGTAGCGCAGGACAACACGAAGGTCAAAAGAAGTAGGAGAGAAGACAAGAGAAATCAAGTCGGGGTTGGGTGTTTTAAAAGCCTTCAGATTATAGGAAGGAAAGGTAAGGAGTTTCACAAATTTGAGATCCTGGGAAGGAGTGAGTTAGAGTACAGCAGTGTGATCAGTAATCAATTTAACACAGTAAGGCTGTAGGGTGGGGGCAGCCTGAAGGGTGGCTTATTTGCAGCTTATGAGGAACGAGAGAGAAATGTTCAGAGGCGCATGGACCATAACAGTATTGATAAAACAGAAAGATAAGTAAGATTGCAGCTAGAGGTGAGATTATCAGCTTTTTTTGTGTGTTGTCAAGGAGTGTGAGCAAGGTGCTTAAAAGAGCCATCTCAGATATACGAGCAGTATTTATGTTTTTTCTCACAAAAGAAAAAACTAAGCGTCTTGGAGGTAGTTAAAAGAGCTCCATTCGAAGTCAGAGGAGATAGTGAGGCCAGACGATCAATAGATGGAAGGAAAGAGGGTACCAGGAATCAATACTTCAGATTTACCCCCAGCCAGAACTAAAAAAAAACACCTAGATTGTGTACTGCAAAACTCTCCTAATTTACCTGGACTCAAATCTCTGAAAAGCAGTTACTGTAAATAAAGGTTTACTGGTCAATACTTCTAGCTCTCTCTTTATATCCTCATGGTCTACTAAACAGAACGTGTTCCATTAGTGCTCATCAGGATTAGAGTTAGGGCAGTCCCCCAGTAGGAATGGAATAAAGGCTACCCAAACATGTTTCCACCCCCGTCAAGACGGTCACGGAGGACAAAACTATCATCCATTTTGTTTTGGTTCAACTCAAATACAGGCAGGTCAAATACAGCAGAAGGAAGGGGCTGACCAATGCAATGACCTCAGTCAGGACCCGAAGTCTTAATGAAAGAAGACGGCAGTTTAACTAGTGTATAACTAATTCTTTAAAACAATTTCTGCTGGTTAAGATGATTTTTTAAACAAGGAAAATATAAATGCATCTGTAGAATGGTCCATGAAAATATGTACAGAAAAGAAAGTCTCCTGAAGCTGGCTGTAAAACTTGAGAGTGAATTATTCCAAGCTTTGTCTTTTGCAGATATCAACACTGAGGTATTGATAATCAAAGTAAGATTTCTTTGACCTTTCTGGTCAGATACAGGACTAAAAAGTGCAAATCCCACTTACTGAAATTCCATCCAATACCACTGATGCATAATTATTAAAATTTAAGCGGGATCTCTTTGGGATCAAGGTGGCTCCAAGATGATATGCCTGCTAATGGAAGATCAAAAACTAAGTCAACCTTCTACCGCATACCTGATAATCTAGTAGTTGAGCTACACAGGTCTGCAGTACTCCAGGATACTGCTGATTATTAACCAGACAGTCTGGCTCACCAATGGAATCTGGAGGAGTGGACAGCTCACTAAGAACAAAATTCTTCCCACTCGGTTCCAGATAACCCTGCAATCCAATGCCATGATGGATACTATGGCCCTAAATAGAGACACAGTGTGAAGATTACCAATTCTCTTTGCTGGTAAGCTACATGGTTTTAGCTGATTAAACTTCAGCAGTACCCCTAAATATATTGGGGATTCCTAAGCCTTGGTCCTTGCCAAGCAGCAACTAAGTTTGCTGGACTTAGTTGGGTGCAGTGTATTTTTATGGAGAGTCCGCTCTCCATATCAGACAAACAGTAATTCTAACTGTGTGGATTTTTCAGTATCATATTAGAGACTGTTAGCATGGTGATGGGTTTCTGTAGGTCAGAAACTTAGCTGAAAGAAATTGGGATGGTTAAACTTTACTAGCGATGCTTTTCTACATTTGCAGTATGCTTATTAACCATTCATCTGTGGAAGATATAGGGTAGATTGGGTCCTGGATCAACAAATTAGGTTGGAAGAGAAAAATGTGAATTCATTGTCAACGTTTGTCTCCTGAATCATATCAACTGGGCCCTAATGCAAATAATGAATTGAATAACTGAAAATGCTCCCCTTCATGTTCACTCTTCTGCATGAAGTTCATTTCCACTTAACAGGTATAGCGACTGACCCCATTTACTGGCCAAATTTCTTTAGGTAGAAGACTTGGAGCAGCACCAAATTCTGTCTCTTAATCTCCTGTCTCCATTTTATTAATAAAATGGCTGATGGTTTTAAAATGCCTGGGTTCACCCCTTCAGTAACGCAACTTACAAAATTACACAACCGAAGAAACAGATATAATTAATGTTCATTTGGATTCAGTAATTATAAGCTGGCACTTTTTAAGGATTCAATTCCATAGTGTTGCAGACGTGAGAAAAACTGTAACTGATGTTGCTCGAAAAGTGTGTAAACACACTAGTGGCATCTAACGACAGGAATGAGCCATACAACGTTATAGCATAGAAGCCATTTGGTCCATTGTGTCTGTGCCGGCTCTTTGTTAGATCAATGGTAGAATAGGGACTGCGGTCATCCTATGGGGAAGTCACTGAAGAACTCTGTCCCTTTAATAAAAGTTTTTACGGGTGTCAGTGACCTTCCTCTGCTCTGCTGGATCGTAGCTTCAATCTTTGCTCAGTAGGAGCCATAGGGAGCTTTGAAGGACCAGTGAGGCATATAAATAGTAAAGCCACAGTAAAAATTTACAATAAAGCTCAGTTTGGATCTGTCAGCGAAGGCTAGATCGGAAATAACATCAGTTGAATGCAGTGCAGACTTGTTCTCAGATCTTTACTAAAAATACAAAAACTTTGTAAAAAAATTATTTAGTATGACCCAAGAACTAAGAGACTAAAACTACATAGTAACAAAACTGATAAAGGTCATTGAAACTTTGTCAGCCGTAGAAGACAACAGGTTACCCCTGCTGCCCACGCTGGAGAAAGGCAACTGAGGGATCAAGGTTGTGAAACCACAGGAAGAGGAAGGTGAAGGTGAACCAACCTCCCAAGGGGCAATATCCTAAGTGATTCCACTCAGCTGGGATGAGAGCAATATTTACTTGTACAAAGAATGAATAGAAGAAATGAGGATGAGTTGATAGTATATTTCTATCAACTCACTGAAATTCAGATTAATCTTTTCTGCTGGTTCTGAAACCTGGAACCATAGCCACAGTGAGATCCACCCCCTTCACACGCTTAAAGTAAATGGCTTGATACAACCAGCCTGCACAGTTTTTAAAGGGCAATCAATGCAGGAACGAAAACTTGTGTTTTGTAACTCAAGTTCCCAATACATATAGTTATTAATTTATATAAATTAATATTCAGTAAGTACGTTTGTGATAAAGAAGTACAGGAAATAATGCAAAAGTATCTGATTTCCTTCTCCTGGATGGCTGTTGATGGCCAGTCCGAGTGGGGTATTATACAAAGGGACTGCTTTCATTGTACATCAGGATAAAAGCCACCTTACAGTTCTTTATGATGTTGTGTTGACTCTCCTGTCAATTTCAATGGTGGTTCCATTAATCCCTACACTAGGGAGGCTCCTGAAGGCAAAGCAAGATGCAAAAGCACAAATTAACATATACATACAAATCACAAACATTATCAGAAATAAATAGTTACCATGCAGTCAAAGAATAAGTAGTACAGAAAACAGAACTTCAGTTGGGCAAGAGATGCAAAAGGCTCAGCAAATTAGATTTTGCAATCACTACCCTGGAAAAGCAACTTTGTGACCCCATCGTCAGTCTGCTGGTGGCAGAGATGTCAGTCCTCTCATCATTTATAACTGTAACTGGGACTGGCCGTGCATGGATTCAACTGCTGGTCAGGGAGCTGATATGGACACAAATTCTGAGTGACAGACTGAGTTATCTTCAGGTAAATGGGAAACAAATCAGAAATTATTTGGTGTTCTTTACATTAGAAAATGGGATATAAACTTGACTCAAGTTAACAGCGCAGACAATTCAAGAGAATGGTAAAGGAAGCATCACAACGGGATGCAAACAATAACCTCGGACAGGTCGGCAATTCCACTGGACCCAGCTTTCAAAAAACCTGTTCACAGTTATAGCTTCTGTCACCAGATGCTACTAGAATATCAGCTTGGTTCAGTCAGCACCACTGTCACCTTTGAGTCTGAAAGTTGTGAGTCGGAGTCACAGTGTAGGACTTGAGCACAGAATCTGGGCTGACACTCCATTGCAGTAATAAGAGTGCTGTATTGTCAGAAGTGCCATCCTTCAAATAAGATGTTACACTGTTCCGCTGGTTTAAATGGAGATCCCGTGGGACTCTTCGAAGAGCAGAGTTTCCCAAAGTCCTGGACAACATTCTTCCCTTGACTTACATTGCCAAAAAAATTAACCTGCCACTCATCTCATAGCAGTTTCTGGGATCTCACTGTGCACAAAATGGCTACATCAACGTAATGCATTTTTTGCAAAGCACTTTGAGGTGTTTCTGAGAAACAGTTAAATAAATACAGATTTTTATTTCCCACCCCGCCCCATGTTTCCATAGAGTGATACCCTCTACTGGTAGGAGAAGGACACTGAAGTACTGCAATACTAAAACAGCAGATTACATAATGTGGATGTGAAGATTTTTGCTATTTCTGTAGATGTCAGGTCTACACATCAGTGCTTCAGGTTTCACTGCCTTTACACAGTAAAACTTTTGATTTTTTTAAATTAATACATGCTTACTAAAAATACATGACTGATTTCTCCTCCCCCCCCCAACCAATGTTTACCATGTTTAAAGGAATTGGGTGAATTTTAATAATGTCAGGAATATGAGTTGTACCTTTGTGACTGGAGCTCTATCAGGACTGAATTCTCTGTTCTTGTTTCATTTGCTATTATATATTCTTCTGCTGGTTGCTCCGTGTGTGTGACAGCTTCCTGTGCCTGCTGTTTCTGTGCTGAACCCCTGGCTGTGAAGAACTGTGCCAGTCGCGCTCTCTCTCTAACAGATTCTGCTAATTTTTCCCAGGCATCTGTCGACATCACAGAACTGAACTCGTCTTCAAAGCCAGGATGCTCTTCATAAAATAATAAATGTCTCGAGCGAACTGTAGGAAGAAAAATGACCAGAATTTAAAGCTACATTTATGCCCTTCACCACAATATCACATAAATTTGTCAACAGTCTCCTTAATAAATTAAAAGGCAACTCAGACTGTTTGGCAGGATAGCTTATTATATGCATTATACTGGCAAAATACCAGATGTTGATTACAGCAAACCACAAGTCGAAGATTTTCACACCGGGGTCTGCAAGATTATCAGATTTCTGTCTATATGGGCTCAGGCATACCAAGTGGCATTCAAAATTGTGCATTCTAGATTTTTCTGCATATGTTGACTTACTATATATGCACACACAAATAAAAAACATTTTCTGAAATGATAGCCGTTTTCCTTTTGGTAGTTGACATGGTCTTTTGGAAGTTGAGATAGGGGGTGCCCAGGAGTCCGTTAATAGTTGCAGGGGATCCCCGAGATTGAGCCATTATTTGCAGGGGGTCCTACACAATGAGAAGTTTAAAAACCAATGCTCTAGGTTGATGCTGCTCTCTGGGAGCTGGAGCCTTCTGCTGAGATAATGGCCCAGATTTTCCAGGGCCTACGGGTGCGTTCTTCTTGACAGATCCAACGCATACCCCGGGAAAAGGGCCTCCGCGGGCGGAGAGTTCTGCCCAGTGAATGCCCGTGAAATTCTTACGCCTGGTAAAAGCAGGCGTAAGGCCTGTTTTTACCAGCTTAAGAGTTTAAATGAACATAAAAATACATTAAAAAAAAATTATTTAAACATAAAAAGACCTGTAAAATAAGTTCAGCTTATTTTCAGCCCCTTTAAAACGTTTAAATTTATTTAAAAAAAAATTAAGTTTTGTTTTAGATATTTAAATTGTATTTTAATTAAGTTTAAAAACATTTATTTGGTATGTAAATGTGTTTTTTTATGTGATCCCCATTCATGCTTATGGGGATTCCATTTTCGTACAGAATCCCCATAAGCATGAATGGGGATCCCCTTCTTTTGTTGGTTGAGCCGGCCCACATGATCCCGGGGTGCTTGCGAACCGCATGCGCCCCTGGGATACGTGGGCCTTTACCTGGGCGTTCCTGTAGCGGTCCAGGAGTGCGAGTCTCCATGGATCCCGAGGCAGAAGGTAGGTGCGGACTTTATTTGCGGATTGGAGGTATTTCCCCGAGGGAAGTCTCCAACCGCAAATTCAGGCCCAATATTACCGCTTTGACAAAGGTAAATGCAACTAATTCAAAAAACAAAGTGAATCACAAATTACTGTTAATTACTGCGCACTTATCAGTAAGCGGCATCAGATGAGAGCAATGGCCTGGACATGGTTACTGGACATTTACTAGTAAACACCATTTGCACAGCAGTGCCAGTGACACTATAGAGGTGCATTTACTGACAAATGGTGGGCATGACCATTTATGGTCAAAGTAATAGAAAAGTCTGAAGTCAAAGGTACAAAGATGGCACTGTGTGGGTTATTCGCAGTGCGATCTGTCCTGCTCTCTATCCTCAATCTGCCCTTAATTCCCCTCAGAGAATGGAAAGAGTAATTGACTTCAATGAGCAAAATGGTGTTTACAGAAGGAAATTATTTTTCTGTTAACTGTTGAACTTTTTGACGTAGGTGAAACTTGTACAGGAAGAATAGTCTGCATGCCAACACATGGGGTAAATAAATGTTGCTTCAGAACATGAAAACATAATTGGGATTCATCTGGAAATGCAAATTCTCTCTTTATCTAAACCAAATTTGGTACTACTGTAGTAGGATTAAGATACAGATCAATACTGGTTAATGTTATGTTTAAGGAACTAAAACAAAAAGGAGGAAATTATGTTCAGGGTAAAGAGAGGAATGGAAATATAATAAACAATTCAAATGAGTACAGCAAGAAGCAAGAGCTGTTTCTGGACTAATGCAAGGCACAGACGGATTGAATGAATATTAGTGATACACATCTACAGCAATACTGCTATTACTGGCAGAACAGAAACGCAGCTGCAAGCAGATGAATAAGAAGTGGAGCTAAAGGGTTGCAGAATGCTGCATTTAAGGTTGATCTATTCAGCAAGTTGTACAAGTGGCACTATTAGCAAGGATGATCTAACACAAGAAAAGGCAATTAGGCACAACAGGATAGTTCCTTTTGTTTTAAAATATATCAACACCACCATCTCACTATTGCCTTCAAATCCTTCTCTCTCTAGAAACATGTCTAGTTTTCTCTTGAGCCCATTAATAATGTCCATTTCATTGATCTTTTGGTAACTTATTCCACAACTCTCTTACTCTTCTTGCTTCCTAATTATTACCTTGTGTCCCCTGGTATTTGAACCATTCACCATAGTGAACAATATGTGGGATTAAAGGCTGTTAATTCCCTTCATAATCCTTAATCCTTAAAACTTCAATTTGGGTCAACAACAATATGATTCTATATACAGCCTTTAATGTAGAAAAGTCTCAAAGCACTTCACAGAGGCATAATCAGACAAAAATGGATTCTGAGTCAAAGGAGATAATAGGAAAGGTGATTAAGAGGTCAAAAGAGGTGGGTTTTAAGGAGGATCTTAAAGGAAGAGAGAGATGTGGATATATGGAAGGGTTTAGGGAGAGAATTCCAGAATGTACAGCCCAGGTGACTGAAGGCACGGCCACCAATGGTGTGGCAGAGAGAGTCAGGGATGCACAAGAGGCCAGAGTCGGAGGAACAGAGTTTTCGGAACAGAGGTTACAGTGATCGGGAGAATTTTAAATTTGAGGTGTTGGGGGAACCAGGAGCCAATGTAGGCCAACAAGTACATGGGTGATTGGCGAGTGGGACTTGGTGAGAGATAGGTTACGGGCAGCAGTTTTGGATGAACTAAAGTTTATGGAGTGTGGTAGGCCATCCAGGAGAACATTGGTCACCTTAAAGTCTCCTTTTTTTCCCCCCAAAAGAAAAGAAGCCAAACTTTGTTAACTTTTTTCATAACTCAAAATCATCTTTGTTGCCTGTCTATGCACCCTCTCATAGGCAACAGCGATCAGAATGGTGAATACAGTAGCAGAAGGGGAAATTACAGAACCAATCTGGGTAGAAGTTAGTAATAAACTGAAAATTTTAATAGGATATTCATGGAAAAACCTTGATGTCTCAGATGGTGAGAACAAACCAGGTACAACCACAAAGCATTGGAGTGAAAAAAGTACAGCAACTTAATAGATGTACTTAATGACTCCTTAACAGTGTGAAGCTGCTTGGAGAATTCACTGCATGTCAGACATAGCCATAGTCAGTGCACTTTGAACTAATTTTACCAATTGTCTAAATTCCCAAGTCGCTGAATCTAACTCAGTCATTGTTGGAAGCGAGATGCCCCATAGTGGACTGTAGCCACCTGGTATTCCTGCACAGCATGTAACTCAGATACAGAATCTGATGATCGGAAAGTGCATGATTTAAACACCATCTTTAATTTTCACAAAAATTGTATGAGTTAGAATATTTTTCTGTTAATAGAAAATAATATTGATTTCAATATCAATCTTACATATACCACTTTGTTCCATCAGCGACCTCAATGTACAATTCAATTTGCAATTCTTCACACTGAGGACACCCTCCATCGTGTTGTGTGGCACTACCACCGTGCTAAATGGGATAGATTCAGAACAGATCTAGCAGCTCAAAACTGGGCATCCATGAGGCGCTGTGGACCATCAGCAGCAGCAGAATTGCATTCCACAACAATCTGCAACCTCATGGCCTGGCATATCCCTCACTCTACCATTACCACCAAGCCAGGAGACCAACCCTGGTTCAATAAGGAGTGTAGAAGAGCATGCCGGGAGCAGCACCAGGCGTACCTAAAAATGAGGTGCCAACCTGGGGAAGCTGCGACACAGGACTACATGCATGCTAAAAAGCGGAAGCAGCATGCTATAGACAGGGCTAAGCGATCCCACAATCAACGGATCAGATCAAAGCTCTGCAGTCCTGCCACATCCTGTCGTGAATGGTGGTGCACCATTAAACAACTAACGGGAGGAGGAGGCTCCATGAATATCTCCATCCTCAATGATGGTGGAGCCCAGCACGTGAGTGCAAAAGACAAGGCTGATGCGTTTGCAACCATCTTCAGCCAGAAGTGCCGAGTGGATGATCCATATCGGCCTACTCCAGAGGTCCCCACCATCACAGAAGCCAGTCTTCAGCCAATTCGATTCACTCCACGTGATATCAAGAAACGGCTGAGCGCACTGGATACAGCAAAGGCTATGGGCCCCGACAACATCCCGGCTATCGTGTTGAAGACCTGTGCTCCAGAACTAGCCGCACCTCTAGCCAAGCTGTTCCAGTACAGCTACAACACTGGCATCTATCCGACAATGTGGAAAACTGCCCAGGTATGTCCTGTCCGCAAAAAGCAGGACAAATCCAATCCGGCCAATTACCGCCCCATCAGTCTACTCTCAATCATTAGCAAAGTGATGGAAGGTGTCATCGACAGTGCTATCAAGCGGCACTTACTTACCAGTAACCTGCTCACTGATGCCCAGTTTGGGTTCCGCCAGGACCACTCGGCTCCCGACCTCATTACAGCCTTGGTCCAAACATGGACAAAGGAGCTGAATTCCAGAGGTGAGGTGAAAGTGACTGCCCTTGACATCAAGGCAGCATTTGACCGAGTGTGGCATCAAGGAGCCCTCGTAAAACTGAAGTCAATGGGAATCGGGGGGAAAACGCTCCACTGGCTGGAGTCATACCTAGCACAAAAGGAAGATGGTTGTGATGATTGAAGGTCAATCATCACAGCCCCAGGACATCACTGCAGGAGTTCCTCAGGGCAGTGTCGTAGGCCCAACCATCTTCAGCTGCTTCATCAATGACCTTCCCTCCAACAAAATGGGGATGTCCGCTGATGACTGCACAGTGTTCAGCGCCATTCACAACTCCTCAGATAATGAAGCAGTGCATGCCCGCATGCAACAAGACCTGGACGACGTTCAGGCTTGGGCTGATAAGTGGCAGATAACATTCGCGCCACAGAAGTGCCAGGCAATGACTATCTCCAACAAGCAAGAGTCTAACCACCTCTACTTGACATTCAACGGCATTACCATCGCCGAATCCCCCACCATCAACATCCTGGGGGGTCACCATTAACCAGAAACTTAACTGGACCAGCCACATAAATACTGTGGCAACAAGAGCAGGTCAGAGGCTAGGTATTCTGCGGCGAGTGTCTCACCTCCTGACTCCCCAAAGCCTTTCCACCATCTACAAGGCACAAGTAAGGAGTGTGATGGAATACTCTCCACTTGCCTGGATGAGTGCAGCTGCAACAACACTCAAGAAGCTCGACACCATCCAGGACAAAGCAGCCCGTTTGATTGGTACCCCATCCGCCACCTTAAACATTCCCTCCCTCCACCACCGGCGCACCGTGTCTGCAGTGTGTACCATCTACAAAATGCACTGCAGCAACTTGCCAAGGCTTCTTCAGCAGCACCTCCCAAACCCACGACCTCTTCCACCTAGAAGGACAAGGGCAGCAGGCGCATGGGAACACCACCACCTCCAAGTTCCCCTCCTTCACACACCATCCTGACTTAGAAGTATATCGCCGATCCTTCATCGTCGCTGGATCAAAATCCTGGAACTCCCTATCAAACAGCACTGTGGGAGTACCTTCACCACACAGACTGCAGTGGTTCAAGAAGGCGGTTCACCACCACCTTCTCAAGGGCAACTAGGGATGGGCAATAAATGCTAGCCTTGCCAGCGATGCCCAGATCCCATAAGAGAATAAAAAGAAAAAAAATTCTGCAGAATCGCTGAAAATACATAAGTGCTCCTGGTTGTAATTAACTGATTTGAATTTATTAATTTCCCTGTAATCTCCATCACAGCGGTTGTATTCGCTTCCAGTTAGCTAACTGCAATACTGGAGGAAAATCATAATTTGAGTCCAGACTGAGGATCAGTACAATTGGAGTCAGATTATAGCAGACTGAATTGTACAGATCATTTGCAAGAATTGAATGCTGCCTGCACTCCAAAGGTTATTGAACAAAAGCTCCAGAATATTTATCCGCTTCGCATCACCATTATTAAATCCTAGCCAAGTGCCCACAACCTACGATTAAATGCCCTTGAGGTGCTCCAGAATTTGTTGAGCTTCATATTGGTGCAATCGTTCAGTAATAGATCAAGAATCACACCCAATCCTTTTCCTTTTCTACGTTTGCTGATGGGCAGCCTCAGATACATGTTTGCTGTTTCTATACCACTTTGCATTATCTTACATTATTATATTAAATAATAGCTTCCATTCCTTAGTCTCTCTGCTTAATTGGTCCTTATTTCTGAATGCTGTTCATTTCTTATACTTTCACCTGACCACATCAGCAAATGTTATAATATTACAAGATCCAGCAAGTGCTCTTCAACTGAACTCTGTGGAACTCTACAAGTCACTGCCCTCCAGACGTAGTGATTTTCATTCTTAAACTCCTTCCTGTTGCCAAGCTAATTTTGAATAAAACTGGTTGATTTGTTATTAATTTTACTAGCCTTAACATTCTTTAAATGCCAAACATTGGAATGTTATCATCTGAAAATCAAAGCAACATATTCAATGCATAGCCCTTAAACACGAATGTTACAGTAGCTCACGAGGCTTGATCCAAATTGATGCTAAACACTGCTTATGGGCTGTGTGCTCTTTATTATTGCAACATGATAATCTTTCAGAAAGATATCTTTAATCAGAAATCACAATGCACTAAAGACTGAGGCATTTTATAGATCACAGTGACTAGAATAGAAAATACAGATATGGAACTGGACAAAGCTATTTGGCACATCAAACCTGTATTTCCCAACGGACCATAATTTGTACACACATACGCTCCCCCAATCATTTAATCTTTTTAGGTGAACAATCTCAGCTAAAAATTTGATGAAGATGTATCTCTGATATTTCTCCTCAGTCCCTAGAAATAGTCCAACAGAACTCAGGGACATCATTGTAAGTTGGCACCTACATTATTCAGCCCGGATCTGATAAGTTCTCGAGCTACACTCATGCTCTCAGTAATACAGGAACCAGTTTTCTAGAGAATACTTGATTATCTGTATATCCATTCTCATAATTTTTAACCCTGTACTTAACCGGATATTCACCCATTTTGTAAAAAATTAGATTTGATCAAAATAGCGCTGGGAGTCTATTCCATACATCCACTGTGGCAGACAATCCTTCTTGTGTATGTGGAAGTTGAACTTTTTCCAAAGAATAAAGGCAATTATAGCAGTGGCATGTTACAGATAATCTGTCCCAATGCTGCCAGCGCATCTCCAAAAATGGATTCTTCTCCCACCCCTGCAGTCACCTCCAGAATCCAAGTTTATATCCTTGATCCCCTCCTCTTCCTCATCTACATGCTGCCCCTTAGTGACATCATCCAGGGTCACGAGTTCAGTTTCCACATGTACAATGACAACTCCTAGCTCTACCTTTCCATCACTTCCCTTGATCACAACAATCTCTGTGCGGTCAATCTGTCTGTCTGATATTTAGTTGTGGATGAGACCGAAGTTGCTCCAAAAGCTTGGTCAAAGAGATAGGGCTTTCTAAGGCTTTTTAAGGCGGAGAGGTGAAGAGATTTCGCAAGTGAATTTTAGAGGCTAGGGCCAAGACGGCTGCAGGCTTGAGCACCCACCAGAAACGCTTAGCACCGATTCCATTCCCTGCCCTGTCTGCTATCTCAGGCTGACTCAGATCAGGCACAACCTCCGCATATTGTTCAACCTAGAATTGAGCTTTAAATTTAATCTACTATCCATCACCAATACTGCTGGTCACCTGCCTCTATTTCTACATCACCCTCATTGCTGCCACAACCCTTATTAATGCTTTGGTTACCTGTAGATTTGAGTTCTCCAATACCCTTCCTTACTGGTGTTCCATGCTCCGCCCTCCATAAACTACAGCCCATCCAAAACTCTGCCGCCAGCTTTCTGTCCTGCTTGCATTCACCGCCTTCCTCGCTGGCCAACACTGGGTCAACACACACTGGTTCCTGACCCCCAACATGTTGAAATTAAAATCCCTGCCCTGGTCTACAAATCCCCCATGGCCTCACCCTCACTCTACTCTGCAGTCTCCTCATGCCTTATATCACTACCAAAGCAATCTGACTCCAGCCTTCTGTAAATTCCCTCTCCCTCTATTCCATCAATGACGTCAGAGCCTTCAGCTGCCTTGGCTCTACTTTCTAAAACTCATTCCCTAAATCCTTCCACCTCTCTTTCTTACCATAAGAAGCTTTCTGACAACCACATCTCTTTGACCAAGCTTTTGGTCACCTCTCTTAACTCTCCATGCTTGTTTGCTCGGCGAATTACCTAGATTAAAAGTGCTATAAAATGCAAGCTGTTGTTGCTGTGGCAGTAATCTGACACTATTCAACTACTGGCAACTGCATTACATAGTTGATATTTCCATGGTCCCAGCAGCACACGAAGTATACTATTCCTTGGAGTGCCTGTGCTTGTCCTCAAAGTCTTTGATCCTGCTTGTAACCAGCTATGTATCTGTATCTTAAAAAGGAGAGGGAGGTGGAGAAGCAGAGAGATTTACAGAAGGAATTCTGAGCGTATAAAAGAGTCATAGGAACGGAGAGTTCTGAGTGGGGGTGGGGGGAGGGGGTTGTGTAGGTCTGGAAAAGGTTACATCGATAGAGAGGGGCAAAGCCATGAAGGGATTTAAACAGAAGGATGAGGAGTTGGGACCAAAGTAGGTCAGCGAGGCCGAGGCCGATAAGTGAGCAGGATGGTGCAGGGATTTTGATGAGCTGAAGTTTACAGAGGGTGGAGGTGGTGAGGCCGGCCAGGTGAGCATTGGAATAGTTGAGTCTGGAGGTGGCAAAGACATTGATGAGGGTTTCAGCAGCAGATGTGCTCAGGCGGGGCGGAGACGGGCAAAGTTAGAGAGGTGGAAGAAGACGGTTTTTGAGATGCAGAGGATGAGAGGTTGAAAGCTCAGTGTCGAATAGGATTTACAGGCTGCGAATAGTCTGGTTCAGCCTGAAACAGTGGCCAAGGGATGGAATTTGTGGCAAGGGTATAGAGTTTCGAAGATGATAGATGAGCCAACATTGGTAAGACTGAAACTAAGACTGGATGTCAGACAAGCAGTCTAACAACATAGAAGCAGTGGAGGGATGAAGACAGGTGGAGGAGAGTAGTGCTCTGTGTCATCAGCGTATATGTGGAAGCTGACCCCATGTCTGAGGATGATGTCACCAAAGGGTAGCATGTATATGAGGAAGGTGAGTGGGCCAAGGATTGATCCATTAGGAACTCCGGAGGTAACAGTGCGGAGGCGGGAAGAGAAGACATTGCCGGAGATGCTCTGGCTATATTCAGATAGTTAAGACTACAATCAAGGGCAGTCCCACTCAGTTGGACAACGGAAGAGACACATTGGAGGAAGATGGTGCGATTGACCGTGTCAAAGGATGCAGAGAAGTCGAGGAGAAACTACGGTCACAGTCACAGAGAATATAATTTGTGACTTTGTTTAGAGCTGTTTCTGTGCGGTGACAAGGTCTGTACCTGATTGGAGAGATTCAAAAGGGGAGTTGCAGAAAATGAGCACGGATTTGGGTGGTGACAACACGTTCAATTAAATTTGGAAAGGAAACGGAAGATTGGAGATTGGATGTTAGTTTGCAAGGTCCAAAGAGTCAAGGGTGGGTTTTTTGAGGAGAGGGTGATGACCACAGCTTTGAAAAGGAGAGAGACAGTCCCTGAGGAGAGGGAACCATTTATTATATCAGTTAGCATGGGAGCCAGAAAGCGAAGTTGGATGGTCAGCAGTTTAGTGGAAATGGGGTCACAGAATCAGGTCTCATGAATGAGGTGAGCTCAGAGAGGGTATGAGGGTCTTAATCTTAGTGACAAAGAAGTCCACAAGCACTTGTTTTTGGAGGGGTTTAATGAGACTGTTGATAGTTGAGAAAATATGCCAAGGGTTATCTTTGCTCTCCAGAATGATCTGGGAATAGTGGGTGTCTTGGCAGAGGAGAGTGAGGCCCAATAGCACTAGATGTGGTCCAGCCAGATCTGGTGATGGATGGCTAAATCAGATGTGCACCAGATACGCTCAAATTCTATTAGATTTGAGGGAACAAATCTTGGGGCCATATCAGAGGGAAAAGCAAAAATGGGAGAGAGTAAGGGGGAGAAATTCGGTATCGCCCCGTTTGGGACGCAAAGTTTAGCGCCTGGCGCTAATTATCGCCTCCGACTGTAAACTTGACTTCTATAGCCACTGGAGGTGATTGGAGCGCTAAATCAGGTGCTACACATGTCTCTTAAGGCGCTAACGCCGAGGAGTGAGGCGCTACCTCAGAGCGCTGGCAAAGCTCATGTGATGTCAGTCAGCAATGGAACACAGACACACTGGCGCCGGCCAGTTCTTAAAGGGGAGGGTCGATCTTGCTCTCCATCCACACCTTGCTCATTGCAGTCTTGAATCTCGGCCTGGAGAGACCTGTACATCAAATCTGTTGGAAAGAACAATGGAGAGGCCCAGGGAAAGAGCTCAGTGTGCAGCCCCCATACTCTCATCTAAATCGATGCAAGGAAGGTCAAATCAAAATGAACCTGCAAAGTGCTGCTCAGTACCCAAAACTCCTTCACACAGCGTTGAATCTCTCCAGAAGTCTCTCTCTCAGAATGCGTGGTGCAAAAATGTCGCTGACAAAAAAAGGCAGGAAGCGGTCGCCTTTAAATAGCGCTCCCCCAGTCCCTTCCCGACTGCAAAACGCTCCCCTCAACCTGTCGTTGCTAGTGGCAGGCGGAATGGCAGGGGGCGCCGCTCAATATCCGGTCCGGGGCGCAACTGGGGCGTTGCACGCTCGACTGACGTCACGATCTGCGGGCACAGGAGATTGTGGCGGTAGTGTTTAGCGCCGCCGCAAAATGTCTGGTCAATTTCGCGAGCGGCGCAACCATCGCCACGCTTGGGCGTTAGTTGCTTTGCAATCCATTAGCGCCCTAGGGTGCTAACGGGAGGCGCAAAGCAACTGAATTTTCCCCCCTAAACGTTTTGCCGGGAACCGTTTCTCCCTATCTACTCTATCAAAAACCTTCATAAATTTGACCACCTCTATAAAATCTCCTCTTAACCTTCTCTGCTCTAAGGCAGTTTGAAAGTGCAGCTATAAATACAGTTGGGGGGGGGGGGGGGGGGAAGTTTTTTTCCAGGGATGGATTTAGCAAGAGGTTTTGATGGAAGGGGGTAAGGGGATGTGGATGGTGAGGAATGATTTAGTGAGTAAAGGCACTGATCCCTGGTCTGTGCCGAGCCCCCCGTGGTTTAGTGAGTAAAGGCACTGATCCCTGGTCTGTGCCGAGTCCCCCGTGGTTTAGTGAGTAAAGGCACTGATCCCTGGTCTGTGCCGAGCCCCCCGTGGTTTAGTGAGTAAAGGCACTGATCCCTGGTCTGTGCCGAGTCCCCCGAGGTTTAGTGAGTAAAGGCACTGATCCCTGGTCTGTGCCGAGTCCCCAATGGTTTAGTGAGTAAAGGCACTGATCCCTGGTCTGTGCCGAGTCCCCCGTGGTTTAGTGAGTAAAGGCATTGATCCATGGTCTGTGCCGAGTCCCCCGTGGTTTAGTGAGTAAAGGCACTGATCCCTGGTCTGTGCCGAGTCCCCCGTGGTTTAGTGAGTAAAGGCATTGATCCATGGTCTGTGCCGAGTCCCCAATGGTTTAGTGAGTAAAGGCATGGATCATCTAAGTAAATACCAGCCTATAAAAGGAGAACTGCTAATAAGGCCGCTATCAATTCCTACTTAGGATATTAAGAAAATTCCACTCCATCACAAATCAAACAGCACATGTCAATGGATTCTACAGTCTCTTACAACCTCTTCTACAGGTTGGCTGTCTCTTACTTACCAGTGGCTGCATATGACTCCTGTGTGGAATCCTGGACAGGTAGGACTGTTTTTGTCACAGAGGATGAGAACGGGTCAAATTTGTTACTGAAACTCCCCAATGCAATGGCAAAACACAGCACCACGATCTGCAACAAGAAAATCAAAGGTTTGGAATTATCAGAGAAAAGATGCATTAATCTTGATGACTGAACTGAGGAACTTCAGTGAACTTACTGGTTTTAAAAAAGGACACTTGTAAGCACAGAACAGGTTTGAACTGCTGTCTTAGCTAGATGTGGTATTACAGTCTATTCTTAATTCAAAGTCACCCAAATTATATGAGTCAACATTTTTTTGAGAACTAAATTTCCATTGTTATTAACATTGCTTAATTCAAATTGTTGGATACTTCTTAGCACAAAAAATGACTTCAAATTATGAAGAGAAGGCTGTAGTTACATCAGTAGATGGTGAGCTTGAGCCCGACCATTAATAAGGTTATGAAATGGGGCAGTGCCTAAACACTTAAAAATGTTTTAAAATCACGTGAATATCAGATGGAAAAACAAAATGGTGGGTGGACCAACTCATGGCACAGCACCATCTGCTAGCCAGAGGCTTGCAACAGCATGACTGGCAATGCTATCATAGCGTCTTCCCATTATAAATATTGGCAAAAAAATGACTCAAGGGCATAATCTCCAGGGTTGCAGATACCACCAAAATGGGTGGCAACATAAATAACTGGGAACAAATGCAACCAGATTTAGCAGGATATAGATCTTTCAGATAACAGGGCAAATGCAACTCAATGTGGATAAGCATGAAATAATTATTATAAAAAGCAAGGGACAAAATAAAATCGAGAGTGTGTTAAATGAAAGTGATACAGCATTCTGATCAGGAAAGCAATTTAGGTGTTACAGTGGATAAATCAATAAAACGGAGTTCTCAGTTGGACTGTCACAGTGGGTTGATATACTTTCCTTTCACTTCTGGACCCAGGTTCAAATCTAACGTTGACCAACGGGATCAAAGAATGTCCTCTCTGATACTGGAGATGTTCTGTGATTCTAAGGGAAGTTATTTGATTTACTAGAATGGTACCAAGGATGAGGGACTTGAGAGACTAGAGAATCTGGGATTGTTCTCCTTAGAGCAGAGAAGGTTAAGGGGAGATTTAATAGAGGTGTTCCAAATTATGAAAGGTTTTGATAGGTAAATAAGGAGAAACCGTTTCTACTGGCAGGAGGGTTGGTAACCAGAGGACACAGATTTAAGGAAATTGGTGAAAGAACCAGTGGGGAGTGGAGGAGAAATGTTTTTACGCAGCGAGCTGTTATAATCTGGAATGCACTGCCTGAAAAGGGTGGTGGAAGCAGATTCAGTAGTAACTTTCAAAAGGGAATTGAATATATACTTGAAAAGACAAAATCTGCAGGGCTATGAGGAAAGAACAGGGGAGTGGGACTAATTGAACAGCTCTTTCAAAGAACTGGCACAGGCATAATGGGCCGAATGACCTCCTTCTTTGCTGTATGATTCTATGATTCTAACTGTGGAGTACGTGGTACAGTGAAAAAAGCAATTAGGTTACATTAACAGATGGATATAGTGCAAATCGAAAGAGGCTGTATTGTTGTATAAAGCATTGGTCAGACCCTATCTGGAGTACTGTGTGCAGTTTTTGCCACCTAATCACAGGTATGAATAATGTCTTGGAGAAGGGCCAAGTAATAAAATAGTTATGAGAAAAGGTAAAAAAAAGGTTGCAATTGTTTTCTTTGGAAAAGAGGAGATTTCAAGTTAATGCAATTTTCCAAATTATGAGCGAAAATGGCAAAATTGACCCAGGCAAATTACTCACTATGATGAAAGCACTAAGTTTACATTTGTAAAGAAAGAATAAATCTGATAATATAAAAACGCTGCTGTAAACTTTAAAGAGCAGGCTGGTGAGAGGTGGGGGAAGAAGGACTAACTAGTCCTGAGATAAGTGGAAATTTGGACATTATTTTATGGAAGAATGTTAGGAAAACTATTCCTATATTTATGCTACATTAGGTAGTGTTGGCCCATCAAATGGACCTGGAAGAGCTAGGCACCCAGTACTGTTGAAATGGGATACCAATAATTGGGGATGCAAAACCAAACACTGAACCCACAGAATTATCCTGAGTAATAATACAGTGCTTTAGCATGGATTCTCACCTTATGAGCTGGCTCCACAAATTGTGAAGTAAAGAAAGCGTAGACACTAGTGGTGGCCATGTCATGCTTCTGAGAAAGGCAGGACAGACACCAGCAATGGACACCAAGTACAGGGAAAGCCCTCTGACACTTAGTGCTGTGCAAAGAACCAAATAACATCTTGTTTTCCCATAAAAAGCACAAAATGAAGAGAAGACTATTCGCTGAACTGGGAAACAGCAAAGATGTGGACAGAGCCAGCAGCTGGGAAAAACTCCAAAAATTCAGGAGGCAAATTTATTTTATACAACATCAGAGGGAGAAAGGGACACCAACATTCTGATGCTTAAAATGTCTTAAAGGAGCATCCCTTCCACAATTCTCCCTGTGACCTAGCGTTACTCTCGTGTGGAAAATCAGAATGAAGGAGAATCTTCAATGCTTTGCTTTAATTCAGTATACTGAGAGCAGAACAATCTTTGTCTTTACCATCAGGCATGTGCTGGTTTGTGTGCTGGCCATCTTGCAGGGTCTGGGCACCTTCCCTGCCACCAGAACCTGGAGTCCCTGGAGCTGCTGGAGCAAGGACCTAATAAATAAAATATTTGTCACTCTATTAGACAATGCCAGTGAAGCTTTGTGTACTATAACCATACAGAAATTATTTTTCCAACTTAGATTTCTCCTTCAAGATTAACCTTCTGGGAACACAGAAAAACAAGATGTGGACATCCACATGAATGATGCCAATGCTTTTCCAAGCTAGGTAGACAGGTAGCTTTCTTCTTGGAGGGTGGGGAACTCTGTGCCAGTTTCATGTTAGACAAAGCTGACAGACAGGCATCACGTTAATATTAAGGTGACAGATGGCAGCACTGGAGGATGAGACCAACAGAGTCAGACTAAGGATGCATAAATTCAAATGCTAATCCAAAATTAAAACTGACAGAAAATTACATTTTGCCATTCAGAACGGCAATATGGACGTGACAGAGTTTTGGGCATTTGATATGGTCTGTAACAAGTTCCTTTAATTGTCACTGTATATAGATAGACTGAGGCAGAACTAGCTTTATATAGAAATATAAATTAAAACACTGTGCTCTGTATAAGTTTAAAAGCTGAAGCTGGGGAGGTCTAAAATGGCCACCCTGCTCAATGTGCCTGGCTCTCAGAAGGCAGCCTTTGTCTTTCAGACCGTGTTAATGTTAACTGAGCGAAAGTGTTGTCTGGCGGTAAGAAAAACACCCATCTATGGATCATTCAAACTGGAAATGGCACCATCAGAGTAAACATTAAACTATTAATATGCACTCCCGGCAGATCAAAGGTTAATTGGACATTTAAGCCTTTGGCCTGAAAGACTGAGAAAGATTAAACCATAAAAAGCATGTTACAGACTGTTGGTTAAGAGATTCTCTGCATTGACTGTTACTGGAGAAGATTATAGATTTAAAGGCCCTGGTAGTTTACTGTTGTCACTGTACATAGGTTTATGCTTATATGTTTGACCATTTAAAATGTCTTTAAATAAATCTAGTTATTTAATTTGGAATCTGAACCCAGCTCCAGAGCGGCTTGGAAAGACAAGTGCAATGGGATCTAGCAACCTAGGTTTGGGAGATTCCTAAATAGTAATAGACCTTTGAAGGTGGCAGGACAAGTTGAAAAGGCTGTTAAAAAAGCATACAAGATCCTTGGCTTTATAAAGAGAGGCAAAGAGTAGAAAAAGCAAGGAAGTTATACTAAACCTTTATAAAACACTAGTTAGGCCTCAGCTGGAATATTGTGTCCAATCTGGGCACCACACTTTAAGAAGGATGTCAAGGCCTTGGAGAGGGTGCAGAGGAGATTTGCTAGAATGGTACCAGGGCTGAGGGGATTCAATTATTCGAAGAGACAAGAGAAGCTGGGTTTGTTCTCCTTAGAGCAGAGAAGGTTAAGCGGAGATTTTATAGAGGTGTTCAAAATTATGAAGGGTTTTGATAGAGTAGTTAAGGAGGAACGTTTCCACTGGCAGGAGAGTCAGTAACCAGAGGACACAGATTTAAAACAATTGACAAAAAATCCAGGGGGCGTGGGGAGGAGAAATTATTTTTCGCAGCAAGTTATGATCTGGAATGCACTACCTGAAAGGATGATGGAAGCAGATTCAATAGTGACTTTCAAAAGGGAATTGGATATATTACTTGAAAAGGAAAAATTTACAGGGCTATGAGGAAAGAGCAGAGGAGTGGGACTAATTGGATAACTCTTTCAAAGAGCCAGCACAGGCACGATGGGCCAAATAGCCTTCTATGCTGTAAGATTCATTGGCCCAAAAATTAGTCCCGCGACGCGAGAGTACACAGTGCGTACTCTCGCGTATTCTGTCACCAATTGCCGGTTTTCTGCATGCACTGCGCATGCGCTGAAAACCGGCACTTGGTTTTTGGAAAAGGGGGCGGTTCCTCGGTGCACCGCGTGCGCGCTACAGGCTGCGCGCACGCTGTGCACTTAGTGCTTTGGACGCGCAGGTAAGGACGGAAGATTTTAGAAATGAAAAAAGGAGGAGTAAGACCCACTTTTAACAAGGTAAGTAGTGAATTAAGTATTATTTTGAATTTTTTTTAACAGGTATATCTTTTTTTTTTTAGAGACTTTAAAGACAGGTAAGTTTATTTTTATAACTTTTTAAAAGATTTTAAATTTTTTCAAAAATTTAATTTTTTATTTAAAATGGTTAATTTATTTAACTATACTTATTTTATTAATGTGATGGTTTTTAAAAAAAATTTAATTGAGGTTTAGCTGTTATTTTGGGGGTGTGTAAGATTCATAGCTTTCACAGCACTTATGTGAAACTTATGAATGGAAGATGGTGTGCTGCCATTGGCTCTAACTGAGTCACGTGATCCCACAGCTCGCACGAATTCACTACGCCAGTGGGATACGCAAGCACTGCCCAGCTGATGTCTAGAACATCAAGTTCGTGCGAGCTGGATCTGAAAAAGCCAACGCGGAGTGAGAGATCGCGGGGAAGCCTTACCCCCGCGTCAACACTCAGTCTTTAATTTCTGGGCCATTGATTCTATCACTTGTAGGGATGAAAACCACAGGGTAAGTTTGAAGTTGTGATGCTCTAACTGTTAGTCATCAATTCCAGTAGCTAAAAATATGGAAAAGTAGTTCTATTCATTATCTGGGGCACATTATCTAGATATCAAGACTAGTGAACACACTCTCTAAAACATAGTGAATTAGGACTCACTAACGACGGTGATCTAAAATTTGAAAGCCAGAAAGAAATCTAGACATGTAACAGGAGGGTGGGCTAATTTTTTGACAGGAGCACTATTTACCAAACGTTTTCCAGTTAATACTATAGGGCTAATTGATGGATTTTTTTCCAACTGTAGGATGTCTAAGAACCATATTCAGTGAGGCCAGTAATCATCAGCAATGACATCCTTGCTTCTACTCTTCAGATTTCTGAGAAAGGAAGAATGCTCATATAGAAACATCCATTTCCAAAAGGCATGCCAAGCCTCCACATTGACATCAGCTCAGCCCTTGAGCAGAAACATCAGAGTTTGTGATTATCCAGTAATACAAATAGATCCATCAAAAGGTAACCTCAATACCTGGAGATACCAGGGATTCCGGTCATTCACTTGTATGGCCTCCTCAACAAACACTGAGTGAATGCTTCTCTGTTCAGATAGGGTTCTTAATTCTGG
This sequence comes from Squalus acanthias, assembly GCA_030390025.1. Taxonomy (NCBI): domain Eukaryota; kingdom Metazoa; phylum Chordata; class Chondrichthyes; order Squaliformes; family Squalidae; genus Squalus; species Squalus acanthias. The sequence goes on from CM059435.1 coordinate 61,114,065, forward strand.
ACAACTGGACCTGTATTAGATCAAGGCTTCTTTACAGGAGGCCTAAAACAATATGGAACCTCTGAATTTTGCCACAGGAGCTTGTGGAAGATACAGATGACCTTGATGCTTCCATCCTGTCACTGAGTCAACGTGAAATACCTCGGCCTGTATTTTAGATTCAACATTGTTCTTGCACTGCCTTTGATGTTCTATACTGATCTGGAACACTTTCATGGACTAGTGTAGAGGATTGAGTGATTCCATTCATTTCTTATAAGAGTCCAGTATTTCAAGTGTTCACAATAAGCACTTTTTTCAGATTATGGACCATGCAGTTCAGAAAGTTGTGCAATATTAGGAGTAAACAGATATTAATCTGGGTTTTTGGAAAGGACATACAGCAGTATGTAAGGCTCTAATCTGATTAGCATCAACATACATCAATGATCTGTCAACTGTTAAGGTTTTGATTACAGATAACAAACACAGAGGTCTCAAATCAAAAGACATAACATGAAAAATAATAAAATGTATTACAAAACTGGAAATGACACTAATCATTTCAAAGTTAGAAAGTAAAACAAATTTGCAAAAACTTAAAAAAAAGACTATAAAATCACCAGAAATGAACGAACGGTGTTGAAATTCTTGCTGGTCTGCAGCAATACACCAAACGTTTGCCAATAATGAGAGGAAAAGAATTGAGCTGCAATTCTAAATCATGGATTTGAAAATACAATGCCATGTAGGTCTCACAGCTCCAAGTTTAAGGTTGTAAACTCTTAAAAGGGGCAGTGCCCCATGATTCCCCCACTTTGTTGACAAACTATTTTTATGTGGAGACTGAACAGATAAAGAAGCCATCAAATTATGTCAGGTCCCCAATATCTATATACAAGCAGTAAGAAGTGAAAATCAGAGCAGTCAGCATTTACACACTGCTCAATCTGATCGGCCATGAAACCACCACAGAATCTGTTTCGGATTAAACTCTGAACTTGTATTTCAGGAATCAGCTTAGAACCGTAATGACCAATGTTCCCTCTAATTTTTTTTGTACTGATCGGGCCACAAACTCCTTTGAGTGCGACCTTTTTGTCACTGAGCAATTTTTACAACAACTACAGTTACAACAACAACTTTTACAACCACTTAAAAGCATATATGGAAGGAAGAAGGAAGACTTGCATTTCTATCGCGCCTTTACAACCAATGAAGTACTTTTGAAGTGGAGTCACTGTTGTAATGTGGGAAATGCGGCAGCCAATTTGTGCACAGCAAGGTCCAGATAATCTGTTTTTGTTATGTTGGTTGAGGGATAACTCCCCTGCTCTTCTTCGAAATAGAGTCATAGGATCTTTTACATCCACTTGAGAGCGCAGACGGAGCCTCGGTTTAACGTCTCATCCGAAAGACAGCACCTCCGACAGTGCAGCACTCCCTCAGCACTGCACTGGAGTGTCAGCCTAGCTTTATGTGCTCAAGTCCCTGGAGTGGGACTTGAATCCACAACCTTCTGGACTCAAAGGCGAGTGTGCGACCAACTGAGCCACAGCCGACACTGAATCAAATAGCTTTACACAAACATGCAACCATGCTAGTGAGGACGGGGAGGGCAGGGGAGGATTTGTAGGAGTTACATATTAATGATTATTTTTTAAAAGTCAATAAAAAGTAAGACGTTTAGGAAGAGAACCAAAAAAGGGGAAAAACACAAACCATTTAATTTTGTCTGTCGTTCTATAGTCCGAACAAGTCCCAGGAATAATGTAAATATAGATTTCCTCTTAAACGTTTAGTGGAGTGTTAATAGAAATAAGAGTTATGTAATGATGTATAAAAATTGCAAGAAGCTACTTTAGAAGAAACCACTATTTGTTTATTGAGAAAGACACAGAAAATACTTCGATTAAACAATTTCGATTTGAGAGTACAATGAAGTTTATTTCCCGCTATTTAATTGCGAAGTACCTAAAATAATTCAACACTTTTCGTGATAAGAACAGGGATTAATATGTGGAGAATGTTTCAGAGAAAAACATTAGAAGCGAAATTCGTAAATTAACATCTTTACGTCACCTTATTAGTTTCCAAGTCAATCTGATTGGTTCTTCTGTCCAGGAAGAAAGATGAATGTTTATTTCTGTTAAATCATAGCTTTTCCTGCTTTTTGTTTTTAATTCGGTGACGCAAATTGTGTATGTGTTTTTCTGCACTTGTGAATAAGTGCTGTATTTCTGACATGTTACATGGGGGGTGCGCTGGTTCAAGAAGGCAACGTTTATTAATGGAAGTGATTGAAGTTGGAAATACGAATACCCGTTTTTGTTCAATTCTTTTTAATACTGTGAACTAAAGAACTGCAGCACTTTATATTTGTTGGTTGTCTGGTTGCATTGTGATTAATATTCTAATCACTTATGTGGACGTACAGCACGTCAGCGCCATAGGAAAGCCGCTGCTCCTGCTGCTTGTGCAGCCACTGCTATTGTGACATGAGTGATGGGCTAATACGTTGAAAACTTTAAAATTAATACAAATTGCACGAATAGATATGCCTCTTTCAGCTCACCTTGGGCTTTTGGATTGTTTGTCGATACATAACCGTGTAACTGAGTGACGTTTCTGAAGTGTTATTATGCAGTTCTTTTATATCCCAGTCATTTCTGACAAGTATTTTTTTTAAATAGAGTTTGTACATGACAAACTAAAAGCTTTTAATTAATTCTACCATAAACAAACTTGCAGAATGGGCATGTAAATGACAAATGAATTTCAATAATAGATAAGTGTGAGGTGGTGCATTTTGGTAGGAGAAGTACGGAGGCTATCTAATCCTTGGGAAAATAAGAGTCTAAATGGGGTAGAGGTGGAAAGGGATCTAGGGGGTATAGATTCACAAATCATTAAAAGTAGCAACGCAGGTTAAACTTGCATAGAACCTTGTCCGATTGCCTCATGATTTGAGATGGTGGGGTGGCAATATTGCATTACTGCATAGTGTCAGCTGTGGCTCAGTTGGTAGCACACTCGTCTCGGAGTCAGAAGGTTGTGGGTTGAAGTCCCACTACAAGGACTTGAGCACATAAAGTTAGGCTGACACTCCAGTGCAGTACTGAGGGAGCGCTGCACTGTCAGAGGTGCCGTCTTTCAGATGAGACGTTAAACCAAGGCCCCGTCTGCTCTCTCAGGTGAACGTAAAAGATCCCATGGCACTATTTTGAAGAGCAGGGGAGTCCCTGGTGTCCTGGCCAATATTTATCCCTCACTCAACATATAATAAAAACAGATTATCTGGTCATTATCACCTTGCTGTTTGTGGGAGCTTGCTGTGCGCAAATTGGCTGCTGCGTTTCCCACATTACAACCGAGACGCCACTTCAAAAGTACTTCATTGGCTGTAAAGCGCTTTGAGACGTCCGGTGGTCGTGAAAGGCGCTATATAAATGCAAGTCTTTCTTTCTACTCACTTCAGTCGATCGTTCAAGATCAAATATTGAGAAATTTCAATTTTAAAACTTTTTAAGCAATTCAGAGCCTCTTTAAAAGTGTTTGGACTTCAAGACCTGGTTGAAACTTGTTTAGATGAGGGGAAAATTGATTTTTGCTTGTTTCTTCCAAAATCATATTCGAAACTTGGGGGAAAAAAGCGTTTTTATCACTCATTTTTTGTGAAAAGTTCATTAAAAATCTTTAAATTCTTTCAAGTCTCATTGCAGCTTTGACAGAAGAAGTTGCTCCAAGTTTCTCTTTCCCTCTTCAATGCTGTTGTTAAACATACAACAAAAAATAAAATTAACTCTAATTCCAAACGGAGCTCAAATAAGAAAGTGAATAAAGTGGTTAAACTTCCTAAGAAGGCGGTGAGGTTATCTATCCCCAGCCTTGGTGATGAGTTGGGATCAGTTTGAGAAGTTGTTTCCTCTTTTTCTGCTGCTGTTCCCTCCGTCTCTCACAGACTCTGAGGTACAAACAGGGGCACAAACTTCTCCCCCTCTCTCATAACATGATTTAAATAATCCTGATAAACTCTTTCAAAAAGGGGACAATACCTGGCAAAATTTAACTGGAACTTCCCTGGCTCTCTCCCTCTGCCCCCGCCTCTCTCTCCCTCTCTCCCTCTGACCCCCCGCCTGCCCCCCAGTCTCTCTCTCTCTCTCCCCCTGACCCCCCGCCTGCCCCCCAGTCTGTCTCTCTCTCCCTCTGACCCCCCGCCTGCCCCCCAGTCTCTCCCTCTGACCCCCCGCCTGCCCCCCAGTCTCTCCCTCTGACCCCCCGCCTGCCCCCCAGTCTCTCCCTCTGACCCCCCGCCTGCCCCCCAGTCTCTCCCTCTGACCCCCCGCCGCCCCCCCGTCTCTCCCTCTGACCCCCCGCCGCCCCCCCAGTCTCTCCCTCTGACCCCCCGCCGCCCCCCCCAGTCTCTCGACCCCCCGCCGCCCCCCCAGTCTCTCTCTCTCCCGCCGCCCCCCCCGTCTCTCTCTCTCCCGCCGCCCCCCCGTCTCTCTCTCTCCCGCCGCCCCCCCCGTCTCTCTCTCTCCCGCCGCCCCCCCAGTCTCTCTCTCTCTCTCTCTCTCCCCCCCTCTGCTCTCTCCCACCGCCCCCCCAGTCTCTCTCTCTCTCTCTCTCCCCCCCCCTCTGCCCCCCCCCGTCTCCCCCTCTGCCCCCCCCCGTCTCCCCCTCTGCCCCCCCCAGTCTCCCCCTCTGCCCCCCCCAGTCTCCCCCTCTTCGCCCCCCAGTCTCCCCCTCTTCCCCCCCCCAGTCTCCCCCTCTTCCCCCCCCCAGTCTCCCCCTCTGCCCCCCCCCAGTCTCCCCCTCTGCCCCCCCCCAGTCTCCCCCTCTGCCCCCCCCCAGTCTCCCCCTCTTCCCCCCCCCAGTCTCCCCCTCTTCCCCCCCCCCAGTCTCCCCCTCTTCCCCCCCCCCAGTCTCCCCCTCTTCCCCCCCCCAGTCTCCCCCTCTGCCCCCCCAGTCTCCCCCTCTTCCCCCCCCAGTCTCCCCCTCTTCCCCCCCCCAGTCTCCCCCTCTGCCCCCCCAGTCTCCCCCTCTGCCCCCCCCAGTCTCCCCCTCTGCCCCCCCCAGTCTCCCCCTCTGCCCCCCCCAGTCTCCCCCTCTGCCCCCCCTCTCCCCCTCTGCCCCCCCTCTCCCCCTCTGCCCCCCCAGTCTCTCTCTCTCTCTCTCTCCCTCCCTCTGCCCCCCAGTCTCTCTCCCTCCCTCTGCCCCCCCAGTCTCTCTCTCTCTCTCTCTCTGCCCCCCAGTCTCTCTCTCTCTCTCCCTCTGCCCCCCCAGTCTCTCTCTCTCTCTCCCTCTGCCCCCCCAGTCTCTCTCTCTCTCTCTCTCCCTCTGCCCCCCCAGTCTCTCTCTCCCCCTCTGCCCCCCCAGTCTCTCTCTCCCCCTCTGCCCCCCCAGTCTCTCTCTCTCTCCCTCTGCCCCCCCAGTCTCTCTCTCTGCCCCCCCAGTCTCTCTCTCTGCCCCCCCAGTCTCTCTCTCTGCCCCCCCAGTCTCTCTCTCTCTCTCCCTCTGCCCCCCCCAGTCTCTCTCTCTCTCTCCCTCTGCCCCCCCAGTCTCTCTCTCTCTCTCTCCCTCTGCCCCCAGTCTCTCTCTCTCTCTCTCCCTCTGCCCCCAGTCTCTCTCTCTCTCCCTCCCTCTGCCCCCAGTCTCTCTCTCTCCCTCCCTCTGCCCCCCCAGTCTCTCTCTCTCCCTCCCTCTCCCAGTCTCTCTCTCTCTCCCTCCCTCTCCCAGTCTCTCTCTCTCTCCCTCCCTCTCCCAGTCTCTCTCTCTCTCCCTCCCTCTCCCAGTCTCTCTCTCTCTCCCTCCCTCTCCCAGTCTCTCTCTCTCTCCCTCCCTCTGCCCCCCCAGTCTCTCTCTCTCTCCCTCCCTCTGCCCCCCCAGTCTCTCTCTCTCTCCCTCCCTCTGCCCCCCCAGTCTCTCTCTCTCTCTCCCTCTGCCCCCCCAGTCTCTCTCTCTCTCTCTCCCTCTGCCCCCCCCAGTCTCTCTCTCTCTCTCCCTCTGCCCCCCCCAGTCTCTCTCTCTCTCCCTCTGCCCCCTCAGTCTCTCTCTCTCTCTCTCCCTCTGCCCCCCCAGTCTCTCTCTCTCTCCCTCTCTGCCCCCCCAGTCTCTCTCTCTCTCCCCCTCTGTCTCTCTCTCTCTCTCCCTCTGCCCCCCCAGTCTCTCTCTCTCTCTCTCTGCCCCCCCAGTCTCTCTCTCTCTCTCCCTCTGCCCCCCCAGTCTCTCTCTCTCTCTCCCTCTGCCCCCCCAGTCTCTCTCTCTCTCTCTCCCTCTGCCCCCCCAGTCTGTCTCTCTCTCTCCCTCTGCCCCCCCGTCTCTCTCTCTCTGCTTTCGATCCTTGGTCTCCCCCCCCCCGCCACCCAAATGGATCCAGTCATCTTGTTGCAGGCCGTAACGGTGGGGTACTGCGCATGCGCGGATTCGACAAAACCCCGCATACGCAGAAGGGGATCGGGTGCGCTTGCAAAGTTGTTGGTGTTTTTAAATCGGGCCATTCCCCCGCTCCAGCTGCTGTCCGGCATTGCAATTCAACTGTGCGGCAGCTCGAGGATTAGTGTGCGGGCGCGTAGCCGCGCTCCTTAGAGGGAACAGTGGTAATGACCTCTGATCAATTGTTGATTAGTCTGCAATAAGGGAGCATATGACTTCTTCTTCTTCTTCTTCTTCTTCTTAGGCAGTCCCTCGGAACTGAGGATGACTTGCTTCCACATTAAAAATGAGTTCTCAGGTGACTGATGAGTCCAATGCGGGACCTACAGTCTCTGTCATAGGTGGGGCAGTCAGTGGTTGAAGGGGCGGGTGGATGGGGTGCTTGGGTTGACGTGCGATCCTTCCGCTTGCTCCCGGCGAAGAGACTCGAGGTGTTTGGCGCCTTGCCGGATGCTTCTCCTCCACTTTGTGTGGTCTTGGGCCAGGGATTCCCAGGTGTCGGTGGGGATGTTGCACTTTTTCCAAGGGGGCTTTGAGGGTGTCCTTGAAGTGTTTCCTCTGCCCACCTGGGGCTCTCTTGCCGTGTCGGAGCTCCGAGTAGAGCGCTTGTTTTGGGAGTCTCGTATCGGGCATGCGGACGACGTGACCCGTCCATCAGAGCTGATCGAGCGTGGTCAAAACTTCGATGCTGGGGATGTTGGCTTGAGAGATGTTGTTCTCTTATCTGGAAGGAGGAGAGCATGCCAGGGAATCTCAGAGACGGCGTAATTGTGACCATCTTCAAGAAAGGTGACAAGTCCGATTGCGGTAATTACAGAGTAGTTTCCCTGCTGTCTGCCACAGGGAAAGTCATCGCAAGAATCCTCCTCAATCGCCTTCTCCCAGTGGCCGAAGAGCTCCTCCCAGAGTCGCAATGCGGATTCCGCCCACTAAGAGGCACAATGGACATGATCTTCACCGCACGTCAATTACAAGAGAAATGCAGGGAACAGCACCAACCGCTGTACATGGCCTTCTTTGATCTCACAAAGGCCTTCGACACTGTCAACCGTGAGGGATTATGGAGTGTCCTCCTCAAACTCGGCTGCCCTCAAAAGTTTGTCACCATCCTCCGCCTGCTTCACGACGACATGCAAGCCGTGATCCTGACCAACGGTTCCACCACAGACCCAATTCATGTACGGACCGGGGTCAAACAAGACTGTGTCATCACACCAACGCTCTTCTCGATCTTCCTTGCTGCAATGCTCCATCTCACCCTCAGTAAGCTCCCTGCTGGAGTGGAGCTAATCTACAGAACAAACAGGAAACTGTTCAACCTCCGTCACCTCCAGTCCAGATCCAAGGTCGTCCCATCCTCTGTTGTCGAATTACAATATGCAGCAAATGACTATAAAGCAAGACACAAACACGTGGCAGCACTATTACCTGTTTGCCTTTTCCAGATTTTCCACCTTTTTACGGAGCTCACTGTTTTCATTGGAACAGGATTCCACCCTGGTAAGAAAAAAAGTGGGACAATGATGAAAAATACTATCAATCTTACTATTTAGGAGTGGGATTGACTGTTCTATCTAATTTATTCTGCTATCCAGGAGGGAGATGGCAAATAATAATTTATCAGTTGACTATCAGAGAAAGCACATGGTATTCCATGAAACCTGCTGTTAGAGAGATGGACGTACTATTTATCTTTCTGAATCTGATTTTTCTTCTTTCCAGGCAATGAACCAAAATGGTTGATGGACTAAATAGCTCTCGGATTTCTATCAGTTCCACACTGAGCAACGAGGCTTTCCTTCCAATCCTCCCTCGGATTGGTTTGGTGCTTTCTTACAGCTACAATGCTAAGACAGGCAATTCAGTCAAATGGGAAGATTGAATCTGCACGTCACCAGTTCAATATGCAGTGCCAGTTTCCAAACCCATTGATTATCTTAATCTCATTACCTTGGACAAAGATAGAAAATGCTATCTTAACAACTATGTAGGCGTGAGACAGAATGCTGTATTTATCTATCCTACTACCTGGAAGAGATATTGGGAAGGGCATCTTCTCTTTGGGGCAGAGTACTGGCAGGGCGGTAGTGCTGCCTATCCCTCATATCTGACCCACCCCATTTTCCTGGGTCAGGGCTTATTACATATGCATTGATTCTCTAGACCAAGAGGGAGCCTGCTAATGCAAAGGTGGAGAATAGCTGCCGTGAATTGGGGCAGAAACATCCTGAAGATTGGAAGGAAGGTTCCCGTTGAAGGTCTTCATCAAGATTCAGACCTTCAGCAGTTAAGTCTCTCTGAAGCCGACTGGAGGGGACGAGGCTATTGTAAGGTCCCTTGCCTCTACTGGGGCATCTTGGAGCATTCACCACCGCTGTGGGGCCTACCACCACCTTCCACATGGCAGCCCCGGGGAGTGGTAGCAACTGGGGCAAAAAGAAGGAAAATGGGCCAGGGACCCAGTTCATGTGCCCGTCACCGCTACCAAGTGCGTGGGGAAGGAGTGGTCAGTGGTGGCTCTGGCTGGGGCGAGAAATCCCGGTTGGAACGGTGAGGTGGCAGTAGGTCTCACCATCCAAATTTTCCAACATCCCTCGCTGTGATTTTTCAGGTAGGATCATGGAGGACAATTCCCCCCCCATGTTATCTATCCTCATTTATCACAGAGACAAGCCACAATTCTTACCTGTCTTAAGACAGACAAGATGCACCATTTTAACTATTCTGCTCTCCCAGACAGAAGGGGCACTCTATCCTATCTGACCCAAAGATGCAACAATCTATTTAAGGGGATCCTTAGAGATAAGCCATCAATAAGCAGATTTTTTAATGAAAAATTGGAGAAGAATGCTAAGGACATAAGTCACAAAGTAAGAACTTGTATTTATATAGGCTCTTTTATATCATCGTGACAGCCAAAGCACTTTACGGCCAATGAATTACTTTTGAAGTGCAGTTACTGTTGTTATGTAGAAAATGTGTGAGCCAATTTGCATGCGGCAAGGTTGTGTTACCTTGCTGCGTGCAAATTGGCCGACACTTTTCTACATAACAAATAAACGAATGAGCAGGTAATTATTTTTAAGCAGTAATGACTAAGGGATAAATATCGGTTAGGACCCTGTTCTTCTTCGAATAGTGTCATGAGATCTTTTACATCAATCTGAGCAGGCATACACTGGTTTAATGTCTCATCCAAAAAACTGCATCTCTGACAATGTAGCACTCCCTCAGTACTGCACTGAAGTCGGGCTTGAACCCACAACTTTCTGACTCAAGAGGTGAGAGTGCTACCAAGTGAGCAAAGCTATATTAAAAAAAGGGCATTAGCTACAAAATTATCAGGACTGCTGTGACTTTAAATAACTTACTTTTTCTCCAGCGTATCCATGTATTCTTTCTTCTTCCTTCTGCTCTCTTGGGCAGAGATCTGCCAAAAACAAACATTATTGCAGCTTGTTTGCTATCTGGGAGAATCGAGTTTTGAGAACTGATGATAGACTTTCATGATTTATAATCATTAATATGCAGTTAAATTTCACTTATTAAGATAGTACACACTAAACTTCCATAGAAAATAAGAGGAGTGAATTTTCATGTCCGGAAATCAGCAGCTATCCAGTCCTGGTCAAAACTTGTCTTTAAGTTAGCTTCCATGGGTTGTATTAGCTTTCTTTTCGCCTCAAGACTTTCACATCTATTGCAATAATTGATCCAGCATGATTAATACACGTGGATTTCACCAACATTTTAGTATTGCTCCATGTTCAGCACATTTCTACGTGGTACGTAATAATTTAGAGAGATAATTGGAGCGGAGCCATTTTCCGATCGCAAAACCAAATGTTGCTGCATTTCCAGTAAGATACTACATGAAGCCACGAGTTTGCTAAGTAAAGCAGCGCTTCCAGATGTTTATCTTCCTTACCTTATTCTTAATTTTTCTGCGTATTTTCTTGAGGGCCTTCTCTTCTGCTTTTGTGAGTGGTAGTTTGACAGGAACTGGGTATCCTTCAGCAATCAGAGTGCGTTTCTCTTCCTCTGTCAGAATCAAAGGTCCCGATGAGCCTTGCAGCTTCTGGGGTGATGAAGAATTCAGTTACACTTCCCTTCAAGTGTTTTCACTCAATTCCAACTTATTCTTGTGGAATATTAACGATTACCAATCATATCTATGGTTTACTTCATTCTTTGACTGTGATTAACATCCACATATAAAAATAGGTCCCGGGGTGGGGAGACGAGGCCGAGAGGCGCGAGCCCGGGCCGCAGCGGACCGCAGTAATTTTGAGACGCCAGATAAAGCATTCCTACTCCTTCCAGCTCTATAAAAATACAAATGTTAAATATTTTGTGCCCATTTCTCTTTAAGGACCGTTGCTTAGGCCGCTCAACGGCGGTACGCACGATGGCACATGCTCAGCCCATGTAGAATCATAGAATGGTTACAGCACAGGAGGCCTGTCGAGCCCGTGCCGGCTCTTTGCAAGAGCGCTTCAGCCAGACCTACTCCCCCACCCTTTCCCCATAGCCCTGCAAATTTTTTTCGTTCAGGTACTTATCCAATTCCCTTTTGAAAGCCACGACTGAATCTGCCTCCACCACCCTCTCAGGCAGTGCATTCCAGATCATAACCACTCGCTGCATAAAAAAGTTTTTCCTCGTGTCGCCTTTGGTTCTTCTGCCAATCACCTTAAATCTGTGTCCTCTGGTTCGCGACCCTTCTGTCAACGGGAACAGATTCTCTCTATCTACTCTGTCTAGACCCATCATGATTTTGAACACCTCCTCTCAACCTTTTCTGTTGCGAGGAGAACCACCCCAGTTTCTCTAGTCTATCCACGTAACTGAAGTCCCTTATCCCTGGAACCATTGTCGTAAATCTTTTCTGCACCCTTTCTAAGGCCTTCACATCCTTCCTAAAGTGCGGTGCCCAGAATTGGACACAATACTCCAGTTGAGGCCAAACCAGTGTTTTATAAAAGGTTCATCATAACTTCCTTGCTTTTGTACTCTATGCCTGTATTTATAAAGCTTTTTTAACCGCTTTCTCAACCTGGCCTGCCACCTTCAATGATTTGTACACATATACCCCCAGGCCTCTCGGTTCATGCACCCCCTTTAGGATTGTACCCTTTAGTTTATATTGCCTCTTCTCGTTCTTCCTACCAAAATGTATCACTTCGCACTTTTCTGCGTTAAATTTCATCTGCCACGTGTCCGCCCATTTCACCAACCTATCTATGTCTTCTTGAAGTCTAACACTATCCTCCTCACTGTTCACTATACTTCCAAGATTTGTGTCATCTGCAAATTTTGAAATTGTGCCCTGTATACCCAAGTCCAAGTCATTAATATATATCAAGAAAAGCAGTGGTCCTAGTACCGACCCCTGGGGAACACCACTGTATACCTGCCTACAGTCCGAAAAACAACCGTTCACCACTACTCTCTGTTTCCTGTCAGCCAATTTCATATCCATGCTGCCACTGTCTCTTTTATTCCATGGGCTTCAACTTTGCTGGCAAGCCTATTAAATGGCACTTTATCAAACGCCTTTTGGAAGTCCATATACACCATGTCAACCGCATTGCCCTCATCAACCCTCTCTGTTAAATCATCAAAAAACACGATCATGTTAGTTAAACACGATTTGCCTTTAACAAATCCGTGCTGGCTCTCCTTCATTAATCCACACCTATCCAAGTGACTGTTAATTTTGTCCCTGATTATCGTTTCTAAAAGCTTACCCACTACCGAGGTTAAACTGACTCGCCTGTAGTTGCTGGGTTTATCCTTACACCCTTTTTTGAACAAGGGTGTAACATTTGCAATTCTCCAGTCCTCTGGCACCACCCCTGTATCTAAGGAGGATTGATGTGGAGATGCCGGTGTTGGACTGGGGTGGACAAATGTGAGAAGTCGCACAACACCAGGTTATAGTCCAACAGCTTTATTTGAAATCACAAGCTTTCGGAGCGCTGCTCCTTCGTCAGGTGAAGTGAAGAGATGCATATAGGCACAGCATATATAGTCAGAGAACACTGCCAGATGATTACAGTTAATCTTTCTAACTGCCCTTTATCACACCTCGGCAGATAGATAATCACGGCAATCAAAGGTGTGGATGGTGTCCAAACAGGTCAGTCAGGAAAACATTACATCAAAGACAATGAGGTGGCAGATGCTAAGGAGGATTGGAAGATTATGGCCAATACCTCTGCGATTTTCACCTTAACTTCCCTCAGCATCCTAGGATGCATCCCATTTGATCCTGGTGACTTATCTACTTTAAGTACAGCCAGCCTTTCTAGTACCTTCTCTATCAATTTTTATCCCATCCAGTATCTCCACTACCTCCTCTTTCACTATGACTTTGGCAGCATCTTCTTCCTTGGTGAAGACAGATGCAAAGTACTCATTTAGTACCTCAGCCATGCCCTCTGCCTCCATGAGTAGGTCTCCTTTAAAATTGCATTGTGTCCTTTAAAATTGCAATCGGGATCCTGACTACATTGTTAGGACCCCACTTTACATGGGTAGGAGACCTACCCTATATTTCAGGTGGACTCTGCAGCTGCCCAAGGGTAGGCTCCTTTCAAAATGGCTTCAGCATTAATGTAGCAGTAAGTATACCAACCCCATTTTGAGGCCCTCACCTCGATGATGCCAATTTTGGCAAGTTAAAATTAGTCCCACTGTCTCTTGACTTTAATGGAAAGTAAAATTGGGCGGGTGTAAACTGAGTGGCTGATCCGATCCATTCAGTTTCTCACTGGGCAGGTTAGGTTAAAATTACCCATGTTTCAGTTTTGAACTCCATATCCAAATGCCTCCCATCATCACCCATAACCAAGAGTGCAGGTAGTGCCCTGCTCCCAGAAATTTACTCATGCCAGGTTGTCAATGACTGGTCGTAACTTCCTGGAAGATATGGCAAAAAGGTAGGGATGCAGGATCAAGTGTTACTAATAAATATGTAGCTTACATGTGGTGCAGTGAGAAGAGGGGAGCTGGACAAAGCAGACGGTGTACGGACTATGACTTTTCCTGTGGGCTGTGGCTGGGTAGGGTCTGGTGATTGAACAGAACGCGCTGGGCTTTGTCCGCCCTCACAGTCGCTGCCATGACTGCTTGGTGGGGTTGGTGGCAGTTGCACAAGATCTGCTCCTGCTGCAAAGAAAAGAAAAATACAGAGTCACCATTTAAACACGAGCGTTCAGCCTATGTCTCGGGAAAACTGCCTTCAGGACAGAATGAACCAGTTGTACAGATATGTGGGAGATTAAAACTATTTACATTATTTCAACATTGACATATATACACACAACATATAGAAACATAGAATCTAGGAGCAGGAGTAGGCCATTCGGCCCGTCGAGCCTGCTCCACCATTCAATACGATCATGGCTGATCATCCAAATCCAGTACCCTGTCCCTGCTTTAATCCCCACAGTACACATATCCCAACCTACCCCCGTAACCCCACGTATTTAATTCCCCCTAACATATCCCATCCTATCCCCATAACCCCACATATGTAATCCCCCCCTAACACTAAGGGTCAATTTATCATAGCCAAATCAACCTAACCCGCACATTTTTGGACTGTGGGAGGAAACCGGAGCAATTTACAATTATTTTATGAAAATAACTTTCAGTGGCACAATTTTTTTTTAAAGATTTCCCTTACTTCGTTATGCTTTTTGCATTTCACAAGGTTACCTGGCCAAGAAAAAAAAGACTTGCATTTATATGGAGTCTTTCACGACCTCAGGACATCCCAAAGCACTTTATAGTCAATGAAGTACTTTTGAGAGAGAGCAAGCACGAATCTTCCAACTCAGTTCTGTAAGAAGCTGCAAAAAAATGCTCTAGAGCGATAGCCCTTTCTCATTTTTTTGAGAAACTTTAGTGAAAAGCCAAGACCCATAGTGCAAGGCACTACCATGGTTGAGATAGCAGATGCAGAGAAGGCTGGAATCAAGAAATAGTGGTCATAGAATCATAGAACGTTACAGCACGGAAGGAGGCCATTTCGGCCCATCGTGTCCGCGCTGGCCAACAAAGAGCTATCCAGCCTAATCCCACTTCCCAGCTCTTGGTCCGAAGCCCTGCAGGTTAGAGCATCCCAAGTGCACATCCAAGTACTTTTTAAATGTGGTTAGGATTCCTGCCTCTACCACCCTTTCAGGCAGTGAGTTCCAGACCCCCACAGCCCTCTGGGTGAAGAAATTTCCCCTCAAATCCCCTCTAAACCTTCCACCAATTACTTTAAATCTGTGCCCCCTGGATTTTGACCCCTCTGCTAAGGGAAATAGGTCCTTTCTATCCACTTTATCTAGGCCCTTCATAATTTTATACACCTCAATAAGGTTTCCCCTCAGCCTCCTCTGTTCCAAGGAAAACAGACCCAGCCTATCCAGTCTTTCCTCATAGCTAAAATTCTCTACTCCCGGCAACATCCTTGTAAATCTCCTCTGTACCCTCTCTAGTGCAATCACATCTTTCCTGTAATGTGGTGACCAGAACTGCACGCAGTATTCTAGCTGAGGCCTAACTAGTGTTTTATACAGTTGAAGCATAACCCCCCCCTGCTCTTGTATTCTATGCCACGGCTAATAAAGGCAAGCATTCCGTATGTCTTCTTAACCACCTTATCTACCTGGCCTGCTACCTCCAGGGATCTGTGGACATGCACTCCAAGGTCCCTTTGTTCCTCTACACTACTCAGTATCCTACCATTTAATGTGTATTCCCTTTCCTTGTTAGTCCTCCCCAAATGCATTACCTCACACTTCTCCGGATTGAATTCCATTTGCCACTGTTCGGCCCACCTGCCCAATTTATTGATATCTTCCTGCAGTCTACAGCTTCCTTCTTCAGTATCAACCACACAGCCGATTTTAGTATCATCTGCAAACTTCTTAATCATACCTCCTGTGACATCAACAAAGATTTTAAAAGCCTATCAAACTTTCTCTTGCATCCTGTTCAGAAGTACAAGAGAGGCGAACCATGAGGGGAGCAATATTCAAGTCTTAGACATACTTGTGCTTACAGAGTTAATTGTTTCGGAGGGGAAAAGGGTGTTTGGCGTGAAGGAGGAAATCAAGATTCTTGGGTACAGCTTCAGCAATTGAGGAGATGTGGAAGTTCTGCTGGAGAACAGGGGTTATAATGGGGTGAAGAATGTCAATAGGTGAAGGAGGGCTGAGAGCAGAGCCATCATAGATTGATAGCTGGAAAAACTCAGCAGGCCAGGCAGCATCCGTGGAGAGAGAAAGAGAGTTAACGTTTCAGGTCGATGACCTTTCATCAGAACCTGAAACGTTAACTCTCTTTCTCTCTCCACGGATGGTGCCTGGCCTGCTGAGTTTTTCCAGCGTTTTCTGTTGTTATTTCGGATTTCCAGCATCCGCAGTATTTTGCTATCGTATAGATTGATAGCTGTTGATTGTCTTTTAAAATAGGAAACAATGTTTTTGAAGACTTGAAAGAAACAAGATTTTAATTGCCACCAAGGGCATGGAGATCATCAAAATGTTATAATTCAACTGCTAGTGAATTTGCAGTTAATATTTTAGGAGCTCTATAAATACAGGCTGCGTGAATAATAAAAATACTGCCCCAATATTAAAAGAGGGAGGTATGAACCAGGAACAGTCAGTTAACCTGCCATTCAAAATGCATCAAAATATTTCCAGCCTTCCACCAAACACAAAAGCTATAAGTAGCAGTCAGCATGAATGTAAAAGTAACAGATCATACCTCACCAGTCAACTAGCATTCTTTGAATAGTTGAGGCAGAGACCATTGCATCTTTTAAGGGAAAAGTGGATAAATATTTGGCAGAGTAAGATAAAGGGCTAAGGGGAGAAAACAGGGCAATGGGCTTAGTTTTGGATTGCTCTGGCAAAGAGCATAGACGCAATGGCCCGAATGACCTTCTGTGCTGTAAACTGCTATGGTTCTAAGATAAGTGAATACTGGATTTTCAGCAGTTGTTTGATAAAGCTCCACAAGGAAAGATTATAGCAGTAGGTAGCTGGACTGAAACTGGCTTCAACAGAAACTGATGATAAATGGAAACTTATAGACTTCTGCAGGTATCTGTTTATTTGGTTTTCTTGATTTTTTTCTCATCAATTTAATCTCTTCCCTTCCTTTCCTGAAGGCATCAGCTCCTTATTACAATCTAGTTCAATGGACATCCACTCTCCTGCACCTTGCCTGACTGGTCATTATGCGTTTGTGAGCCTTACCAGTGAACATTGCTAAGCTGCTTAAACATCACAGACAAGCCTGGACTTGTCATCACCTGATATCCACAGAGAGCAGATTAAGGCTCACAATGCAATGGGTCTAAGTTTGAAAAGTCCAATTGTAAATTTATATTTCAGATTCTGGGCTTCACCTTGATTGTCAAGGAGTAATTTCACAAATTTTATTCCTCTTGGAGGTTTGCCTATAGTTGTACTGGCTTCCTCAGGAGAACAAGTGAGATGTGCAGAGACCAAGGAATATTGTACACATTCTGTGAAGGGAATAAACTCAATTGATTGGCTTGCATTTTCTCATTCTATACTTTCTCCCATTTTTACAAATCCATGGTGCCATTGTTCCAGGCCCCACCAGATGGAATCTGCACAGCATCATTAGGCAATATCCCTATTGCCAGAATCTGCATAGTGTTACTGTTCTGTGTCCCAAATGGATAGAATCTGTACACTATCATTACTTTATGTCCCTACCATATGAAATTTGTACATTGTCACTATACATCTCTAATGTGTAGTACAGGAAACTCTTTATTAACCGGCACCCAAATATCCGGAAATCTCTCTTAACCGGCAAAATTCTTGAGTAGGTAACCGGGGTTTTCCTTCATCTCTCGTTTAAAATTAACTTTAAAAAAATCCCCGAGGCATTTGCCTTGTATCGGAGAGTGTAGATTGGGAGGGGAATGTGCAGCCCGGGTAGGCAGCGGACACGACAGATGGTCAGCTGGCGGTCCCCGGGGAGACGGAGCTCCGAATGCAGGCGCATGTCAATGTGTACGGGGCTCTCGTACGTTGGGAGATATAACTCTCCGTTATCCGGACTTTTTGATTAACTGGCACCACGCCGGTCCCGGTTAATAAAGAGTTTCCTGTAATTAATATATTTTTGCATAATATTGGTCTTCAGTTCATGTGTAGTTTTTCTGATTTTGTTTAATCAACTTTACTTTTAAATTCCACCTTCTAAATGATTTCCTGTCTATGAAGAATGAACTAACTAACTAGCCATTTAGCACAACTTGAGTAGATGCTACAATTACAAAGTGTGGAACAATGCCTCACAGTTTATCAGTTATACATCTCACCTTCCTTTGGAGACAGATTGAGGAACTGATCCACCTCATGTGGTTCCAGCTTAATCTTTGGAAGAACCTTCTGTGTGCACGTTTTAGTCTGAAAGAACACAACATGGGTGGTGTGAAATATTGATCACAAAGGCAGAGAACAAGAGAAGCCGTCCATCTGAGTGGAGGGAAATTCAGACATCATTCAACCTACCCCAGAACGTGTATAAAATGATCTAATAACATGCGGAGGTGGCCTTGGTTGAGAAACCTGGAATCCAAATAGTTAGAATTTAAAAACTATCCAGCACTTCATACTCATATACCTTGGAGAGGATGCAGAAGAAATTTACTACAATGGTACCAGGGATGAGGGGTTTCAGTTATCTGGAGAGACTAGAGAAGCTGGGATTGTTCTCCTTAGAGCAGAGAAGGTTAAGGGGAGATTTAATAGAGGTGTTCAAAATAATGAGGGGTTTTGATAGAGTAGATAGCGTGAAACTGTTTCCACTGGCAGGAGGGTTGGTAACCAGAGGGTACAGATTTAAGGTAATTAGCAAAAATGCCACGGGGGGAGATGGAGAATTTCTTTGTTACGCAGCGAGTGATTTATGATCTGAAATGCAATACCTGAAGAAGCAGATTCAATAGTAATTTTTGAAAGAGAACTGGGTATCCCACTTAAAAAGAAAAAATTTGCAGGGCTATGGGGAAAGACCAGGGGAGTGGGACTAATTTGTAGCTCTTTCAGAGAGCTGGCACAGGCACGATGGGCCGAATGGCTTACTTTTGTGCTGTGTGATTCCATGAATACATAAAATACTTGGTCAGCCTTAAGGAGTGGATATTCTGCTGTTTTTTTTCCACCAAGCAATCCTTTGTACCATTCCTGTGGAATTGCAGAGTTTTGCTGAAATCAATCTAAATGGTTTTACCTACACACTCCCTTCAACCACCAATAAAAAACCTGTAAAAACTAGTTCTCATTGAAATTGCGACTACTTTTTAAACTTAGAGCCTTACTAACTTTGGAAATATAACTTGATTATGATTGTCTGTTTAAGATTTTGAAGGAACGGTAGCATTGTTGGAGAGCAGGGCTGATGTGTGCAGGAAGATCAGCAAGTACAGTTTGTTGGTGATACATTGCTGGTGTTCGACTCAGCATCTGAGACAGATAAAGGGCCTGACCAGCAAGAAGTACCTGTTAGGGAAGCAAGTGATAGTCAAGGAAGACGTAGGCAGAGGGGCATTGACGAGAAGCAGCAACAGCAGTCGGAAGAATATCGGGGTAATGCAGGGAATGGTTGTGTTAGCCAAGAACTGGATAACACTAAAGCTGTAGCTGGGGAGGGAAAAGGCAAAATGAATGAGGAAGTAGTGCAGTCTACAAGAAATAAGGGAAATAATGATAGTGTGAGATTCACTGTTTCTTTCTGACACGAGGACAAGGCTAAGAGAATGGTGATCTGTCTACTGCGAGAAAGATTGGGATATTGAAGAAAGATAGGAAACAGAGGAACAGGAGTAGGCCATTCAGCCCCTCGAGCCTGCTCTGCCATTCAATGAGATCATGGCTGATCTGCGACCTAACTCCATTTATCTGCCTTTGGCCCATATCCCTTAATACCTTTGGTTAATAGAAAGCTATCAATCGCCGATTTAAAATTAACAATTGATCTAGCATCAATTGCCGTTTGCGGAAGAGAGTTCCAAACTTCTACCACCTTTTGTGTGTAGAAGTGCTTCCTAATTTCACTCCTGAAAGGTCTGGCTCTAATTTTTAGACTATGTCCCCTAGTCCTAGAATCCCCAACCAGCTGAAATAGTTTCTCTCTATCTACCCTATCTGTTCCCCTTAATATCTTGAAAACTTCGATCAGATCACCTCTTAACCTTCTAAATTCTAGGGAATACAACCCTAATTTGTGTAATCTCTCCTTGTAACTTAACCCTTGAAGTCCGGGTATCATTCTGGTAAACCTACGCTGCACTCCCTCCAAGGCCAATATATCCTTCCTGAGGTGTGGTGCCCAGAACTGCTCCCAGTACTCCAGGTGTGGTCTAACCAGGGTTTTGTATAGCTGCAGCATAACTTCTACCCCCTTGTATTCTAGTCCTCTAGATATAAAGGCCAGCATTCCATGAGCCTTTTTGATTATTTTCTGTACCTGTTCATGACAGTTTAATGATCTGTGTACCTGGACCCCAAGTCTCTTTGGACCTCCACTGTTTTTAGCTTTTCACCATTTAGAAAGTACCCTGTTCTATCCTTTTAGGTCCAAAGTGGATGACCTCACATTTGCCTACATTGAAATCCATTTGCCACAATTTTGCCCATTTACTTAATCTGTCGATATCCCTTTGTAATTTTATGCTTTCATTTACACTTTCTACAATGCCACCTAGCTTTGTGTCATCGGCAAATCTGGACATATGATTTTCTATGCCATCATCTAAGTCGTTAATAAATACTGTGAATAGTTGAAGCCCCAACACAGATCCCTGTGGGACACCACGGGGGCAATTTTCCCACTGGAGGCAGGTTTCAGTTTGGGTGGGTTTGAAACTCGCCTCCACTGATAGTTTTCAAAAATTTGCGATTTTCCCATGATTGGCCACTTGATTTTAGAGGTGTGGGATGCCCTTGGTCAATTAGTGTTTTGGGACTGAAACTCGCCTCTGTTGACAGCACTTTTCTAGTTTGATTTTATGACTTCTTGCTCCCTTGGCTCATTCCACAGCATTTCTGTGTCTCCTGCACCACCTCCAACATCTTTTGAGAAACCACTATGTCCAATTCCAAGGCAAGGGCCTACCCGAGGCTCTCGGATGAGGCGCTGCAAATGTTGCTGGAGGGGGTGACAGCTAGCATGGAGGTGCTCTTCCACTCATCTTGGAGGAAGAGGCCTGCCAAAGAAACCAAGGCTGTGTGGGTACAGTTGGCAAGGGATATAACCTCCAGATCTATGTGCAGATTGGGAGACTGTTTCTGTGCATTGATGAAATGCCATCCCTGTTGGAAAGCATTAAAATGATTTGAAGCCAAAATGTTGGCGTTATGCCATCTGTTCTTTCGCCTTATGAAGCTCCACATTGCAGGCACCGCCACACTTGCATTGTCAGGTTGGTGGCCTGAGTGGACATGACTCTCTGGCCTCCTTTCATTGTCAATGATGTCCTAGGGTGGAGCAAAGGACATGTGCCAACTTGGGCAACCTATGTAAATCTGGCCATGATAAGTTCATCCCTTGCATCCCGGGCTCTGACCTCCTCCAGAGCCTCCTCATCTGAGGCCCATTCAGAAAGAAAATGAATGGTTCCCATGCTACTTGTAGATGCCTCCTTTGGGGAAGCGCTCATTGCAAGCAGGGAGAGTGTCTTCCAAGGAGGTCCCACCGTTGATGGAATCAAGCTGCAGCACCTCCGACTTCGGAAGGCCTTCTAAAAGTGCTCAGAGACCTTTTAAAGCCAAGGTCTGGCACCTACAAGTAATCCTTGCTGCAATAAACGATGTCTTTAGACCTGCAGCAGTGAGGAGGCCACCCACAAGTCAACCCGCCAGGTTTACCTGGCGTGGTTTAGGAGGTGCATGGATCACACTGAAAAGCTGGAAAAATCACAAAAGCCTCTCAAAATAGGCTTAGAGAGGTCCTTAACGAGCATTTAAGGATGTTAAATAGCGCAATGGCCAGCTGGAGGCGGGAGCGTTTCCCGACCTCCAAAACCGGCACCGGCAAAATCCCACGGAGGCGGGTTCCGAACCCGGCCTCTTTGAATCTGATTTTCCCGCCTTTCCCGCCTCCAAACCCGCTTTTCCAACGTCAGAAAATCGCCCCCACTAGTCACATCCTGCCAATTTGAGTACCTACCTATTATCCCTACTGTCTATCTTCTGTCCTTCAGCCAATTTCCAAACCAGGTCAATAATTTGCCCTCAATTCTGTGGGCTTCTACCTTAGTTAACAGTCTCTTATGTGGGACTTTATCAAATGCCTTCTGGAAGTCCATATAAATAACATCCATAGACATTCCCTTGTTCACTATAGTCACCTCCTCAAAAAATTCAATCAGGTTTGTCAGGCATGACCTACCTTTCACAAATCCATGCTGGCTCTCTCTGATCAACTGAAAATTTGCGAGGTGTTCAGTCACCCTTTCCTTAATTGTAGACGTTAGCAATTTCCCGACAACAGATGTTAGGCTAACTGGTCTATAATTCCCTGGTTTCCCCCCTCGCCATTTTTAATGAGGAAGCTGTTAACATTCTTTGGTGAAGGTAATGAATTTCTGAGGAGAATGTTTTGGGTGAATGAGTAGTTGGCCAGTTGGTGCCCGTCAGGGGTGTTGAGTTGATGGATAACTGGGGCTATTAATGGAGTAACCAGGATGGTATAAGACTGAAGGGCTGCATCCCAACCAGGCTGGAACAGGTAGATTAGTCATCAACATAAAAAATTATTATATAGCATGTATAGGGGTGGGAGTGAGGTGATACTAAGGAGGATGCCTGCACAAGGATAAAGTGCCTAATGCTGTGGGGGAAAAAAATAACAAAAGGCCAAAAAACACAGTACAAAAATAAGACGACAGAGAGGGAAACACAAATTTGTAGTAATGTACAAAATAAGTTTGCAGAATTGGAAACACTGTTCTGAAGGATAAATGTGACGCAATAGGAATAGAAGAGACCTGGTTAAACCAGGACATTGACTGAGAGTAAACCATCAGGATTTAAAACTTACTGAAGGAACAAACACAGCAAAGCAGTTGGAGTGGCAATGTGAGTAAGAGAGGGCGTTACAGCAATAGAAATAATTAATGTAAGTGCTTTACAGCACAGACACAGTAACATTGAGGTCAAGGATAGTTAAAGGAAAGAAGATTATTATTGATTGTAATAGATTTACTAGACAGGTGGAGAGGATAGAAAGATATTTTTACAGACTAGAGAGGCCTGCAAAAAGACCTTGCATTAATCATAGGGATTTCAACTACTCAATTCTTGTCTGATAAAATAGCAGAGGAAAAGCTGACGAGGAATAAATGTTTCTAGAAGTAGTGCATGGTTTCTTCCTTATGCAATGTGTCAAACTGCTAAGTTAGTTAGTTATGAGAAGAGGGAGATTTCTGTATTTTATTTAGTTTTGCAACAACTTGGTTTAAACGGTTATGGGGCGAGAGCGGGGCAGTGGAATTAGTTTTGAAATGTTCTAGCAAAGAGCCAGTAAAGACATGATAGGTCAATTGCCATCCTTCGGTGCTGTAAACCTTCATGCAAGGTTAGGTTCAGTTTATAAAGGGTTAACTCCCAGAGATACACAAAGCCAATGTTGACGAGGACAACTAGGCAGAATACAAGCTATGAACATTGTGTAGTCTTGCATATTAGTTTTCAGACAAGAAGGAGTTGTTCAGCAACTCCCCCAACAGTTTGCACCCTTAGCTAAACAGACAATGCAGTTGCTGTGAGCTCCCATACCAAAGCAGGACACAACAGGTTCATCATTCAAAATGGTAACTCTGATTGGCAACTTGACAGGCCAATCCTCGACAAAGAGCTGAGAAAGTGGTCAGAGGTCATGCTTTCTCTTTCCGTCTTCCTCAGTCGAAAGCAGTTTGATCCTGGAACAGTTAGAGAGGTCTTGCTTCCAAATTAAACAAACAGAGGGAGAATGAGAGACTGCAGGCTGAGACATGAGCACATATGGCCTATAAAACTAATGGTATTGCTAGTTAGTTCTGCTCATTTGCGAGTCCATACCGTGGCAGGTTCACGTCTTTTATTGTTTGTGATATGAGGAATAGGAAATTGATTGAATCTCACTGTGAAAACAGTATTCTGTTCATTCATATAATTTCATGTAAAATAAGCTGACTCATATCACTTGAGTGAGTTTCAGTCCGCCTTCTGAAAACATTGGAGAACGGATTTGGAGGCACGTGCAATATCACAGTATCCAATATATTCAATAAGAGATCTATTGTAATGATCCCTGTATCACATTATAATTGAACTAGATATTGGGCAGTAAAGTGCTCTCTAGATTACATAAGAAATAGGAGCAGGAGCAGGCCATTCGGCCCCTCGAGCCTGCTCCGCCATTTAATGAGATCATGGCTGATCCGATTTTGGCCTCAACCCCACTTTCCTGCCCGCTCCCCATAACCCTTGACTCCCCTGTTGCTCAAAAATCTGTCCATCTCAGCCTTGAATATATTCAATGACTCAGCTTCCACAGCTCTCTGGGGTAAAGAATTCCAAAGATTTACGACCATCAGAGAAGAAATTCCTCCTCATCTCCGTCTTAAATGGGCAACCCCTTATTCTGAGACTATGCCCCAGAGTTCTAGATTCCCCCACGAGGGGAAACATCCTCTCTGCATCTACCCTGTCCAACCCCCTCAGAATCTTATGTTTCAATAAGATCACCTCGCATTCTTCTAAACTCCAATGAGTACAGGCCCAACCTGCTCAACCTTTCCTCATAAGACAACCCTTCCATCCCAGGATTCAACCTAGTGAACCTTCTCTGAACTGCCTCCAATGCAAGTATATCCCTCCTTAAATAAGGGGACCAAAACTGTACGCAGTACTCTAGGTGTGGTCTCACCTAGATTGTGGAAGACACAGAGTCTGCTCGTGGGAGTGACCAGTTACGCTGAACTTGAGGGAATATCATTTCAGCCTAGAGGTCTAAAATTATATTCGAGTTGTTGTATTTGATTTTATTTCACTTTTAAGAGAAAACAGTTTAGTTTAGTATAGGGGGTCAGTGGAAGCCTGTGATGTCCAGTACGTGTGCAATATGGGGGGACCTGGATGGTTCATGTATCCAGGTTAATCACAAATGCGGGGTTTGTCTCTGAATACTTGCGCTCGAGCTCAAGCTTTTGGAGCTTGTAGAACACAAAAACGAAAAGGTACAATAGGTATGTAATCAACAGTCATTATTTTCTCTGCCTTTCTCACACACACAGAGCATCTGTTTAATTAAACTATCAATGTAAATGTTACGTGAATAAAGCTTATGCAATGTCATCTGGAAAGCTTATGAAATGCCATCTCGCTTTTCTTCTAATCAATTTGAAAAACAACCAAACAGATTTTGTTAGAGACTGAGAAAGCACTATGTCATTTAGCTAGCTTAAATGCTACTGAAGCATCCTGGGAGATCGTGCAGACTGCATATGGTCACACTGCAGGACTTGCCTTCAGCCAACAGTGTCACAGCCCGGACAAAAATATCACGTCCAAGCCCAGGCTTTTGGTAGAGACTGAAACTTTCAAGTAGAAACAGAAATGAAGGCATTAAAATACACAAAACAATTCAATGGATAAATTTAAATGTACTATTGTGGAATACGCAATTTGTTGTAATTTTTAAAATTTTGTTTAAACCCTTTTAGACGTTATAAATTTTCAGTTACTGAAGAAAAAGACAATTCAATTTTTTAAAGAAACCATTTTAAGTGACTTGTTGGGAAAATATAATGGATCACCACCTGGTGGCCAGAAACTGCAATTAAATGGCAACAGGAGCCAGTTCCCAAGATTCTTATGGATTTGAAAGGCCATTCAGCCCATCGTAATTTATCCATACATAAGAGCTCCTTATTGCTACATCAAGTTGTTTATTTTGCCACAGCACTCTGTCTGGAAGTCCATTCCAGGTGTTGATCATTCTTTGCATGAAGAAGCTCCTCATTTCAGTCCTAAAATTATCTTTTACTAGTTGAACCTGTGTTTCCTTGTCCTACTCCCACAATTTAATTTAAAGTAATGCTCTGAGGTAACCAGTTTCATACCATTTATTACCTTACATACTCTCCACAAGATCACCTCCCAGATGTAATCTGTCCAGGCTGAAAAGCCCAAGTCTCTCTCCAGTTTTTCCTCATAACTCAGATCCCTGGCATTGGGTCTCATGGCTTGTCTCTTCAGTGCCTTTCGTGCTTCAATGTCCCCTTGTTTCTCAGTGACCACAGCTAAACACAGTACTCAGGTGTAGTCTGACCAGAGGACTATACAGTTTGATCACGACTTCCTCCATCTTGTATTCTACTATTGTGGCTATGTACTGCAATTTCAAAATTTGCATATGACACAAAACTTGGAAGTATAGTGAAGTGAGGAGGATAGTGATAGACTTCAAGGAGGACATAGACAGGCTGGTGGAATGGGCGGACATGTAACAGATGAAATTTAACACAGAAAAGTGCGTAGTGAATACATATTGGTAGAAAGAATGAGGGGAAGAAATATAAACTGAAGGGTACAATCCTAAAGGGAAGTATGAATGGAGAGACCTGGGGGTATATGTGCACAAATTGTTGAAGGTGGCAGGGCAGGTTGAGAAAGCAGTTAAAAAAGCTTATGGGATCCTGGGCTTCACGAATAGAGGTATAGAGTACAAAAATGTGGAAATTATGATGAACCTGTATAAAACACTGGTTTGGCCTCAACTGGAGTATTGTGTCCAATTCTGGGCCCCGCACTTTAGGAAGGATGTGAAGGCCTTAGAGAGGATGCAGAAAAGATTTATGAGAATGATTCCAGGGATGAGGAACTTCAGTTACGTGGATAGACTGGAGAAGCTGGGGTTGTTCTCCTTAGAGCAGAGAAAATTGAGAGATTTGATAGAGGTGTTCAAAATCATGAGAGGTCTGGACAGAGTAGATAGAGAGAAACTGTTCCCATTGTCGGAAGGGTCGAGAACCAGAGGACACAGATTTAAGGTGATTGGCAAAAGAACTAAAGGCAACATAAGAAAAAACTTTTTTTATGCAGCAAGTGGTTAGGATCTGGAATGCACTGCCTGAAAGGGAGTTGGATAAGTACCTGAAGGAAAAAATTTGCAGGGCTATGGGGAAAGGGCAAGGAGCCGGCATGGGCTCGATGGGCCGAATGGCCTTCTTCCATGCTGTAACCATTCTATGAACATTCTATTGACTTTGTGGATTGCGGTTCTATATTGGCTAGACGAGTTGGGGCAGAGTTTTCGCTTTGGGCACAATCGGCAATCTGGGTACAAATTGCGCTCAAAATTGCTCTAGTTTTCCGAAGTGAAGTTCTGGTTCAAGTTTCTGCTCAAACTCATTTGCATAATCACAAACGTAAACTCTTCCATGAACCAGTGCAATTGGGCACCGTTTTAGAACGTAATTGTTTATTTTTTCCCCCGTGCATTAAAAATATTCCTTGATAGATTTAAGAGTGGTAACCTGGTGTAGTTTTAATACAGCTGAAAATGAGTGTTTCACAAAAAATAAGCATTTTTAATGAGTGCCTAGTCCGCCACCTGTGAGTAACCTGATTTCGTATAACTGAAAATGACTTTAAAAAACTATAACAGAACCATTTACTAGTTTCATTGGTGTACACTAGTCAGTTTCCACTTTTAAAAGGTGCCCATTAATGCCCTTGCGCCTAAACAAAACCAGCTGAATTTTAAGAGCCTCCTCGAAGGGCCGCAAACAGGCGCAGTTAGCGGAAAATCGCCATGCTGATTATTTCGATCTGGGGGCATGGCCAGTTTTATGAACGGGCTGGCTTCCAGTGTGCTGATTTTTAAATCAACGTAAAAGATTGCAGAAACTGGATTTATACTGAACGTAACTTGCGCTTGAAATTCCTCGATCTTTTGCGCTGGTTTGGCTGATTTGGGCGAATTGCGCTGAAAAATACCTGAATTTTTTTTATGTCATTGTTCGGCCCACTGACATATTTTGTTTAGCTCATTCAGTTGTTTGTAGGCTCCCTCCTTTGATTCCAATGCCCCTTCCTGTATCATCTGTAAATTTAACCAATTTGCATTGAGTTTCATAATCCAAGTCACGAATGCAGATTAGAAAGAGTAGTGGTTCGAACAGTGGTTGGCAGACAGGAAGCAAAGAGTTGGAATAAACGAGTCTTTTTCCGAGTGGCAGGCAGTGACTAGTGGGGTTACGCAGGGATCGGTGCTAGGACCCCAGCTATTCACTATATATATATTAATGATCTAGACGAGGGAACTAGATGTAATATCTCCAAGTTTGCAGATGACACAAAGCTGGGTGGGCGTGTGTGCTGCGAGGAGGATGCCGAGAAACTCCAGTATGATTTGGACAGGTTGGGTGATTGGGCAGAAGCGTGGCAGATGCAATATAATGTGGATAAATGCGAGGTTATCCACTTTGGTGGCAAAAAACAGAAAGGCAGATTATTATCTGAACGGCAATAGATTGGGAGAAGGGGAAGTGCAACGAGACCTGGGTGTCCTTGTGCATCAGTCGCTGAAGGTAAGCATGCAGGTGCAGCAGGCGGTTAAGGCGGCAAATGGTATGTTGGCCTTCATAGCGAGAGGATTCGAGTACAGGAGCAAGGATGTCTTGCTGCAGCTGTACAGGGCCTTGGTGAGACCACACCTTGAGTATTGTGTGCAGTTTTGGTCGCCTTATCTGAGGAAGGATGTTCTTGCCATGGAGGGTGTGCAGCGAAGATTTACCAGACTGATACCTGGTATGGCAGGAATGACGTATGAGGAGAGATTGGGTCGATTGGGCTTATACTCGCTGGAGTTTAGAAGAATGAGAGGAGATCTCATTGAAACTTATAAAATTCTAACAGGGCTAGACAGACTGGATGCAGGAAGGATGTTCCCGATGGCAGGTGAGTTCAGAACAAGAGGTCACAGTCTAAGGATAAGGGGTAAGCCATTTAGGACAGAGATGAGGAGGAATTTCTTCACCCAGAGAGTGGTGAACCTGTGGAATTCTCTACCACAGAAGGCAGTTGAGGCCAAGTCAGTAAATGTATTCAAGAAGGAGTTAGATATATTTCTTAAGGCTAAAGGTATCAAGGGATATGGGGAGAAGGCAGGGACAGGGTACTGAGTTTAGATGATCAGCCATGATCTCATCGAATGGCGGAGCAGGCTCGAGGGGCCGAATGGCCTACTCCTGCTCCTATCTTCTATGTTTTTATGTGAGGTCTGGGACACCCTACCCAGTACTCCCCCACTCTGACACTACTCCTCTAACTAGTACCCATGGTTTTCTACCCTTTTCTGACCTATACTAAAGTTTCACTCTGATTACTTACAGTTTTGAGTGCAATTGTTAACCTTTTGTGTGAAACTTTATCAAATTCTTTTTGGAAGTCTAAGGACACAATGTCGTAGGGTTTACCCAATTAACTTGGGTTGTCACTTCGTCAAAGAAATCAGGGACATTGGTCAGACAGGATCTTCCCCGTCTAACGCTGTGTTGACTGCTGTTTACTAGGTTGTTGTACAGATAATCTCCAAGTTTAATCCTGATAATCAATTTCATAATTGTACACAATGAAAGTAAGACTAATGGATCTGTAGTTGCCTGTGTGTGTTTTGTCACCCTATTAGCTTGCTTGCAATCTAGTACTGGTACCTCCCTATGTTCACTGACTCCCTCATAATGATTCTCAGTGACTCGCAAATCTCCTCCTTAGTCTCTCTCAACACTCTGGGATAAATACCATCTAACCATGGGAATTTATATGTCTCTAGTCTTTCCAGCTACTTTCATCTCATTTATACTGGAAGCCTTGCATTATGCCGTGGTCCTCTTTTTGGGGAGGACCTGCTGTTCATATCTTCCCTTGTGAATTATTTGAGGAAGTAATCTTTCAGAATATTTGTCTTGTATTCATCCTCAGTTTCAAGTCTATTTGCAGCTTTTTATGTTCTCACTTCTTCTCTGATAGCCCTCTTGCTTAGTACTGACTTTTTTACTGTTATATTTTGCCACCACAGCTGTTTCTCCCTCCCCCCAGGTCTCGCTTTTGCAACCCGATTACTCTTAACTTGTTTCCACAAGATCCTATATCCGTCTCCTTTCTCCCTGCAGGATTTGTAGAGGTAATTTTTCCTTGTTATTTCACTTTTTAAACTTGTTAATCCATTTAGGGTCACGCTTATTTAGTCAGCTTGCTGATCGTCGATATGTACATGTCCAGCATTATTCCTTTAAAAAGTGTTGCATTTGTCTACGACTAAAATGTTAATCTTTGCCTCCTCTTTGAATTTTGCTCTTTTAAAATTATAAGCATAGTTCCTGGTCTTTGGTATAATTGGATCCCCGACCAAATTTGATCATTCTGTGGTCACTTTCCCCATGGGTGCTACAACTTTAGATTTTTTGGTCATTTACAAATACTAGGTCAAGATAACCACTACTTCCCTTACGCAGATTCATGACACAATCATGCATTAAATTTACCAACTATGGCTCTAAAGCACTTGGGTTTTCCCAATTTATATTGGATTGATTGAAGTCTCCCATTAATCTAACATTCCCTTCCTCATACACCTTCATCTCTCAGAGCAAACTGTCCTTCTTGTGTTGACCTTGTGGCCTGTAGCAAACCCTTTGCGTTAGCTTCAATTTATTCACTGTAGAGATTTCTACGTAGGGTTTTTCCATTTTAAATATAGACACAGGAATATTTAATGGAAACCTGACACAAAGTGTGACCAAGAAGGAAGCGATGACTAAGATTTTGTCAGCAGGTGGTAAGGTTTGCTTTCATTGATGTTTCCACATTGCCCATCAAGTGGAACCACACTCAATAATGAAGGGAGCAGAATTAAGTGCAGAGAATCAGCAGCATCACAAACTAGGTATGCTGAACTCCAATATGCACCAAGAGCCTCTCAATTCAAAATTTACCCCTATATTTCAGTGGAATGTCCATTATCTGTTTTCCTATCAATTATCTGCC
The DNA here is from genome assembly GCA_030390025.1 of Squalus acanthias. Classification (NCBI taxonomy): domain Eukaryota; kingdom Metazoa; phylum Chordata; class Chondrichthyes; order Squaliformes; family Squalidae; genus Squalus; species Squalus acanthias. Next base: position 61,144,565 of record CM059435.1, read on the forward strand.
AGAATGTTTGCAGCGCAAAGCTTTGCACAAAATGTCAGCCCATTGTACAGCACCAACACTAATATGCCCGTCTGATAGAAATGAATTTCACAACCCAAGAAGGATTAAATCCAAACTGCATTGTACTTGTTTTCATTCCCAGGCCTAGGTTATTGTTGTGCATGCATGCAAGATCAAAATGTGGGGATTATTCACGAACTTCCATTATAGATTGAGGAATGGTTCCTTTCATTAAGGAAGTGTCACTGTCTATTTACCCAGAGTGCATTTTTAAAAACTGCCCTAAACACCCAGTGTCAATAACTTGCTATATATAGATACATATATATTTTTAAAAAACATACCTAGGACTAGTTTGCAAGGCAGTTATCTAGATAGCAACTGAGTAGCTTAGAAGACAGCAAACTATTTAAGTGGTTCAGGTGGGGTATGTGTAGAATAATGAATACAAGGAATGAACACGTTATATTTCACAGGGCAAAGAATGTGAGCACAGATGGCAGCACACCTGATTCACAATGCTCCTGATTTTCTGGCCCCTAAAATGAATGACTAGAAAATCAGGAGCACCGCGAATTAGACACAATGACCTCCACGCTCAATTCTCCAATCAGAGCTCTCATCGAGGAAGACGCCGTTCCGGGAGCAGAGCCTCTTGATTTTGGTGCTGTAAAATACATGCAGATGATTTGAGAGGCCATTTTATTTGGCATTGGATTCATTCTTTTGCTAATACCTGTCGCACTCAGTGGCCACATACAGCATTCAATGCCACTGATGCAGTTATGCTGACACCCACACTGAAAGATTAACAATTCTACTCTAAATTTGTCGTGATAACCATCAATTATCAGAAAAACAGTCGGCTTATATATTATAAAGTGATACTGTTGAAAAATTATTTTGCACTATAAAAAGCAGAAATCTCAAGGGATTGCTAGCATCTATTTTGGAATCCTATTGAAAATAAACTGATGACAGATCTCCCGCACAACCCAGCAGCTCAAGATGTATTTTAGTTTGAGATATTTGTAATTATTTGTGGACACTATTTTTAGCGTATGTCGAGATGCTGCATCACTATGGCTGCTTTAATTCTGACATTTCGTACTTGATCTGATAGTACAGCAATAATCATCACAAATCTGATCTGTAGAGACCATTGTACGTTGGACGTTGCTGAAGAATGTAACACGTCTTGTAAAATAGATGATCTTATCAGACAAGTCTTTGCCAATGTGCATGAAGAAGCTGCTCAAATATTTCTCATCATCAAGCATGGTCTCTTCCAATGAAAGCAATCAAACCATCTTGCCTATGCATTCTGATACCATTATCAGACCAATCAAATTGAGCACTAATTTGTAGACCTTTATTACCTTAATTGAGATGCAGTAGCAAGCTGACCAAGCTTGATGCGTTCTATGAATACAGGGTTTAGTCATACATTTCCAAATCTGATTAGCATCCAAGTACAGTCAGCGTTACAGCACCATCATATTCATTGAAAAGAAAGGCTCAACTGCTAGTGTTACCTTGATAAGAATGGAATTTATATAATTCACTTGCAGCTGATCTAAGAATTTGGATGTGTTTAACACTGCCTCAACTGCTAGGAGTTTGTTGGTTTTAGAGTTATCAGTCACAGAAATCATTGCAGAGAACAACTTAGTGGAGTATTTTTCTATATTTTGAGATGCTCCAATTGCAGCATTTCCCAAAATGTTTATAGTGAGTCAATGACCAATAGCAGAAGTATCAAAGCAAGTTTTCCACAAGAGTACCCGTGAGTAACAATTCCACCATCACTGAGATTTAAAAGCTCTCCAAAGAAGGCAGCTGCTGTGATTCTCTGACTCTTGTGTGTGTTAACAAGGACAGCAGTGAGTTGCTCAACAATGCTGAGCGGATGAGGGCCAACACACAGTCACTGTGCTTGGCCGCAGCATATCACCCTCATGGTGCTCTCCTCCACAATTGAACAGGTCCCACACCCCCTTTTCTTTTTATGGTTGTGCCATCACCCTTTCTTGATTTCAGGCTAGCTTGAAGCATCTTAGCAGAGAAATTGTAGGCATCAATGGCATTTGATTTTTAAAGGCAGAATGAAGGTTTCCCTATTTAAAAAAATACCTAGGGAACTACTTGGACACTACAATGTGGATGAATCAGAAAGGTGCTGAATAACTGGGGCCATAGAATGTTTATCACTGTAAGTCAGGGTTACATACAGCAACTTATATTTATATAGCACCTTTAACGTAATAAAAAGTCCCAAGGCAAGGCGCTTCATGAAGACCATTTCATGAAGAGCACAGATAGCAGCTAAAAGGCTGCTGAGTTGCTGAATTTGTCACATCTTTGACAAGGGATTCTTTGCTGTCATCATGCAGTGACTAAGTTATCCAGTATGTATTATATCGAGGTTGTGGCTATTGCATTATCTCTCGGGAGCGATTTCTAAATATAAATGTGTTTGTCACATGGAATAGGGCTGCGAGGAGACGGGATAAAGCCACTGGCACATTCTGTGAAGCAAGAATGGAGATAGAATGTGACATTAAATGTGTAACCTATCCCTCAGTAATTGACAATTAATTGTACAGCACTTGGATTATGCCATGGACAGCTGCAAGGTTAGCTCCAGATTTTCAAATGTGGATATTCATGATAACAGAAGCCATGTAGAAGCTGTTGAATTGCTGATTGGCAAGTCCTTCAAAAATCATGAGTAGAATGCTTAACTAGTCATGAGCCATGCAGTTGACAGAATTTTGCCAAGATCAATGCAGGAAATTGGACATGAGGCTGAGTTCGGATCGGTCGAGGCCCTGTGGGTGGCGTAGCGGGCCCAGGGGCTGAGTGGCCGGGTCCTGCTCCTACTTCTTGTGTTCTTTAGATTGGAGGTGAGGATCAGATCAGCCATGATCTTATTGAATGGCGGAGCAGGCTCGAAGGGCCGATTGGCCTACTCCTGCTCCTATTTCTTATGTTCTTATGTTTGAAGGAGGGCTTGATAATAAAGGTAACTTATTTCAACTTTATTGGCTTTCAGTCACTTCAGTTCCGTCTCTTTATGATCCACAGGAAACCCTTTAAAGTCTAACTGGATAGAAGGCAGTACATACAAGCTTTTAAATGCTGACTCTTACAATAATTGATGGATCTACACCTCAAAACACCACTCATCCAATAATACCTACCCAGATATAGGATGAAACCTCGTCAATATCACTTTTTTCCAGGTACAATGTCAGCATTTATAAAGCAGCCTCCATTGTTTTTTCTCATTCACGGTTCTTTGGATGTGGTATCCAAATCTCCATGTTCTTAAATATAGACCGAAGCTCATCAGGTGACAAATGTAAACGCAAGAATTACTTCATACGATCTGGCAGAAATTGTCCGTCTCTCTATCATGCCCATGCGTTGGCACTGCTGACTTCCCATCAGGGCAAGCTGAAAACACTATTCAGGCATGTTTTAATTAATTCACTGATCTAATTTAATAAGTTCTGACGAAAGGTCATCAACCTGAAACGTTAACTCTGTTTCTCTCTCCACAGATACTGCCTGACCTGCTGAGTATTTCCAGCATTTTCTGTTTTTATTTCAGATTTCTAGCGTCCGCAGTATTTTGCTTTTGTATCGCTATTGTCTCGGTTGGCTCAGTCCCAACAGGCTGAATTGCTGACTCAAATGCACCCTTTCTGGTGAATCTAGAAGTGGGTTGTTCATCAATGGATAGCAGGGTTACAGTTCATCAAATTTAACTTCATTGCCAAGTCCTCGATCTCAGCTTTGATTCCAAAAATCTATAGAAATGGCTCTCCATTCTGGGCAGAGTGAGGGTGTTAAAAGAATTGCATATAATAGGACCCTCGCATAAAAGGAGCAAGTTTTTCACATTTATTATTTAAATGTCGCGCTGGTCCTTAATTATATGGAAGAAATTTTTAGTCTTCTTGAAAATATTTAACTTTACAAATCTCTTTAGTCAGGGTGGTATCCAAGTGATCTCAAACACAATGACCAAGTTTAGTAGAATCACCCTCTCTCTTTAAAGCTCCATTGTGATAAGGTTCTTTTTAAAAAAGATAGCTTTTTGTTCTGGTTCAGTTGTAACACTGTACCTAAATCTTCTACAGAAACCCACCCCTTTTGTGAATAAAAGGTGATAACTGCAAATGTAATTAACCATTTCTTCACTAAACTAGACAAGCCATGCCTAATCTGCTGTTTGCTTCAGGAATTTAGGCCAAAACTCTTTAAAAAAAGAGACAAGACGGACCCAGGTAACTATAGGCCCATTAGTTTGACATCAGTAATAGGAAAGATGCTTGAAGGAATCATTAGGGATGCAATACATGATTACTTGGATAGAGAGGGACATATTGGAGACAACCAACAGTGACAGACCGGAACGCCGTACTGCTATCGTTGCCCGGGAGCTCAGACGTGTCGACATTGCTGCCCTAAGTGAGACCCGGCGGGCAGGGGAAGGCCAGCTCAAGGAGCAAGGCGTTGGCTACACCTTCTTATTCAGGTTTGCCTTTCCAGAAGAACGCCGCCTCCATGGGGTAGGCTTCGCCATAAAAAATGAACTAGTTGGGCGTCTCAGAGACTCTCCTTGCAGTATAAACGAGCGCCTCATGACTCTATGGCTCACCCTAGCCCGGAACCAGTGCGCTACGGTCATCAGTGTACGCCCCAACACTGGAAGGCACAGACTAGACCAAAGAGGAATTCTACTCCAGCCTCGAACAATCCCTGTCCCGAATCCCAACAGGCGACAAGCTGATCCTCCTTGGCGACTTTAACGCCAGAGTTGGAAAGGACACAGACCTCTGGGGAGGTGTGATCAGCAGAGAGGGGGTAGGGAAAGCCAACTCCAATAGTACCCTCCTCCTGACGAAATGCTTAGAACATGGCCTTGTCATAACCAACACCTTGTTCTGTCAGAGAGACAAGTACAAGGCTTCATGGCAGCACCCTCGCTCCATGCACTGGCATCTGCTGGACTAAGTAATCGGCCGAGCGAGGGACCGCAAGGACGTCCGCATCACCCGCGCCATGACAGGAGCTGACGACTACTGGACAGACCACCGCCTAATTCGCTCTGTCATCTCATCAACGTAGCCCCAAAACAGCGGCGGCAACAGAAACAATGCCGCAGGAAAATCAACACTGGAGCACTCAAAGACCCCGCTAAGAAAGCCATATTCAGCCTGCGCCTCTCAAACAACCTGACTCCTCCCAGTGATGCAGAGACACAGTGTCGACAGTGCCTGGTCTGCACTCAAGGCCTCCATAATCAGCACCTGTGAAGAGACGCTCGGTCACTCGACCAGGAAACACCAAGACTGGTTCGACGAGAACAACCAGGAGATCCAGGAGCTAATAAGCCGCAAGCGCAAGGCATTCCTGATCTGGAAACAGCAACACAACTCGAGAGCAAGAAAGCAGCTCTACAGACGCCTGAAGGCCGAGGTCCAACAAAAAACTCGACCTAAAGAACAGATGGTGGGTGGAGAAAGCGCAGGAGATCCAGCAGCTAGCCGACAACCACGACGTGCGTGGATTCTTTAGCGCAGTCAAGACCATCTACGGCCCAAGCACCCAAGGCCCTACCCCACTGCGGGCCAAGAACGGAGAGGTACTCATCAAGGACAGAGAGGCAGTCAGTGCCCGCTGGAAGGAGCACTTTGAAGATCTCCTTAACCGAGACTCTGTCTTCGACGCGAGTGTCCTCAACTCCATCCCGCAGCATGTTACCCACCACCATTTCAGCACAACCCCAGCCCGGCATGAGGTTGAAAAGGCCATCCGACAACTGAACAACAACAAGGCCTCAGGAGCAGATGGAATCCCTGCCGAGGCACTAAAGCATGGCGGAGAAGCACTACTGGCGCGAATTCATGAACTAATTTCTCTCATCTGGGAGGAGGAGAGCATGCCGGGGATCTCAGAGACGCTGTAATTGTGACCATCTTCAAGAAAGGTGACAAGTCCGATTGCGGTAATTACAGAGGAGTTTCCCTGCTGTCTGCCACAGGGAAAGTCATCGCAAGAATCCTCCTCAATCGCCTTCTCCCAGTGGCCGAAGAGCTCCTCCCAGAGATGCAATGCGGATTCCGCCCACTAAGGGGCACAATGGACATGATCTTCACCGCACGTCAATTACAAGGGACATGCAGGGAACAGCACCAACCGCTGTACATGGCCTTTTTTGATCTCACAAATGCCTTCGACACCGTCAACCGTGAGGGATTATGGAGTGTCCTCCTCAAATTCGGCTGCCCTCAAAAGTTTGTCACCATCCTCCGCCTGCTTCACGACGACATGCAGGCTGTGATCCTGACCAACTGTTCCACCACAGACCCAATTCAGGTATGGACCGGGGTCAAGCAAGGCTGTGTCATCGCACCAACGCTCTTCTCGATCTTCCTTGCTGCAATGCTCCATCTCACACTCAATAAGCTCCCCGCTGGAGTGGAGCTGATTTATAGAACAAACGGGAAACTGTTCAACCTCCGTCGCCTCCAGTCCAGATCCAAGGTCGTCCCATCCTCTGTTGTCGAATTACAGTACGCAGATGACGCTTGCGTCTGCGCTCACTCGGAGGTCGAACTCCAAACCATCGTCAACACCTTCACCGAAGCGTACGAGAGCATGGGCCTTACACTAAACATCCGTAAGACAAAGGTCCTCTACCAACCTGCCCCCACCACACAGTACTGCCCCCCAATTATCAAAATCCACGACAAGGCCTTGGACAACGTCGACCAATTTCCATATCTCGGGAGCCTACTGTCAACAAGGGCAGATGTCGATGACGAAGTCCAACACCGCCTTCAGTGTGCCAGTGCAGCCTTCGGTCGCCTGAGGAAGAGAGTGTTTGAAAACCAGGACCTCAAACCCGGCACTAAGCTCATGGTCTGCAGAGCAGCAGGTGATACCCGCCCTGCTGTATGCCTCAGAGACATGGACCATGTACAGCAGGCACCTCAAAGCACTGGAGAGGTACCACCAACGCTGCCTCCGCAAGATCCTGCAATTCCATTGGCAGGATAGGCGCACTAACATCAGTGTTCTCGCTCAGGCCAACATCCCCAGCATCGAAGCTTTGACCACGCTCGATCAGCTCCGATGGACGGGTCACATCGTCCGCATGCCCGATACGAGACTCCCAAAACAAGCGCTCTACTCGGAGCTCCGACACGGCAAGAGAGCCCCAGGTGGGCAGAGGAATCGCTTCAAAGGACACCCTCAAAGCCTCCTTGAAAAAGTGCAACATCCCCACGGACACCTGGGAATCCCTGGCCCAAGACCGCACAAAGTGGAGGAGAAGCATCCGGGAAGGCGCCGAACACCGAGTCTCTTCGCCGGGAGCAAGCGGAAGCCAAGCACAAGTCAACCCAAGCACCCCACCCACCCGCCCCTTCAACCACCGTCTGCCCCACCTATGACAGAGACTGTAGGTCCCACATTGGACTCATCAGTCACCTGAGAACTCATTTTTAATGTGGAAGCAAGTCATCCTCGGTTCCGAGGGACTGCCCAAGAAGAAGAGGAGTTGTTCTTATTAGAGACCAAAAAGGTAGTGTGTGTGTGGAGGTGGAAGATGTGGGTAATGGTTCTTAATGAATCCTTTGCGTCGGTCTTCACAAAAGAGAGGGACGATGCAGACACTGTAGTTGAGGAGGCGTGTGAAATATTAGATGAGATAAACACAGTGAGAGAGGAAATATCAAGGGGTTTAGCATCTTTGAAACTCGAAAATTACCAGGCGTGGCTGTTAAGAGAAGCAAGAGAGGAAATAGCGGAGGCTCTGACCATCATTTTCCAATCCTCTCTGGCTACAGTCATGGTGCCAGAGGACTGCCAACATTGTACCGTTGTTTAAAAAAGGGAGAAAGGGATAGACCGAGTAATTACAGGCCAGTCAGCCTAACTTCGATGGTGGGCAAATTATTGGAAAAAATTCTGAGGGACAGTATTAATCGTCATTTAGAAAAACACAGATTAATCAAGGACAGTCAGCATGGATTTGTTAAAGGAAGCTCATGTCTGACCAACTTGACTGAATTTTTTGAGGCGGCAATAAGGAGGGTCGATTAGGGTAGCACATTTGATGTAGTCTACATGGATTTTAGCAAGGCTTTTGACAAGGTCCCACATGGCAGACTGGTCAAAAAAGTAAAAGCCCATGGGATTCAAGGGCAAGTTGGATCCAAAATTGGCTCAGTGGCAGGAAGCAAAGGGTAATGGTCGACGGGTGTTTCGGTGACTGGAAGGCTGTTGGGATTCCGCACGGCTCAGTACTCGTCCCTTGCTTTTTGTGGAATATATCAATGATTTAGACTTCAATGTAGGGGGCATGATTAAAAATTTAGCAGATGTGGTTGATAGTGAGGAAGAAAGCTGTAGACTGCAGGAAGATATCAATGGACTAGTCAGGTGGGCAGAAAAGTAGCAAATGGAATTCAATCCAGAGAAGTGTAAGGTAATGAGGGCTAACAAGGCAAGGCAACACACAATAAATGGTAGGATACGGAGAAGTGTAGAGGAACAAAGTGACCTTGGAGTGCATGTCCACAGATCCCTGAAGGTAGCAGGACAGGTAGATAAGGTGGTTAAGAAGGCATACGGGATACTTTCCTTTATTAGCCGAGGCATAGAATATAAGAGCAGGGAGGTTATGCTTGAACTGTGTAAAACACTAGTTAGGCTACAGCTAGAATACTGCATACAGTTCTGGTCTCCACATTATAGGAAAGATGTGATTGCACTAGATAGGGTACAGAGGAGATTTACGAGGATGTTGCCAGGAGTGGAGAACTTTAGCTATGAGGATAGATTGGATAGGCTGGGGTTGTTTTCTTTGGAACAGAGAAGGCTGAGGGGAGACTTGATTGAGTTGTATAGAATTATGAGGGGCCTACATAGAGGGAATAGGAAGGAACTATTTCCCTTAACAGAGAGGTCAATAACCAGGGGGCATAGATTTAAAGTAATTGGTTGAAGGATTAGAGGGGAGTTGAGAACTTCTTTTCACCCAGAGGATGGTGGGGGTCTGGAACTCACTGCCTGAAAAAGGGTGGTAGAGGCAGAAACTGTCATCACATTTAAAATGTACTTGGATATGCACTTGAAGTGCCGTAACATACAAGGCTACCGACCAAGAGCTTGAAAGTGGGATTAGGCTGGAGAGCTCATTTTCAGCCAGCACAGACACAATGGGCCAAATGGCCTCCTTCTGTGCTGTAAACTTCTATGACTCTATAAACTGACTCTCTCAAAGCCAATCATAAGTAATAGGGATACAAGGGGAGTTTTTACAAATTTCTTCTCCTGGAAGAAAATACTGCATGATGTGCGGACCTCCAGGCTCCAAATTGTCAATATGTGCAATATCCATAAAATCTACTTTTTACAGTGTCTTTACATGGGTTCAAGTCTAAAAGCAGCACCACATTAATTATTATGTATGCCAATGTGAATTGTATTCAGGTCAGTTTTAACTTCTACGTGAGTTAAACGTTAGTGTTTTTACAGAATTGCCCCATAATCATCTATCTATCTATCCATCCAGAAAGAAGAACTTGTATTTATTTAGCGCATTTCATGACCTTTACAGCCAATTTGAAGTGCAGTCACTGTGGTTATGTAGGAAATGCGGCAGCCAATTTGCACACAGCAAGGTCCCAAAAACAGCAATGTGATAATGACCAGATTATCTGTTTTAGTGGTATTGGTCGAGGAATAAATATTGGCCAGGACAACAGGGGGAACTATTGAGTTTAACATCTCATCCGAAAGACGGCAACTCTGACAGTGCAGCTCTCCGCAGTACTGCATTGGAGTGTCAGCCCAAATTGTGCGCTCAATTTTCTGGAGTGGGACTTGAATCCACAACCTTCTGACTCAGAGCTGAGAGTGCTACCAACTGAACCATGGTTGACACCCATATCTACACAAACGTTTTTTCCCCCTAATGTTGTGTCTCTGCTAGGAGCATGAAACACACCATCTAGGGACCCCAACAGACACTGGTAAAGTTAAATGTTTTGCGTCTAGCATGTGTTCTTCGTACCTATGTTGTGTCTCCTTTAAGTGATACAGGAAACTCTTTATTAACCGGCACCGATGGGACCGGCGTGGTGCCGGTTAATCAAAAAGTCCGGATAACGGAAAGTTATATCTCCCAACATATGAGAGCCCCGTACACATTGACATGCGCCTGCATTCGGAGCTCCGTCTCCCCGGGGACCGCCAGCTGACCATCTGTCGTGTCCGCTGCCTACCCGGGCTGCACATTCCCCTCCCAATCTACACGCTCCGATACAAGGCAAACGCCTCGGGGTTTTTTTTAAAGTTAATTTTAAACGAGAGATGAAGGAAAACCCCGGTTACCTACTCAAGAATTTTGCCGGTTAAGAGAGATTTCCGGATATTTGGGTGCCGGTTAATAAAGAGTTTCCTGTATATTGCTTTCTGGCTTCTCTTACTTATAAAACAGCATTCTCTCCAACTCGTGAGCAGCAGCATGGGAGACCCACGAGATAATTACTAAATGTTATTGAGGGAGATATCTGTGTCTATTGGGAGTCCTTTGTTACCATGTTTTATGCTGCTGGTAAAGGAACAAATTAGGAAGAACTATTTTGTCTGCAATTCTTCTCCTTAACATTAGAAAGACTAGAGCTATCAATATTTGCTCCCAGCAGAAACTCTACACACTAACTTCTGATTCCATTACACTGCCTGGTTGTTCAAACTCCACATTGCATCCATCAGGAGTACTGCCCATTTCTACCTTAAACACTGCTTACTTCCATCCCTATCTCACCCCCACGGTCACTGGAACTCTCATCATCACATCCAGGTTTTATGTCTCACTAGCTAACTCACTGTCGCGCTTAAATTCCAACGATCCTGTTTACCTATCATCCCTGTCCTTGCTGACTTCACTGGCTCTCCATTTTCCTATGTCAGTCTACTGTGTCCTCTCCCTGCAACTTTTCATAGTTGGCAGCAGGCCCCTGAGTCATCACACTCCAGCTAAACTCCTCCCAACTCGCTACATCTTTCTTCATCTTCAAAATTTCTCTCTTTAAGCATGCCTTCAGAAATGTCTCAAATCCTGCTCAGTGTCTGTGCAGGGATACGAGTTAAGCGCCATCAAGATTTCTACCAGCAGGCAACTGTGACTTCTCTACTGATGTAAAAGTACTGTTTGGCATGTTATGAAGTGTATAATATCACTAGCAGTCATTTGTGGCTGTTGTGTTGTCAAGGCAATAGGCACATTTGTTCTTGCGGTATCACTGCAACCAGTTTTGGAAGAGCAACCTTACGCACTGCTCTCCATTTTTACACTGGGTATCCCATCACCTTAAATGTGTCAATTTGTCTAATACGGAGACTTGTAGTGAAAAAATGCATAGGACTGACTCTCCACATTCATAGACCTGAACCCAGTCACCTTATTCCAACGGCAGAATCATAGATCCACATTTTCATGGGTCCAACGTTCGGTTTGCTCCTGGAACCTGGACAATTTACGCTATGGAGTGCGACAGACAGAGGCAGAGCTGTGTGTCTGCAGTCAGCTGCACTCCTAGTGTCAAAGCACTTAGGGGGAGAAATTCAGTATCGCCCCATTTGGGGCGCAATTATCAGCCGGGCACAAAGATTAGCGCCTGGCGCTAATTATCGCCTCAGACTGCAAACTTGACTTTTATCGCCCCTGGAGGTGATTGGAGCGCTAAAATCAGGCGCTACACATCTGTCTTAAGGCGCAAAGGCCGAGGAGCGAGGAGCTAACTCAAGAGCACGGGTGCAGCGCAGGTGCTGTCAGTTAGCGATGGAACACAGACACACTGGCACCGGACAGTTCTTAAAGGGGAGGGTCGATCGTGCACTCCAGCCGCACCCTGCTCATTGGAGCCTTGAATCTCGGCCTGGAGAGACCTGTGCCTAAATCTTCCAGCCAAGGACTATGGAGAGGGTGAGAGAACGAGCTCAGCGCTTCAGCGAGCAGGACTTGGATGCTCTCGTTGGCGCACAGAAGATCAATACTGTACCCAGAGAGTGGCAGGAGGCCTTTGCCGCGCGAGTACAGAAGAGTGTGGAGGGAGGTGGCTCAGAGCGCCTCCTCCAGGAGCATGGTGCCCAGGACCCATACTCAATGTCTAAAAAAGTTCAACGATCTCACTCGGGTCGTCAGGGTGAGTGGCTTTTTTTCCAATATCTCTCCATCCCTACCTCACTATGGCCAGAGGGTCTTAAAACCCCAATGCCCAACACTCATCCAACACCTGTGGCCATCTCATGAAACACACACGCACATTCCACACTTTGCATACAGTAAGGGCTATTCACCTATGGGAGGCACATCAGGCAAGACCATGGCTGCATACAGTAAGAGCTATTCACCTATGGGAGGCACATCAGGCAAGACCATGGCGGCATACAGTAAGGGCTATTCACCTATGGGAGGCACATCAGGCAAGACCATGGCTGTATATTTACTCAGACGCCATCCTTTTTCTTGCAGGCCAAGCTATCTCATAATAGGAGACAGCAGCAACGGACAGGTGGAGGGCGGCCTCAGCTGCAACCCCTCAGCGATCTTGAGGCGCGCGTCCAGAGGGTTGGGGCAAGCCAGGTGATCGGTCCCGTCGCCACTGGAGACGCCGACCCCGTTCTGGACAGCAATGGTGATAAAAAAGGTGATATTAAATAAACTAATCAAACTCAGGATAAAACCCCTGGATGCATACCATGCATTTTAAAAGAATCTAGGGAAGAGATAGCAGAGGCATTACTACACATATTTGATAATTCGTTAGAAAAAGGTGTAGTGCCAGAGGACTGGCGGATAGCGAACGTAATACCTATATTTAAGAAGGGGGATAGAACATTTCCAGGGAATTATAGACCAGTCAGCTTAACATCGGTGGTAGGAAAAATAATGGAATCCCTACTAAAAAGGATAAAATAGAAGAACATTAGAAACCAAAAATATAAGGATTAGTCAGCATGGATTTCAAAAGGGAAAGTCTTGCTCGACCAACCTCATTGAATTTTTTGAAGAGGTAAGAGAGAGTAGACAATGGTAATGCTGTAGATGTTCAAAAGGCCTTCGATAAAGGTACCCCATAATAGACTGATGAACAAGGTCAGAGAATGCAGATCAGGGGACAAGTAGCAGAATGAATAGCGAGCTGGCTTCAAGACAGAAAGCAGGGGTAAAGGGTAGCTATGCACAGTGGCAGAAGGTGGGTAGTGGTGTTCCCCAAGGATCAGTGCTGGGACCACTGTTGACAATTTAGACTTTGGAATGAAAAACACAATTGGGGGGGGGGGGGCAAGGAAAGAGGGGATAGTCAATACTGGGGAGGACTGCAACAAATTACAGGACGACATTAATAAACTTGCAGAATGATCATATAATTGGCAAATAAAGTTCAACCCAGATAAATGAGGGATTACATTTTGGTAGGAAGAATAGGGAGGTCATATTACTTGGCGGGTGCAAGTCTAGGTTGGGTAGAGGAACAAAGGGATCTCGGAGTACAAATACACAAATCACTAAAAGTTGCTACAGTGTGGCATCAAGGAGCCCTAGTAAAACTGAAGTCAATGGGAATCGGGGGGAAAACGCTCCACTGGCTGGAGTCATACCTAGCACAAGGGAAGATGGTTGTGGTGGTTGAAGGTCAATCATCACTGCCCCAGGACATCGCTGCAGGAGTTCCTCAGGGCAGTGTCCTAGGCCCAACCATCTTCAGCTGCTTCATCAATGACCTTCCCTCCAACATAAGGTCAGAAATGGGGAGGTCGCTGATGACTGCAGTGTTCAGCGCCATTCACAATTCCTCAGATAATGAAGCAGTCCATGCCCGCATGCAACAAGACCTGGATGACGTTCAGGCTTGGGCTGATAAGTGGCAAGTAACATTTGTGCCACACAAGTGCCAGGCAATGACTATCTCCAACAAGCGAGAGTCTAACCACCTCCCCTTGACATTCAACGGCATTACCATTGCTGAATCCCCCACCATCAACATTGAGGGGGGGGGAGGGGGGCGGGTCACCATCGACCAGAAACTTAAATGGACCAGCCACATAAATACTGTGGCAACAAGAGCAGGTCAGAGGCTGGGTATTCTGCGGCGAGTGTCTCACCTCCTGACTCCCCAAAGCCTTTCTACCATCTACAAGGCACAAGTCAGGAGTGTGATGAAATACTCTCCACTTGCCTGGATGAGTGCAGCTCCAACAACACTCAAGAAGCTCGACACCATCCAGGACAAAGCAGCCCGCTTGATTGGCACCCCATCCACCACCTTAAACATTCACTCCCTCCACCACCGGCGTACCGTGGCTGCAGTGTGCACCACCGCAGCAACTTGCCAAGGCTTCTTCGGCAGCATCTCCCAAACCCGCGACCTTTTCCACTTAGAAGGACAAGGGCAGCAGGTGCATGGGAACACCACCACCTCCAAGTTCCCCTCCAAGTCACACACCATCCTGACTTAGAAGTATATCGCTGATCCTTCATTGTCGCTGAGTGAAAATCCTGGAACTCCCTACCTAACAGCACTGTGGGAGTACCTTCACCACATGAACTGCAGCATTTCAAGGCGGCGGCTCACCACCACCTTCTCAAGCGCAATTAGGGATGGGCAATAAATTCTGGCCTTGCCATCGACGTCCACATCCCATAAACGAATAAAAAAGGCCAGCAAGGCCATAAAAAAAGCAAACCAAGCACTCGGGTTTTTTTGCTAGAGGGATAGCATTGAAAAGTAGGGAAGTTATGCTAAACCTTGGTTAGACCACACTTGGTGTACCGCGTGCAGTTCTGGTCGCCATATTATAAAAATGATAGAGAAGTACTGGAGAGGGTGCAGAGAAGATTTACAAGGATGATACCAGAAATGTGAGGGTATACATATCAGAAAAGGATAAACTGGCTGGGTCTCTTTTCTCTTGAAAAAAGGCAGCTGAGGGGTGACCTAATAGAGGTCTATAAAATTATGAACGGTTTTGATAGAGTGGATAGAGAGAGAATGTTTCCACTTGTGGGGAAGGGGGGGGGGAGGGGGGGGGGGGGAGGAGGGAGGGGGGAGAGGGGGGAGGGGGGGAGGGGGGAGGAGTGAAAGGGAATGTAGTTGTGGTAGGAGACAGTATAGTCAGGGGGATAGATACTGTTCCCTGCAGCTGCGACCGAGAGTTCCGAAGGTTATGTTGCCTGCCCCGGTGCCAGGCTTAAAGACATCTCCTCGCGGCTGGAGAAGAACTTGGAGTGGGAGGATCCAGTTCTCATGGTCCATGTAGGAACCAACGACATAGGTAGAGCTAGGGATGAGGTTCTGCTGAGGGAGTTTGAGGAGCTAGGATCCAAATTAAAAGCAGAACCTCAAAAGGTAATAATCTCTGGATTGTTAACTGAGCCATGCGCAAATTGGCATAGGGACAAACAGATTAGAGGTTTAAATGCGTGGCTCAAAGAGTGGTGTGGGAGGAAGGGGTTTCAGTTTATGGGGCACTGGCACCAGTACTGGGAAAGAGGGAGCTGTTCTGTTGGGATGGGTTCCACTTAAACCGGGGCTAGGACCAGTGTCCTGGCGAACCGAATAACTAGGGCAGTAGACAGGACTTTAAACTAATGAAGGATGGGTGGGAGGATTCAGGAAAGAGTAAATTTAAAAGCAGCGAGAGAAAGGTCCAATGCTCCAGAGCAGAGTAGAGTTTTGGGTAAAAATAAGCAGAGTGGGTCAGGAAGGGACAGAGAGAGTAACAAAGGTAATAAGGCATCAGTGACATCAGGGAAAAATAGAAATAAGTCAAAGCTAAAGGCACTATATCTGTGTGCGAAGCAGTCGCAACAAAATAGATGAATTAGTCGCGCAGATAGACATCAGGTTTGATCGAATAGCCGTAACAGAGACGTGGCTGCAAAGTGGCCAAGGGTGGAAACTAAATATTCTAGGATACTTAACTTTTAGAAGAGATAGGAAAAATGGAAAAGGAGGCGGGGTAGCCCTGATAATAAAAGGATGGGATAAAGACAGTAGAGAGAAAGGATCTTGGCTCCGAAAATCAAGTAGAATCAGTTTGGTTGGAACTAAAACAGCAAGGGCCAGAAAAAATTGGTGGGAGTGGTTTATAGGCCCCCAAACAGTAGTTGTAATGTAGAGCAGAGTATAAATCAGGAAATTAGAGGCGCATGTAATAAGGGTAATACAGTGATCATGGGGGACTTTAATCTACATATAGATTGGACAAACAAAATTAATAGTGTGGAGGACGAATTCATGGACTGTATGCAAGATAGCTTTCCAGATCAGTATGTTGAGGAACCAACTAGGGAACAGGCTAATTTAGATCTAGTATTGTGCAAAGAGAAAGGGTTAATTAATAACCTTGTAGTAATGGGGCCTTTAGGGAAGAGTGACCATAATATTATAGAATTTAATATTGAGTTTGAAAGTGATTTAGTTAAATCCGAAATGAATGTCTTAAATCTAAACAAAGCAAACTACGTTGGTATGAGGGGAGAGTTGGCTACGGTAGATTGGGAAACTACATTAAAAAGGTATGACGGTAGAGAAGCAATGGCTAGCATTTAAAGAATTAATACATAATTTACAACAAATATATATCCTTTAAGGCACAAAAACCCCACAGGAAAAGCGGTCCAAGCGTGGCTAACAAGAGAAGTTAATGATAGTATTAGATCAAAGGAAGAGGCTGATAATGTTGCCAAAAAGAGTAGCAAGCCTGAGGATTGGGAGGATTTTCGAATTCAGCAAAGGAGGACCAAGAAATTGATGAAGCAAGGGAAAATAGAATGAGAGTAAACTAGTGAGAGACATAAAAACAGACAGTAAAAGCTTCTATAGGTATGTAAAAAGGAAAAGATTAGCGAAAATAAATGTGGGTCCCTTACAGGCTGAGACAGGAGAAATTATAATGGGGAATAAGGAAATGGCAGAGAAATTAAACAACTACTTTGGCCGTGAATTTCCCAGCAGAGGCGGGATGGTGGCGGAAGACCCGGTTTCTGGGTTCCAACCATGAACCTGGCTACAGCCGCTCCGTCAAAGGGATTTTCCCTTGATTGGCCTAGTTAAGCCCGCCCTGCAGGCTTCCCGGCCAATTAACAGGAAACGGGTCTGATTACGTCATTTGATGACGCGTCACCAGCCGGTTTCCTTAAAGGGACCACGGCCACATGGAGTTTGACAGTTGTTCTGCCAGTGTTTGACAGCATTGAGCTGCTGCAAACACTGACAAGCACTGCACAAAGGTGAATGCTTGCACCCAGGCTCTCCAATGACTCCCTCTATATGCTTATGGAGGGAGTCACAGCACGCAGGGAGGTTCTCTTCCCTTCCAAAAGCAGAAAAGACCTCCCAGAACACCAACGCAGCCTGGTTGCACAGGAGGGCAAAAGCAGGGATGTCGTCAGGGGTCCCTGGCTGCAGTGGCGCCAACATTTCAATGATCTCAGTGATCACAAAACGTTACGACAAAGCCACACAAACTCACCCTGCTGTGCCACTCAACATATCCCCATCACTCTGCCTTCCATACCCTTCTCCTGCACATCCTTACTCACACCAAATTACCTTGCACCTCCACCCAACCCTCTCTATCTACTTTATCACTTCCCCATGAAGGGACCGAGTGTAATGTATCCAAGTTTGTTGACGATACAAAGCTAGGTGAGACAGTAAGCTGTGAGGAGAACACAAAGGGCATAATTTTCATTGACCCGTGGAGGTGGGTTTGGAGGCGTGTGGGGTGGGAAAATAGCAGATTCGGGGGTCCCGAACCCATCCCGCCGCCATGCCCGGGAAGGGGATTAGTGCCAATAAACTGCCTAATCCCTATTTTTGGCCCTGAAGTGTGGGCTTCCTGACAGGTCCGAACCATGCCAATTTAGCGAGGCGGACCGTCGGTCTGGAGGGCTCGAGATGTCCGGTGTGCAGGTGAGTGATGGGTGCATGAGTGCAGAGGTAAGTGTGTTTGGTGTGTGTAAAGTGTTTTAAGAACTTGTACTTACCTTAACTTTGTCCTGCAGGCTAAGGTGTCGGGAGTCCCTCACATCCACGGCACAGAAAGCAGAATGGCCGCGGAGCTGTCAAAAGCTGCAGTCTCTGCTTTCTGTGCTGGATTGATTTCTAACTGAGTCTAAGTACAGGGACTCACGTTAGAAATCATATTGTCAGTGTTTGACAGCTTCACAGAGCGTCAACCTGGCACATCATGTGGCAGCTAGGGCTAACAGCATCAAGTGACGTAAATCTGGCCACGGTGATGCCATCGCGGGCAGCAATGTTGTCAGGGGCTGATGCCCTGTGTCCTGTGCAGCAGCAGGTGATGGCGGAGAAGGTTGGTGATGTTGGTGTGCCTGGTGATGTCGGTGTTGGGGCTGATCGTGGAAGGATTCAAAAGGTACAAGGTCTGGTTTTTTCAAGGGCACCGATGTTGCTGCAACAGATGGCAGCTGCAGGTGAGATGACAGAAGCGATCTGTCAATGGTGAGAAGTTGTTCCAATGGAGGTGGCAGTGGACATACAGTTGCGTCGAAACACTTGCAAGCTAAAGAAATCTCTATATGTATTACAAATGCAGTAACCAACAGTTTCTGCGCTCTGAACCTGACCATCTGCAACATGGCATCCTTTTACACCACTTCTGCAGCTGTCAGCTTATCAGAAACATCAGAGTAGACTCAAATCACGCCAGGGTGAGCTGGCGTGTTCCCCAAGCAGCGGGTAACCCGTGGGGGAGCACGTAAAATTGGAAGGAAACTTCAATAGTATTAAATTGGCTCTTAACAAGCCATTTAATTAGCTGAATTGTATCCCCCGCCGCTTGGTGTCGGGTCAGTTCTCCGCTGACAGACCCGACACCTGGGAGACTCGTGTGGAGGAGTGTTGACAGCCGGTTTCCTACCCGGTCAATCTTTGCTATTTTGACAGTGGACCCACCTCCAAACGCCGGCAAATTCGCAGCCTGTGTGTCTGTCTTCACGGAAATAGTGGAGAACTAAGGCTCTAACGGGAATGAAGAACTGAAAGAAATTAGTAAAAAAAATAGTACTGGAGAAATTAGTGGGACTGAAAGCCGATAAATCCCCTGGACCTGATGGCCTACATCCTAGGGTTTTGAAAGAGGTGGCTATAGAGATAGTGGATGCATTGGTTGTCATTTTCCAAAATTCCATAGATTCTGGAACGGTTCCCACGGATTGGAAGGTAGCAAATGTAACCCCACTATTTAAGAAAGGAGGGAGAGAGAAAACAGGGAACTACAGACCCGTTCGCCTGACATCAGTAGTAGGGAAAATGCTAGAATCTATTAAGGGCGTGGCAACAGGGCACTTAGAAAATAATAATAGGATTGGGCTGAGTCAACAGGGATTTATGAAGGGAAATAGTGTTTGACAAATCGGTTAGTTTTTTTAAGGTTGTAACTAGCAGAATAGATAAGGGGAAACCAGTGGATGTGGTGTATTTGGATTTTCAGAAGGCATTCGATAAAGGTGCCACACAAAAGAGGTTATTAAACAAAATTAGGGCTCATGGGATTGGGGTTAATATACTAGCATGGATTGAGGATTGGTTAACGGACAGAAAAAGAGAGCAGGGATAAATGGGTCATTTTCGGGTTGGCAGACTGTAATTAGGGGGTACCGCAAGGATCAGTGCTTGGGCCTCAGCTATTCACAATCTACATCAATGATTTGGATGAGGGGACTAAATGTAATATATCCAAGTTTACTGACAATACAAAGCTGGGTGGGAATGTAAGTGGTGAGGAGCATGCAAGGAAGCTTCAAGTGGATATAGACAGGTTAAGTGAGTGGGCAAGAACATGGCAAATGGAATATATTATGGAGAAATGTGAAGTTATCCACTTTGGTAGGAAAAATAGAAAAGCAGTGTATTTTTTAAAATGGTGAGATTGGGAAATGTTGGTGTTCAGAGGGACCTGGGTGTCCTTGTACACGAATCACTGAAAGTCAACATGCAGGTACAGCAAGCAACTACTAGGAAAGCAAATGATATGTTGGCCTTTATTACAGGAGGATTTGAGTAGAAGAGTAAAGACGTCTTACTGCAATTACATAGGGCCCTGGTGAGACCACACCTGGAGTATTGTGTACAGTTTTGGTCTCCTTACCTAAGGCAGGATATACTTGCCATAGAGGGAGTGCAACAAAGGTTCACCAGACTGGTTCCTGGGATGGGGGGGGATTGTCCTATGAGGAGAGATTGAGTAGACTCGGCCTATATTCTCTAGAGTTTAGAAGAATGAGAGGTGATCTAATTGAAACATACAAAATTCTTACAAGGCTTGACAGGGTAGATGCAGGGAGGAAGTTTCCCCTGGCTGGGGAGTCTAGAACCAGGGGTCAGAGTGTCAGAATAAGGGGTTGGCCATTTAGGGCTGAGAGGAGTAGAAATTTCTTCACTCAGAGGGCGGTGAATCTTTGGAATTCTCTACCCCAGAGGGCTGTGGAGGCTCAGTCGTTATGTATATTCAAGACAACGATCGATAGATTTTTGAATATTAAGGGAATCGAGGGATATGGGGATAGTGCAGGAAAGTGGAGATAAGGTAGAAGATCAGCCTGATGTTCTTGAATGGCGGAGCAGACTCGAAGGGCCAAATGGCCTACTCCTGCTCCTATGTTCTTACTTTCCCTCCCCCCACAAGTAACTTGGCCAATTGTCAAATGCAATTCAATAAAGGCAAGTGAGAAAAAATTCATATGGGAGGAAGTAGGAGGGATTTTATATTTAAAGGTACCAATGCTCATCATGAGATAGATCTGGGGCAACAATGTATAAAACTTGGAAATTGATCAGTGTGTAGCATCCTGGGCCAATTTAAACTCTAATTTCTATTAAATCACCATTACAGCTGTTAAATGCAACTTTATCACAAAAAACACTGCCTTCATATCCTGCCAGCTCCTTTTGGTCAAAAGCTGTATTACTTTTTCACAACTCTATCTGTCCCGATGGCACAGTTGTTAATTGTCCTAAACAGAAAGCTTATATTTTGGCTTACTTTTCTGCTGCAACTCTAATCTTGTGGAATAAGTTCCTTCCATTACTTCCTTATGTTTAATTTCTATGACTTTGATCCCTGCCAGGTCTGTTAGATACTCCATTTTCTTGACTCAAAAATCTTCTGATCCTGATTATATCCCTTGTGCACCTCCAAAATTACTATGTGCTCTCTTAATCGTTCATATTGCCACTGCAACTTTCCTTCTTACACATTTACTCATTTTTACCCTAAAGGTGATCCCTTTTACCATTTTTACTGCCTTTACATTAGTACTTTGTATAAAATTTACAGAAACTCCTGTAAACTGCTCAATTACCCATCATTACATTTCTGGCACAGCCTATCTACCGGACCCTGTTGTCTGTATTATGCACGTCTGTAACTTCGCTGTTGAGTATTAGGGAAATATCTGTCGCTGCTGTGGACATCTGCAAAGTCTGACAGAATCTAGTACCACATATTTTTAAAATCAATCATCATCATCATATAGCCTCTCACTAAAGCTATCTTCACAGCTATTTACTAGCTTTCTTTCAAATGCTCTATTATGTGCTGTAGTTGATTAACTTAGGAGCTCACCAAGGATCTGTACTCTCCTACTTTGCTTGTTCATACCAATAACTTCCTCCACACATCCAACATTCTGTTGCTAGCTATTCCATTCAACGTACATCAACTTCTTTCAAACTGCATGCCCTCACTGCTCACAAGTGCCAGTCTCCTTGCCCTGCATCCTGACCGCCAATAATGTGATGAAAAAGTAAGATTTCCTCCATTCTAGGGGTCTCTTCACTAATTAAATATAGAAAATCCTCCACACACTGCTGAAGCCAGGTGGATTCAACATGCTGGGGAACCAACATGCTGGATAACACGTCCGACCAGGTTTTCAACCTTGGCATGGGTCAACCCAAGATGTCACCATTTTCTAAAGCCCTGTACATTTGTCAGACCACAAACTTGTTTTGATGCGCAAGTTAAACTAACCATCAAACCAGTTACCTCATCTTACCATTGGTGCCTCCACCCTTTGTTCTTTCTGATCTATTAATATCCTTATGCTCACAAGCTACGTTGCCTTAAATGGGATTCCCACATCAGTGTCATTGCTAAAGCTGCCGCCAAGAAGCTCCATTTCCTCTATCATGCTAAATACTTTTCTCTTCAACAACTCGAACCCTCTATAAATCACCTATTGAAGAAAGGATGTCGTCATTACCTTAGAGAGGATATAGAGCCGAGCTAAGCCCATTTTCCTCAATCATTCCTGTAAACTTCCTGATGAAACGTCACCGGCCTGAAGCATTAACTCTGTTTCTCTCTCCACAGATGCAACCTGACCTGCTGAATATTTCCAGAATTTTCTGTTTATATTTCAGATTTCCAGTATCCACAATATTTTGCATTTAAATTCCTGATGCACAGAATCAGGAATTTAAGTTAAGAGGAATGGTCAAGAAAAATGGGAGTATTTTCTTTGGAAAAGAGGAGCCTTCAAGATGATTTAACTAAAGTTTTCAAAAATATAAAAAGGGAACTGACAAACTTGAACCAGGCAAATAGTTAAGTATGGCAAAGGGTTTAAATAGCATCAAATGCTAGTTAAAAATTAGGGAGTTAGGAGTAAGAAGGAAACTCAGGCAGAACTTTTTTCCCCCAAACAAAGCATAGGAGAGCTGTGCAATAAGTTACCAGAGGGGATTTTGAAGCAGACAGCACAACTCAGTTCAGGAAACATTGGATGCATTTCTGGAGATAGCTGTGAAACAAAAAAAGGTAGGCTTGTATTGGTCTAATGGGCTTTTCTATCCATAAAGGCCTTGGGGGAGAAATTCGGTATTGCCCCGTTTGGGGCGCAATTATCGGCCGGGCGCAAAGTTTAGCACCTGGCGCTAAATATCGCCTCCGACTGCAAACTTGGCTTCTATTGCCCCTGGAGGTGATTGGAGCGCTAAATCAGGCGCTACACACCTCTCTTATGGTGCCAACGCTGAGGAGTGAGGCGCTACCTCAGAGTGCTGGCGAAGCTCATGTGATGTCAGTCAGTAATGGAACACAGACACACTGGCGCCAACCAGTTCTTCAAGGGGAGGGTTGATCTTGCTCTCCATCCACACCCTGCTCATTGCAGCCTTGAATCTCGGCCTGGAGAGACCTGTACATCAATTCTGCTGGAAAGAACAATGGAGGCGCCCAGGGAAAGGGCTCAGAGCGCAGCCCCCAGTCTCTTCTAAAATCGATGCAAGGAAGATCAAATCAAAATGAACCTGCAAAATGCTGCTCAGTACCCAAAACTCCTTCACACAGCGTTGAATCTCTCCAGAAGTCTTTCTCTCAGAATCTGTGGTGCAAAAATGTCGCCGACAAATAAAGGCAGGAAGTGGTCGCCTTTAAATAGTACTCCCCCAGTCCCTTCCCGACTGCAAAACGCTCCCCTCAACTTGTCGTTGCTAGCGGCAGGAGGTAAGGCAGGGGTGCCACTCAATATCCGGTCCGGGGCGCTACTGGCATGCTCGATTGACGTCACGATCTGCGGGCCCAGGAGATCGCGGTGGTAGTGTTTAGTGCCGCTGCAAAATGTCGTCAATTTCGCGAGCAGCGCAAACATCGCCGCGCCCGGGCGCTAGTTGCTTTGCGCCCCATTAGCGCCCTCTAGGCGCTAACGGGAGGCACAAAGCAACCGAATTTTTCCCCCTTATGTTCTAATTTCTTGCAAAGCATTAGCCCTCTAAGTATGCAGCAAGCATGCCTCCTTTTGGCCAAGTGCACAGCAGTTTTAATGGTCAAGTCACACAGAAATTTACAGCTTAATATTAATTTTAATGATGTATGGAACCTTTGAAGTAAAAATAAATCTAATATACAGTTGTGGTGAGTTTTGGCATGCATTATTCAGATTCACTGAGATTAAGTGGTCGTGTTCATATTTTACTCCTCAATTGGATTTAGCTGTCTATCCCAATTGTTCCAGAATGATGACTCTAATGTAGAAGGAACTAGAGGTCTTACTCTTTCTAATTTTGTCCTTTCTTCTCCTGAAGGCTAATTCATGATATTGGTCATTGGTCCATGGGAGGCCTCAGGTGCCATGCCTTATAAGCCATTCATCATGTTCGAGGTTAGGCAGCAAGAGTAACAAGCTTATGTGACTGCAAAAGGCATCACCACTAAGCCGAATTCTGCTCTTGCCTCAATTCACATACACGTGCACTTTCCAGGAATGATCATTTCATAGCAATAGGATCAGAAATCCTGGCTGCACAATTGATTATCCAGTTAAGAACAGCAAACTCAGCATAGCCTAGGATTCAAACCCAGGGCCTTTTTCTTTTAGCCCATGAGATTATTGAGAGCGCCCTGGAAGTACAAATAGAGAGATGTAGAGTACTCTCACCTGAACATTTGGGACTGCATCAAGAGCTGGTTCAATCACAGGGGCTGTATCCACCTTGTACGTGTCGAGTGCAATGTCTACAACCATGGAGGTGACTGCGGTTGTTAAGGTAACAGAAGGAGCAAGGCAGTTACTATCACAGAGGAGAGCTTCATGCTTCAACGTGATTGGCTTTAGATCAGAGCTCACTGACCAGGGTTCACACTCCATATCTGCGGAGGAAAATTTAAAATAAAATTAAGTTTCAGATTTTAAGACGTTTCATTGTTATTAAAAAATATAATTGTCTTCCTCTTTGGATGGACTTCCTAAAGTACAGTGTCAATAATGGTATGCATGTGACCATTCAGGCAGCAGGTACTTCCTCCTTCTCGGTTAGTACCATTTACTCCTCTTCACCTATGCACTGAGTCACTGTGCTACCTCCTCAAGCTTACCATCTACATCCTCGGAGATGTGTGTAGCTGCACTGGTGCTTGCAAACATTGGTGAGAATGATGTAGGATGCTGGCCATAGGCTGCTTATCCAGGCATACAAGAGAAAAGAGACATATGTAACAAATGCTGGCTTCAAGAATCACCTTCTAACAGTTGGCATTTCAATACATTGGGTTTTTAGTGGCTGTGTATATGCCTGTGCGTCAGCGAGTGAGAAGTTAAACAAAATGTAACAGGGACAAGTTGGTACGAGTCCAGAGTTTAAAGAAGGCCTCAGGGTTAACCTTCCCCTACTTCCTCTGAGCGCTCATATGCAAGTCCAGGGTGGTCTCTTCAAAGGGAATCAAATACTTGCAATTGGTGGAACCTCCTCCAGTTTGGGTCTGTTGCCATTTATTATATACTAACTTGTCTTGCAAACAAAGAAGTAATGTTGCAAGCTTAAGGAGCATATACACTGACAGGCGTGCGACGTGGTTCATCTTGGCAAGAGGAATAAGGTTATTCCTTGGGATATAAGAAACTAAATGGTCCAACCGTGGCTAACAAGAGAAATTAAAGATAGTATTAGATTAAAGGAAAGGGGCTTATAATGTTGCCAAAAAGAGTAGTAAGCCTGAGGATTGGGAGGATTTTAGAATTCAGCAAAGGAGGACCAAGAAATTGATAAAGAAAGAGAAAATAGAATGAGAGTAAACTAGCGAGAGACATAAAAACAGACTGTAAAAGCTTCTATAGGTATGTAAAAAGGAAAAGATTAGCGAAAGTAAATGTGGGTCCCTTACAGGCTGAGACATGAGAAATTATAATGGGGAATAAGGAAATGGCAGAGAAGTTAAACAAATACTTTGTGTCTATCTTCACTGAAGACGCAAAAAAACTCCCAGAAATAGTGGAGTACCAAGGGTCTAGCAAGAACGATGAACTGAAAGAAATTAGTATTAGTAAACAAAAAAAAATAGTACTGGAGAAATTGATGGGACTGAAAGCTGATAAATCCCCTGGACCGGATGGCCTACATCCTAGGGTTTTGAAAGAGGTGGCTATAGAGATAGTGGATGCATTGGTTGTCATTTTCCAAAATTCCATAGATTCTAGACCGGTTCCCACAGATTGGAAGGTAGCAAATGTAACCATACTATTTAAGAAAGGAGGGAGAGAGAAAACAGGGAACTACAGACCAGTTAGCCTGACATCAGTAGTAGGGAAAATGCTGGAATCTATTATTAAGGACATGGTAACAGGGCACTTAAAAAATAATAAAATTGGGCAGAGTCAACATGGATTTCTGAAAGGGAAATCATGTTTGACGAAACTGTTAAGAGTTTTGAGGTTGTAACTAGCAGAATAGATAAGGGGGAAACCAGTGGATGTGGTGTAGTTAGATTTTCAGAAAACATTTGATAAAGGTGCCACACAAGAGGTTATTAAACAAAATTAGGGCTCATGGGATTGGGCGTAATTTACGACCATGGATTGAGGATTGGTTAACAGACAGAAAACAGAGTAGGAATAAACGGGTCATTTTCAGGTTGGCAGGCTAGAACTAGTGGGGTACCGCAAAGATCAGTGCTTGGGCCTCAGCTATTCACAATCTATATTAATGATTTGGATGAGGGGACCGAATGTAATATATCCAAGAGGCGGGAATGTAGATTGTGAGGAGGATGCAAAGAGGCTTCAAGGGGATATAGACAGGCTAAGTGAGTGGGCAAGAGCATGGCAAATGGAATATAATGTGGAGAAATGTGAAGTTATTCACTTTGATAGGAAAAAATAGAAAAGCAGAGTATTTTTTTTTTTAAATGGTGAGAGATTGGGAAATGTTGGTGTTCATGGGGACCTGGGTGTCCTTGTACACAAATCACAAAGTCAACATGCAGGTACAGCAAGCAATTAGGAAAGCAAATGGTATGTTGGCCTTTATTACAAGAGGATTTGAGTACAGGGGTAAAGATGTCTTGCTGCAATTACATAGGGCCCTGGTGAGACCACACCTGGAGTAGTGTGTACAGTTTTGATCTCCTTACCCAAGGAAGGATATACTTGCCATAGAGGGAGTGCAACAAAAGTTCACCAGACTGATTACTGGGATGGGGGGATTATCCCATGGAGAGAGATTGAATAGACTAGGCCTATCTTCCCCAGAGTTTAGAAGAATGAGAGGTGATCTAATTGAAACATACAAAATTCTTACAGGGCTTGACAGGGTAGATACAGGGAGGATGTTTCCCCTGGCTGTGGAGTCTAGAACTAGGGGTCACAGTCTCAGACTAAGGGGTCACAGTCTCAGAATAAGGGGTTGGCCATTTAGGACTAGGAGGAGGAGAAATTTCTTCACTCAGAGGGTGGTGAATCTTTGGAATTCTCTACCCCAGAGGCCTGTGGAGGCTCAGTCGTAGAGTATATTCAAGATAGAGATCAATAGATTTTTGAATATTAAGGAAATCAAGGGATATGGGGATAGTGCAGGAAAGTGGAGATGAAGTAGAAGATCAGCCATGATCCTATTGAATGGCAGAGCAGGCTTGAAGGGCCAAATGGCCTACTCCTGTTCCTATTTATTTTCTTAAAAAGATCAGGGAATACAGATACATAAACCACTAAAAATAGCAACACGAGCTGTGGAGGCCAAAAAGAGTGCAAAGCACTGGGGTTCATTTTTAGAGGACTAGAAAAGCAGGGAGGTAATGTTAAATTTATTT
Organism: Squalus acanthias; assembly: GCA_030390025.1. Taxonomy (NCBI): domain Eukaryota; kingdom Metazoa; phylum Chordata; class Chondrichthyes; order Squaliformes; family Squalidae; genus Squalus; species Squalus acanthias. The sequence continues at coordinate 61,172,210 of CM059435.1, forward strand.
AGATCATTGGTTAGGCCACACTTGGGAGTACTGTGTGCAGTTCAGGTCTCCACACCACAAAAAAGGATATTGAAGCACTGGAGAAAGTGCAGAAAAGCTTGACAAGGATATTACCAGAATTGAGAGAATGCAACTATCAGAAAAGATTGGAGTAGGTTGGCGCTCTTTTCTCTGGAAAAAGACTAAGGAGACTTGCAGAGGTCTTCAAAATTCTGAAGAGGTTCAATAAGGTATATCTGGAGAAACTGTTTCCACTTGTGGGCAAGTCCATAACAAAGGGGCATAAATAGAAGATAGCCACCAACAGATCAAATAAAGAATTTAGGAAGAATTTCTTTACACAGCAAGTGTTGAGAATGTGGAACTTGCTGCCACATGGAGTGGTTGAAACAACAACAAATATTTATATAGAGCTTTTAAACGTAATAAAACAGAAAGCATTGACACATTTAAGGGGAGGCCTGATGCATACATGAGGGAGAAGGGACTAGAGGGATACAGGGGCAAGGTGGGAATATTTGGAGCAGGCTCGTGTGGAGTATAAACACCAGCTTGGACCCATTGGACCGAATGGCCTGTTTCTGTGCTGTAGATTCTATGTAACATGTGCCTAACCTGCAGCCCATTCTGTGCGTCAGTAACACACATCATGTAGCTCGGGTATATTGGAAGGATTTGCTCGGTTTAGCCTCATTTAAGATTTCAGTGTGACAACAATTTCAGCAACAAGTTTCAGCTTTTGTGTGCGCCATACTGTTCTATGGCCATTCATTCTAAGCAATTAAAAGGCTACACGATTGCATGAAAGCTTTGCAGATGCCAGCTAAAGAGAGTAAAAAGTTCTTGGAGGTAATGCATACTTGTAGCAGATACTTGGTGCAGAAAACTGCTGGGTTTCATTACCTGGCACTTTCCCCTCAGATCCACTATTTTTTTTTTCCATATTTGGAGTCAGGTCCTCGTGTGTTCCAGAGAGCAACACATTGTCAGCTTTCTGCAAAGTGTTTTGGACAACTCTTCGCTGAGGAGGGTATACTTCAGTGCTAACTACGGTAATCTTGCTTTGCCTGACTGCATGCATTAACACAATAAAGGCATCATCCATAAATGTACCTATGGAACTCTTTGTTTAGAAATAGGGGCCAATAAAGTGGTCCAGATAATATACTGGGACCGTCACAGGAGCAGGGGCCAGAAAAATCACAGTATAGGGCTGCTGGTTGCCCAAACATTGCTGCCATTTTTAACCCAGATAGCTGCTAGGGACTTGCGTCCCTTTTGTGGATCTGGCCATCAAAGGCCGAAAAGAAATGTGGGAAAAATTAAAGGTTGCCTATTATTAGGGAAAAGCCAGCAGCAAATTCCACCCTCCCGAATGGACATTAAACAACTGGGGTTTTAGTTACATTATAGGGAAGTCCCTTAAATTAAACTGGGTCCTTAATGGGACACATGGAGGAGACATATGATGTATGGTAGGCCTCGAGCCTCCACACCTGATAATATGGGGAATCAGCACCCAATGACCTTCAGCATAATGGATGTCGGCCATCGCATTATCGGCCCCATAGTGCGCAGCTTTAATTCTTTTCCCTTCTGTTTATGCCAAATTGGAGCCCTCAAAATGGCTGTTTAAATGCTTAAAATTGTGTGCTCAGTGTGGAAGTTCCCAAAAGCAGTCCATTGTGCAGTTGGGAGCTTTAATTAGGGTAAAATCCAGAAATTCTAATTGGAACAGTTGTGTACTACAAGTCAAATGGGATCCCCTGCAACCCACCATTCCTGCTGACGACTCACAGCAGAAATATTTATTCTCGGGTGTGATATCAGGACAATTAAATATCCTTACATTTCACAGAACAGCTGCTAAATCTCTATAAAGATGGACATTACCTCAACATCAAACATGTCATAAAGGTGTATTGCCATTCCTCCTTGTGATCAAGGAGGAATGGGATGGAAGAAGAAAATAAAATCAGTTTGTTTATTTGGCCGACTGTGGGCAAACATAATGAAACAGGATATATGTCCCTGGTAATTTTTCTCTCCCAGGCTGGAAGAGTTCTACTACTGTAACATATCCCATTTAGCACCCTGACCAAGAATCAGCCCTACTTAATCTCTAGATAGCCAATTTGGAACATCACCATTCTTCCAAGTGTGAGCCCAGACAATGAGTCGAACAGGTTATTCAAACATGTGGACCATTATAGCTTAGCCCAATCCTGTCCTCATCCGAGGACAACAAACATATGCACCTACAGCAGGGGTCACTGGATATCAGGAAGGGGAACCCCGCTCGATTTTCTCCTCGTTAACCCAGGGCCCCCAAGGTCAATTACAGGACCCCTATCAGATCAGCCAACTTAGTAAAGACCTGAATTTGTACCTGGGTCTTTTTGGTCTGTTGTAGCTCAGCTACTCACTCTGCAGGCCCCTTTTGGATTGGAATCTAGTGTTTTACTCGTACATGTACTTTGACCTTCTCTGAATGGAAATCAGGGTAGTGCCACTACACCTCTATAAATGGTAATGCGGGGCTTTACTGCTGGAGCTACCAGACCCATCTTGAATAGAACCCACAGCTCTACCAGTACAGCCACCAGACACGCTCTGATGGAATAAATTGGAGATTTATTTTCATGTGCAGAAATATTCACTACAAGTAGAGTTAGATCATTTAAAATAGCCCTAATCACTAAACAAAAATACAATGCAACTTCCAATACAAATCAAAATAGGGTGCTGTATTTGGTTTTTTTGAAAAATGCATTGAGACTATCTTAAGTACAGGAAACTCTTGTTTATCCGGCACCCAAATATCCGGAATTCTCGCTTAACCGGCAAAAATCATCCTCCGAAAACTCCTCTCAAATAACCGGCAATGTTGCCGAGTCACAGTCAGAGTCTCTGCGAACGCCAAAAACTCCTCTCAAATAACCGGCAATGTTGCCGATCCAGAGTCCGCGAACGCCGATTTAGTCAGTAGGGGTAGTTTTCAAAAGTGCCACTACTCGGCCTCCTGGCGCTGTCGGAAGTCCGAAACACTGCAGTAGCAGGAGTTGATTCTCCCGCGCTGCCGGGAGTCTCACTTACTGTTAAGTAATTAAAGAGTTATGGATTACTCTCAACTGGCAGTACTGTACTTAATCAAGCATCTTCCACCATCCATTTAACACAACATTCTGTAGGTGAGTACCCAAATACTGTATACTGCACATTTCTTGATTTTTTTATTTTTCTTTGTTAAAAATAGCCTCGGTAGATATAACTCTCTGTTATCCGGAACTTTCGATCAACCAGCACCACGCCGGTCCCGTCGGTGCCGGATACCAAAGAGTTTCCTGTACAAACAAAAACAGCACATAAATACCTTCACTAAAGTCATCTTCAGTGGAGATCTGTGTGAGTGGAGACTGTGGCCTGGAGTCCCCTGCCAGGGAGTAGCTGTGCTCAGCCTGAATGTGTGGAGCGGGCGAGAGCTCTGCATCCATCAGCTCACTTTTATCGGAAAGAAAAGGATCGTTGAAGAGGTGGCCCAGCATATCCTTGGAAAACTCATCCAACATCTCAGTGAAGTGCTGAGGAAATATGCAAGAGAAAAAAAGCAAAGTTTGAAACTTGGGATTATGCTCAATAACCAAGGATGTAAAAACTATGTCATAGTAACATTTTCAGGAGAAAAAAATCATGGTAAAAACAGTCAAAAGTCTAAGAATAAGTTATGTACAACTGTTCTTTCTAATGCTAGTGGTTGTGTTCAGACATTGTATGTGTGTGCACGGTTTCCTTCTGGCAGATGACTTGGGGTGGGGGTGGGGGGGGTGATGGTTACAAGGCATTGCTTCAGCATTCCTGTGCAAGCCTTGCAACGCTGCTTTGGGGGGGGGGAGGGTGTGAGGAAATTGTTGCCGAGAACAAGTTCAGTCATTTTACTGATGTGCAGGTGGGTCCTGCTTTAAGGTGAGAGAAATGGCTGCAGGGTTCAAGCCCTACAGGTCTGCATGTACATTCCAACTGTAGAGGCCAGAAGATCAGCTGTCTTTGTGAGCACTGAATCTGCTTTTGTGAGCTGACTGCTTCCTATTTGCAGCAATCAGCTGGGATTTAGAAAGTCATATAAAAGGATCCCTGTGTACATGGATAGAAAGAAGAAATTCTTAATGGATCCAAATCATAAATGCACTAGGCAATTCACTTCATCCCTCATGCACAACAGAAGAAACCAGTCACAGATCTGCTCAAGGAAAGCAAGACTGAATTGGAGGAAAATGAATATCATGGGACCCAAGGCACAGCTTTAATAATGGTTTTTCTAGAGTGGTGTCAGAATACTATGAACACATCATGATATAATCCAAAGATACTGATTAGGCATGAAACCATACTCTGTCTATGGACCCAATATTAGATAACAGAACAAAGTAGTAATAGACTGCTTATATTTGTTTCTCAAACCTAGATATAACTGATGCATTACATAGTACAAGAGCATGGCTCTTCATGCCCTATGAATTCCAATAAAGGATAACGGTGAGTGTAGGGATATTTTTGCATTTTAACAGTTTCCAAATTGTGTGATCTCAAGAGGATATTCTGATCTATACAACAGAAGGGGGAAGTGGTTCGCCACTGGTGGGAGTAGTGATATATTGTTGGTCTTTAATTCATCAATTTATGTATCACCCAATATTAAACTATGCTAGGTTGCTTGAACTGCTGAACATTTCATTTTAAAAGACTCAAACATCATACAGGTTCATCCAGAAACCTAAATATTTGAATACAGAAATACCATTAGAATTGGAACCACAGATAACCTTCAGTGAATGTCCTAGAACAGTGCTGGGGGTTCAATCCAATGTTTGTAATGAATCAGACATTTAGTAATTTTAAAAAGAGGAAAGGCAATACAAAATATAACATTTGTGCCACACAAGTGCCAGGCAATGACCATCTCCAACAAGAGAGAGTCTAATCACCTCCCCTTGACTTCAACGGCATCACCGTCACCATTGAACAGAAACTTAACTGGCGCAGCCACAAATACTGTGGCTACAAGAGCAGGTCAGAGGCTGAGTATTCTGTGGCGAGAGAATCACTTCCTGACTCCCCAAAGCCTTTCCACCATCTACAAGGCACAAGTCAGGAGTGTGATGGAATACTCTCCACTTGCCTGGATGAGTGCAGCTCCAACAACACTCAAGAAGCTCAACACCATCCAGGACAAAGCAGCCACTTGATTGATACCCCATCTACCACCTTAAACATTCACTCCGTCCACCGCCAGCATACTGTGGCTGCAGTGTGTACCATCTACAAGATGCACTGCAGCAACTCATCAAGGCCTCTTCAACAGCACCTCCCAAACCCACAAATTCTACCACCTAGAAGGACAAGAGCAGCAGGTGCATGGGAACACCACCACCTCCAAGTCACACACCATCCTGACCTGGAAATATATCGCTGATCCTTCATCGTCGCTGGATCAAAATCCTGGAACTCCCTACCTAACAGCACTGTGGGAGTACCTTCACCATACGGCCGGCAGTGGTTCAAGGTGACGGCTCACCACCACCTTCTCAAGGGCAATTAGGGATGGGCAATAAATGCTGGCCTTGCCAGCGACACCCACATCCGTGAATAAAAAAAAACAAAGAGGTCATCATAAAAGTAGCATTTTCATAGGAGCAGAACTAATTTCATGAAAATTCACATTCAAGCAATGGAGTAAATGGAGGAATTAAAGGATGTGAAATTGGTCTTTGGCAGTAGTGCAAAACGGGCCATAACGAATCGTCAGCCCGTTTTACACCCCACCCAATTATCTTTTCTATTGAAGTAAAATGAGTAAGGAAATCGGGTGGGGTGTAAAATGGAGTGCTGATGCGTCATGGCTTGTTTTGCACTACTGCCGAATACCAATTTGACCCTCATTAGAATCGTTGCCAGAATAGATGCAATACCTAAATTCAGTACTTCACCTCAAGGAACAAAAGACATAAGTAAATATCTTAAATTTAGTTTAATATTTGTAGATGCTGGATCCCCAAGATAATTTAACTAGAAAATAGAATACTTATTTGAATTGGCACAAAAATAAAACAAATTGGATTATAACAATGTTCTTTTATTTTACTGGAGGCCCAAAGTACTTGAAGTCACACAAAGCACATGCAGCAGCGTTAATCAATAACTGAGGCACACAAAGCATACATGACAGTGCCAGTGTCAATCCCTAACTGGTAACAGAAGATTATTGCAGCACCTATTGTACACAGGCCTAGCTATAAAGTCTTAATGCTAGCAGTGAGCAATGTACAACTGTGAAACTTCTGGATATGTATACTGGAAGGTTTTACTAGACACAGCCCGATGAGGATCATCTACTGTCCTAGTTTAGATTACATAAATAGTGATGGAAGACAAATTTTACTTCCTTATTACTGGCCTTTTCTACTTTATTGGAAGTGAAAGAAATGAGTATTCCCATCCCCAGTCTGAAGCAGCCCTGGAAGTGCTGTTCTGTAAACTGTGTGAACCTATCTATAGTGTAACAGCAGGAAAGAATTCAACAGCCATTAGTTAAAGAAAGTTAACATATACATAGGCATACAATGGTGAAAACCCAAGTACAGCAGACAGTGGGGTCTTCAACATCTTTCAAACTCTAGACAGTTATTAATCTGGGAACCATGGCACATGTCAGCAACACAACAGCACGTAGCCTTTCATCTCTCTCCCTCTGTCCGTCTCTCACAGAACCGGATTTATATACTCAACTTGTCCCTCCCCAAAAGGGTTGGAGGAACCACGATTCCATTGTCCCACAGCCCACACCCTAGTATACATGTCCTTCCACAAAGAATTTCTTGTCGACCGGCAGCCCCACGAACTTGAATCCAAGTTTATGACATTCAGCTAAATCAACTAGAACCATCAGTATTTAATGAGTCAGTGAAAAGCTGAACTGACTCTTTAGGGGACTTGGAGAAAAGTAAACCTTTTATTCCAAAATTTCTGAATCATTGGCAATGGGTGGACAAGGATGCCCGTCTGAAAACAGAGAGATAAATTAACATTAGATTTTTCCTCAACAGTAAAAACAAATCGCTGCTCTCACATTTGATCCACATGTATGCCTTTAGCTATCCAAAATGAATGTCTCTATTAGCTGCGGGCCCAAATAGTTCTTCCAGAGGTTTGATTCATTTGGGTTTGAATGAACTTGGAACATTGAGTCCTCTGGTTTGAAAAAACAGCTTTGTTTTTGAGGGGGTTCATTTTTCAAATGCATGACAAAATGGCAACGATCATTAATGCTACCCAAGAGTACAGCACACAAAGACCTATTCCTATTTAAATTTCAATCTTGCTATGATACAAGATGCATATAGCAAATAGTTCATAACAGATTTCATCTATTATGTGCTAAATTTGGCCAATTGCTAATTGTTTCAATTAGTATTTTAGCTCAAAAGCAAACTAAAAAGAGTGGTCCTCTGGTTAGAAGGGAAGAGATCAGCAATAGGACCAATGTATCCAATGCCCCTCACCAATTCATTCAGGCAACAAGAAATTTGTTTGCATTTGCAGTTTTATAGAGCCCAACAACCAGTCAGTTTGAACTGTTAACAGTTTGAACGCTGGCCAAGTTAAATTTGCCTGGCCAAGTTAAATTAAGAATATCCATTAGTACTTTACAGACAAGTTCAAACTGCAGGCCTCCTTGCCTAAACAATTCCGCAAGATTAGCAGTGCTAACATCTGTCTCAAACACGTAATGTCTGTTACACTTGAGTTTTACTCAAATATTTCTTGTTTTCAGCGTCAAGGACACTCCCATAAGCAAGCCTTCGCTCCCTCTCTAGTATTGTAGTGTTACCCAGACTTTCTAGAAACGGCAAGAGCTCTCAGTTGACCTCAAACTTCAGAATGTGGTAGAACAAACACCTTCAGACCATAGTTTAGTTCAGATTTATTAAAAGTAACAGAAAAGCAGCAGCAATGGACAATACAGCAGATTAGTGCTTTATCTACACCCCCTTGATACAAAAATAATAAGTGTCCCAACTTTGCTAATTCTCTCAGTAATACTCGACAAAGGTAGAATCCACAATATTATTTATAGGTGGAGTTTTGTTGGACCCAGAGTCCCCAACCCCTATGTCGCTGGCCTCAAAAAAACTGAAGCAAGACGGTCAGAGATATAGGGGGATAAATTCAACTTTGGCAGAGGCACAGAATGGGCAGTTGTGGATCAGCAGTTCGTTACACATCCCATCGGAATTTCCTTTCCAGTGAAGTTGAATTTTACCCCCATAGGTCCAGTCCTTTTAAAGTTCAACCACTTACAAAGTGTATCAAAATCTCTCTCGCAATTGTATCAGGCTACCAAACATCTGCAGGACTGAAAATAAAAGGGGTTGCTTGCGAGCCAGGGGTATGCTTCTTACACGCTTTAAAGTTTATAATGGGGAATTTTATGAAGTTATCTTGATCATCCACTGATTTGGCGGAAGATCAGCAGAAACTCTGAACAGGGTTCCCGACGATCTTCCATCGAAATTATGGCGATCGATCAGGTGAACCCCTGAAGAAATTCCTGTTGAAAGCCTGGGATACAAGGGTTTCCTGAATTTCCTACAGCGACAAGACAAATGTCCATTTTTAAGTGTTAGCAAGGCATTTACCCTCATTCAATAGTACAAAGCGCTGGCTTTGTCTTGAAATCTAAAGTGATTTCTACTTACTTTGTAAGAAAAATGTATCACAGAGTGGTTGAGGTAGAGACCATTGCATCTTTTAAGGAAAAAGTGGATTAATATTTGATGCGGAGGAAGATACAGGGCTATGGGAGAGAGCAGGACAGTGGGCTTAGTTCTGGATTGGTACAGGACTTTGGGGAGGAGGAGGAACAGTGAGATTAGTTTGCAACTGATACAGGGCTATGAGGAGAGAGCAGGACAGTGAGATTCATTTTGGATTGAAACTGGGCTATGGGGAGGCATTGGGTCCACGAGATTAGTCTTGGACTGCTCTAGCGGACCCGATGGACCGAATGGCCTCCATCTGTGCTGTGAATACTATCAGGCAGTATAATACACCCGCTCAGGAGTTAACTCTGGCAAAGTGTAGAAAAGCCTCCTGGTGTCAAGGTAAGCCATACAAAGCACCAGTCATTGATGTGTTAGCTGATCTCACTTGACAGTTTCCCTACATAGGAACGAGGCTACAGAAATGCAAGTAGTAGTTGTCTTCGAAAGGAGGGGAGAAAAGTGAAAATTGAAGGGGGGGGGGGGGGGGGGGGGGAGGGAGATGAGGGAAAGTGCTGTTAGCACCACACCCTTCAGGAGTTGTATAACTGGGGAAACAGATAGCTGCTCAGATTGGCACAGAAATGAGTGTTAAGGTTGTTCAAGGCTGTATCAATCAACACATTTGCCAGAGAATTGTCATGCAATGTAGCTTCTCCACCATCGAGATATTAGACATTCTGCTGCCAGTCTTGTACCTCATTTTGAATAGCCTAGAAGGACAAGGGCAGCAGCCGCAAGGGAACTCCACCACCTCCAAGTCACACACCATCTGGACTTGGAAATATATCACCGTTCCTTCATCGTTGCTGGGTCAAAATCCTGGTACTCCCTACCTAACAGCACTGTGGGAGTAACTTCACCACACGGAGTGCAGCGGTTCAAGAAGGCAGCGGCTCACCACCATCTTCTCAAGGGCAATTAAGGATGGGCAATAAGTGCCCGTCATGCCAGCGACGCCCACATCCCATAAACAAATAAAAAAAGTGGCTGATCTCCACAACGTGCATTTATCACAGGCACCTCCAGCACTAAAACCAAAACCAAAAGCACAGATTGTGAAGCAAATATGAATTCCCCAGCAGGCAGATCCCATTTTCACTTCTGTGAAACAAAGACTGATGATTCCAAGGAACAGTGTGAGGTACTTAATCCCAACACAGGAACAATATGCTCTCAAGTGTCTGTATTCCAATATCACCATCAAAATAACAAAAAGGTGAAGTATTATTAAATTATCATTTAAGAATCCCAGTATTTCCTAAGAAAACACCGCACTGCAGCTACAAGACTTGCTCACAATCTTGAGTAATTCAGCAAGCTGACTTGCCCTGCATGACAGAGATACACACTAATCAGTTTAGTACACAGTCTAGCACTCTTTAAAAATAACTAGTTCTTATTCATTCACTTGAGACGTCAGTCTGCCTAGATGTCTCCTGGGTAAGTGCTTGAATAAAAAAGGATAGTCACACATCTGGATGCCAGCTGTGGATTAAAGTTTCTTCCCTCAAAGAGCCTTTATTAACAAAATCTTTAGCTTGCTAACACTCCTATGTGCACACACACAAGGCTTTCATTTACTTATCAACCTCTGCAAACAACCATTCACAGAAACTTCCCCCCCCCCCCCCCCCCCCTCTCAACCACAGTGTCCAAATTCAATCTGCAGCACTGAGAACTTGCATTTATGTTCCAGAACTGCTTCCAGTTGACGTGGTTCCCAGTATTTTGAATTCAGTACAAAAACAGGGCAGATTCACAATTAGAAAACAGTGGCAACACAAGGGGAGGAGAAAGCAAATATTACATTTCTGGTCTAAATGAGCAGTCTGAGAAACCATCCCACCTACACCAGAACAAAACAAGAGCACAAAGGCTCATACTGAATTTACTTCAATGAGCGCTGCAACGTCAGGGGGACAGTTAAACCGAGGTCCCATCTGCTTTGAAGATCAACATGACACTATTCAAAAGAGCAGGGATTTTTAACCAGGATCCTGACCAACATTCCTTCTTTACTCAATACCACCAAAATATAAATTAACATCTCATTGCTGTTTGTGGGTCACTGCTGGCACCAAAAGGCTGCCTGTTTTCCTACACAACAGTCACTGCACTCCAAAAACATTATTTTTGCAAAGTGCTTGGAGATATTTTTCTTCTTTCAATTTGCCTGTGCCACTGATATTACCTTGGCAAATATGAAACAAAGCCACTTTGCAATGTAGTGTTCTCTGCTTTCAGAGACACAAACAGCACCTCATTAATTAGAGTGCTAATATAAATCGAGTGCAAGAGATCCAAATTGCTTCTGATAAGTCAACAGGTTTACTGCATCAGAAAATAAATTTTGCCAAGACAATTATAGTGATAAGGTCTAGATTATTTGTGTACACTAAGGTATTTGAGTGCTTTACACAGTGGAGAAGAACAGTGGACATTGAGCAGGAGGGGGAAAAAGGAAAAGAAAGTTGGGAGTTTTTTTTAAAAAAGGAAACTTTTGAAGACTGAGAAGGAAAATTATAAGGCAGGAGATTTAGAGGGCAAGTTCCAGAATGCAGGGAGGGAGAGCCTTACAGCTGACAGAGCCAACAGTGATGGGAGAGGAGACGAGGCAGCAGGGAACAGAGGGCCATAATTTACTGACAAAATAATGGTGAGGCTGATGACGCGTGCCGTTATTTATGCATAAATGCTACAGCAACTTCAGGTGAGGACAGATGAGCAGTTAAACTTGAAAACTGAAAAGTTGCTGTCCGAGATGCGCCACTCCGCCGTTAGCTTTGTGAAAATGGCATTGCACGGTCTGCCTCCCCATTGAATGGTGAAGTTACTGTACTTGCGCAGTAGATAGGAACTAAACTCGCCACAGAAAGTTAAGTCTTGTCCATTTCAATCCAAGTACCCTTTTAATGGCGTGATAAGCATTAATTACTGTCAAATCAACCTTTATGACGCTGAAAATTAATTACAAGTGTGAAGTCTCATTCCTTCAGGTTTTTTAAAAATGTAATTTTTTAAAAAACACTTTTCCTTTCCATCTCAAACCAATCATTCTTTCCCTTTCCTCTTTCTGTACATGATTTGACATTAAATTCACCCACTCAAATTACACTTCCTTCTCAGTCATTGCATTTTCACAATCCTTCAATCTGATTGGTTAAGGAGATACACAGTTGCTTGCGCTGTTCACTCAGGTTCCAGATGCCCGGTTTCCCTCGCAGCGATGGCATCAGCTCGCACTTTCAGCAACTCGCCACGCAAAAAATTTGAAAACCCGAAACGTGCAAGGGCAAGTCTAGTTAACGGCAGATGCCATGTGTGTCACTCCTACAGCAAATTATGGCCCAGAGTAAATGGATGTCAGAGGAACAGAGGGTGCATGCAGGGATGGAGAAGATCACAGATATTTATGTACGTTTATAAGATAAATGTTTCGCATTCATACTACATCATAAAGAATGTACTAGAGAGGCAAACTATATAAATGCGCTGCAACTAATCTAATCAACTCATCCCCAAGATTTTATGAGGGGAAGTTTTCTGCATTCAGTTATAAAACTGAGAAGGTGCATAACTGTTCAAAGCCAAAACAGCTCAAAATCACAAAAGTACAAGATGAACTTATGGGCTCCATTTGCTTACATTACCCAGACGCTGTCAAGCACAGAGTTTAAAAAAAAACACTTCTAAAATAATGGGCCAGATCTTACTGGAAAAATAACAGCGTGTTAACGACTCACGCCGTTATTAATGTGCAAATCTCTGGAACTTGCTGCTCGATTTACACCGCTCCGCCGTTTGCTTCACACAAATGGAATCTCGGCCTTAGCCTCCCCGTTATTTTTAAGAACTTGCTGGATTTGCACATTAATTGTCCATTAAACTCACCACAGAAAGTTAATTAAGTGCGTAAGTACCTTTTTAGCGACACAATAATTGTTAATGTAATGCCAAGCAACCTTTGTGGCCTTAAAAGGGGACAATTTAAATGGTTCAATTTAATTCCTGCGTGTAGTCAAATGTTGCTAGATTTTTTAAAATGGCAAATGTAAAAATTTTTACATTTAAAAAAAAACTTTTCCATTTTTTCCTCTCTTAATCCAATCTTTTTCCCCTCACTTTAATTCTCTTTCTGAACTTGATTTGACTCTAATTCACCCACTTTCTCTGTAGTTCCTCTGTTTCTTTCTCAATCCTTAAATCTCATTGGTCCCAACATTCACTAAGGTCCCAGCTGCCCTGTTGCTCGTCACGATGTTATTAGCTCGCACTTCCAGCAAGTTACGGTGCAAAAAGAATTTTGAGCTGAACGGTGCAGAAAAGAGATCCGGCCCAATATCTTTTCAAAAGACATTTTTTTTTTTTTTTTTTTTTAAATGTTACCATGTAGTGGCTGGCTTCCAAATCAAGGTCACCATCTTCTGTACAGTATAAACTTACACAAAGGGCAATATCCAGAATAACTTTTACAGTGACACAGAAGTGGAAAGTCCATCAACAGCAGTATCCTCAACTAGCCAGATATTGAGAACTCAAATTTACCAGTCTGTGCATTTTCTACAGGAAAATTATTCACCAAAAAGTCAAGGATCCTTTTCTGGGCCTGTCTACTGGCCCAAACTTTAAACTGTGTAAATCATTCAGAGTTTCTGAACATCAAGTTAGATTCAAATGATCAGAATGATGATTTTTTTAAAATAAACCTTGTACATCATCTAATTCGTATCATTGGGTGATTAAGAAAAAAATACATTTACACAGGGAGACTCTGGCAGCCACATCAACATAAACATGTCGGACATTTTTTTTTTTTAAGACAGGTGGCAAGCAAGATCGGTTTTTCGCTCGGTCTCCCTGGTTGCCACCAGTCTAACTAGAGCTAGTAGATGCGGTTATTTCAGTGATGGTGCCATGCCTTTGTATGCACATGTGTATCCATTACCTCTGTACTGATGCAACATCAATACTCCACACATGATCACTGGCCAAAATGGCACAGGCAGCCTGCACATGCTTTTTCCCTTTGCCACCAGTTCACAGGAAGATTGGAGAGGGCAGTGGAACTTCTGGGCTTTGCCCCAGAGACCTGGCCTATAATATAAAAAGCACTATATAGTGTCTACACACCATCTTACAGAGTAATATTGTGATTTCTCTTGGCAGATGGGCACAGGTAGGAATTACATAATACAGCGCTATTCAAATTCAAACAGAACTAGAAATTCCAACTTTACTTCGAAGCCAGGGCAAATGGTAATTGTAGTCTTGTGATATTCCCAAAGTAACAGAGTGACTAATGAATTGTTTATTATGCAGGGGCATGTAACCTGCATGAACAACAATGCAAGCTCCTGCTGTAAAGGATCACTAGAAAATTAAGTCACTTTTATAATAAGCTAGTGCCACCAGCTCCTACACACAGATCTCAAAAACCCAATATCAATGCCAAAGTAAACTTGCCATGAGTCATGGTCAGAAGCCAATAAAATCCAGCTTTTAAAAAAAAACCTTCTTCCCAGCTGCAGCAAATCTGGCAAGTTTACTTCAGTAATGTTGTTGGCTGCGCAAGGACCCACACTTTAGGAGCCAGCAGTGTTCATGCAATACAAAACCAGCTCAAGACAAAAATGATCCAGCTCTCCTTAGAAGTTAAACATATTCTGGTGCAATCTGAAGCAGAACCAAATTGGCATATCAAATATACAGGGTTTTCCTTCAGCCAACTTAACAAAGGAAATCTGGTGCAGCGTAGACTGAAGCTGCAGAGACTTGCAGTATAGCATGGCGTTACGAAGCAGCAAGCTTTGAAGGAAACCAGTAATTGCATCAGCATTCACAAATCCATTCTAGGTTGAAAGCATTGGAACCAACAAACAGCTCACATTTTCTGTGGGTTTACTTTAAAAATCTAATTCACCTCCAATTCAAAATAAAACCTGTAAACAGCAATTTAAAATAAATCAGTTATTACAAAGTTCCTCCCATTTTACATTACAATACGAGGAAAGAAGAATTATTACCCCTCATATCCATTGAGGTCTTGTCCTCATCTCCTGCAGGCAACGAATCATGATGGGTGCAATTCCACAGAGGCTGGCAACTGTCCCGTATTTTACCCAAGTGACTGTGCTTTATATGTGAGCCTCAACATCAAGTAAAACCAGGCGATTCAACCATGGGTGTATCACAGCTGTGCCAATCCAATCTCCCAAAGATCCATGCATACATTCCTTCCATCAAGGTTCACTGAGAAAGTAATCAGGAGCAGGAAACCTGGCCAGTTTTTCTCCCTTACCAAGCTAATTACACTTCCACTTCCCCAATTGCTGACCCAGCTGCGATCACTTCATCCACCACAGACAGGGATCAGACTTGGGATCTGCCAAATCACCCAATTAGCCACAGGTGATTGGTAACAGCCACATACCCAGAATTCATTGAAATTGAAGGGCACCAGAATCTCTCCATTTTAGGAAGGAAAATGTTGCAGTTAACTCAAAACTTTATAGGTACTGAACAATTAAGTTATTTTAAATCAGCACTACAGCTATGTAGAAATGACACAAGATATGGGAAAAGCTATAGCAAACCAGACACTATAGGATTAACTTCTCCACCAATCCTTTGCATACCCTCAATTGGCCATGAAAAATAGGAATACCCAAATATCCATCAACTAAAAGGTGCTAACTAGTAAGTTTCTAATCAACATTGAAGAATCTTGCAGAGGTAAAATTATATTGGACAGATGTATTTGTATCGTGTTGATAGGAACTCCAAACGTGGTGGAGTGATTGATGACTATCTGGGGGAATGCTTTAAGCTTGATAAACTAAGGTACTATATAAAAAGGGAGGGTTTTGCTCGACAGTGCATTATTCAGGCAAAGTTTGTAGGAAGAAATATGCAGTCAGAAGAATGTTCATAATTTAGAGCAGGCTATCCTACTTGGGCCAGTTACTTATCATGAAGCCATCATATAAAAAGCTTGTAGCGTTTTGGTCTTGCATGAACTGAATTTTGTTAATGTATAATATTTCTATAATGTTAAATGCAAAGATTTCAGCTCAACATTTAAAACAGAATACATAGAATACAGACTGGTTCCCATCGTAATTTGAAATGTTAAGTAGTAAACAAAAGAGAGATTGTTGTGTACAATCTCAAGCCTTTCACACCATGGTGATGGAATGGTCCCTGGATAACACCCAAAATGCCAGCATCAGAACAGTTTGTTTATGAAAGTTTCTGTAGCTTTAAAACAATGGGAAGATTCCAGGGGCTGGTAAGTTGAACTGAACAGTCGAGCCTCCAAGGCTATTAGGAAAGATAGTTTTCATTCAATGCTACTAACCAGCCATTCTGGCATGTTGTTTCCCCACAATTCCAAGGACGGTTCCAATTTGAAGCTCTAAGTTATTGAGAGCTCTGCCGGCCAATTTCCCCCCACCTCCAACCACACAGACTTAAGCACACTGGAGGGCTCTCTACAGCAGATTTAACCTTTCAGAGGTGGCGGAAAACTAGCAAGTAGTTGATCAGCTGTTGATTATACAACCCGTTGATTTTCCGTTCCATTGAAAATCAGGTGGGTTGTACAGCAGGTGGCTGATCTGCTACCGCCAGTTTTTCGGCACCACCCAAAATTAAAATCGGCCCTTCTATCTCTCATGTTCTCTTGGGTACAAAAATGGGTGAGTGAATTCAAGCAGCCAGGAACAAAAACTCAGCATCAATTAACTCAGGAATAGCCAGCCAGTAAGGATGCATACTATTTTAATGAAAGAGGAACGCAAGAAATTGATGCATTCCATTTTGAAAATTGCATTCTGTTAATTCATGTATGTTATGGAAAATAAACCACTTTGTTACTTCCGGTTCTACCTCATCTTGATAAAAATGCTTTTCAGTACACCTTCTGTAAAGACAGTAGAAAGTACACGGCAGCACGTGCAATATTGCAGTACCTGGCATACATAGCAAAGATTGTTACAATTCCTGAGGTTAGGGAATAATTTAAATAGATATTGAAAAGTAAAAGGGTGCACCCTGGATTATAAGGGATGCAAGCTCTGCTTACGCAAGAGACCAGTGATGCTGAACCAGAGAGAATATGTAGGCAAAACCCACCACTCAGCTGCTTATCATACATCTCACATATAAAAAGCTATATACCACTACTAGAGGTCACGGACTAACATGACAGAGAAAGACAAAATTGTGTCATTATAGCAGTTAAACTGGTATTGGATCAGAGGTTATATGTTTTTCTATTAAAAATTCATCCAAGACATGGACTTAAACAGCATAAGACACGACTGTTATTTCTCTTTATAAACTGAAAGAAGCCAACTTTACCAAATAAGTATCAGAATCCTTGAAATCAATTCCTAAATACACTCCAAGTTTGCAGATGACACAAAGCTGGGTGGGAGTGTGTGCAGCGAGGAGGATAGCGAGAAACTCCAGGATAATCTGGACAGGTTGGGTGAGTGGGCAGAAGCGTGGCAGATGCAATATAACGTGGATAAGTGCGAGGTTATCCACTTTGGTGTCAAAAACAGAAAGGCAGACTATTATCTGAATGGCAATAGATTGGGAGAAGGGGAAGTGCAACGAGACCTGGGTGTCCTTGTGCACCAGTCGCTGAAAGTAAGCATGCAGGTGCAGCAGGCGGTGAAGAAGGCAAATGGTATGTTGGCCTTCATAGCGAAAGGGTTTGAGTATAGGAACAGGGATGTCCTGCTGCAGTTGTACAGGGCCTTGGTGAGACCACACCTTGAGTACTATGTGCAGTTTTGGTCGCCTTATCTGAGGAAGGATGTTCTTGCCATGGAAGGAGTTCAGCGAAGATTCACAAGGCTGATACCTGGGATGGCAGGAATGACATATGAGGAGAGATTGGGTCGATTGGGCTTATACTCGCTGGAGTATAGAAGAATGAGAGGGGATCTCATCGAAACATATAAAATTCTGACAGGTCTGGACAAACTAGATGCAGGAAGAATGTTCCCGATGGTCGGAGAGTCCAGAACCAGGGGTCATAATCTACGGATAACGGGTAAACCATTTAGGACAGAAATGAGGAAGAATTTCTTCACCCAGAGAGTGGTGAACCTGTGGAATTCTCTACCACAGAAGGTAGTTGAGGCGAAGTCATTAAATATATTCAAGGATGAGTTAGATATATTTCTTAAAGCTAAAGGTATCAAGGGATATGGGGAGAAGGCAGGTACAGGGTACTGAGTTTAGATGATCAGCCATGATCTCATCGAATGGCGGAGCAGGCTCGAGGGGCCGAATGGCCTACTCCTGCTCCTATCTTCTATGTTTCTATGTAAATACTATTAAAAAAATTGATCCCAGCTAATACTGTTGCTGTAATTCTGAAAACAAGCTATTGTGTAGTTTGTGATGTTTAACATTGACTACTATAGGAATAGCAAAATAAAAAGTTAATAAGGCCACTTATTTCTGATTTTGTTTGAAAAGGATGTAATTAGAGAATTTGATACCCAAACTGCTGACAAAACTTATAGAATTCCATTTAATGAAAACCATATCTGACTTACTCAGTCACCATAAGCTAGCGGCTCTGATTATCAGTAATACTTTGACTTCTGCCCTGTACAGTCCTTGATATCTCTTCAATGAGAGGAGTTAAATGGCATTTCAACACAAACACTGCACCTTGTTCACACTGAGCTGAGTCTAGTGTTTTTATAAATATTGTTCTGTTTACATAGGATGACTCAAGAGCCAATAAAAAATAAAAACTTAAAAAACAAATCCAAATTCCAATCCATTAATCCAGTGAAGGCAAAGTTTGAGCAGTTCCATAGTGAACATATATAACAATATTTCACTGGACAGCAGTTATAGAACTGTAATTTCATTCATCACAGGACACAAGACACATACAATGAGAACAAGATTTCCCACTGAGTCTCGGGTCAACATGCCATAATCCCTTTTTTTTGACAATTTTCTCCTCAGCAGGGAGTGAATGGAGTGCATACTTGAGGATGTGGGGTGCAGGGAAGGGAATTAAAGCAGCAATAAATAAGAGAGGTTCTATGACCCTGTTGCTCCCTCCTTCCTTCTCAACAAAGGTCCCTTAAAAAAAAAGGGTCCACACCCTCGCCTTCCCTCCCTGCCAGGAGTGTAGGTCTGAGCCCTGAAAGGGAGGTATCCCAAGACAAAAGGTTCCCAAGTAGACTACCATCCCATTCCCAAACCAGTGCCACAGAAGGAGATGGCAGTGCGATCATGTGGGTTAAGTACCAACTGGAGAATCACCACCATTAACCAATGCAAACAACTCAACTGACACTAATGCAGGACTCATATTTATCTGGAATAACCAGCACCAGGACCTTATGCAAATACAGATTTGAAACGGAAATGCACTGCAGAAGTGGTTCAACTAGTCCACCCCAATCCTCAGCTTTGGAGTATTAATTGAAACATAGCTCATGGTGTCAATTGTCACAAAAGTGAATAGCAGGGTGATGTGGACTAACATTTCTGATGTCGTTTAAGCCCCCTCCAGGGCTAAGAAATCAGCACCAGCCTTTCCTGGTGTGGTAGGACCAGTTGGATGGTTCGGTGTTGACAGATGCATAGATTTTAATTTATTGTTGCTGTCTCACCCATATGTGTAGAGCTTGAGCAGTTTGCAGCACTGCCATGATCTGGACTGGTCAGAGCATGCCCAGTTTAATTCGACTTCCGCTTCTTTTCTAGTTTCTCATTCATAATATTAGCAATATAGTCTTGGCAGGTGTGGACAGA
Source organism: Squalus acanthias (assembly GCA_030390025.1). Classification (NCBI taxonomy): domain Eukaryota; kingdom Metazoa; phylum Chordata; class Chondrichthyes; order Squaliformes; family Squalidae; genus Squalus; species Squalus acanthias. The sequence continues at coordinate 61,191,826 of CM059435.1, forward strand.
GAAACCCAAACAAATGCAACAGGTTGAAATATCCACACTGAGGCATTCATCATGGCCATCAATAATAATAAAGCCCTGACTGGACATGAAGTAGAGGTTCAATTCTGTCTGCTGGATACCAGACAATTCTATCGATCAGAGCTCATGATTCTGGCACCTAACTACTGGTGCGAGCCAACTCCAGTCCTGCAGTTGGCTTTTCCATTTAATTATTCACTAGTTAGTTTCAAGCTCCATCCATCCATTTTTTGTTTGGTTTTTTTCCCCATTTTTTTTTTTTTTACAGCTCCTCATTAATGTTATTCTCACCATTCTTACTCAGATACCTTATTCACCTTCCTGCTGCTCAATACATTTACACACAATATGTCACCACAGCTTGTAGAGTTTGATCAATAGCAAGTAATTTTCTCCAGATTTGATGTAGGTTCTCAAATCATGCAAGTCACATAAAGCAGCCCCAATGCAGAGATTCTTGGTAACCCTGTGACATATGGCAACATAGGTCCAGAAACTGATTTTGCTGGATACCAATCCAGACATCTACAGTTATAAAAAGAGACTAAATATAAACCATATCAAATAACCAACTCATAACTACTCATTAGCGTGTTCCCAGTTATAAGGCAATGTTAGTGCTTCTTCAGACTGAATGGACCCTGTAGCATCCTCACAACTAGGAAATGGATCTTACATGGAATTTACAGCACAGAAACAGGCCATTTGACCCAACTACTCTATACTGGTATTTATGCTCCACACAAGCCTCCTCCCACCTACTTCATATCACCCTGTCAATATATCCTTCTATTCCTTGATCTAGCTTCCCCTTAAGTGTATCTATGCTATTCGCCAGAATTACTCCATTGGTAGAGGGTTCCATATTCTCGTCACTCTGAGTTAAGAAGCATCTTGAATAATCTGGATGGTTGCCCCTCTCTAGCTAAGCATTCCTCCCTGTGCAAATACAATCAAAAATTGTTACTTTTTTTAAATTCGTTTATGGGATGTGGACGTCGCTGGTAAGGCCAGCATTTATTGCCCATCCCTAATTGCCCTTGAGCCGCCTTCTTGAACCGCTGCAGTCCCTGTGCTGAAGGTACTCCCACAGTGCTGTTAGGGAGGGAGTTCCAGGATTTTGACCCAGCGACGATGAAGGATCGGCGATATATTTCTAAGTCAGGATGATGTGTGACTTGGAGGGGAACTTGGAGGTGGTGGCGTTCCCATGCGCTTGCTGCCCTTGTCCTTCTAGGTGGTAGAGGTCACGGGTTTGGGAGGTGCTGCCGAAGATGCCTTCGCAAGTTGCTGCAATGCATCTTGTAGATGGTACACACTGTAGCCACGGTACGTCGGTGGTGGAGGGAATGAATGTTTAAGGAGGTGGATGGGGTGCCAATCAAGCGGGCTGCTTTGTCCTGGATGGTGTCGAGCTTCTGGAGTGTTGTTGGAGCTGCACTCATCCAGGCAAGTGGAGAGTATTCCATCACACTCCTTACTTGTGCCTTGTAGATGGTGGAAAGGCTTTGGGGAGTCAGGAGGGGAGACACTCGCCGCAGAATATCTCGCCTTTGACCTGCTCTTGTTGTATTTATGTGGCTGGTCCAGTTAAGTTTCTGGTCAATGGTGACCCCCCAGGATGTTGATAGTGGGGGATTTGGCGATGGAAATGCCGTTGAATGTCAAGGGGAGGTGGTTAGACTCTCGCTTGTGGGAGATAGTCATTGCCTGGCACTTCTGTGGCGCGAATGTTACCTGCCACTTATTAGCCCAAGCCTGAATGTCGTCCAGGTCTTGTTGCATGCAGGCATGGACTGCTTCATTATCAGTGGAGTTGTGAATGGTGCTGAATACCGTGCAGTCATCAGCGAACATCTCCATTTCTGACCTTATGTTGGAGGGTAGGTAATTGATGAAGCAGTTCAAGATGGTTGGACCTAGGACACTGCCCTGAGGAACTCCTGCAGCGATGTCCTGGGGCTGTGATGATTGACCTTCAACCACCACAACCATCTTCCTTTGTGCTAGGTATGACTCCAGCCAGTGGAGCGTTTTCCCCCCCCGATTCCCATTGACTTCAGTTTTACTAGGGCTCCTTGATGCCACACTCGGTCAAATGCTGCCTTGATGTCAAGGGCAGTCACTCTCACCTCACCTCTGGAATTCAGCTCCTTTGTCCATGTTAGGACCAAGGCTGTAATGAGGTTGGGAGCCGAGTGGTCTTGGCGGAACCCAAACTGAGCATCCGTGAGCAGGTTATTGGTGAGTAAGTGCCGCTTAATAGCACTGTCGATGACACCTTCCATAACTTTGCTGATGATGGAGAGTAGACTGATGGGGCGGTAATTGGCCGGGTTGGATTTGTCCTGCTTTTTGTGGACAGGACACACCTGGGCAGTTTTCCACATTGTCGAATAGATGCCAGTGTTGTAGCTGTACTGGAACAGCTTGGCTAGAGGTGCGGCTAGTTGCACAAGTCTTCAGCACGATAGCCGGGATGTTGTCGGGGCCCACTGCCTTTGCTGTATCCAGTGCGCTGAGCCATTTCTTGATATCACGTGGAGTGAATCGAATTGGCTGAAGACTGGCTTCTGTGATGGTGGGAACCTCAGGAGTAGGCCGATATGGATCATCCACTTGGCACTTCTGGCTGAAAATGATTGCAAACGCTTCAGCCTTGTCTTTTGCACTCACGTGCTGGACTCCACCATCATTGAGGATGGGGATATTCATGGATCCTCCTCCTCCCGTTAGTTGTTTAATGGTCCACCACCATTCACGACTGGATGTGGCAGGACTGCAGAGCTTTGATCAGATCTGTTGATTGTGGGATCGCTTAGCCCTGTCTATAGCATGCTGCTTCCGCTTTTTAGCATGCATGTAGTCCTGTGTTGCAGCTTCCCCAGGTTGGCACCTCATTTTTAGGTACGCCTGGTGCTGCTCCTGGCACGCTCCTCTACACTCCTTGAACCAGGGTTAGTCCCCTGGCTTGATGGTAATGGTAGTGTGAGATATGTCAGGCCATAAGGTTACAGATTTTGGTGGAATACAATTCTGCTGCTGCTGATGGCCCACAGTGCCTCATGGATACGCAGTTTTGAGCTGCTAGATCTGTTCTAAATCTATCCCATTTAGCACGGTGGTAGTGCCACACAACACGTTGGAGGGTGTCCTCAGTGTGAAGACGGGACTTCGTCTCCACAATGACTGTGCAGTGGTCACTGCTACAAATACTGTCATGGACAGATGCATCTGCGATAGGTAGATTGGTGAGGACGAGGTCAAGTAGGTTTTTCCCTCGTGTTGGTTTTCTCACCACCTGTGGCAGTTATGTCCTTCAGGACTCGGCCAGCTCGGTCAGTAGTGGTGCTACCGAGCCACTCTTGGTGATGGACATTGAAGTCCCCCACCCAAAGTACATTCTGTGCCCTTGCTACTCTCAGTGCTTCTTCCAAGTGGTGTTCAACATGGAGGAGTACTGATTCATCAGCTGAGGGAGGGCGGTAGGTGGTAATCAGCAGGATGTTTCCTTGCCCATGTTTGACCTGAAGCCATGAGACTTCATGGGGTCCGGATTCAATGTTGAGGACTCCCAGGACCACTCCTTCCCGACTGTATACCACTGTGCCGCCACCCCTGGTGGGTGTGTCCTGCCGGTGGATGGTGGTGGAGGAGTTTGGGACATTGGCTGAAAGGTATGATTCTGTGAGTATGACTATGCCAGGCTGTTGCTTGACTAGTCTGTGGGACAGCTCTCCCAATTTTGGTATAAGTCCCCAGATGTTGGTGAGGGGACTTTGCAGGGTCGACTGGGCTGGGTGTGCCGTTGCCGTGTCTGGTGCAGAGTGGCTTTCGTAGTGGTTTTTTATAACTGAGTGGCTTGCTAGGCCATTTCAGAGGGCAGTTAATAGTCAACCACATTGCTGTGGGTCTGGAGTCACATATAGGCCAGACCAAGTAAGGACGGCAGATTTCCTTCCCTAAAGGACATTAGTGATTAGTGAACAAGATGGGTTTTTACGACAATCCGATAGTTTCATGGTTACCATTACTGATACTAGTAATTATTCCAGATTTATTTAATTAACTGATTTGAACTCACGTCTCCGGATCATTGGGAGGCAGTGTGAACAATGAGGAGGATGCTAGGAGGCTACAGAGTGACTTGGACAGGGTGGGTGAATGGGCAAATGTATGGCAGATGAAGTACAATGTGGATAAATGTGAGGTTATCCACTTTGGTGGTAAAAATAGGGAGGCAGACTATTACCTGAATGGTGGCAGATTAGGGAAAGGGGAGGTGCAACGAGACCTGGGCGTCATGGTACATCAGTCACTGAAGGTGGGAAGGCAAGTGCAGCAGGCAGTCAAGAAAGCAAATGGCATGATGGCCTTCATAGCAAGGGGATTTGAGTACAGGAGTAGGGAGGTGATGCTACAGTTGTACAGGGCCTTGGTGAGGCCACACCTGGAGTATTGTGTGCAGTTTTGGTCTCCTAACTTGAGGAAGGACATTCTTGCTATTGAGGGAGTGCAACGAAGGTTCACTAGATTGATTCCTGGGATGGCCAGACTGACATATCAAGAAAGACTGGACCAACTGAACTTGTATTCTCTGGAGTTCAGAAGAATGAGGGGGGATCTTAGAGACGTTTAAAATCCTGACTGGTTTAGACAAATTAGATGCGGGCAGAATGTTTCCAATGTTAGGGAAAACTAAAACCAGAGGTCACAGTCTAAGGATAAAGGGGAAGCCATTTAAGACTGAGATGAGGAGGAACTTCTTCACCCAGAGAGTGGTGAATCTGTGGAATTCTCTACCACAGAAGGTTGTTGAGGCCAGTTTGCTAAATATATTCAAAAGGGAGTTAGATATAACACTCACAACTAGGGGGATCAAGGGGTATGGCGAGAAAGCAGGAATGGGGTACTGAGGTAGCATGTTCAGCCATGAACGCATTGAATGGCGGTGCAGGCTCGAAGGACCGAATGGTCTACTCCTGCACCTATTTTCTATGTTTCTATGTCTATGTTTCTGTTAGTCCAGGCCTCTGGATTACTAGCCCAGTGACATTACCACCACGCTACTGTTCCCGACTATGTAGGAAAACAACATGCCAATCACTATATGGGAGTTCCAAACCCCAAAGGAGCTATTACTTCAGAGTGTAGCAAGTTCATGTCAATTAACAGCTGTACAGGCAGCCCATTGATCCACTATACTTCATCTACAATTAACTAGTAAATACAGCAACCATTTTGCACACAAAATCTCAGAGAAGGCAACAAGATGAATGGCCAGTTAACCTGCTTTTTTGGTAGTATGGGTGAAGGGAAGAATGTTGGACAGATCAATGGGAAATCTAGATGTGAAACTTGGAGATGAATCAACCGACCACGCATCTCCAATGATAACTTGGGTCATTGCCTTGGTCAGGCACAGACTTGGATTTGGTAGAACCTCTGGCTACAAGCTCTTGTTTAAAGGCTGCCAGGGACGATGCACACCGCCACTGGATGCCAAGAGGCGCCTCATCATCTTCTTGGATGAGTCTGGGCACCCAGATCGTATCAAAACTAACATACAGCACAACTCCCCAGTACCAGAAAGGGGAGGGGGGAAACAAACTTTTTGGAGTCTGATTGACAGATTTCCGAAATGTTTCCAGACAGTCCCACCACTGGAAGTGGCATCACCCAGTCTTCAACCCCTTTCCGAGCAAGCCAAGCCAAGCCAAGCCAAGCCAAACTTGGGGATTGACAAAACTCAACTCCAGCTCCCTGGGGGGGGGCGCAGTACCCCAGCTCAACACACAAGGAGATACACCAATGGAGTTAACCCGGGGCCCACAGCTCCAGTCAATAGTGAGGTCTTACCGTCGTGTAAAAGGCCTCGCAGTTTCCCGTCGAGAGATTCAGCTCACTGAGCTTGGTGTCCCAGTGGAGGGGGTCGGTGCTATCGCTGTCCAGCACTTCCATCGCTGCTACTGCTCGGTGATCGCCGTCTGTCAGCCCCCGGACTGAATCCCGTTGGTGTTTTTCTCGCACCGGCCGGAAGCGCTCAAGAAAACTCTAACTGACAGCTGCATCAGCCAATCGGCCGCCGGGTATCTTCCGATAAGCCTTTTTCTATTGGCAGCGGGTTCAACCAATCCGCTTGAGCCACTTCGCCTTCTGGTTGTGGGTTCCCGCCCCCCTCCCTCCCTCCCACCGCCTGTCAGTTTGAAATGTAATGCGCGTGCGCTGCTCCTTGCGTCTGACGGTTGGACCAGTCAACCGTGGCGGCGCGCGGCCAGTACCGCCTGAAGTGCCACCGCCGCCATTTTGCCGAGCGAATGCCTCACAGAAAAGACCGAGCAAGTCCGCCCCGTGGAGTTAGTTCACTGAGTTAGAGAACTAGCTTTGAGGCAAAAATGGGTAACGCCGTACAGACAAGTAAGTAAGTAAGCTAGCTCATGGTGAAGGTAGATCGCTTGAGGAATCTTAACCAGGTGTTCACGTCGAAAACAGATGGTGAGAGAAAGAGGCGGAGGGAGGAAGGAAAGCAGAGAGAGGGAGAATGCGACAGAAAGGGGTGGAGGGAGGGAAGGGAAGGGGGTGGAGGGAGAGGAGTTGGGGAGAGAAATGGGGCTCGGAGGTAGATAGAAAAAAGGAAGGGGGCAGAGCTGGAATGGGCAAGGGGAGAGCGGGGAGGAGCGAGAGCGATGGAGGCGGATTGGGGAAGGGAGAGAGTGGTAGATATAAAACTAATAGAGCGACTGGAACTAGATTCAGTAACTGCAGTGAAGACCTAGCACCACATAGGTGCAGGGAGCTGAATAACCTCAACTACTTACTCGGTTAGAAGTGGACTAACATACTATAAAAGTACATGTCCACCCTAATTTCTGGTCCGTCCCCCCCCCCCCCCCAAAAAAAAAAATTCTCTCTGTGTCACCAATCATCAGATTTTATTATGCTTCTTTGTGATTTCCAGAAGGATGTTTCCATTCTTGTCCTGTTAATCGGTCATTGATGGAGAAGGAACGGTCCTGAACGCATTAACCCTGTCTCTCTCTGGAGAACATGGGGACTCCATTTTGCTGACAATTGCCTAATCAGTAACCTTGGATATCTGTGGAAAAAAGGAAATAATCCTGATGATTGGTCCCTTGCTGCCTGTCAATAGTACATAACAAGAAATAGGAGCAGGAGTAGGCCACTCAGCCCTTCGAGCCTGCTCTGCCATTCAATAAGATCATGGCTGATCTACCTCAACTCCATCTTCCCGCACTATCCCCATATCCCTTGAATCCTTTAGTATCAAAAAATCTGTCAATCTCTGTCTTGAATAAGCTCAACGACTGAGCATCCACAGCTATCTGGGGTAGAGAATTTCAAAGATTCACAACCCTTTGGGTGAAGAAATTTCTGCTCATCTCAGTCCTAAATGGCTGACCCCTTATCCTGAGACTGTGACCCCTAGTTCTAGACTCCCCAACCAGGGTAAACAGTCTCCCAGCATCTACCCTGTCAAGCCCCTTAAGAATTTTATCTATTTCAATGAGTTCACATCTCATTCTTCTAAAGTCTAGGGAATGTAGGCCTAGTCTACTCAATCTCTCCTCATAGGACAATCCCCTCATTCCAGGAATCAGTATAGCAAACCTTTGTTGCACTCCCTCTAAGGCAAGTATATCCTTCCTTGGGTAGGGAGACCAAAACTGTACACTGTACTCCAGGTGTGGTCTGACCAAGGCCTTATACAACTGAAGTAAGACTTCCCTACTCTTGAACGCCAATCTTTTTGTAATAAAGGCTAATATACCATTTGCTTTCCTAATTGCTTGCTGTGCCTGCATGTTAACTTTCAGTAATTCGTTTAGAAGGACACCCAGGTCCCTCTGAATACCAACATTTCCCAGTCTCTCACCATTTAAAAAAAAATTCTGCTTTTCTATTTTTCCTACCAAAGTGGGTAACTTCACACTTCTCCACATTATATTCCATCTGCCATGTTCTTGCCCACTTACGTAACCTGTCTATATCCCTTTGGAGCCCCTTTGCATCCCCCTCAGCTTACTTTCCCACCTAACTTTGCATCATCAGCAAACTTGGATACATTACACTCGGTCCCCTCATCTAAGTAATTAATATAGATTGTAAATAGCTGAGGCCCAAGCACTGATCCTTGCGGTATGCCGCTAGTTTTCTGCCTGTTAACCAATCCTCAATCCCATGAGCCCTAATTTTATGTGGCACCTTATTGAATGCTATTTGAAAATGCAAATACACTGCATCCACCTTATAGAAACATAGAAACTAGAAGCAGGAGTAGGCCATTCGGCCCGTCGAGCCTGCTCCACCATTCAATACGATCATGGCTGATCATCCAAATCCAGTACCCTGTCCCTGCTTTCTCACACAGAATCCCCATCGAGCCTGCACCGACACATATTCCACCCTATCCCCGTAACCCCATGTATTTAATTCCCCCTAACATATCCCTTCCTATCCTATCCCCGTAACCCCACATATTTAATCCCCCCCTAACACTAAGGGTCAATTTATCATAGCCAAATCAACCTAACCCGCACATTTTTGGAATGTGGGAGGAAACCGGAGCACCCGGAGAAAACCCACGCAGACACGGGGAGAATATGCAAACTCCACACAGACAGTCACCCGAGGCCAGATTCGAACCCGGGTCTCTGGCGCTGTGAGGCACCAGTGCTAACCACTATGCCACCGTGTTCTACCCTGCTAATTACAATCTCAAAAGTCTCTAATTTGTCAAACACGATTTCCATTTCATAAATCTGTGTTGACTGCCCAATCGTGTTGACTGCCCAATCATGATGACCCTAAATTTGCAGTCGGAGGCATACCTCCAGAGTACGCCTCCGACCCGCGAAATATTTCCGAACTTTCCTCCTGGCTCCACAGCTACGGAGAGTTTGGGTCCTGGGCCTCCAATCGTACGGCTGCGTAAAGGCCCACGGATTTCAGGGACGCAGGCGGTTCGGAAGCGTCCCTGGGATCACGTGGGCCAGGTCCTCCAATGAGAAAGGAGGAGTCCATTGCAGTCATTTCTGAACGGAATCCCCAACTAATTAAAGAATTTAGACAACTCTAATAAAAATAAATGTTCTACTTTTCAAATGTAAAGTCCCTTCAATACATCAAATACAATAATAATTTAAGTTTTTGAAAAATAATTTTAATCCAGGCCAAAATTTGCATAAATTAATTTTAAGTGTTTGTGCATCATTTTTTATTTTTAACTTAAGATTTATATTAACCCTTACGCTGGTGAAAGCAGGCCCGATGCCTGCTTTTATCAGCCGTAAGAGCTTCGTGGGCATATTCTGGGCAGTAGTTGGGCAAATAACCCAACTCTGTGCCAGCGAAAGTGATTCCTCAGTCGGTTCAGTAGATCTGTCAGGGGGTACCTGAGCATACGCCGTCATCGAGAGTGCAAGTTCCAGGCCATTATGATTTTCTAAGTGCCCTGTTACCACCTCCCTAATAATAGATTCTAGCATTTCCCCTACTACTGATGTCAGGCTAACTGGCCTATAGCTCCTTGTTTTCTCTCCTTCCTTTCTTGAATAGCGTGGTTACATTTGCTACCTTTCAATCCACGGAGACCATTCTAGAATGTAGGGAATTCTGGAAGATTAAAACCAATGCATCCACTATCTCTATAGCTACCTCTTTTAAAACCCTACATCCAGGGGATTTGTCGACTTTTAGACCCATTAATTTCTCCAGTACCATTTCTTTACTGATACTAATTTCTTTAAGTTCCTCATTCTTGCTAGACCCTTAGTTCCCCACTTATTTCCAGAATTTCTTTGTGTCTTCTACTGTGAAGATAGATACAAAGTATTTGTTTAATATCTCTGCCATTTCCTTATTCCCCATTATAATTTCTCCTGTCTCTGCCTCTAAGGGACCCACGTTTACTTTCGCTATTCTTTTCCTTTTTACATACCTATAGAAGATTTTACAATCTTTTTATGGCTCTTGCTAGTTCCTCTTATGTTCTCTTTTCTCTTTATCAATTTCTTGGTCATTCTTTGCTGAATTCTAAAATCTTTCCCATCCTCAGGCTTGCTACACTTTTTGGCAACATTATAAGCCACTTTCTTTAATCTAATACTATCTTTAACTTCTCTTGTTACCCACAGTTGGACCACTTTTCCTGTGGGGTTTTTATTCCTTAGGGGAATGTATATTTGTTGCGAATTATGAATTCATTCTTTAAATGTTTGCCATTGCTTATCTACCGTCTATCTTTTAAGCTAGTTTCCCAAACTGCGCTAGCCAACTCGCCCCTCATACCTCTGTAGTTTGCTTTGTTCAGATTTAAGACCGTAGTTTCAGACTTAACTAAATCACTCTCAAACTCAACATAAAATTCTACCATTTTATGATCACTGCACCCCAGAGGTTCCTTTACTACAAGGTTATTAATTAATCCTTTCTCACTGCACAATACTAGATCTGAAATAGCCTCTTCTCTAGTTGGTTCCTCGACATACTGATCTAGAAGACTATCTTGAATACATTCCATGAACTCGTCCTCCACACTATCACTGCAAATTTGTTTTGCCCAGTCTATATGAACATTAAAGTCCCCCATGATTACTGTATTACCCTTGTTACATGCATGTCTAATTTTCTGATTTATACTCTGCCCGACGCTACAACTACTGTTAGGGGCCTATAAACTACTCCCACCAGTGTTTTCTACCCCTTGTTGTTTCTTAGCTCCACCCAAACTGATTCTATATCTTTATTTTCCAAGCAAAGATCCTTTCTCTCTACTGTCTTTATCCCATCCTTTATTATTCCCGCCCCCACCGCCCTCCCCTTTTACATTTTGCCTATCTCTTCTAAAAGTCATATCCTGGAATATTCAGTTCCCAACCTTGGTCACTCTGCAACCACATCTCCGTAATGGCTATTAGATCAAACCCATTTATTTCTATCTGTGCTATTAATTCATCTATTTTGTTGTGAATGCTTCGCGCATTCAGATATAGTGCCTTTAGCTTTAACTTTTTCTATTTTTTCCCCTGATGTCACCTTAGTCTCTAATGCCCTAATGTTAAGCTTTTTGTCCTTTCCTGCTCACCCTGTCAAATCGCTACTCTGTTCCACAGCTTTGACATTTCTCTTACTGCTTTTGATTTTACCCTTTCCTGAATCCTCCCATCCCCTCTTCATTAGTTTTGAGCCCTATCTACCGCCATAGTTATTCGATTCGCCAGGACACTGGTCCCAGCCTGATTTAAATGAAGCCCATCCCAATGGAACAGCTCCCTCTTTCCCCAATGCTGGTGCCAGTGCTTTGTGGACGCCGCATATCGTTCCTGAGATGTACCGTAACCGCAAAGGCTACCACTCATATGCCCAGCACATAATGATGGTGAATTTCCGGTATCCTGGCAGCAGTCATGGTGCCTTCATCTTGCGCCAGTCTGCTGTGCCAGCAATCTTCCATCCACCATGTTGAACCCGAGGGTGGCTGCTTGGTGACGAGGGCTATCTGCTCTGCACCTGTCTGATAACTCCCTTCCGCAACCTCACCACTCGTGGCCAGCAATCATATAGTGACAGCCATGCTGCCGCGAGGAACCTCATCGAGCAGACTATCGGGGTACTCAAGCAACGGTCCACTGCCTTGACCGCTCAGGAGGAGCTCTCCAGTACTCACCAGAGCGGATGTCCCAATTCGTAGTGGTCTGCTACATCCATTATGACTTGGCCAACATGAGGGAGGAGAATGAGGAAGGGAGGAGGCAACCTGCAAATCCCCGTTCCAGATGGGCTGTCTGTGAGCGGACCATCAGACTCCGGTTCCCCTGAATGAAACTCCAGATTCCCCACCTTACCATCGCTCCGTCCCGGAACATCACAGCGTCCTCTTGGCCACAATGCCGAAATGAAAGCCACCACAAAACAAACATTCCAAACGCAATTTATAAATGATTAATTCCAATATTACATTACAATGTCAACTAATCACCCTTGTGCACTCCCTTAGTGTCTGTCTTTCATGTGCCTTTGCCTATTCTAGTGCTCCTACGAAGTGCTAACCCAGTGAATGCAGCATGGCTGGTGGAAGACTGCTGACTTTCCATGGGGGACACTGCAGATGGCCTTGCGGGACAACCTCAAGCAGCTCTGGACCTAGAAGGCCCAGCTGTAGATTGCACCACCACAGCATGGACGTCAGCAGCAGTCTAGGCTGGCTGGTTGACAGGCAACTGCAATAGCACTGGCGGAGTGGAAGTATGAATGCTGTCATCCTGAGAGAGGACAGCCAGTTCGAGCTCCACGGAGCCACTGCAACTCCCCCGACACGGCGCCTCAGCATTCCTAGCCATCTGTTGGAGGACAGATTGCTGGTCTTCTGTGACACCCGGCAAGCCCCTTTCCACACTCGTAAACCCAGCCACAATGGCAGCAGTCTAAGCTTACGTGGCAGCAAGCTGAGCCTGCATGAGAGCAGTCTGAGCTTGTGTGGCAGCAAACTGAGCCTGCATGACAGAAGTCTGAGCTTCCACTGCAGCACTCAGATGTTGGCCCGCTTCCACTTGTGCTGCAGTGGAAGCTGCGACATCGCACATCACACCCAGCATCATGGTTTGGTGCTCTAATAGAGTTGCCCATCACTTCCATCCTGGAAATCATGGGCTCCAAGCTCTGCTAGGTTGGAGCCGGACTCCTCCATGTTCCTTGACAGTGACAAGAGGCTCTCTGGCAGGCCTGCCATTGCTCCAACCATTTCTGTGTGCATGCCCATCACCTTTCTTCTGAAGGACGCCCCATCGAAATCCTCATCTGAGTCCTTTGCAGCAGAAATTGTGTGCGACCTCACCCTCCAGGGAGCTGGCACCTGTGCTATCCTTTCTCCATGCCCTGGCTGCAGCCCACTCATGCCCGGTGACTCACCACGTGCAAATCCCGCCTCTATTCTAACCTCTAAAGTTCACGCAGTGTCATTTTTGAGTGACGGTGTCTCTTTTCTATCACTCTCCTCCTCTACTTCTTCCTGCACTGGCTGGGGTGGTGGCAGTTCTTGGGTATTTGAAAGAAGGGTTGGGTTGTGACAGGGATGGGGAGAAATCAAGATGTGCCTGCTTGTACCATCAGCAGTTTGTAAGTGAGAAGAAATTGTGGGATGAGGGGGGAAGTGGGTTGTGAGAAGAAGGATTAGGTATGAGTGTGCCGTCATCATCAATGCCTCAGTGAAAGCACCTCCAATTATATCTAGAACCGTCTCCTCCAGCTGGGGCAGGTTCTGCAGCCGTGCTTGCCGCCCGCCTGTTAGCTCCTGCTGGTGCAAGTTATGCGCCACCTTGAAAAAGGGAAGTGTGTCAGTGAGTGTGGTGCAATGTGTTTGGATGGTGTGCCTATCAGAGTTGAATTGCTGGCATTGTGTGCAAGGTGTGAGATGTGGGTGTGAGACTTGCAGCAGTGGTAAGTGTGTGAAGGTGAGGTATGAGTCGTGACTGCTAGAGATTGTTGGTAGGTGAGTTATGGGTGTGTGGTGTATTGAGCAGTGTGTGAGGCTTTAGAGGTAGTATGGAGGTGCCTGACCAGTACATTCAGCTTGATACGTTCAGAACTGTGCAATGACAAAGACATAAATGGTAACACAAAAGAGACCATGAGTTCCCTAAAAGACCCAATTATTTTGCTTCAGGATCTGTCCCCTGAAGGACTTGAGGTCATTTTGAATCAGGTAGAAGACTGGATCATTTCAACAAAAGCTCATGAACGAGAGAGAGCCATGGACACGACCTTAGAGCTTCTGAAACTTTACTGAGAGAAGTTCAATGTTCGTAATGTAGTGCCTGGAAATAACACTGGGACTCTCACTGGATGACTGATGCCGCGCTGTGCAGACCCATCACTTCCAGTTCGACAAATGACTCTGGATACTTTGTACATCATCCTGTCCGTTCAGTTATCATATGAAGGCACCAATCTGGATCAGCAAAAGGAGCAGTTGGAGGTTCTGAAAGCAGTCAGAGAACCGTTAGTTAACCCTGATGCTTCAGTTCTCTTTCAAACATGCCATGAGATCACAGACGTAATTTCCAAGTGTTTGCCCTATGACCAGCTGGGCAACTTGCTCTTCATGGTTTTCAAAGGACTGTCTGACCAACCCCTCAGCTGTTCCAGTGCAGCCACTGTGCTCATGCAAATCATCATTAAAAGTCGTGGCAGTGAATTCTGGACCAGGTCTTAGAGATACTTGGCGTGCTGAGTTCAATTGCAGTCAGTTCCTTCTGAGGAGGTGAAACTTTTAGTTCTATGGAGTATCACCATACTGGCGTCACACAACGCAGCAACAGTTGTGTCCTGTCTCCTTCCGTACCCCCCCTGTCCCTTTGGACAAGTACGTCAGTGACGTGTGGCAATCACTGGCTGAAGACACAGAATGTGCCACAAGTACAATGGGAGAGCTGCTGCACAGACTGAGCAATCAGTTCCGATTTGGGATAAGCAGAACCTGTCGCGTCAGTGAGAACACGGCACAGTATTCCACCCTTGAATCCCTGGCTGCCATCAGTGGGCTGCACAAAATGATAACTAAACCCAAGTTGGCAAAAGCGGTGACTACATTATTTCCACATTAATGCCCTGCTCATTCATCTCAACTCTTCTATCAATATTTGTCTGCTTAATGGTTTTGTTCCTGATGGTCAACCGCAGCGCAGAGAATTCTCAATGAAGCCTCTAACATCTGAAAGCAGCAATGTGTGTGTGAACTGTGTGGAGACACTGAAGGAGCTGCTAGCTCAGACAAATAATAAAGCAGTGCTTAATGACATGGTGCAAAGTGGAGGATGGGACCAGATGATGGATCTCTGCAAGTCCGACAAGGGGGTTGTCCTGCTGGCCAGAGCAATGGTGAAATATGCTGGCCCCAGTCTGACTGGCATTATGAAACAGCTGGCAGCTCAAATTGTTATGGTCCAAGACTGTCAGGCAGTCACCGAGGTTTCCTTTTGGAGAGCTGTTAAAATCTCCACTGGTTTCACAACTGCAGCTCACAGACAATCTAGCGAGCAGATTGCTAAGTTGTTTGCTCTCTGGTTCTCCAGTTGCCCAGCTGCTGCGTGTCAGGGGCCTTGGCAACATTACAATTGGAACACATCACAAAAATGAAAGATGTTCTCAGAAACTGATGTGCACAATGATTACTCTGTTGGGGAACATGGAACCAAAAGGCGGTGCTAATATTTGAGGTGCTGTCGTGCCTCTCAAAGCATTTAATTCAGTTGCGAGCAAACACCATCCAATCCTTTGTAGAGAAAATCCTCGCCAGGATTCAACCACTCTTTGAGGCAGAGTGTGATAAAGTGCGGGCTGAAGCATTCAGCATTTTGGGAAGCTTGGCCAAATGTGGAATCTGAGGTTCCAGATCCTCCTCCCACTGACAGATCCATTCCAACCTGGTGCGCTTGTTGCAGCTGGATGGAAGGAGTGAGGAGGTCACCAGGTCTTGTAGTTCAACACTGCGGTTGGTCTTCCCACTTATTGGATCTGCTGCGGCTTCCTTGTTGATTAAGAAGTATCAGGAGGAGCCCACCAGTAGTTACATGGACCTCCTGAGGGACCTTTCATGACACTTGTTTCAAGATATCCCCAAACTGATCATCTCATATGCCACGGATTGCGAGTCCTTCTTCCAGGACCCCCCATGAACAACTGCGATCACATGCAGTTGCCTTTGTATTTTTACTTCATCAACAGTCAGGACGTGTTTGACCCGCCCGGAGGGTCACCGGGTGCACAATGAACTGCTGCCGTTCACCATCAGACAGAAGACTAAACCTCTTAGCGGCAAACTGATCATTCGTTCAACATGATTTGTAAATATGTAATTTTAGGAATTGTAAATAAATCAAAATCCTGTTGTGCCATTGTAACTATCGGTGGATCTTCAAACCGTGCAAGTCCTGCTGCTGTGTGACTAAGAGTGAACTCTCCTGATACTCTCTCTTATACACACACACACTCACATCCACACCTTCCATTAGACACAGATCCTGCGCCCCTCACTCCGTGCAATTCCTCGCTGGATCACCATGCTACTCTATGTATAGACACAGTTTCCTTACAAACTGTGCTGGGATTTACCTGTGGGCGGGTCTTGGGTCTTGTCAGCCCAGGGCAGGGCAACTACGGGCTTCTTGGGGGAGCCCAAGGGGGGTGGGGGAGCGGGAGCGGCTATGGGCCCCCTGGGGCATCTTGAAAAGATAAATAATATGGACTCAGGCACAATAAAGTGGGATATTTAAAAGAAGGTCCAAAAAGTGTTTAAGTAAAATAAATAAAATATATATGGAGTCATTGGACCAACTGTGAACATTTATTGCACAGTAAAGTTTATCCAGTGCTCATGAATGAGATGAAATATTAATATAATGGGTTGTGAAATTGGACATGATGGGGGCGATTGTCTCACTGGAGACGGGTTTCGGTTTGGGTGCGTTCGAAACCCGCCTCCATTGATAGTTTTGAAAAAATTCCGATTTTCCCCTGATTGGCCACTTGATTTCAGAGGTGTGGGTTTTCCTTGGTCAATTAGTGTTTTGGGACTGAAACTCGCCTCTGCTGACATCACTTTTCCAGCCTCATTTAAGGGCTGCTTGCTGCCTTGGATCATTCCACTGGATTTCTGCCAATGCTGCACCACCTGCAACATATTTTGAGAAACCACTATGTTCAATTCCAAGGCAAGGGCATCCTCGAGGTTCTCTGAAGAAGCGCTGCAAATGTTGGTTGAGGGGGTGACAGCTAGCACAGAGGTGCTCTTCCACTCATCTGGGAGGAAGAGGTCTCCCAAAGAAACCAAGGCTGTGTGGGTACAGCTGGCAAGGGATATAACCTCCAGATCTGTGTGCAGATTGGGTGAATGTTTATGTGTATTGATGAAATGCCATCCCTGTTGGAAAGCATTAAAATGATTTGATGGCAAAATTTTGGCTTCATGGCATCTGTTCTTTCGCCTTAGGCAGCTCCACATTGCGGGCTCCACGACATTTGCGTTGTCAGGTTGGTGGCCAGAGTGAAAGAAGGTCAAAGAGTCATAGCCATTGCAACTTGGGCAACCTATGCAAATCTGGCCAGGATAAGTTCATCCCTTGCATCACGGGCAGCCATGTGCTCGCGTGCTGCCGCTGCTGCTGGTCGATAGACCGGCGCTCTGTCCTCTTCCTGCTCCTCCTCCAGTTCCTCCTCCTCATCCTCATCTGAGGAGGCCTGGAACTGAGCCACTTGCTCATCAGGAAGCTGCAAGCCACGACGCCGTGCGATGTTGTGCAGTGCACAGCAGACCACGACCATTCTGGAGACCCTGTATGGTGTATACTGCAGGGCTCCACCTGATCGGTCAAGGCATTGGAAGCGCATCTTCAACAACCCAATGGTTTGCTCAATGATGGACATGGTCGAAGTGTGGCTGGCATTGTAGCGCTCTTCAGCCTCGTTAGCTGGCCTCCTGATCGGTGTCATTAGCCACTTCTTCAGGGGGTAGCCTTTGTCACCAAGGAGCCATCCGTTAAGTTGGTTTGGCGGATTGAAAAGCGGAGGAACACTAGAGTGCCGCAGGATGAAAGAATCATGGCAACTACCACAGAACTTGGCGCAAACATGCAAAAACTCCTTCTTGTGGTTACACACCAGCTGTACATTGAGGGAGTGGAAGCCCTTTCGGTTGACAAGGATAGCTGGGTTGTGATGGGGTGTCGTAAGGGCCACATGTGTGCAGTCTATGAGGCCCTGCACCATTGGCATGCCTGCCATATTTGCAAAGCCAACCGAACGTGCGGTTATACTTGATTGATCCCTTGAGAACTGGATGTAATTCTGGGCCTTAGCGAAAGGGCATCGGTAACCTGCGTGATGCAACTGTGGGCGGCCGATTGGGAGATGCCGCTGATGATCCCTGGAAGGAACCTGAGGCAAAGAAGTTGAGTGCGGTGGTGACATAGACAGCCACCCGTTCCTCTGGGCACCAGGGCTTGCTGCAGCAGTCCGCAGATCTCTCGGACAACCTCTCGCGAAAGTCTCAGCCTCCTTTGGCACTGCTGCTCACTCATGTTGAGGTAGCTCATCCTCTGTCTGTAAACCCTCCGTCGGGGGTATCTCCCGCGGCGAGGTGCCTCGATGCGCTGGCGCCTTCTGCCCTGTGCAGCATCAGGTGGCTGAGCAGGAGGTTGGGGCTCCTGCTGCTGTTGCTGCTGAGCTGCCTGGTTCTGCTGTTGCCATGGATGCTCCTCATCTGAATCTGAGGTCTATGGTGAAAGAAAATGAATGGTTCCCATGCTGCTTGCAGATGCCTCCGTTGGGGAAGCGCTCATTGCAAGCGGGGAGAGGGTCTTCCAAGGAGGTCCCACAGTTGATAGATTCAAGCTGCAGCACCTCCGACTTCGGAAGGCCTGCTAAAAGTGCTCAAACCCTTTTAAAGCAAAGTTCTGCCACCTGCAACTAATCCCTGATGAAATCTCCGATTTAATGGTGGACCTGCAGCTGTGAGGAGACCACCCTCTTGTCACTCGCCAGGTTTAGCTGGCGTGGTTTAGGAGGGTCGTGGAACACGTTGAAATGGTCGAAAAATAACGAGGGTCTCTCAAAATAGGATTAGAGAGGTCCTTAATAACTATTTAAGCCTCTGAACAACCTCTCTGGCCAGCTGGAGGCGGGACCGTTTCCCACTCTGCAAAACCGGCACCGGCAAAATCCCGCAGAGGCGGGTTGGAGGCGGGTTCCGAACCCGCACTCATTTTTTCCGATTTTCCCGCCTTACCTGTCTCCAAACCCGCCTCCTCGGGGCTCAGAAAATCGCCCCCGATGTGACTGAGGGTATAAAAGAAACGGGAAAATTACACCGCCAAATGGGGTCTAAGGTCATCGCCTAAGGGATAATGGGTGAATTTCAGGACCCAACCAAAGGGGTTAGGGAAAGGATGTGTGAGTGCATCCATGAGAGCGTTAAATCACCTGGGCATGATTCACCAAAAGAGGTCAATCTGATATTAACACACAATCTAGTGAAAGCCAGGAATGAGTGGTTAAGAGTAGTTAATTGATAGCTTTTTCTTGGAAATGGTTGTGTCCTTGCTTATGCTGAGTAATGAGGAAAATAAATTTAATAGCCTGGCCACTACCTGAGACATTGGGACCATGTAGGGGGAGATAAGCAAAGACCTCCAGACATCCCATTGATCTGTTTATCAGATAGCCTGAAAGCGCAGGAATGGCTGGTATTTGACGTCACATGCGGCATGATTTTGTGATACTGGTGTGTGTGCAAATGTGATATGCTGTGCATGAGGCAGCTAGTATGTGGAACGAATGATGAAGATGCACTGAAGAACGGGTCTCAGACATGCTCAGTCACATTGACAATACCACTACACAAAATAGTTAATGTGCTCAGGAGTATACTGTATCACTATTGATTTAATCTTGCTAATCAAGGCACTGACACATGCTCCTTAGAGAAACCAACTAGTTAATGAAACAATGAGGATAGAATTAAACACACAGCAGTGGGATTGAAATTAAAGTAAATAGGGACATAAAATTTGGTTCCTGCACTATTCAATTTCTTTATTCAGTGCCATCCCAGTCTAGATAGAGAGGACAACAACAACTTGTATTTATATAGCGCCTTTAACGTAGTAAAACGTCCAAAGGCGCTGCACAGGAGTATTTTAAGACAAAGAATTTGACACCGAGCACATAAGGATAAATTAGGGCAGGTGACCAAAAGCTTGGTCAAAGAGGTAGGTTTTAAGGAGCATCTTAAAGGAAGAAAGAGAGGTGGCGAGGCGGAGAAGTTTAGGCAGGAAATTCCAGAGCTTAGGCAACAGAAGGCACGGCCACCAAAGGTTGAGCGATTATAATCAGGGATGCTCAAGAGGGAAGAATTAGAGGAGCGCAGATATCTCGGGGTGGGTGGGGGGGTTGTGGGGCCGAAGGAGATTACAGATATAGGAAGGGGTGAGGCCATGGAGAGATTTGAAAACAAGGATGAGAATTTTGAAATCGAGGCTCATGGAATAGGTGGGTCAGTGGCAGCTTGGATGAGGAATTGGCTTAAGGACAGAAAACAGCGAGTTGTGGTAAATGGCTGTTTTTCAGACTGGACGATGGTAGAGAGTGGTGTTCCCCAAGGGTCAGTGCTGGGGCCACTGCTTTTTTTGATATATATAAATGACCTGGATATTGGAATACAGAGTAGAATTTCTAAATTTGCTGATGACACAAAACTTGGGGGTGTAGCAAATAGTGAGGATGATACCAATCGACTGCAACAGGACATAGAAAGGCTAGCAGAATGGGCAGACAAGTAGCAGATGGAATTTAATACAGAGAAGTGTGAGGTGATGCATTTTGGCAGAAGGAACAGGGAGAGGCAATATACACTCATGGCACAGTTTTAAAGAGTGTGCAGGGACAGAGGAACCTGGGAATTAATGTGCATAGGTCCCTGAAGGTGGCAGGACATATTGAGAGAGTGGTTAGCAAAGCATATGGGATTTTGGGCTTCATAAATAGAGGTATTGAGTACAAAAGTAGAGAAGTTATGCTGAACCTTTATAAAGCGCTGGTTAGGCCACAATTGGAGTATTGCGTCCAGTTCTGGTCACCACACTTTAGGAAGGATGTGAAGGCACTTGAGAGGGTGCAGAGGAGATTTACCAGAATGGTTCTGGGGATGGGGGATCTTAGCTACAAGGACAGGTTGGAGAAGCTGGATTTGTTTTCATTAGAGCAAAGGAGGTTGAGGGGTGATTTGATAGAGGTGTACAAGATTCTGACGGGTTTGGATAGGCTCGACGGGGAAAGGCTGTTCCCACTAGTTGATGGTACAAGGACTAGGGGACACAGATTTAAGGTTTTGGGCAAGAGATACAGGGGGAATGTGAGGAAAAACTGTTTTATGCAGCGAGTGGTGAGGACCTGATACTCGCTGCCGACTGAAGTAGTGGAAGCGGAGACACTCAATGTTTTCAAGGGGAGACTGGATAGGCACTTGAGGGAAATAAACTTGCAGGGCTATGGGGATAGAGCGGGGAAATGGGACTGACTGGTTTGCTCTACAGAGAGCCGGCATGGACTCGATGGGCCGAATGGCCTCCTTCTGTGCCGTTTTGACTCTGAGGCGCTGCTTAACCGGGAGCCAATATAGGTCAGCGAGCACTGGGGAGAAAGGCAAATGGGACTTGGTGCGAATTAGGACACGGGCAGCCGAGTTTTGGATGACTTCAAGTTTACTTAGGGTGGAATGTGGGAGACCAGCCAGGAGTGCATTGGAATAGTTAAGTCTAGAGGTAACAAAGGCATGGATGAGGGTTTCAGCAGCGGATGAGCTGAGGGAAGTGCGGAGACGGGCGATGTTACGGAGGTGGAAGTAGGCGGTCTTTATTATGCTGCGGATGTGGTCGGAAGCTCATTTCAGGGTCAAATATGACACCAAGGTTGCGAACAGTGTGGTTGAGCCTCAGACAGATGTTAGGGAGAGGGATGGAGTCAGTGGCTGGGGAACGGAGTTTGTGGCGGGGACCGAAAACAATGGCTTCGGTCTTCCCAATATTTAATTGGAGAAAATTTTCGCTCATCCAGAACTGTATGTCGGACAAGCAATTTAGACACCGTGGAGGATCCATGGGTAGGGCAAGGCACGCTGGGGTCAGAGGTTATTATTGGCAGTAATGTATGGGGGAGTGGAGCTGTGAATTGCTGAATAACCTAGCCTTTAGAATCTATCGATGAGTTTGCTGATTTGCTGCTGACAGTTCTGTGTGAGAGGAACAGAACACAGGATCATTGATCTCCATGGGAACAATGTCTGAGAAAGGAATGAGTAGTGTGTGATCGCACTCTGTAAACAGCTCCCATCTACGGATTACACAACTCCCCCCAAATGAGGAACACATACCAGGTCCTGATACTACCAGAGATCCAGGCCTAAGCCTTCGGTGGGAGTGTGTCGGACGGGAAGCAAACTAGGCTGGAAACTAGAGACGGTTGATGAAGCAACAGAGATGGTTGATGAGGGCACTGCAGCTGATGCTGTGCCCATTGACCCCAAAAGGCGTCCAACAAATAACCACACAATGGACTTGGCAGTAAAATTAAAGCCCATGGACATCCAGCTGTGGCGTCCTATGCAGCACATCCAGCAGCGGCGTCCTATGCAGCATATCCAGCTATGGCGTCCTATGCAGCACATCCAGCAGCGGCGTCCTATGCAGCACATCCAGCAGCGGCGTCCTATGCAGCATATCCAGCTATGGCGTCCTATGCAGCACATCCAGCAGCGGCGTCCTATGCAGCACATCCAGCAGCGGCGTCCTATGCAGCATATCCAGCTATGGCGTCCTATGCAGCACATCCAGCAGCGGCGTCCTATGCAGCACATCCAGCAGCGGCGTCCTATGCAGCACATCCGGCAGCGGCGTCCTATGCAGCACATCCAGCAGCGGCGTCCTATGCAGCACATCCAGCAGCGGCGTCCTATGCAGCACATCCAGCTATGGCGTCCTATGCAGCACATCCAGCAGCGGCGTCCTATGCAGCACATCCAGCAGCGGCGTCCTATGCAGCACATCCAGCAGCGCCGTCCTATGCAGCACATCCAGCTGCTGCGTCCTATGCAGCACATCCAGCAGCGGCGTCCTATGCAGCACATCCAGCAGCGCCGTCCTATGCAGCACATCCAGCTGCGGCGTCCTATGCAGCACATCCAGCAGCGCCGTCCTATGCAGCACATCCAGCAGCGCCGTCCTATGCAGCACATCCAGCTGCGGCGTCCTATGCAGCACATCCAGCAGCGGCGTCCTATGCAGCACATCCAGCAGCGGCGTCCTATGCAGCACATCAAGCAGCGGCGTCCTATGCAGCATATCCAGCTATGTTCTATACAACGTTATTTTACAGGTGACAAAATGGAAGTTCTGGATTGAAAGAATGAACTTGAGTGTCTGCCAGTTTGCACTGGTACTTCCAGCACATTTCGTTTGAAATCGGCCAAGCCAGCGCAAAAGATCGAGGACTTTCAAGCGCAAGTTACGTTCAGTGCAAATTGAGTTTTTGCGCTCGTTTAAAAAACATCGTGCTGGAAGCCGGCCCTGCCAACAAAACTGGCCACGTCCGCAGATCGAATTAATCACTATGACGAGTTTCCGCTAATTACGCTCGTTTGTGGGCCTTCAAGGAGGCTGTTAAAAATACCCTTTTTTAGGCACAAGGGCACTACTTGGCACCTTTTAAAAGCTTTTAAATAATATTTTTAAATTTACTAAGAAACTGATTACAGTACACCACTGAAACTAGTAAATGGTTCTGTATAGTTTTTTTAATGTAATTTTCAGTTAGTTAAAATCAGGTTACTCACAGACTAGACAGTGATTATAAATGCTTATTTTTTGTGATAAACCCATTTTCAGCTTAATAAAACTGCACCAGGTTACCACTCTTAAATATATCAAGGAATATCTCTTGATGCAAAAAAATTATGTTCTAAAACCCTGCCGATTGCGCTGGTTCATGGACAATTTTATGTTTGGCGATATGCAAATGTGTTTGAGCGGAACCTTGGGCAAAAAAAAACTTCTAAAAACTAGCGTAATTTGCATCTGAATTGCCAACTGCAATAAAGCGGCAACTCTTGGCCAAAGTACTTAATTTGCACCCGGCAATTTCCAAAAAAATTGAAGTGTCTTAAAAATGCCACATTGCAATGGTTCAGTGAAGTATGGTTGAAAAAAATCTTCCTTTGCAGGATACTTGATAGAATGCGTCAGCTTAACAAAACGTTAAATACTGAAGGAGGAGTAATCTGACCTAATGTCCATCAACAACACTGTTAGCAGCTGCATGAAATGCCAAGAACAGATATGAGTGCAGCCAAATCCCATTCCCCGTTGTCAAATTGGACTTGTTTGTGTTCATGTAGCCATGCAACACAAGCCCCATACGACAACTGCCAATAGCAAAGAACACCACACAGATAAAGGATAAGATACGATAGCAAAATACTGCGGATGCTGGAAATCCGAAATAACAACAGAAAACGCTGGAAAAACTCAGCAGGCCAGGCAGCATCCGTGGAGAGAGAAACAGAGTTAACGTTTTAGGTCGAAGACCTTTCGTCAGAACTGGAAAAAAGCAGGAAATGAAATAGATTTAAAGCAAGGATAAAGCTGGGAAAAGGGGGAGGGGATGAAAGAACAAAAGGAGAGATTAAGAGACATTGAGAGACATTAAGAGATAATCAAGGCGGGAGGAGGTGTTAATGTGACAGGTTGAGGCTAAATGAAGTGTGAAATGCACTGGCAGAATGAAGGACAGCTGCCAGCTTCTGGGAGGGAAAAAAAAGGGGGGCCAAACAAAAGGGTGGATGAAAAAATAAAATATAAATGTGATAGGGGCTGAGGTTATGATCTAAAATTGTTGAACTCGATATTGAGTCCAGAGGGCTGTAGGGTGCCTAACCGAAAGATGAGGTGCTGTTCCTCGAGCTTACGCTGAGCTTACGTTCTGACGAAAGGTCTTCGACCTGAAACGTTAACTCTGTTTCTCTCTCCACGGATGCTGCCTGGCCTGCTGAGTTTTTCCAGCATTTTTTGTTGTTATAAAGGATAAGATACCTCAGAGTAACAGAACCAAGGGCAAACATGACCAATGTAGAATCCCCACTCACTGGAGCCAAGCCTGAGGTTCCCCTCTATTCACTTTAAAATGCACATTCCGTGTCGCATGCTGCTCTGTGTAGCAACAGTGTATTTGAAACACACTGTCACTGAAGAACTGCGATCTAACATTTTAAGACTCCTCCCTGAATAGTGCTATAGTCCTCTGAACTAGAGGCCTTCAGTTAACGCCGCAGCAACAATGCAGCACCAGCTCAACACTTCATGGGAGTGTCATCAGAAGAGCGGGAGATTCTGTGAGTATAAAGAGTGGGAGATTCTGTGAGTATACAGAGCGGGAGATTCTGTGAGTATACAGAGCGGGAGATTCTGTGAGTATACAGAGCGGGAGATTCTGTGAGTATACAGAGCGGGAGATTCTGTGAGTATACAGAGCGGGAGATTCTGTGAGTATACAGAGCGGGAGATTCTGTGAGTATACAGAGCGGGAGATTCTGTGAGTATACAGAGCGGGAGATTCTGTGAGTATACAGAGCGGGAGATTCTGTGAGTATACAGAGCGGGAGATTCTGTGAGTATACAGAGCGGGAGATTCTGTGAGTATACAGAGCGGGAGATTCTGTGAGTATACAGAGCGGGAGATTCTGTGAGTATACAGAGCGGGAGATTCTGTGAGTATACAGAGCGGGAGATTCTGTGAGTATACAGAGCGGGAGATTCTGTGAGTATAAAGAGCGGGAGATTCTGTGAGTATAAAGAGCGGGAGATTCTGTGAGTATACAGAGCGGGAGATTCTGTGAGTATAAAGAGCGGGAGATTTTGTGAGTATACAGAGCGGGAGATTCTGTGAGTATACAGAGCGGGAGATTCTGTGAGTATACAGAGCGGGAGATTCTGTGAGTATAAAGAGCGGGAGATTCTGTGAGTATAAAGAGCGGGAGATTCTGTGAGTATACAGAGCGAGAGATTCTGTGAGTATACAGAGCGGGAGATTTTGTGAGTATAAAGAGCGGGAGATTTTGTGAGTATACAGAGCGGGAGATTTTGTGAGTATACAGAGCGGGAGATTCTGTGAGTATACAGAGCGGGAGATTCTGTGAGTATAAAGAGCGGGAGATTTTGTGAGTATACAGAGTGGGAGATTCTGTGAGTATAAAGAGCGGGAGATTTTGTGAGTATACAGAGCGGGAGGTTCTGTGAGTATACAGAGTATTTGGTGAGTCTTTCTCTGTTTCTCTAAACTAGGGCATTGGTTTAAATTAAGAGCTGTGATTATAGATTAAACACTATACATAGACAATTGAGTGATATTCCAAAACATGAAAACCTAATTAGTTAAATAAAATGCAATCGAGATGGCAGGGCAGGTGATGTGTTGCAGCTGTAGCATGTGGGAGGTGGAGGACCCCAGTGTGATCCACAGCGACCACATCTGCAGTAATTCTCTGCAGCTTGAGGAATTTCCACTCCGAATTGATGAGCTGGAGTCCGAGCTTCGGACACTGCGATATATTAGGGAGGGAGAAAGTTACCTGGACACTTTATTCCAGGAGGCAGTCACACCCCTCAGGTTAAATACTTCAAATTTGGTCCGTGGTCAGGGACAGGAGGGTGTGACTACGAGTAAGGCAGGTATGGGGATCCAGAAGGTAGCATTGGAGGAGCCTCAGCCCTTGCACTTGTCCAACAGGTACGAGGTTCTTGCAGCCTGTGTGGACAAGAGCAGGGACTGCAGGAAGGATGAACAAACTGACCACAGCACCGTGGTACAGGGGGCCATTCAAGTTGGGGGAGTAAAAAGGAATGTAGTAGTGGTTGGGGACAGTATAGTTAGGGGGATAGATACTGTTCTCTGCAGCCGAGAGCGTGAGTCCGAAGGCTGTGTTGCCTGCCCGGTGCTAGGGTTAAGAACATCTCCTTGGGGCTGGAGAGGAACTCGGATTGGGAGGGGAAAGATCCAGTTGTTGTGGTCCACGTAGGTACCAACGACATAGGTAGGACTAAGAAAGAGGTTCTGCTGAGGGAGTATGAGCAGCTAGGGGCCAAATTAAAAAGCAGAACCAGGAAGGTAATAATCTCTAGATTACTACCTGAGCCACGAGCAAATTGGCATAGGGTCAATAATATCAGAGAGTTGAATGCGTGGCTCAAAGATTGGTGTGGGAGAAATGGGTTTCGATTCATGGGGCACTGGCACCAGCACTGGGGAAAGAGGGAGCTCTTCCGTTGGGACGGGCTTCACTTGAACCATGCTGGGACTAGTGTCCTGGTGAATCGAATAACTAGGGCAGTAGATAGGGCTTTAAACTAAATAGTAGGGGGGGGGGGGGGAGGGGGAAGAGTTCTGGTGAAGGAAAATTTAGAAAGTCAAAGAAAAAGGAGAAGGCAATAGTGCAGGGTAGCAATAGGGTTAATGATAACCAGAGTGTGACAGGAGGAGACAGAGCTTACGAACATAAGTGTGCACCAGCAAATAGAGTCAGAGTAGGACAAAGTGGTAAAAAGACAAAATTAAAGGCTCATCATCTGAATGCACGCAGCATTCGTAACAAGATAGATGAGTTGACGGCACAAATAGAAATAAATGGGTATGATCTGATAGCCATTACAGAGACGTGGTTGCAAGGTGACCAAGGCTGGGAACTGAATATTCAGGGATATTTGACATTTCGGAAGGATAGACAGAAAGGAAAAAGAGGTGGGGTAGCTCTGTTAATAAAGGATGAGATCAGTGCAGTGGTGAGAAATGATATTGGCTCAGAAGATCAAGATATAGGGCTGGATTTTGCCAGGCCCGAGGAGGTGGGTCAGGTGGGAAAGTTGCAAAAAATGGCGGCGGACTTCGATCCCACCTCTGAGCAACTTTCCCAAATGCGGGCTTTTAGACCCCATTTCGGTCCCACCTCCAAGAGGCGGAATAGGCCCTTAAGGCCATTAATAAGCACTTAAGTGCCTCTATAATGCCATTTTGAGAGGCCTTTCTGAGTTTAACACATTTCCCGCGTGCTGCATGTCTCCCCTGGAACACGCCAGTTAATCCTGGCGAGCTCACAAGTGGATGGGTTGCTAACAGCTGCAGCTCCACCATTAAAAAGGAGTTTTCTACAATGATCATTTGCAGGTGGCAGAACTTTGTTTTCTCAGGTCTGGGAGAACTTTTAGCAGGCCTACTCATTTTGGAAGTTTTCAAGCTGAGATCCATCTCCAGTGTGACCTCCTGGGAAACCCCTCTCCCCACCTTGACTGAGCGCTTCCTCAACTGAGGTATATACCTGCAGCATGGGAACCATTTATTTCCTTTCCTCCTGGATTTCAGATTTGGATGAAGACCAGCCGCGGCAGCAGCAGAACCCGGAACAACAGCAGCACCAACAGCAGGAGCAACAACAGGAGCGCCAACCTGCTGCTCACCCACCTGAAGCTGCACAGGCCAGAAGGCGCCAGCGCAGGGAAGGATGTCGCCGCAGGAGATACCCTCAAAACAGGGTTTACAGACAGAGGATGAGCTACCTCAACATGACTGAGCAGCAGTGCCAAAGGAGGCTCAGACTTTCGCGAGAGGTAGTGGGTGACATCTGCGCAATGCTACAGCAAGACCTGGAGCCCAGAGGAGCAGGTGGACACCCCTTACCAGTGGCCGTCAAAGTCACCACCGCACTCAACTTTTTTGCTTCAGGCTCATTCCAGGGATCAACAGCAGACATCAGCGGCATCTCCCATGCGGCCGCATACACTTGCATCACGCAGGTAACCGATGTCCTCTTTGCCAACGCGCACAATTACATCAACTTCTCCAAGGACCAAGCAAGTGTAACCGCGCGTGCGGTTGGCTTTGCTAATCTGGCAGGCTTTCCAAGGGTGCAGGGCGTCGTAGACTGCACACGTGGCCCTTAAGGCACCCCATCACAATCCAGGTATTTTTGTCAACCGCAAGGGCTTCCACTCCCTCAACGTGCAGCTGGTGTGTAACCACAATAAGGAAATTTTGCATGTTTGTGCAAAGTACCCTGGCAGTTGCCATGACTCTTTCATTCTGCGACAGTCTCGTGTGCCTCTGCTCTTCAGTCCGCCAGACCAACTTTGCGGATGGCTACTTGGAGACAAAGGCTATCCCCTGAAGACGTGGCTAATGACGCCGTTGGGGAGGCCATCCAACAAAGCTGAGGAGCGCTACAACTCCAACCACATTTCCACCAGATCCATTATCGAGCAAACCATCGGCTTGCTGAAGATGTGATTCAGATGCCTTGATAGATCAGGTGGAGCCCTGCAGTACTCAGCAGCCACGGTCTCCAGAATCGTCGTGGTCTGCTGTGCACTTCACAACATGGCACAGCATCGTGGCTTGCAGCTGCCTGAGGGACAAGTGGCTCAGCGCATAGCCTCCTCAGATGAGGAGGAGGAGGAGAGCGACAGTGAACAGCTTGCGGAGGCAGATCAACCAGCGGCAGCAGCACGCTAGAACATTGCTGCCCAGGATGCAAGGGATGCACTGATCTTGGCCAGATTTGCTTAGGCTGCCTAATCAAACACATTTGCATCGCACCTTCTTACCACACCATCGACAATGGACAAGAACCTGCAGCTTCCTATCACTCTGACCACCATACTGACAATTTCAAGTCGCCCTGAGCCCTCAATGTGGAAGTCCCATTTGCGAAATGACACAGCCCACAACGTCAACAGTTTGCCATCAAGTCATTTTATCACATAAATTCACAGATGGCATTTCAGAATTAAACACAAACGAACACCCAAGTGACTACCCTTGTGACTACTTGTGCTTTATCTTCCTCTTACACGTGCTCCTACGTGGTGCTTCCCTTGTGGCTTCAGCAGATGTGGAGGCCCCTTGCTCACTTTCATGCTGCTCCTGCCTCGACACCTTTGGCGGGCATCCTCTGGGGTTGCGAGCCTGTGAGGGCTCGCCAACAGTCTGCTGCTTCTGCGGCTGTGCAGGGGCTGAGACGCTGATCTCAGTTGGGTGAGGACTCTGGTGGGGCTCTGACCGAGGGCTCTGCAGTGGCATGGTCGTGTGAGCGCTTGGAGAGGAGCCCCCACTTCCTTGTCTGCCACCAACATCCCTCTCATGGGTCAGCCCCACTTCAGAGCGAGCAAGTGGCCTGACAGCACCTTGCTGCACTTCAGGGGGGCCATGAGGACCCGTTTCTGCACTCGCAGTCCTACTCCAGAGGACTTCCATGAAGGTCTGGTTTCTCTGCTCAATAGCTGACCATCGTTCCTCCAGAGATGTCAGTCTATTCTGAACAATGACCCTGTTTTCAAGACCCTGGCGACTTAGCTCCTCCATGGCAGTAGCCATCCTCTCCTCTATGGTAGCCAGCCTTACCACGGAGGTACCATCCTTTCCGTGGTGATGCGTTCATGCGCCGATGCCTCCATAAAGGCACTGCTCATGTTAGCGATGGACTCCTCCATCCGCTCCACACTCGCAGCAACCCTGGAGACAAAACCTGCCAGAGACTCCTGCACCTGTTCCTGGAGTTCCAGCACTGCTCTCCTTCTGGATGGACCTGGAGGCACAGGGTCGACATGCAGCTGAGCAGAGCTGGGAGAGTCCTGTGCCCTCCGACGAGGACTCCACTGCTGTCCCTGTCTCCACCATCTGCTGATGCTCACTTGTGAGATGTGATACACCAGGTGACAACACTATTCTATCTCCCGAAGGTCCCACCGAGGTGTGAGTGTCTGCGCTGGTGCTGGGTGCGCTGAATTCTGCTGACGCTGCGCCCTCAGAGGTTGCAGATTCCTCTGAGAAGTCTGGCAGCTCAGGCTGTTCCTCCTGGACAGTGGGGAGGGGGGCTGTCGATGGTCCTGTGGGGGAGTAAAGGAAAGAGTTAGACATGTGAGATAAACGTTGCATGCTTATTGAATTGTGCAGATGATCATAAGTCAATCAGTTAGAGCATTAGAATCAACATCAGTCACTCATGCAATGTCAATGAGAGAGAGATGAAAAACTATTCTGTCACCAGCTTGCTCTGATGCGCCCGTCTGTCCATCCCCCACTTGCACATCCTCCTCGACTCCCACGATCTCCAGGGCCACCTCCTCTGCACTGGTGTGGTGAGCTATTGAGGGTGGCCCTCCTCCTGTCTTCACCCTTTCCCTCTTATTGTGGGCTCTCTTTTCCTACAATGAGGGACACAAGTGGAGTTTGAGTGAGAATGACGGGGTGAGTGTAGAGAATCCATAGCATCGATGCTTAGAAGGACACAAAGATGGAGTGAGGTCCCAAGACCAAGGGCCCTCCCTGTGTGTTGTAAGTTGTTGTCATAGCATAACAGTGATGGGGAGTGTGAGGCCTGCATAGTCGAATAGTTAAGTGAATGTGTACATAGAGAGAGAGGGAATGGTTAAGGGTGCAGGGATGTAAGGGTCAAGTGGGATGTGGAGGAGGAGGTTGACAATGAAGAGTGCTGGGGATGAGAGGCGATGGGGAGCAGATTGAGGGTCATGCTGATGTGATACTCACTTTTCCTGTGCGGAGAAGGTCATGAAACCTTTCTACACTGCAGCCAGGTTCTGCTGCACACTGAGATGGCACTGACCTCCTGTGCCACTTGCAGCCACACAGCTTTGGTCTGCTGGGGAGGTTTCTTCCTCCCAGAAGAAGGAAACAGCACTTCGTTATGCGCTCTTGCTCCCTCCACCAGAGCTTGGTGCGCATCAAAGTGGGGTGTGCACTTGGGCCTTGAGCTTGTCATGGTTGCACCAAAATCCTTCAGAAGTCTCAGCAACAAAGTAGTTAGGCAGAAAATGAACCAAGGCTGCTTGCAGTCCTTAAATGCAGCTGCATAGATGACGTCATCGGAGGCGAGTTTCAGGACCAAAAGACTCATTGGGCCAGGGATTCCCACACGCTGGAAATCAAGTGCCCAATTAGGGCAAAATCGCTCAATTGTCCCGCCTCACATCGGAGGCGGGGGCGGGACCCACCAACCACCTGACCCGCCCCCATGGACAAAATCCAGCCCGTAGAATCAGTTTGGGTGGAGATAAGAAATAGTGAGGGAAAGAAGTCACTGGCCGAGTAGTCTGTAGACCCCCTAACAGTAGTTACATTGTAGGACAGAGTATAAATCAAGAAATAATAGGGGCTTGTAAGAATGGTACTGCGATAATCATGGGCGATTTTAATCTTCATATAGATTGGACAAATCAAATTGGCAAGGGTAGCCTTGAGGACGAGTTCATAGAATGTATTCGGGATGGTTTCTTCGAACAATACGTTGTGGAACCAACGAGGGAGAAGGCTATTTTAGATCTGGTAATGTGTAATGAGACGGGATTAATTAATGATCTCATAGTAAAGGATCTTCTAGGGAAGAGTGATCATAGCATGATAGAATTTCAAATTCAGTTTGAGGGTGAGAAACTAGTGTCCTAAACTTAAATAAAGGCAATTACAAAGGTATGAAGACAGAGTTGGCTAAAGTGGACTGGGAAAATAGATTAAAGGGTAAGATGGTAGATAAGCAGTGGCAGACATTTAAGGAGATATTTCATAACTCAGCAAAGATTTATTCCAGTGAAAAAGAAAGATTCTAAGAGAAGGATGAACCATCCATGGCTAACTAATGAAGTTAAGGATGGTATCAAATTGAAAGAAAAGGCATACAATGTTGTGAAGATTAGTGGTAGGCCAGAGGATTGGGAAATTTTTAGTCATCCTTTGCTGGTTTCTAAAAAAATAATAAAGAGGGAGAAGATAGATTATGAAAGTAAACTAGCAAAAAATATAAAAACAGACAGTAAGAGCTTCTACAGGTATATAAAAAGGAAGAGAGTAGCTAAAGTAAATGTTGGTCCCTTAAAGAATGAGACTGGGAAATTAATAATGGGAAACAGGGAAATGGCAGAGACTTTGAACAAATATTTTGTATCGATCTTTACGGTAGAAGACACTAAAAGCATCCCAATTATAATTGATATTCAAGGGGCTATAGGGAAGGAGGAACTTAAAACAATGACTATCACTAGAGAAAAAGTACTAGGCAAACTAATGGGACTAAAGGCTGACAAGTCCCCTGGACCTGATGGCATACATCCTAGGGTCTTAAAAAAAGTGGCTGCAGAGATAGTGGATGCGTTGGTTGTAATCTACCAAAATCCCCTGGATTCTGGAGAGGTCCCAGCGGATTGGAAAACCGCAAAAGTAACGTCCCTATTCAAGAAAGGAGGGAGGCAGAAAGCAGGAAACTATAGGCCAGTTAGCCTAACATCTGTCATTGGGAAAATGCTGGAATCCATTATTAAGGAAGTAATAGCAGGACATTTAGAAAATCATAATACAATCAAGCAGACTCAACATGGTTTTATGAAAGGGAAATCGTGTTTGACAAATTTATTCGAGTTCTTTGAGGAAGTAATGAGCAGGGTGGATAAAGGGGAACCAGTAGATGTAGTATATTTGGATTTCCAGAAGGCATTCGATAAGGTGCCACGTAAAAGGTTACTGCACAAGATAAGAGCTCACGGGGCTGGGGGTAATAAACTAACATGGATAGAGGATTGGCTAACTAACAGAAAACAAAGAGTCAGGATAAATGGGTCATGTCAGGTTGGCAAACTGTAACTAGTGGGATGCCACAGGGATCAGTGCTGGGGCCTCAACTATTTACAATCTATATTAATGACTTGGATGAAGGGACCGTGTGTACTGTAGCCAAATTTGCTGATGATACAAAGATAGCTGGGAAAGCAGGTTGTGAGGCGGACACAAAGAGTCTGCAAAGGGATATAGATAGGTTAAGTGAGTGGGCAAAAATTTGGCAGATGGAGTATAATGTGGGAAAATGTGAGGTTATCCACTTTGGTAGGAAAAATAAAAAAGCAAATTATTATTTAAATGGAGAGAGACTACAAAATGCTGCGGTACAGAGGGATCTGGGGGTCCTCGTACATGAAACACAAAAAGTTATCATGCAGGTACAGCAAGTAATTAGGAAGGCAAATGGAATGTTGGCCTTTATTGCAAGGGGGATGGAGTATAAAAGTAGGGAAGTCTTGCTACAACTGTACAGGGCGCTGGTGAGACCACACCTGGAGTACTGCGTGCAGTTTTGGTCTCCTTATTTAAGGAGGGATATACTTGCATTGGAGGCAGTTCAGAGAAGGTTCACTAGGTTAATTCCTGAGATGAAAGGGTTGTCTTCTGAAGAAAGGTTGAGCAGATTGGGCCTTTACTCATTGGAGTTTAGAAGAAAGAGAGGTGATCTTGAAACATATAAGATTCTGAGGGGGCTTGACATGGTAGATGCAGGGAGGATGTTTCCCCTCGTGGAGGAATCTAGAGCTAGGGGCATAGTTTCAGGATAAGGGGTCGCTCATTTAAAATGGAGATGAGGAATTTCTTCTCTCAGAGGGTCGTGAATCTTTGGCATTCTCTACCCAAGAAAGCTGTGGAGGCGGAGTCTTTGAATATATTCAAGGCGGAGATAGACATATATTTGAGCTACAGGGGAGTCAAGGGTTATGGGAAGCGGGTGGGAAAGTGAAGTTGAGGCCAAGATCAGATCAGCCATGATCTTATTGAATCCGAGGCAGGCTCAAGGGGCCGAATGGCCTACTCCTGCTCCTATTTCTTATGTTCTTATCTTATGTTTTAACATGTTCAAGTCCTGGAGTGGGTGCTTGAATCCATAGCCTTCCAACTCAGAGGCAAGAGGGCTACCAACTGAGCCAAGCTGACACTTAGAGTGGAGGGGAGGCAAGAAAGTATTCTTGTGAGGGGGAAATAAACCAAAAATAATGGGTGAACTCTCAATTCATTTCCTGATGATGTGAAATTTCTTCATGGAAAGAAATGGTGATGTGTCAAGTAACGTAATTCGACAGGGGTTCTAGTGCTTTGGCTTCTGTTAGCAGCTGCACGAAATGCCAAGAACAGATATGAGTGCAGCCAAATCCCATTCCCCGTTGTCAAATTGGGACTTGTTTGTATTCATGTAGCAAGCTTGTTGATGTTTCCTACTGTGTAACAAGATAATTGACACAAGTTAAGGCAACAGTGCCTGGGAATGCATGTTGCTGCAGGCAGGATATATCTTGTAGCACTCGTACCAACGACGTAAAGCAATTTTTGTGCCTTAATATATGTGTTGTGAAGTGATCAGTCCTCATGATCTCATGATGTAATGAGGATAGATTCCCTGCTGTACAATATTAATGTATACAACTACATGTGACTCAGATTTGTGATAGGTCTTTACTATGCTTCCACAATAACCTTAAAATTAGAGCTAGGCCGTTCAAGGGTGATGTCAGGAAGCACTTCTTCACAGAAAGGGTAGTGGAAATCTGGAACTCTCGCCCTCAAAAAGCTGTTGATGCTAGGTCAATTGAAAATGTCACAACTGAGATTGATAGATTTTTGTTAGGTAAGGGTATGAAGGGATATGGAACCAAGGCAGGTAAATTGAGTTAAGATACAGATCAGCCATGATCTAGTTGAAAGGCGGAATAGGCTCGAGGGGCTGAATGGCCTACTCCTGTTCCTGTGTTCCACAGCTTCTGCCAGACAATATTATCCTACTTGACTTACAGGGTAGGATGATCCAACTTAAAGACATTCCCATTAGTCAGTGTGTGGCAATCTTACATAGGAACAGGAGGAGGCCATTCAGCCCATCGAGCCTGTTCCACTATTCAATTAGATCATGGCTGATCTGTACCTCAACTCCATTCACCCGCCGTAGCTCCATATCCCTTGATACCCTTACCTAACAAAAATCTATCGATCTCAGTCTTGAAAGTACCAATTTACCCTCAGCAACCATAGTCTTTTTGGGGGAAGAGAGTTCCAGATTTCTTTTATCCCTTGTGTGAAAAAGTGCTTCCTAATTTCACTCCTGAATGGCCTAGCCCTAATTTTATTATGTCCCCTTGTTCTTGATTCCCCCACAAGAGAAAATAGTTTCTGCATATCTATCCCATCAAATCCTTTTAACATTTTAAACATCTCGATTAGATTACCCCTCACTCTTCTAAACTCAAGGGAATACAAGCCAAGTTTATGCAACCTGTCCTCACAATTTAACCTTTTTAAACCCCAGTATCATTCTGGTGAATTTGCACTGAACCCCCTTCCAAGGCCAATAGTTCCTTCCTGAGACACTGTGCCGAGAACTGAATGCAGTACTCCAGACAGGGTCTGACCAAGGCTCTCTATAACCAAATTATTTTGCCAAAAGGAATACTTAACTTGCAGTGAGAGGACTAGCGTTTTCCTTCCTTCGCTTCTCAGACCCAGGCCCCAGATCGGCGAGACACTCGTTCTTGGGAAAACTCAATGGCAAATCTCGGCCTGGACTGAGACTCGAACTTGGGTCTGTTACTGTACCATTTGACACATTGGAATATAGTTGGTGTTAATGAGGCTTGATGAAAAATTCTTGCATTTGTGTCCAGTTGAACATCTCTGAGATGCTACACAGGCTTTAAGGCAAGAATGCATTTTTTTTTGTCGAAAAACCAAGGTGAAGTGTCATAGTGCGGGACACCACCAAGACTGAAGAGAGGTGGTAAATCTGGAAATGGTGATTAAATCGTGGCAGGCATGGGCTTTAAAAGCCTGAGATTAAAAGGGGAAGGTTGAGGGAGGTGAGTAGCTTTATAGTTTTATGGTCCTGGGAAAGAATGAGTTAGGTAGCGAGAGTCATTGTGATGAGCCTTGATTGGAATACATACATTCATAGAATTTTACAGCACAGAAACAGGTCATTTGGCCCAACTGGTCTATGCCGGTGTCTGTGCTCCACACAAGCCTCCTCCCACCACTTTTCATCTCACCTTATCAACATATCCTTCTATTCCTTTCTTCCTCCTGTGTTTATCTAGCTCCCCCTTAAATGCATTTATGCTATTCGCCTCAACTACTCCTTGAGGTAACGAGTTCCACATTCTCACCGCTCTCTGGTTAAAGAAGTTTCTCCTAAAGTTCCTATTTGATTTATTTGTGACTATCTTATATTTATGACCCATAGTTTTGGTCTCCCCACAAGTGGAAACATCTTCTCTACGTCTACCTTTCATATTCTTAAAAACCTCTATCAGGTCTTCTATTTTCTAGAGAAAAGGGCCCCAGCCTGTTCAACCCTTCCTAATAGTTATAACCTCTCAGTTCTGGTATCATCCTTGTAAATCTTTTTGCACCATGTCCAGTGCCTCTATATCATTTTTATAATATGGAGACCAGAACTGTGCTTCAAGTGATAGAAGATGAGTTCACATATTATTGCTTCCCATGCCATGAGTTAACTGTCTCAGCTTGGAGAAGGAAGAGTGAAAACACCTTATTTGAATTGAGGCAATTCCAGTGCATTGGTTTGAAATTGGACTATGTCCCAACCTGTGCCATGTTGTCCAGCACCAGGTGAGGCCTGCAAGCAGGTTACGTGGCTGACCTTTCAACTGGGAGATGTTGCATGGTTTGAGGGGGTGTTAAAGTGGGAGAACCTTTTTTAAAAAAAAATGTTGGTAATACAAGTTTTTGAAAGATATTTTCCTAATGAGCTGAGTTGAGCACTATTTGCTACCTTTATACAGCCAGTATAGTTGGAGAGCTGTCCAGGATCTGTTAGAATTCCCTGGTGATTACTGTATAATTTATTCTCTCTTTTCATTTCATAGGAGAAAACTTTGATCAGAGCCCATTGAGAAGAATATTCAAGTCCAAAGTGTTAGTCCACTATCCCCAGAATGTGGAGTACAACCCTTTCGACCAAAATGCTGCCAATATGGTATGTAGTGGATTTTAATGGCCTTTTTTTACCCATTGCCCCTACATAAGCAATGCAACGGATCAAGGCCCACATGAGCTTGTAGGTTTTCCCAAAGTTCCAATGGCAATAATTGGGATCTTGCCAGTTAGTTTCCATTCTGTCTTCTACCCATTGCAGTCATGCAGTATGGGCCTTGGCCCCTTCAACTTGGTTTGTCCTGGTCAACATTTATCCCTCAACCAACACCTACAGTAGATGATCTGGTCATTTATCTCACTGCTGGTTATGGGACCTTGCTGTGTGCAAATTGGCTGCCGCGTTTCCTACATTACAACAGTGACTACACTTCAAAAAGTACTTAATTGGCTGTAAAGCGCTTTGGGTCGTCCTGAGTCATGAAAGGCACTATATAAAAGCAATTCTTTCTTGTTTTTTTGTTAATAAATAAAAGTTTATAACCAGAGCTGCTACAGAAGTAACATTATGCTTATGATGGGGTGGCCTGCTTGGGGTTTTGATGTGCAGTGCTACAAGGTGGTAGAGCTTTGGATGACTGCCCGTCTCTCTTGCCTACCTTTCCCAGTCTAAAAGAAAGCACCTCATATCGGTCAGGCTGCTGGGGGTGATACAGCTGATCCTAAGGTGAATTAGGAAGTACTTGCTATTATTGGGCAAGTTCCCTGTACATTGGCAGGTGCTTGTAAACACTAACTCCTCCCAAAGGTCAGAAGAAAATAGTAGGCAATTATTGACTTCCTTTCTCCTCTTAATACTTTTGGTGTGTATGTG
This sequence comes from Squalus acanthias, assembly GCA_030390025.1. Lineage (NCBI taxonomy): Eukaryota > Metazoa > Chordata > Chondrichthyes > Squaliformes > Squalidae > Squalus > Squalus acanthias. The sequence continues at coordinate 61,230,035 of CM059435.1, forward strand.
AGTGACTAGAATCGACTATTCCCAAGGTCAACTTTGGGCAGAAACAGGTATTAAATGTTTCAATTAGTCTTTCATCCTTACATCCAGGTCAGACAACAGTTTTGCATGTCATTGCTGGTCTTAACTAGCTCATGGATTTGCTTCAATTTGGACAATTGCTGAGGAGCTTCTAAAAAATACTTACAAATTTTTTTGAATTTGTTCTTGGGATGTGGGTGATGCTGGCAAGACCAGCATTTATTGCCCATCCCTCGTTGGCTTCAGAAGGTGGTGGTGGGCCTTCTCAATGACAATAATAACAACTTGTATTTATATAGCGCCTTTAATGTAGTAAAATGTCTCAAGGTACTTCACAGGAGTGTTATAAAGCAAAATTTGCCACTGAGCCACCTAAGGAGAAATGAGGGCTTAAAGCTTGGTCAAAGAAGTAGGTTGTAAGGACCGTTTTAAAGGAGGAAAGAGAGGTGGAGAGGTTTAGGGAGGGAATTCCAGAGCTTCGGGCCCTGGCAGCGGAAGACACTGCCACCAATGGTGGAGCGATTAAAATTGGGAATGCTCAAGAGGCCATTGTCTGGTTCTTTGTTGGACGACTTTTGAGGTCCATGGGCACAGCATCGTGCTCTCATCAACCATCTCTGTTGCTTCATCAACCGTCTCTGGTTTCCAGCCTAGTTTGCTTCCCTCCCGACACACTCCCACCGAAGGCTTTGGCCTGGATCTCTGGTAGTATCAGGACCTGGTATGTGTTCCTCATTTGGAGGGAGTTGTGTAATCCATAGATGGGAGCTGGGGGTTGTTTACAGAGTGTGATCACACACTACTTATTCCTTTCTCAGACATTGTTCCCATGGATACCAATGATCCTGTAATAACAACAGAAAGTGCTGGAAACACGCAGCAGGTCAGGCAGCATCGAGGAGAGAGAAACAGAGTCAACGTTTCGGGTCGAACCCTTCGTCAGAACTGGAAAAGGTTAGGGAGGAGAGATTTTTAAGCAGGGGCAGGGAGGAGGGGAGGAAAGAACAAAGGGAAGGTCTGTGATAGGATGGAAGGCAGGAGAGATTGACTGACAAAACAGATGATAGTGGAAGGCAAAAGGAGAGGTAATGGGACAAGTTAAGAAACAAAAGATGGCTCTAGATGATGTGTGAATGATGATAGCAGCAACATTAACAGCTACCATGTGAGGAAACAAGAGAGAGAAAAAAATATATAAAGAAATTACAGGGGCCAATTTATAGTTTGAAATTGTTGAACTCGATGTTAAGTCCAGAAGGCTGTAAAGTGCCTAATAGAAAGATGAGGTGCTGTTCCTCGAGCTTACGTTGAGCTTCGTTGGAACAGTGTAAGAGGCCGAGGACGGAGAGATCAGAGTGGGAGTGGAGGGGAGAATTAAAGTGACAGGCGACCGGAAGCTTGGGGTCACGCTTGCGGACTGAACGGAGGTGTTCCGCAAACCGGTCACCCAATCTGCGTTTGGTCTCCCCAATGTAGAGGAGACCGCATCGTGAGCAGCGAATACAGTATACTAAATTGTAAGAAGTACAGGTAAATCGCTGTTTCACCAATGATCCTGTGTTCTGTTCCTCTCACACAGAACAAACAGCATCAAATCAGCAAACTCATTGATAGATTGTAAAAGGTAGATTATTCAGCAATTCACAGCGCCACTCCCCCATACATTACTGCCAATAATAACCTTTGACCCCAGCGTGCCTTACCCTACCCATGAGTCCTGTCTATATAGACTGGGATGGCACTGAATAAAGGCCCAGAAATTGAATAGTGCGGGGAAACAAATTCTATGTCCCTCTACTTTAATTTCAATCCCACTGCTATGTGTTTAACTCTATCCTGATTGTTTTATTAACTGGTTGGTTTCTCTATGGAGCATGTGTCAGTGCCTTGATTAGCAAGATTAAATCAATCGTGATACAGTATATGTGCTCACTCTCCTGAGCACGTTAACTATTTCATGTAGTGGTATTGTCAATGTGACTGAGCATGTCTGAGACCCGTTCTTCAGTGCATCTTCATCATTCATTCCACATACTAGTTGCCTCATGCACAGCAAAGGAACAGGTACATAGGAACAGGAGTAGGCCATTTACCCCTCGAGCCTCTTCCGCTATTCATTGAGATCATGGCTGATCTGCGACCTAACTCCATATACCCGCCTTTGGCCCATATCCCTTAATACCCTTGATTAACAAAAATCTATCAATCTCAGATTTAAACTTAAAAATTGATCTAACATCAATTGCCATTTGTGGAAGAGAGTTCCAAACTTCTACCATCCTTTATGTGTAGAAGTGTTTCCTGATTTCACTCCTGAAAGGTCTGACTCTTAATTTTTAGACTAAGCCTCCTAGTCCTAGACTCCCCAATCAGCGGAAATAGTTTCTCTCTATCTACCCTATCCGTTTCCCTTAATATCTTGAAAACTTTGATCAAATCACCCTATAACCTTCTAAATTATAGGGAATACAACCCTAATTTGTGTAATCTCTCCTCGTAATTTAGCCTTTGGAGTCCAGGTATCATTCTGGTAAATCTACGCTGCACTCCCTCCAAGGCCAATATATCCTTCCTAAGGTATGGTGCCCGGAACTGGTCACAGTACTCCAGATGTGATCTAACCAGGGCTTTGTATAGCTGCAGCATAACTTCTACCCCCTTGTATTCTAGTCCTCTAGATATAAAGGCCAGCATTCTATTAGCCTTTTTGATTATTTTCTGTACCTGTTCATGACATTTTAATGATCTATGTACCTGGACCCCCAAGTCTCTTTGGACCGCCACTGTTTTTAGCTTTTCACCATTTAGAAAGTACCCTGTTCTATCCTTTTTGCGTCCAAAGTGGATGACTTTGCATTTGCCTACATTGAAATCCATTTGCCACAGTTTTGCCCATTCACTTAATCTATCGATATCCCTTAGTAATTTTATGCTGCCTACAATGCCGCCTATCTTTGTGTCAGCATATCACATTTGCACACACACCGGTATCTCAAAATCATGCCACATGTGACATCAAATACCAGCCATTCCTGTGCTTTCAGGCCACCTGATAAACAGATTGATGGGGTGTCTGGAGGTCTTTGCTTATCTCTGCCTACGTGGTCCTGATGTCTCAGGTAGTGGCCAGGCTATTAAATTTATTTTCCTCATTATTCAAGGACACTACCATCTTCAAGAGAAAGTCATCAATTAACTATTCTTAGCCACTCTTTCCTGGCTTTCACTAGATTGTGTGTTGATACCAGATTGACATCTTTTGGTGAATCATGCCCAAGTGATTTATGCTTCTCATGGATGCACTCACACATCCTTTCCCGAACCCCTTTGGTTGGGTCCTGAAATTCACCCATAATCCCCTAGGGCGATAACCTTAGACCCCATTTGGCGGTGTAATTTTCCTGTTCCTATCATACCCTCAGTCACATCATGTCCAATTTCACAACCCATTATATTAATATTTCATCTCATTCATGAGCCCTGGAGAAACTTTATGGTCTAATAAATATTCGCAGTGGGTCCAATGACTCAATATAATAAATACTTTTGGACCTTTTAAAAGAAAATCCCACTTTATTATGCCTGAGTTCATGTTATCTTTTCAAGATGCCCCAAGGAGCCCATAGTCCCACCCCCCACCCTGGGCTGCACCAGGAAGCCCATAGAAGAACTTGCATTTATATAGCACCTTTCATGTCCACCGGACGTCCCAAAGCCTTTTACAGCTAATTAAGTACTTTTTGAAGTGTAGTCTCTGTGGTAATGTATGAACTATAGTCCTCCCCCCCCACCCTGGGCTGACAAGGCCCGAGACCCGCCCACAGGCAAATCCCAGCACAGTTTGTAAGGGAACTGTGTCTATAAATAGAGTAGCATGGGGCTCCAGTGAGGAACTGTATGGAGTGAGGGGGGCGGATCTGTGTCTAATGGCAAGTGTGAGTGAGTGAGTGAATGAATGAGTGAGGAAAATCAGGAGATTTCACTCCCAGTCACACTGGAGCGGGACCTGCACCATTTGAAGATCCACCGAGAGTTACAATGGCACAACAGGATATCGATTTATTTACAATTGCTAAAATTACATATTTACAAAGCATATTGAAAGAATGATCAGTTTGCTGCTAAGAGGAGGTGGCGAAGGTTGGCAGCCTGTGCGCTTAGTCTTCAATCTGATAGTGAACAGCAGCAGTTTATTACGCAGCTGTTCCATCAGGTGACCCTCCGGGCGGGTCGGACATGTTCTGAAACGTTCTGACTGTTGATGAAGCAAACATGCAGAGGCTGATGCATGTGATCGCAGTTGCTCCTGGGGGAATCTGGAAGAAGGACTCTCAATCTGTGGCATATGAGGTGATCCGTTTGGGGATATCTTGAGCCAACTGCCATGAAAGGTCGCTTAGGAAGTCCATGTAGCTCCTGGTGGGCTCCTCCTAATACTTCTCAATCAACGAGGAAGCCTCGGCAGATCCAATAAATGGGAAGACCAACCGTATTGTTGAACTATAAGACCCACTGACTTCCTCACTCTTTCTATCCAGGTGCAACAACAAGCGCACCAAGTTGGAATGGATCTGTCGGCAGGAGGAGGATCTGGAACCTCAGATTCCACACTTAGCCAAGTTCCCCAACACGCTGAACGCTTCAGCCCGCACTCTATCACACTCTGCCTCAAAGAGTGGTTGAATCCTGGCGAGGATTTTCTCTACAAAGGGTTGGATGGTGTTTGCTCGCAACTGAATTAAGTGCTTCGAGAGGCACGACAGCACCTCAAATATTAGCACCTCCTTCTGGTTCTCCATGTTCCCCAACAGAGTAATCATTGTGCACATCAGTTTCTGAGAACATCTCTCATTTTTGTGATGTGTTCCAATTGTAATGTTGCCAAGGCCCCTGACACGCAGCAGCTGGGCAACTGGAGAACCAGAGAGCAAACATCTTAGCAATCTGCTCGCTAGATTGTCTTGTGAGCTGCAGCTGTGAAACCAGTGGATATTTTAACAGCTCTCCAAAGAAGGAAGCCACGGTGACTGCCTGACAGTCTTGGACTGTAAGGATTTGAGCTGCCAGCTGTTTCACGATGCCAGTCAGACAGGGGCCAGCATATTTCACCATTGCTCTGGCCAGCAGGACAACCCCCTTGTCGGACTTGCAGAGATCCATCATCTGGTCCCACCCTCCACTTTGCACCATGTCATTAAGCACTGCTTTATTATTTGTCTGAGCTAGCAGCTCCTTCAGTGTCTCCACACAGTTCACACACACATTGCTGCTTTCAGATGTTAGAGGCTTCATTGAGAATTCTCTGCGCTGCGGTTGACCATCAGGAACAAAACCATTAAGCAGACAAATATTGACAGAAGAGTTGAGATGAATGAGCAGGGCATTAAATATCTGCGGAAATAATGTAGTCACCGCTTTTGCCGACTTGGGTTTAGTTAATCATTTTGTGCAGCCCACAGATGGCAGCCAGAGATTCAAGGGTGGAATACTGTGCCGTGTTCTCACTGACGAGACAGGTTCTGCTTATCCCAAATCGGAACTGTTTGCTCAGTCTGTGCAGCAGCTCTCCCATTGTACTTGTGGCACATCTGTGTCTTCAGCCAGTGACCGCCACACGTCACTGACGTACTTGTCCAAAGGGACAGGGGAGTATGGAAGGAGACAGGACACAACTGTTGCTGCGTTGTGTGACGCCAGTATGGTGATACTCCATAGAACTAAAAGTTTCACCTCATAAGGAACTGACTGCAATTGAACACTCAGCACATCAAGTATCTCAGACCTGGTCCAGAATTCACTGCCACGTCTTTTAATGATGATTTGCATGAGCACAATGGCTGCACTGGAACAGCTGAGGGTGTTGGTCGGATAGTCCTTTGAAGACCATGAAGGGAAAGTTGCCCAGCTGGTCATAGGGCAAACACTTGGAAATGATGTCTGTGATCTCACAGCATGTTTAAAAGAAGACTGAAGCATCAGGGGTAACTAACTGTTCTGACTGCTTTCAGAACCTCCAACTGCTCCTTTTGCTGATCCAGATTGGTGCCTTCATATGATAACTGAATGGACAGGATGATGTACAAAGTATCCAGGTCCATTTGTCCATTGGGAAGTGATGGGTCTGCACAGCACGGCATTAGTCGTCCAGTGAGAGTCCTCGTGTTATTTCCAGGCACTACATTACATAGAAACATAGAAGATAGGAGCAGGAGTAGGCCATTCGGCCCCTCGAGCCTGCTCCGCCATTTAATGAGATCATGGCTGATCATCCAAATTCAGTACCCTGTCCCTGCTTTCTGCCCATATCCCTTGATCCCTTTAGCCTTAAGAAATATATCTAACTCCTTCTTGAATATATTTAATGAATTGGCCTCAACTGCCTTCTGTGGTAGAGAATTCCACAGGTTCACCACTCTCTGGGTGAAGAAATTCCTCCTCATCTCAGTCCTAAATGGCTTACCCCTTATCCTTAGACTGTGACCCCTGGTTCTGGACTCCCCTGCCATCGGGAACATCCTTCCTGCATCTAGTCTGTCTAGTCCTGTTAGAATTTTATAAGTTTCAATGAGATCCCCTCTCATTCTTCTAAACTCGAGCGAATACAAGCCCAATCGTCCCAATCTCTCTTCATACGTCATTCCTGCCATCCCAGGTATCAGTCTGGTGAATCTTCGCTGCACTCCCTCCATGGCAAGAACATCCTTCCTCAGATAAGGCGACCAAAACTGCACACAATACTCAAGATGTGGTCTCACCAAGGCCTTGTACAACTGCAGCAAGACATCCTTGCTCCTGTACTCAAATCCTCTCGCTATGAAGGCCAACATACCATTTGCCTTCTTAACTGCCTGCTGCACCTGCATGCTTACCTTCAACGACTGGTGCACAAGGACTCCCAGGTCTCGTTGCACTTCCCCTTTTCCCAATCTATTGCCGTTCAGATAATAATCTGCCTTCCTGTTTTTGCCACCAAAGTGGATAACCTCACATTTATCCACATTATACTGCATCTGCCATGCATCTGCCCAATCACCGAACTTGTCCAAATCATACTGGAGTTTCTCTGCATCCTCCTCTCAACACACACGCCCACCCAGCTTTGTGTCGTCTGCAAACTTGGAGATATTACATCTAGTTCCCTCGTCTAGATCATTAATATATATTGTGAATAACTGGGGTCCTAGCACCGATCCCTGCGGTACCCCACTAGTCACTGCCTGCCACTCGGAAAAAGACCTGTTTATTCCAACTCTTTGCTTCCTGTCTGCCAACCAGTTCTCTATCCAAGTCAGTACCTTACCCCCAATCCCATGTGCTTTAACTTTGCGCGCTAATCTCTTATGTGGGACCTTATCGAAAGCCTTCTGAAAGTCCAAATACACCGCATCCACTAGTTCTCCCTTATCTATTCTACCAGTTACATCCTCAAAAAATTCCAGTAGATTAGTCAAGCAATATTTACCTTTTGTAAATCCATGTTGACTTTGTCCGATCCTGTCACTGTTTTCCAAGTGCTCTGCTGTTACATCTTTTATAATGGACTTTAGCATTTTCCCCACTACCGATGTCAGGCTTACCGGTCTATAATTCCCCGTTTTCTCTCTCCCACCTTTTTTAAATAGTAGGGTTACATTAGCTACCCTCCAATCCATGGGAACTGTTCCAGAGTCTATAGAATTTTGGAAGATGACCAGCAATGCATCTACTATTTCTAGGGCCACTTCCTTAAGTACCCTAGGATGTAGATTATCAGGCCCTGGGGATTTATCGGCCTTCAATCCCATCAATTTCCCTAACACCATTTCCCTATAAATACTGATTTCATTCAGTTCTTCCCTCTCATTAGACCCTATGTTCCCCGACATCTCTGGGAGGTTATTTGTGTCCTCCTTTGTGAAGACAGAACCAAAGTATGTATTTAATTGGTCTGCCATTTCTTTGTTCCCCATTATAAATTCCCCTGATTCTGACTGCAAGGGACCTATGCTTGACTTCACCAATCTTTTTCTCTTCACATATCTATAGAAGCTTTTACAGTCAGTTTTTATGTTCCCAGCAAGCTTACTCTCATACTCTATTTTCCCCCTCTTAATTAATCCCTTTGTCCTCCTTTGCTGAATCCTAAACTGCTCCCAATCCTCAGGTTTGTTGCTTTTTCTGGCCAATTTATATGTCCTCTCCTTGGATCTTATGCTATCCCTAATTTCCCTTGTTAGCCACGGTTGAGTCACCTTTTTTGTTTTATTTTTATGCCAAACAGGGATGAAATGGTAGATCAATTGAACAAGTACTTTGGTTCGGTGTTTACTGTGGAGGACACAAAGAACCTTCCGGAAATAAAAGAGATCAAAGGATCTGGTAAGAGGGAGGAGCTGAGGGAAATCCTTATCAGTCGGGAAAAGGTGTTGGGGAAATTGATGGGACTGAAGGCTGATAAATCCCCAGGGCCTGATGGTCTGCATCCCAGAGTACTTAAGGAGGTGGCCTTGGAAATAGTGGATGCATTGACGATCATTTTCCAACATTCCTTAGACTCTGGATCAGTTCCGAAGGAGTGGAGGGTGGCTAATGTAACCCTTCTTTTTAAAAAAGGAGGGAGGGAGAAAGCAGGGAATTATAGACCGGTCAGCCTGACATCGGTGGTGGGTAAAATGATGGAATCAATTATTAAAGATGTCATAACAGACCATTTGGAAAGTGGCGACATGATAGGTCCAAGTCAGCATGGATTTGTGATAGGGAAATCATGCTTGACAAATCTTCTGGAATTTTTTGAGGATGTTTCCAATAGGGTGGACGGGGGGGAACCAGTAGATGTGGTGTATTTGGACTTTCAGAAGGCCTTCGACAAGGTCCCACACAAGAGATTGGTGTGCAAAGTTAAAGCACATGGGATTGGGGGTAATGTGTTGACGTGGATTGAGAACTGGTTGGCACACAGGAAACAAAGAGTAGGAGTAAATGGGTACTTTTCAGAATGGCAGGCAGTGACCAGCGGGGTACCGCAGGGTTCGGTGCTGGGGCCCCAGCTGTTTACATTATATATTAATGATTTGGACGAAGGGATTAATTGTAATATCTCCAAATTTGCGGATGACACTAAATTGGGAGGCAGTGTGAACAATGAGGAGGATGCTAGGAGGCTACAGAGTGACTTGGACAGGTTGGGTGAATGCGCAAATGTATGGCAGATGAAGTACAATGTGGATAAATGTGAGGTTATCCACTTTGGTGGTAAAAAATAGGGAGGCAGACTATTACCTGAATGGTGGCAGATTAGGGAAAGGGGAGGTGCAACGAGACCTGGGCGTCATGGTACATCAGTCACTGAAGGTGGGAAGGCAAGTGCAGCAGGCAGTCAAGAAAGCAAATGGCATGATGGCCTTCATAGCCAAGGGGATTTGAGTACAGGAGTAGGGAGGTGATGCTGCAGTTGTACAGGGCCTTGGTGAGGCCACACCTGGAGTAATGTGTGCAGTTTTGGTCTCCTAACTTGAGGAAGGACATTCTTGCTATTGAGGGAGTGCAACGAAGGTTCACTAGATTGATTCCTGGGATGGCCAGACTGACATATCAAGAAAGACTGGATCAACTGAACTTGTATCCTCTGGAGTTCAGAAGAATGAGGGGGGATCTTATAGAGACGTTTAAAATCCTGACTGGTTTAGACAAATTAGATGCGGGCAGAATGTTTCCAATGTTAGGGGAAACTAAAACCAGGGGTCACAGTCTAAAGATAAAGGGGAAGCCATTTAAGACTGAGATGAGGAGGAACTTCTTCACCCAGAGAGTGGTGAATCTGTGGAATTCTCTACCACAGAAGGTTGTTGAGGCCAGTTTGCTAAATATATTCAAAAGGGAGTTAGATATAATACTCACAACTAGGGGGATCAAGGGGTATGGCGAGAAAGCAGGAATGGGGTACTGAGGTAGCATGTTCAGCCATGAACGCATTGAATGGCGGTGCAGGCTCGAAGGACCGAATGGTCTACTCCTGCACCTATTTTCTATGTTTCTATGAACAAATTCTGTAGTTCATCCATGTGATCTTTAAATGTTTGCCATTGCCTATCCACCGTCAACCCTTTAAGTAACATTCCCCAATCCATCCTAGCCAATTCGCGCCTCATACCATCGTAGTTTCCTTTATTTAAATTCAGGACCCTGTAAGGGTTTTGTGTGGCACGCCTGTGGCTCTGTGCTCAGCCTGGGTGCTAGTGCGAGGTTAGGCCTTGTTGCCTGTTCTGGTCTCCAGCCAGTCTGGGAGCACTGGACACCTGTGAGTGGTTCGACCCACTCGCCCTTACGGTTCTGACACTGGACTTAGATGCGAGAGCAATAATGGAGAGAAAGCCCAGGTAGATCCGGTTGGATGGTACGAAATGGAAAATCTTTATTGCATCTTATTCAAGATTACGAAATACATGTCATAAGCACAGATTAATGACAGTACAATCTTACACGCAGTTATGTAACTAACTTTAGGGAAACGAGGAACGAACGACACATTTACCGGGATCGGGGAGTATGGGGCTCCGCACCCCCTGGTGCTCGCATCCCACCTCATCCCCTGTCCGTTATCCTGCCATTGATTAATGAAAAATATGGAGATGCCTTTGGGGCAAACGTACTTTGACCCCCACATACATACATAAATTCCCTCATCCGGTTCCCACCATTTGTCCCAACAGACTCTCACTTGTCCGTTTGTCCCCGTAATTGTCCGATGGGTATTATTACCCAGTCGCTCCCACTCGACCGAAGAGTTCCTCATGTTTTTGCTCAGCTTTCGTAGCCACCATCGGCTCAATGGGTCATTCCCATTACAAGTCAAACAAATCCGTTTGCCGACGGTGACGCTGATCCTGGGTGCGATGATCCTTACTTTGGGGCACAGTAAAGAAGTCTCTTGGTAGGCAAAACCCGATGTGCTGGAATACTCCGTTGAGTTCGTTCCCAGCCATCCTGGCCACCTTCCCTTGTGGAAATAGGTGGTGGTCTCCTCAGCCTCTCGTCTTCCGGTCCCATCCACCGCGATGGGGGCCGTGTCCCCGGAGCATCCAAACACCACGACATCCTTGGTGTGGCCTCGATAGGCCAATCCGCATCCGATTGCCGCGAGCAATACTAGAATTCGTTCCATCCTTCCTTGGTTCCTGTGATCAGATAGAATGAGGTAGCCAGCCTCGCAAGAGTCTCTGGCTTTTGTGAAGGGTGAGCGGGTCCCCTGACCTCGCCTCACGTAAGAAGACATGTGCGCTGGATAAACTGTAACTAATCCTATCTCTAAAACTCCCATCATTTATACCATTTCTATTAAAACAAAATTAAACTACCGACTTAAACCGATTTAAAACTATAACCTTATAACCTCATCTAAAACTATAAACTTATTCTTAACCTTGAACCATAAACTTAGAAACTTATCCTAAACTTATTACTGTACAGCGCCGCCCGTTCCCAGGGCGGCCCATTTAAATTCTGAAAAGGCTGCCAAGAGCCTTTCCCGACGGTGGGAGGGCATTGACCCCTCCCTTTGATCTGCCGCAGCCTTTTGCTGCTGCGCTGGGACTGGGCTCTCCCTGGGCTGCCTGAGCCTTGCGCCTACGCCTTGGGACAGTCTGGGGACTTGACCATATCTTCCTGGGTTGGGGTATCCGACTTGACCTACGGAGAGCTACCGGGGGCAGGAACTCCAGGACCGACGGACCAGGTTCCGAGACTTCCACCGTGGCTACCTGTGGTCCCGCCACAGTCGCTGGCTCCGCCTCCCCTGGCTCCGCCTCCCTGAACTCGGGATCTGCAGCTTGTGGCACCGCCCTACTCGGCCCAGTAGGCGGCCCTTCACTCGCAGTCCCTACCTCCCTCGAGGGCAAGACGTTCAAGGCGGGCGGCTCGGGCTCTGAGGCTTCCATCGCCACGCCCTGTGGTCCCACCACAGCGGCTGGCTCCACCTCCCCTGGCTCCTCCCCCCTGCGTTCGGGATCTGCAGCTTCGGCCTCCACCCTTTGTGGATCTCTATCTGCAGCCCCTGTCCTCCCTATACCTGAATCGGGGGCGACCCTTTCGTCCTCCGATTCCAGCTCCTCCTCGCTTGTGTCACTATCTTCACTATCCTCACTATCACTATCTTTACTATCTTCACTATCTTCACTATCCTCATCTGACTCCCAACCCCACAAAAATGTCTCACAATTTTCCAGGATGTCCTCTCCCCTGATGCAAGCTGCTTTGCCTGCCTGTGTGCCCTGTGGCCCTACCTGGGGCTGCGAGTCCCCACTCGCAGGTTTGGCTCCTGTGGTTGGCCCTTGCGCACCTGGCTTGTACAGTTTGCACTGATTTACGTGGAACCACTTAGTGCGCCGAGGTACCTTTACGGCGTATACCATGGGACTCGCCTTATCTACAATGTTGTAGGGTCCCATATACAGTGGTTCCAGACTCCCTACTCTGGCGTAGTTTCTGACCATGACCTGGTCTCCTACTTCCCACTCCCGCGTCTTGCGGGGTTCCAGCAACAGGCGATTGCCTTGATGCTGCCTTCCCATGTTCCCAGCCGCCTGCTCATAAACCTGCTTCAGGCGCTCCAAGAGGGTCTGGACGAACTTGTCCTTGCTTATCTCTTGGAGCTGACCCTCAGTGAGCACCGGCGCTTGCACATGGGTGGGGGTTCGCATGATCCTCCCAGTCATCACCTCGTGCGGGGAATACCCCGTACTTTTCGACTGACTGGCCCGGACCCCCATGAGGACTAAAGGCAGAACCTCCGCCCATTTTTGGGGCGAGTTCATAGTCTCTTTCCTCAATTTTTCCTTCAGGGTCCGGTTCATGCGTTCAACAATCTCGGATGACTGGGGATTGTGCGCTACGTGCCATTTCCCTTCAATGCCCAAAAGCATGAGGGTGTTCTGCATCACCTGGCCGGTGAAATGACTCCCTTGGTCTGACTCCACAAAACGGGGGAGTCCCCACCGCGAGAACACCTCCCGGACCAAGATTTTTGCAGTACCCAGTGCCGTAGCTGTTCTACAGGGGAAGGCTTCGACCCATTTGGAAAACACATCCACCAGGACGAGGCAATATTTATAGCCTCCCTGGGTGGTGGGCAGGGGCCCTATATAGTCGATCTGTATCGACTGCCATGGTCCCTCTACCCTCCTGATGTGCCCGATGGGCACTTTCCTTTTCTGGGGGTCTGGGTTGTTTGCAGCGCACACGAGACAGCTTGCACAGAACTCGCGGACCTGTTCCCTGAGCCCCGGCCACCATCCCGCTTGCTCTACCCGTTGCCAGGTAACCTCGGGCCCGGGGTGCCCTGCCCCCGGTCCCTCATGAGCCAACTGGAGGAATTCCCTCCTGTGCTGCTGCGGCACAACCCACTGCTCCTCGCGGAACAGCATGCCTTCCTTAACGGAGAGGGTTGCCGTACTGTACGGACCCTCTACCTGCTTCCCCTCAGCAAGGGTTTTGAGGACCGCTTTTAGGGCGGGATCCTGGTTCTGGACGGTCTTAAGGTCTAGGGGCAATGCTACCCTGGTGTTCCCGGGATTCCTGTCCCTGCCTTGGATCGCTGCCATGGGTCTGGGTCCATAGGGGTCCCAGAAAATGCCGTTGCGGGCACCCTCCCTGGCTAGCGCATCCGCCTGCTGGTTGCCCTCCCCACGGGGCTCTGTGGAGGAGTGAGCCTTCACCTTATGGATGAAAATCTCCCCTTCCTCCCCTACTGCTGCTAGGATCTTTTCCAGCAGGGGCTTCACTGTTAAAGGTCGCCCGTCCGCGGAGGTGTATCCACGGCGGGACCAAATGGCAAGGTATTCCGTACACGAATTGCATGTGAACATACTGTCCGAGCAAATCGTGTATGGGGTTGGGAAAATTTCTGGGTGGATAACGACGTACACCACTGCAGACAGCTCAGCCTGCTGCGCGCTCATGGTGCTGGGGAGCTTGATCGCCAGGGCAAGGTTTGCCGCAGGGTCATAAACTCCACACCCTGTGAGTCGTTCGCCAGCGGACACTGTGCTGGAACCATCAACATAAATCTCGCACCCAGTGGGATGTATCCCGGCCCGCAAACCTATGTTGACTTCCCACACCCCTTCCACCGAACACTGGTGGGCTGTACCGGGGTATACCAAATTGGCCGCAAGCCTGGGCTCGCAAAGACCTTTAACTCTAAGATCCATCTGGGAAAGAAGAAGGGTCCAGCGCGCAATACGCGCGCTGCTTACGGTCCCATCTTTAATCCTCCCATCTAGAAGCATCTTAGTTGGTGTGTGATGGGTGAGGAGAGTGATGGGAGAGAGCCCTGTGAAGATCGCTGATCTTTTCACAGCCCAATGCGTGGCTAAAAGGTGCCTTTCGCAGTTGGATAAACTCCTCTCCACATCCGTTAACACCCTGGTCGAATAGACAACCGGCCTCAGCTTGCCGTGACGCTCTTGGAGCAGCACAGCGCTCAAGCTGTCCCCGCTGGCAGCTACCTCCAGGAAAAACTCCTTCCCCCCATCTATGGCCCCTAAAGCTGGCGCGGTCTGCAAATCCCTTTTTAACTTCTCGAAGGCTGCCTGGCAGCCCTCGTCCCAAGACCACTCCACTCCCTTATGGAGGAGTCGGAGCAGCGGCGCCGCTGTGGCCGCATAGTCTTCGATAAAATCCCTGCAGTAACCGGTCAGTCCCAAAAAGGACCTCACACCCCTTATGGTGTTGGGAATCGGTAACTCTTGCACTGACTCCCTCCTAGCCTTATCTATGGCTCTTTCCCCAGCGCGAATGGTCAGCCCCAGGAATTTTACTTCCTGCTGACCGATACGTGCTTTCTTAGGGTTCACTTTGAAACCCTTTCTCGCTAGCAGCTCCAATAACTCGGCCAGCAGTGGTCCATGCTCCTCCCTTGAATCCGTAAATAGGAGCAAATCATCCACGTACTGCACTATCTGATTGGGCTGACTAAACTCCTTTAAGCTTCCTGCCATACACTGATGGAAAATACTGGGGCTGTTGTGGAAACCCTGTGGCAGACAGTTCCATGTGTACTGTTGTCCTTTGAAAGTAAAGGCAAACTTGTACTGGTCCTCTCGCCGCAGCGGGATGGACCAAAAACCGTTCGAGATATCCAGCACCGTGAACGTGGTCGCGGACGCTGGGATACTCCCTATTAGGTCAGCGACTGCTGCTACCGTGGGCGCGCAGGCGGGAATGTTACTGTTAAGGACTCTGTAGTCCACCGTGGCCCTCCACGAATTATCCGGCTTCCTAACCGGCCATAATGGGGAGTTCACGTGTGTGGCTATCGGCCTCAACACGCCCTGCTGCACCAAGGAGGACATTGCTGTCTCCATATCGGGTTCTGCTTCTTTGGGGAAGTTATACTGCTTTTGGGGCCGGGTCATGGGGTCCCCATCTACGCTGACCTCAAACCCGGTAACCCTCCCACAATCGTGCTTGTGGGTTGCAAACGCGTGCATATTATCTGACACGTACGTTTGCATGTCCGTTGGGACATCCGCGACCATAAGCCCGAGGTCGTAGCCTCCGGATGGCTTCATGGTACACAGGGCCCCTGTTTCTTCCTCCCCCGGAATTACCACTACCTCGCCTTCTTCACCCTTAGCCCCCCAGAGGCAGTGATTCCTGAGGTCCACGAGGATCCCGTGCCCCGATAGGAGATCGGACCCGAGGATACCTCTCCCACCCCCCTCTTGCCATTTCATCAGTATGCACTTCCACGTGGTGTGGAGTGCTCCTAAATGAATGGATAGCGGAAGGGAGAACGCGCCAGCCTGTTCTTTTCCCGTGAACCCCGCTAATGTGAATGGGACCTTGGTAGATAGCGGTGAGTCAAAAGGGCTATCTGTATGAACCACGGTGCAAGAAGCTCCCGTGTCCAACAAATAACTACCCTTCTGTTGCTCTACCTCCATCTCCACCAGGGGTCGCTTCCACGCATCATAGCTGAGCGGACACAGGTAGACGGGCTGTGCGGGCTCTAGTCATTGGGTACTATTAGACGGGGCTGTGGCACTTGCGGGGCCGGTAGCAACCGCCACCCTTCCATGTGCACTCATGAGGTTACGCATGGCTCCCAACACTGATTTGATCGCGTCGGGATGGATGGGTGCACTAGCTCCCCTATCAGAGACAGGCGCCTGGGCTCGGGCTGCGGGATTTTTATCCCTGGAATCCTTCCAAGGGTTCCTGCAGTTCTTGCGCCAGTGCCCTGTCTTCCCACACCCGTAACAAGCATTGCTGGCCTGCGGGGCGCGGTTACCCTCCTGATGCCACTCCCTTTGAGCCGGGGCTGCGGGTCGTACCTCATGTACCTTTCCCTTAAGGGGACGTGTTCCCATACCCCTGGTATTACGGTACCCTACCGTGAGTCGATTTAGGACCGACTCCTCTGTAGTGGCGGGGTCAGTGGGACACCTGAGCCAATGAGTTAAATCGACGCCTTCCACATCGGCGCGCTCTGGCGCACCTGGGCAGCTACGCTGGTATACTGGCCACAGCCTGTCGGCGAAAACCTTCGGGGGTTCTCCCTCCATCTGCACTGTCTGTCCCAGTCTAACAAACGGACCTTCATCGTCCGCTCCCAACACTTCTAGTACCTCATCTCTTAGTGCCCCATAGGTATTAGTTCCCCTCTTGCTCTCGTCTGAGAGACACTGAAGGATCGAACTATCTAGTGAGAATAACAGCATCTTTGCTGTTTCCCCATCGTCGCAGCCGTTAATGGCTGCGGTTTGCTCTACTTCCCTAAAATGTACGGAAGGGTCGTCTGACTCGGCCAGTTTCCGTACGTGACTGATCATAATCCTCAGCTGGTGTGAGCTGTGAGGCAACACAAGCTGGTTGAGGAGATCCCCTTCTTCCCCACCGTCTCTGTTCGGGCCCCTTTTGATACCCGTGACCGGACACAACGGTCCCGGCTTCACTTCTACCTCAGTGGGCTCTTTCTCTACTTCTACCACTTCCTCCCTTACCCAGGTTGCCGAATAGCTGGGTGGCGCGGAGGGCATAGTGGCTAATACTTCCTCTGCTTTGTTCGGTGGGGATTTCTGAAATCCCTCATCCACTAGCGGCTGGTGTGCTGACGGGCTGATAAGGCACACCATGCCGTGCGCTTTGTTCAAGGCCTGTTTAAGGTTCCCTATCTCTTTTTGGCAGACGCTGTGATCGGCCCCCTGAAATTTATCCTCGAGGGCCATCTTATATGCCGCCCTAACCCCCGTTAAGCTCTCTTCCTGGGCTTTTATTTGGGCAGCTAGGCGGGCACATCGTTCCTTTAATCTACCCTCACTTAACTTTGCCTCAGTGACCTGGCACTCGAGGTAATCTATTTTTGCTTTATGGTGGTTGGCGACTACCTGGCGTTCTTGATGCAACGCATTTAAAGTCGTGATGAGCTGCTGCCCCCCCGCGACCTTCTCGTCCATTTCCACCTCTAAACTCCTGATCTGAGCTGCCTGCGCTGAGATGACCTGGTCCGAAATTTGGACTTGTCTTTTATAGCACATCAGCCAGACCGCTTTCTCCACTGCCTTTTTATGTTCTTTGCTATCTGTCCACCTCTCGGCTGCCTCTAGTGGACGCTTATCCACCAGCAGGTCACTTATCCATTTCTTGGTCAAATTCACTTTTCCGAACACATAATCTGCTATTCTCTCTTCCATGACATTTCGCCCAATCATACCAAAGTCTAACACATTATTCTCTCGCTGCCAGTGTCCTGCCGCGGTCGCCATTTTCTGTAAGGGTTTTGTGTGGCACGCCTGTGGCTCTGTGCTCAGCCTGGGTGCTAGTGCGAGGTTAGGCCTTGTTGCCTGTTCTGGTCTCCAGCCAGTCTGGGAGCACTAGACACCTGTGAGTGGTTCGACCCACTCGCCCTTACGGTTCTGACACTGGACTTAGATGCGAGAGCAATAATGGAGAGAAAACCCAGGTAGACCCGGTTGGATGGTACGAAATGGAAAATCTTTATTGCATCTTATTCAAGATTACGAAATACATGTCATAAGCACAGATTAATGACAGTACAATCTTACACGCAGTTATGTAACTAATTTTAGGGAAACGAGGAACGAACGACACATCGTAAATGGGGGCACACATTACAGTTATCCTTAAAACTTAAACCCTCCCCTATCAATACCTGCTCTAAACTAGATTTGTAGGATCGAGACTCATGCTCACCACTCGTGATAACTCGGAGAATTCCGAAAACTCTGCTCGGATGTTTTTACCGCAGCACCTGATCACCCACGTGTTGATCAGGGGTCTCTGTACCCCACTTGTTTACTCGTTTCTGCTCCGGCTAGCAGGCTGGACCGTCTGCTGTCATGAAGATCTGTGTTGTCCTCGGAGTTTCGACACGACTCAAAAAATAGTCTTCCTGTGCCCTCGCCCCGATGCGATAAAACTCGAAGAATGGTTTTCCGATGCCAGTTGGGAAGCAGTTACTGATTTATCGAGCGCGGTCGGGGCTTACTGACCGTGGCGATATGTATTGTCGTCTTCTTCTCTTCTCCTCTCATCTCATCTCATCTCATCTCATCTCGGGCCTTCGGTTCCAACACCGTTTACCGACTTCTCGGGATGGTGTGCCCGTTTCAAGGCTTCACAGCCCGGTTCCACACAGATCTTTGCGGCAAGCCACGAGGCTGATCCTGGCGGATCAGAAAGTTCAATAGTCTTCTAGCAAGTCGAGCAGCAAGGAGTCAAGAGACAGCGTCAAGAGGCAGATGCAAGAGTCAGAGTCGCAGGCGAAGAAAGAGTCAAGCGGCAAGAGACAGATGGACGGTTGTACCTTTACAGTTATAGTGCTGTGATTCCTCTTTTCTCGCCCAATCTTAATGTCTTTTCTTTTGTTAGGGTTTTGGCGCCCAAACTTCTTGTATAGGGTGATCTCCGTTTAATGGGTTTCGGTGATACTTGTAACTGCCTGAGTACCCGTTAATACTTCTCCCATTGTGTAACCGGTCAGTATTCTCCCTGGAGGGCTTTTGGGGCTTCCAAATGTTTCTGTAACTACCCGCAAACGGCTCTCTCATCGTAGAGTCGTGGGGATTTTGCATATTAATGTCTTTGGATGGGTTCTTGATCGCTTGGTACAATAGCCCTTATTCGCACCTGGGAGACCGATTCCAGCATTTATGTGTAAAATGCAAACCCATTATGTCTTGTGATTTATCTCAAATGTGCTGAGTCTTGTACGATCTCACACAAATGTTTATTGGAACGCCATCTTGTCTGCTTATCGAAAAGTCTAGAATGTTCTGCCACGAGGCATGGCGGCCATTTTACAGGCTGCTTGTGTCCACTTTGAAAACCTGACAGCATTCTGCTGAAATAAAGCTGTTTGAACGAAACTATGTGTTTTCTCCTTATTTATAAAATCGCGATTATATTGCGAATTCTACAACCCTAGTCTCTGAGTCAACTACTTCACTCTCCATCTTAATGAAGAATTCTATCATATTATGATCGCTCCTCCCCAAGGGGCCTCGCACAACAAGATTGCTAATTAATCCTTTCTCGAGCATTGAACTTCTCCCAGTAAAGTTTCAGAAGCTTTAAGGTTATGTCCATGGCTCTCGCTCATTCATGAGCTTTTTTGAAATTGTCCCATCTTCTACCTGATTGAAAATGACCTCAAGACCTTCAGGGGACAGATCCTGAAGCAATAATTGCTTCAGAAGGTCTTTTAGGGAACTCATGGTTTGGGTATAAAGTGTTGCCATCTCTTTTGTGTTACCATTTATATCTTTGTCATTGCGCAGTTCTGAAGGTACCAAGCTGAAAGTACTGGTCAGGCAGGTTTGTATCAATTGGCAGGTGCCAGCTTGGTTTGATTCAGTGTGCAGTTGTACAAGATGCGTGCAGGTGTTCATGGCTAACTGTCAAACAGGGCTATGCAGCAGCTCTGGTGGCTCGGCCTTGATAAGATCTGCATCCATGTCAGCAGCTCCCTGTTTCTGGTAAAGTTGATGGGAGCTCTTGGCGCTTTGAATGTAGGGATCTGGCTATCAGAGTCATGGGGGGAGAAATTCGATACCTTAGCGCCTCCAGTTAGCGCCTGGCGGGCGTGCTAATGGGGCACTGAGATGGTAGCACCGCGGCGAGGCAAATCCAGTGACGCATGGCAAAGTCGGCACCCCCGTAGTGACGACGCTACGAGTTAGCGTCAGGCAGATCGTGACGCTAGTGAGCGCCCAATATGCAAAATTGATTATCGCCCCCTGCCTTAGCACCTCGCCCCAACAGCGACAGGGAGAGGAGGTGTGAAGCAGTCGGTAGCTGGCTCCAGGGGCGCTACTTAACGGGATTATGAGTAATGAGCCGCAGCTGTCAGGTTAGTGCTGTTTCACTGCTTCCTTGTCAGTTTGACATTGATTTAAACTGTTGCACAGTCATTTAAAGGTTGTTTAGTCTCTGGAGTGTTGTGGCTACTAAAAATTAGTTACATTTATTCTCACAACATACCAAAGTGCTGCACTTGGTTACATTAATGGGTGCTGTAGTGGCAGCCGACCTCGCCCTGCAGGATCTATGGCGGAGGGAGCGCAGGCAGCGAGAAAGATTGGAACATGTGGCCAGAGGGAGGAGGAGTGCCATGAGGGCTCTGAACAGGAGGCCTTACCCTCCGAGGGTATTCCTACAGCACTTCTCCTACCTTCAATTAAGCGAGGAGTAGTGTATTAGAAGGCTCCACTTCACCAAGGAGGTGGTCACAGAACTCTGCCACCTCCTGCAACCAGACCTCGAGCCTCAGATCAGGGCGACTACGGCTCTCTCAGTGGCAGTCAAGGTCACCGTCGCCCTCAATTTCTTCGCCAGGGAACCCTTCCAGTCTGCAACAGGAGATATAGCTAACATCTCGCAGTTCACCGTCCATCACTGCATCTGGGAGGTCACAAAGGCTTTCTACAGTAGGAGAAGGAATTACATTTCCTTCGCCATCACCAGAGAGAAGCAGGATGAGTGTGCATGTGGCTTTGCCAGGATAGCGGGATTCCCCATAGTGCAGGGTGCCATAGATTGCACCCACGTGGCTTTACGGGCACTGCATAACAATCCTGACATCTTCCGTAACCACAAAGGCAACCATTCGCTTAATGTGTGACCACACAGTGCGAATTGTCAACGTGATTGCCCGCTATCCTGGCAGCAGCCATAATGCCTTCATCCTGCACCAGACCGGTGTGCCAACACTCTTCCAACCACCACATCAAGCTCGCGGCTGCCTGTCGGAGACAAGGGTTACCAGCTCACCACCTGGCTCATGACTCCCCTCCACAACCCTAAGACTCCTGCCCAGTACTCATATAATGAGAGCCATGCCGCCACCAGGAACATCATCGAGCAGACCATTGGTGTACACAAGCAACGATTCCGCTGCCTTGACCGCTCGGGAGGAGCCCTCCAGTACTCGGCTGAGCGGGTGTCCCAGTACTCGGCTGAGCGGGTGTCCCATTTCGTCGTCGTTTGCTGCATGCTCCACAATTTGGCCATCATGAGGGCCCAACCCTTGCCACCAGGGATTGCGGGACCACCTCAGGAGGAGGAAGAGAGAGAGGAGTCGGACGAGAAGGAAGAGGAAGACAAGGAGGACAAGGTACAGGAGCGAGGGAGGAGGCAGCCACTCAATCGCCTTACGGAAGGGCGATCCTTCACCGCCTCATCAGACTGTGGTTCCAATAAATTAAACTACAGATCTCCATTGCTCACCTCATCCCCATCATTCCATCCCTGTCGCAGGCCATCTCAAAGCGCAAAGCTGTAATGAGACACACCACAAAATAATCCAAACTGAGTTAATAAATTTATCAATAATCAATTAATCAGCCTGCTCTAGTGCTCCTACAAAGTGTTGACCCAGTGGCTGCAGCAGGGTTGGTGGAAGGCTGCTGAGTGTCCGTGCGGGAGACTTTAGATGGCCTTCCAGGATGCCCTCGACCTGGAAGGCCCAGCTGTAGACTGCACCACCTCAGCATGGGCGGCAGCAGTCTGAGATGGCTGGATGACATGCAGCGATATGGGCAATGGTGGAGTGCCAGCGGTGGGAGCAGGAATGCTGTCATCCTGAGAGAGGACAACAGGTATCTGCTCCACTGACCCACTGCCACACCCCCAGGGCAGCACCTCAGCATCCCTAGCAATCTGTTGGAGCACAGATTGCTGGCCTGCTGCGACACCGTGAAAGCCCCGGTCGACGGTGGTAGACCCAGCCACGATGGCAGCAGTCAGAACTGGTGTGGCAACAAGCTGAGACTGCATGAGAGCAGTCAGAGATTGAATGGCATCAACTATAGACTGCATTACAGCGCTAAGACGTTGCGTCGCTTCCGCCTTTGCTGCAATGGAAGCTGCCAGATTGCCCATCACATGTGGCATCAGGTTTTGGTCGCCACGGTCTCTCTGGGAGTCGGCCATCCTTTCCAGACTGAAAATGATGGACTCCATGGTGTGCGCAGAGCTTTGTGCAATGTTGGAGGCAGACTCCTCCATGCTCCTTACCATTGCCGAGAGGCTCTCGGGCACCCTTGCCATTGCATCTACCATCTCCGTGTGCATGCCCATCACCCTTCTTCTAAACGCCTCCCCATCGAGGCCCTCATCTGAGTCCTGTGCAGCAGAACTCACGCATTAACTCGCCCTCTGGAGAGCTGGCCTTTCCCCCTTACCTTGCTGCAGCCCTCTCGTTCCCAGTGCATGACCCTGTGCAGATCCCGCTACTATACTAGTCTCTAAAGAACGCGTAGTGCCAGTAGCTGAGCTGGTGCCTGCGGGTGAAACATGGCGTGGTGTGTTCTTCCTCCTCCTCTTCTCCCGCCTCGCTTTCAATGGTGCCCTCAGGGACAGGCTGCTCAGGTGCTTGCTCATTATCTGAAAGCATAAAGACACAATAGTCGGGTTAAGGTGAGGGGATGGGGGGCAGGAAGGGAGAAATGCATGCATACAGCATGATTAGCTGGAAAGCGCGAAAGGCTTGTGGGGTGAGGGGGAAGTGGGATGTGAGAAGATGAGTAGGGATGAACATACCATTGTTGTCCACAAGGGGATCAACATCGGCAGTGGCCACGTCGCCCACCACCTGGTGCCCAATAATCTGCAGCACTTTATTTTCCAGCGCAGATAGTGGTTAGGTGGCAGCCTGTGTGCTCCTGCTCCCTCTTGTTGTGAGCCACCTTGGCCTGCAAGAGAAAGGAAAGTGTGTGAGTGAGTGTGGAGCAATGTGTTTGGGTGATGTGCCTGCCATAGTTGAATAGCTGTCATTGTGTGCAAGGTGTGAGATATGGGTGTGAATGTTGGTAGGTAGCGATTGTTGGTGGGTGAGTGCTGGGGTGTGGTGCTTTGGGCAGTGTGTGAAAACTATAGTTCAGATGGTGGTATGTAGCATTTGTTGAGGCATTGACTCACCCTGACCACCCGAATGAGGTCATTAAATTTCTTCCTGCACATTGTGTGGGTCCTGGGGACCACAGTGCTGCCCGAGACATGGTGGGCTACCTCCCTCCACATTGCACGGAAGACTTGCGGCGAGGGCCTCCTGCCACTTGCCGGTTAGAGCATCGCCCTCCGTCTCTCCACAGCAGACACCAACTCCTCCAATGTTTGGTCCAAAAATCTGCGGGTTTTCTCCCTGGGGCGTGGATCTGCTATCATGACACCTGCTTGTGTCGTCCGGCTCCTTGGGCTTGGCCTGCTCCTGCTTGCTGACACAGGTTCACAGCCAGCAATGCTGAGAATGAAGTTCTGCAGCATCAATGAACCTTTCCTTTAAGAACTGCAAAGAGCCTGTGGCAATGATGACTTGCGATTAGACTGCACCTGATATTTGTTAGCGCTTTGAGTGCAGCGTCACGGAGCTAGGCCGTTAGCGCTTGATTTAGCGCTCCAATCCTTTCTTTGAGTGATACTTAATTTTGCGTTCAGTGTGATTCATTCGCGCCTGCCGCTGAATCTCAAACTTTTCTGAAGTTACCACCCATTCCTGGGCTATAATGAATTTCTCCCCCTTGTAGTTTTCTTAAATCTGTTGGAGTTAGCAAACTCCTCCAGGCTACTGAGGGTATCATCAAAGTGTGTCATGGCACAGAAACCAATGGCGAGGGCTGCTCCCTCTCTCTCCTCACTCTCACTGTGCTGCACACTCAGTAGCACTTAGTGAAGCTCCTCCTTTATGTTCTTTGAGCGGGTCTGATGGAGCACTGTCCCAAGAGATTGATGGAGAAAGCCCTTCTCTTGTGGGGAGAGATAGTTGGTGTCGATCTGTTTACGTATTTCATCAGCGAGCTGACATGTCCATTTCTCGTCATCGATGGCATTCACAGTTCTGGACAAGACCAGCAATAATTTCTGCTACCATTCCCATTGGGCCAGAGACTCCTCTGAATTCTTCAATAATTGGTCAACCAATGATGGAAGCTCCTCTTCCCACCCCCTCACTGTCGCTGGGTGTATATTGAGGCTCAGGACTTACATTATCCTCAGTGCCGCAGCTGCTTGGCTTCCTCCCTGATATGGGCAACAAGACATGACAAGGAGCCGGGTCAGCAGTGCCTGGGTTTTAGGGAGATTGGCATATTCATTGTAAGAGAGGAAAAATCTTTCACTGCCGGCTTGCATTTCTTTTTTCCAAGAACAATTACAGATTACTGTTAAATTCTTGGGGGGGAAAATTCGGTTGATTAGCGCCCCCTGCCTTTCTGCCTGCCGCTAGCAACGACAGGTAGAGGGGAACGTTTTGCAGTCGGGAAGGGGCTGGGGGAGCGCTATTTAAAGGCGGCCGCTTCCTGCCTTTTTTTGTTTGCGACACTTTTGCACCACGCATTCTGAGAGTGAGAGAGACTTCTGGAGAGATTCAACGCTGTGTGAAGGAGTTTTGGGTACTGAGCAGCACTTTGCAAGTTCATTTTGATTTGACCTTCCTTGCATCGATTTAGAAGAGACTATGGGGGCTGCACTGATTCGGGGCGTCGTTCTGCACCTGCAGAATCGGAGGCATCAGAGACGCAGAGAGAGAGTGGCAAACATGGCCAGAGGGATGAGGGCCAACAGGCCTTTGCACAGGAGACCTTACCCTCCCAGGGTATTTCGGGAGCAATTCTCCTACATTCATTTGTCTGAGGAGCAGTGTTTGCGCAGGCTGCGCTTCAGCAAGGAGGTGGTCACTGAGCTCTGCTACCTGCTGCAACCAGATCTGCAGCCTCAACTGAGGACCAGGATGTCTCTGTCGGTGGCAGTGAAGGTGACAGTGGCTCTGAATTTTTATGCCAGCGGCTCCTTTCAAGCATCTACTGGGGACATCACCAATATCTCCCAGTTCGCTGTCCATTGTTGTATCCGGGAGGTGACAAATGCCCTGTACAAAAGGAGACACCAGTACATCTCTTTCCCCATGACCTGGGCCAAACAGCATGAACGCACATGTGGCTTTGCTAGGATAGCGGACTTCCCCATCATGCAGGGCGCCATTGACTGTACGGATATGGCATTACGGGCACTGCATGAAAATGCAGAGCTATTCCAAAACCGCAAGGGCCACCACTCCTTAAATGAGCAGTTGGTCTGTGACCACAGACAGCTCATACTCGCCGTCAATGCCCGCTATCCTGGCAGCAGCCATGATGCTTTCACCCTGCACCAGACTGGTGTGCCAGACCTTTTCCAGGCACCGCATCACCCAAGTGGATGGCTCCTCGGGGACAAGGGTTATCCACTCTGCACCTGGCTGATGACACCGCTCCGTAACCCCAACACCCCTGCCGAGCTGTGGTATAATAAGAGCCATATCGCCACCAGGAACATAATTGAGCAGACGATCGGCGTGCTCAAGCAACGGTTCCGCTTCTGGACCACTCAGGAGGAGCCCTGCAGTACTCTCCTGAGCGAGTCTCCCTCTTCATAGTTGTGTGCTGCATGCTTCACAACCTGGCAATCCTGAGGACCCAGCCAATGCCACCAGGAATTGATGCACCACCTGAGGAGGAGGAGGAGGAAGAGGAGGAGGAGGATGAGGAGGATGATCATCAGCAGCACCAACGTGGGAGGGAGACGCACAATGTTGCCACTGCAAGGGCCGTCCGTAGGCCCCTACTCAGAAGATGGCTTCTGGCATGGAGAACAACATCATGGAAAGCAACCCGTACCCGCTATTGCCAGCCAAAGCTGGAATGATTCCAAAGGCCAAAAACTTAAATTTTGAATACAACAACTTTTTTCTTTAACAAACTCTGTGTGTGTCATTTATTCAGGACAAACAATTCGAAACAAACACAACAAATCATGAATTAACAGAACTGGTTCTCACAAGATGGAGATAAACGGCAAAACAGTAAACAAATGTAATCACACGAACCTCGACCTTTACTACAAACATTCCCACCATTTATTTAGACCTCCTACTGTTTGCCCTTCGAGGGTGATCTCCATCCCCTGCGCACTTCCCCCCCTTCCCACCTCACAGCTCCTCCGTAATGGGGCCCCAGTGGCTGCAGCAAGGCTGGTGGAAGGCTGCTGAATGTCAGATGCAGAGACTACAGATGCCCTTGAAGGACGCCCTCGACCAGCTCTGGGCCTGGAGGCCCCGGCTGCAGACTCCACCAACTCTGCAAGGGCGGCAGCAATCTGGGCTGGCTGTGTTGCAGGCGGTGGCATGTGCAAGTGCAATGGGGAAGTGCCAGTGGTGGGAGCAGGAATGCTGTCATCCTGAGAGAGGACAGTACCTTCCTGCTCGACCGACACACTGGCACTCCCACGGGACAGTACCTCAGCATCCGGAGCAATCTGCTCGAGCACAGATTGCTGGCCTGCTGCGGCACCGTGAGAACCCCGGGGCAATGTGGCCAACCCAGCGAGGATGGCAGCAGTCAGTGCTTGCGTGACATCAATCTGAGATTGCATGAGAGCAGTCTGAGACTGGATGGCAGCAGCCAGTGATTGAATTGCAGCACTAAGCTGTTGCGTTGCGTCGGCCTGTGCTGCAGCGGAGTGCTCCACACTCCTAGCCAGTCCATCCATGCTTTCGGGTGCCATTGCACCCCTGAGCTTAGTGTGCATGCTCAAGGCCTGGCTATTCATTTCCGCCATGACACGCTCCTCCTCTGAGTCCGGGTAGATGGCCCCCGAGATTCCCTACCCCCATGGCGTTGCTGCAGCCCACTGGGTCCCGGAGCTTCGTCCTCATCAGACCCTTCCCCCCTGCTCCCCTCCAGGGAAGGCATGGTCCCAGTGTGGGCATGGGCTCCCTCGGGAGACGCTGGCGGTGAGGCTCCGGCTTCCTCTTCCTCCTCGCCTGGGGCGTCGCTGCCACTGGTTGGTTGAGGGACAGGCTGGTCAGCTGGTGGTTCACTATCTGAAAGCAGGGAGGTACAAGAGTGGCTTTAGCGTCAGGACAGGGGGGCAGCAAGGGAGCAAGGACTGGAGACATTTAGTAAGTTGGATTGAAAGTGTAAAAGGCTGGTGTTTTGAGGGGCAAGTGGAATGAGAGAGGAGAGAAAGCTGATGAACATACCATTGCTGTCCCCAAGGGGGCCGACCTCTCCAGTGGCCACGGCACCTATCACCTGGCTGGCAATGATCCTGTGCATGCGCGCCTCCAAATCGCTGAGGGTCTGCAGCTCAGCCGGTCCTCCTCCCGTGCATTGCTGCTGCCGCCTGTTATGAGATAGCTTGGCCTGCAAGAAAAAGGACGGCGTCTGAGTGAATGTGCTTGCCTGATGTGCCTCCCATAGTTGAAAAGCCCTTAATGTATGCAAGGTGTGGAATGTGCGTGTGTGTTTTATGAGATGGCCATAGGTCTTGGATGAGTGTTGGGCATTTAGGGGTTTTAAACCCTCTGGGCACAGCTTGAAGTTGAGCTGGAGGGATGTAGAGGTATTGAAAAGCAGCCACTCACCCTGACCACCCGAGTGAGGTCGTTGAACTTCTTCCGACATTGGGTGTGGGCCCTCGGCACCAGACACCTGGAGGAGACATGCTGAGCCACCTCCCTCCAGACTCTTCTTTATTCGCGTGGTAATGGCCTCCTGCCACTCTGTGGGTAGAGCACTGCCCTTCGCCGCTCCACAGCGTCAACCAGAGCCACCAAGGCCCAGTCGCTGAAGCGCTGAGCTCTTTCCCTGGGCCTCCATTGTTGGTTCCAGCAGAATTGATGTACAGGTCTCTCCAGGCCGAGATCCAAGGCTGCAATGAACAGGGTGTGGCTGGACAGCAAGATCGACCCTCCTCTTTAAGAACTGGCCGGCGCCAGTCTGTCTGTGTTCCATTGCTAACTGACATCACCTGAGCTTCGCCAGCACTCTGAGGTAGCGCTTCGCTCCTCGGCGTTAGCGCCTTAAGACAGGTGTATAGTGCCTGATTTAGCGCCCAAATCACCTCCAGGGGCGATAGAGGCCAAGTTTACAGTCGTAGGCGATAATTAGCGCCAGTCGCTAAACTTTGCGCCCGGCCGATAATTGCGCCTCAAACGGGGCGATACTGAATTTCTCCCCCTTGGTGTACTGGGTCATAGTGACAAACTCCAGTAAGGACATCCTCCATCTACCAGGGTCCCTGAATCAAAGGATGTAGAATGGGTTCGCGACTCAGCTCTGGGGTCGGGGAATCGGACCCCCTGGGATCGCAACCCAGCACCGGGGATGGGACCTGGGCTTGCCCCCACCCCACCTCACCTCAGCTCACCTAGACGCAGCACCTACGTGGTCCTGTGGTGTCCTGGTCAGCGTTCCCTGCCCGACTGGAAGCCAGCCTGTCACAGATTTAAAATAATTGGCAAAAGAACTAGAGGGGAAATGAAGATACATTTTTTCCACATAGAGGGTTGTTATGATCTGGAATGTAGTACTTGAAAGGGTGGTGGAGTCAGATTCCATAGGAACTTTCAAAAAATTAATTGGACATGTATTTGAAGAAGACTAATTTGCTGGGGTGTGGGACTAAATTTGACAGATCTTTCAAAGAGCCGGCACAGGCATGATGGGTCGAATAGACCCCTTCTGTGCTGTAAGATTCTGTGACTTAGAAATTCAGGGGTTTAGCGCCGGCCGTTAAGGCCCGTTTTGAAGAAGAAATAGTGGCCATTTTAGGCAGGTCGGCAGCGCTACTGTTGCCTGCGCTCGCTGCAGACCTGGAAATGAGGCAGGTCGTGATGTCAGTGAGTATGCAAAGCTCACTTGACGCACTATATTACATTTTCGCCGTCGCCACCCACTTACCACCCTCTCAATCACGAGAGCAGTCTGAGCTTGTGTGGCAGCAAGCTGAGACTGCAGGAGAGCAGCACTGAGACCTTGGGTCACTTCCGCCTGTGCTGCAATGGAAGCTGCGACATCACCCATCACACGCAGCAACATGGTTGGTTCCACAAGGTCTCTCCTGGAGTTGTCCATCATTTCCATCCTGGAAACCATGGGTTCCAAGCTCTGCGCAAAGCCCTATCCAATGTTGGAGCTGGACTCCTCCATACTCCTTAATATTGACAGGAGGTTCTCTGGCAGGCTTCCCATGGCACCTAGCATTTCCATGTGCATTCCCAGCACCCTTCTTCTGAGATCATCATCAGAGTCATGTGCAGCAGAACTCGTGCCTGAACTCGCCCTCTGGGGAGCTGGCTCCAAAGCTACCCTTTCCCCCTGGCCTTGCTGCAGCCCACTTGTGCCCGGTGCCTCACCATGTGCAGATCCCGCCTCTATACTACCCTCTAAATTCCGCACATTGCCATTTTCTGTGAGTGTCAGATGCAGTGACGGCATATGTTTTTCTTCTCCTTCTCTATCACTCTCCTCCACAACTTCAGGGACAGGCTGTGCTGGTGGCACTTCTTGGGTATCTGAAAGCAGAAAGGCACAAGGGTCAGATTGTGGTGAGGGGAGGGGGCGAAAACAAGATATCCATGCATACACCATCGGCAGCTTGTAAGTGAGATGAGATTGTGAGATGTAAGCAGAGGATTAAGTATGACCATACTGTCATTATCAGCAACGACCTCAACTTCTCTCGTAGCCATGGAATCCATCACTGCCCTTCCAGTTATGTCAAGGACAGATTCGTCCAGGTTGCTGAGGTTCTGTATAGCGGCTTGGCCGCCTCCTGTCTGCCGCTGCTCCCTCCTGTTCTGTGCCACCTTTGAATGCAAGAGAAAGGGAAGTGTGTCAGTGAGTGTAGTGTAATGTGTTTGGGTGATGTTCCTGCCATAGTTGAATAGCTGTCAGTGTGTGCAAGGTGTGAGATGTGGGTGTAAGTGTTGCAGCAGTGGTAAGGTTGTGAGGGTGAATTAAAGCCATGATTGTGAGGTATGAGTGGTGATGGGTAGAGATTGTTGGTAGGTGAGTGATGAGGGTGTGGTGCATTGAACAGTGTGTGAGGCTTGTAGTGCAGATGGTGGGATATGGCATTTGCTGAAGCCTTTACTCACCTTGACCTGCTGTATGAGGTCATTAAACTTCTTTTGGCACTGGATCCACGTCCTTGGGACCATACTGGTGGCTGTGATGGAGTTAGCTATCTCCTCCCAGAGCCTTCTGCAAGTGACCTTGGATGACTTCATGCCATCCTGCGGGAACTGTACAGCCCGCCTTCTTCGCTTTGGCCATGACTAAGGCCTCCAGTGCACCATCAGAGAAACTTTGTGCTCGCTCCCTTGGTTGCTGAGTCATGTCTTTAGCCAGACTGAAATGAGGGGCTGCTGCAGCAAAGCACCTCCCCTTTAAATAGTGCAGTGAGCCTAGGCTAAACATTACTGGCCATTAGACTGCACCCAATATCCCAATATTGCCCCCCCCCTCCCCCTATTGAGTGCTAAGCCAATCAGCAACGCGTTTAGCGCTGAGATCAGAGCTCCAATCATAATGAGCATGTAGCACGAATTTTGGACCACTTTCAACAGATGCAGGCAAATAGCGCTGGCCCTTGACACTGCCCGTTTTCAGGCCTAATCCAATTTCTAGACCTACATCCATACTTATAAAATGGCTTACTTCGGCTATCTTACATGCAATTACCACTCTTGAGCGATCTCAAGGTGTTGTTATCTCCAAACCTAAAGCATGTGATACTTTTATATTCCTTAACTTTGCATCGATCATTGGTCTGGCACAGGTTCCTTAACCATCAAGATCTCCGGCCGAAAATGCGGGGCCAGCAAGATAGCTACCCCGCAAGAAGTGGTAGCGAGATGGCTCATGCAGACCCCTCCTTGCCATTCCAGAAGCCACGTAGCCTCATCTCCCGGAACAGTGTGGGTTTCCTGCAGGAAACACACCGCATACTTCCCTTCCTTAAGGAACGAGAATTTAATAAATTTGTTGTGCAGCTCTCTGCTGCCGTTGATGTTGAGGCTGGCTATGGTTATCTTCATGACAAGAGCATAGTGCAACCTCTACTTAATCCTACTGTAGGGAGGGAGCGGAGTCTCACGGATCCCAGTGAGGAACATCTTGAGCCGGTGCAGCTCACGGTAGCACACACCCTTGCCCATGCTCAGGGTCTTAGCAGCGGAGTGGACGGACCTGATGAGCAGTGCCAGCTCCGACCCTATTGAGGGCCAGCTTGACTTTATTGCAACGACCCAGGCAGCCTACCAGAAATTCCTGGAGCTCCTCAGAGGGGATGAGGGGAGACTCGGTAGGGGGCACGAGGGTATCCACCGCCTCGCTAGCAATGGATTCCAAATCGTCCCCAGTGCCTTCCACCAAGTCGCTGTCGCCAGCAGCTGACCTGCGCACTGCACAGGGTGCAGCGAACTGCTTGGCTGCACTAGCCGGTCCCACCTCTGTCACGATCCCACCCCCAGGATTGACAGCAGAGGAGTCCTCTCTGGGCTCCTCCGGGGGGGCTTGGGTCAGAGGGCAGCAGCCGTTCGGGCCCCCCCTCAGCCTCGGGCACCACCAGGCTGTATGCTGAAACCGGGGGGGGGGAAAAATCATCCCATGTTCCTCCAAAACACCTGGCACAAAAGTGAGAGCTGGAGAAGGGGGTGCCTCCGCTTCCCTGCTGCCACCCACTGACCCAGTGGGCAGGGGTCTCTATTAAATTCGTCGACCAACTCCCAGGAGATGTCAGGGTATGGCTGGGCGAACTCAGTCTTATTGGCCTTGCCCGCCCAGCCTCCAGGATGTCCAACCCAGCGACAAGTGACGGTATTATTTTGGTTGGATCCATGGCCCACCTCCCCATGGGTAGGGCATCCTTCCCACCCCTGGGAGGCACAGGCTGAACAGACGGATCTGTCTCACCCTCCCAAGGGATGGGCAACTCCCGCCGACTGCACGTGGTGGTGGTGGAGGGGGCCCCACCTGCAGGACCCGCGACGAGCACCGTTTCCTCGTCCATGGAGGGACATGGGTCCTCCTCCGCTTCCAAGGAGCGGTGCCTTTCTCTCTTCCTCCTGGAGGGGTGCAGAAGGAGGGAGACCTCCATGATGGCAGAGGCCTCCACCTTCGCATCCTCCTTCTGTTTCTGGCTCCCGATCCAGAGCCTGACCGCGGGATGTAAGTTTTCCGCAGAAGCGGGCACGATCATGGGCTCGGGCACGGGATCGCTCGCGGGCACGGGATCAGGATCCCGAATGAGCGCGGGTATAGGACCATACACGCTCTCTGGGGAACTCGGCCCGAGGTATTTAGTTTTCATCCGCGCCTTCCTTCCGTGCGGACGCTCTGGAGACTGTGATGAAATTGGCCTCCGACGTCGACCACGCATTTGGTGTTACTGGCGTGGGGAAGGGGGGGGGGGGGGTGGGCGGCAGTGGTGGTGCCAGCTTTGGCTGTCTTGGTTGTTTTGGCAGCCTTGGATGCGGAGCAGGTTTTACGTACATGCCCCACCTCCTTGCAGGCATGGCACCGCACATCGTCCGATGTCCAGAAGATGCGGTAGGGAGTCCCCTGGTGGTTAACTATGAATCCAACCTCCGTGTCTCCCTCCCTCGCCAGTTGAACGTAAAGCTGGTGCCGGAAGGAGAAGACATGACAGAGGCTGGCCTCCCTGAAGCCGCACGGGATCTGCGCTATCCCTGACCTCGCTTCCCCCGTTGACGTAGGTGGGGGAGAAGGAGCTCACTGGGGGTAAAGGCCAGGACATTTGATAAAATAATTTGCTGCCCGGTGGTCGAGAGGATCCACCGGCTGGAATGTCCCGCCCACTGTGAGCCCCTTATTAAGGGCCAGGAACACTGCCCGCTCAGACCTCAGGAAGAACACTGCCTTGCCGTACATTTTCGAGGTGGCAATGATGGCTGAAGAACCGACAACCCCAGCCATGGCTTTGACGCACGCCTCAGTGGTCATGTTGGGGTGAGTGTAGCTCTTTATCTAATGTTTTTTGGCTATAAGGGTGAAAGGTGACAGGGCAGCAGGAGTGACAGAAGTAACTGTAGCTGCCATGCCCGCATATGTCCTTGCTTGCCCAGTCACCAGCGGAGATGGAGTCGCCATTGTTGAGGGCTACACTCACCAAGTTTTAGGCTTGAGATTAATATGGCCTTTCTTTCAAACATGGGTTTTAGAAAAAACGAAAAACCCACCTCTCCCTGTGATGTCAGAATGGGAGAGGCACCTTTGCCCCTCTGCTCAAAAAAGGTAAAGAAAACAATAATAATAACAAAGGGAGATGTTGCCTCAAGAATGAGAAAGGGAGAGAGTGGCAAGGAAGGAAGGAGGGAGGGAGGCTGCAGAGGTAGGGGTCACCACTCAAAATAGGGCTAGATGGGTGGGTGGGTGTGTTGTACTTTCCAGATGTTAAATACAAGTCTTTAGGACCTTTCTGGTAGGGGGAGGAGATATCTTCACCCGGGACAGCTGGAACTGCCCAGGCACAGTCCTCCACCAAGTCTTGTTAATGGGAATAGAAAGAAAAATTTCACCCAGGCAGCTCCAGCTGTCCGAGGTCATGCAATTGGGGGTGGGTGGTGTTTATAAGTGTGTGCACCCTAGTTGATTTTGAAAGAGCACAAAAACACCCCTCATGATCTTTCAGCCTTTATCTTCTTTCCTCCCCCCACCTACACGTAACAGTCTTGAAGAGAAAGTGCACCAACACCCACCTTATGTTTATCTTTAGTTGGTAGTAGTCTCCCTCCTTCCAAGTAGATGTTATTTTGAAGATGTTGTTGTAGAAGTTGTAGTTGTGGTTCTCCCTCACTCTCCCTATATGGAGAGCCAAGACGCAAGCAAGCAAGCAAATTGCTCCCCTTCTCCCTACTTTCCAGTAGAGCCATTAGGAAGACTAAAGTCTAGTCTTTAGACGCTTTTATTTACAGATACACACATTACATACTGTGCACCCCACCCGCCCCCCTGGTACCTATCCGAGGGATTGAAATTAAAGTAAAGAGGGACATAGAATTTGGATTTCTGAAATTCAGGGTTGAGTTCCTTTTGAGTTAACAATTTCCACCTCCGGAACATCGACCTGACTCCGCCCCGCCTCAGCTCGTCTGCTGCTGAAACCATGCCTTTGTTACCTCTAGACTTGACTATTCCAATGCACTCCTGGCCGGCTTCCCCCGTTCTACTCTTCGTAAACTTGAGGTCATCCAAAACTCTGCTGCCGTGTCCTAACTCGCACCAAGTCCTGTTCACCCATCACCCCTGTGCTAGCTAACCTACATTGGCTCCCGGTTAAGCAACACCTGGACTTTGTAATTCTTATCCTTGTTTTCAAATCCCTCCATGGCCTCGCCCCTCCCTATCTCTGTAATCTCCTTCAACCCACAACCCTCCGAGATATCTGCGCTCCTCTAATTCTGGCCTCTTGAGCATCCCCGATTTTAATCGCTCCACTATTGGTGGCCATGCCTTCAGCTGCCAAGGCCCTAAGCTCAGGAATTCCCTCCCTAAACCTCTCCACCACTCTTCCCCCTTTCCTCCTTTAAGACACTCCTTAAACTCTACCTTTTCTGCCCTAATATCTCCTTATGTGGCTCGGTGTCAAATTTTGTTTTATAACCTTGGGATGTTTTACTACGTTAAAGGTGCCATATAAAAACCAGTTGTAGTTGTTGTTGAAATTGGAATGATAAAGTTAGTGGGAAATGATACTTAGTAAGAATATCCACAAGAAGGATAATGATAAAAGGAGAGCTGGAGAATCTTTTAAGTCCATGATTACATTCGCATTCTGTACAATGCATTGTAAGGGGGTGTGTCTCAGACGGTGCTTGTGCGAGGTTAGGCCTTCGTTGCCTATACTATTGCTTGCTCTGGTCTCCGGCCAGCCTTTTTGCAATAAGCACCTGTGAGTGGTTCGACCCACTCGCCCTTACGGTTCTGACACCTGGACTTAGATGCAAGGAGCAGTAATGCAGAGAAAACTCAAATAGACTCGGTTGAATAGCACGAAATGAATATCTTTATTGCATGGCGTCTAAAATCATGAAATACATGTCATAGGCACAAATCAAAGAGAGTACAAGTATACACACATTCATAAAACTTGGTCAATGGAAATGGAGAACACACGGCACATCGTAAAAAGGGGAACACATTATACCTTAACCTTATTAAAAACCACCCTCCCTTAACAATACCTAAACTACGTCTGGATTTGTAGGATCGGAAAACATGCTCACCACTCGGTTTACTTCGGAGATTTTAAAATGAGGCACTCAGCTCGTTTTGCTGCAGCGCCTGACTGTCACGTGTTTGGAAGGGTTTCTGCACCCCACTTGTTTACTCTCGCTGCTGCGAAAGGCAAGCCAGACTCCCTGATGTCATGAAGCAGTCGATGGACTCAAACCGTCTTAGAATTCAAAGAAGAATCTTCCTGTGTTACGGTACATGTAGAAGTCGGTAGAACTCAAAGGAAAGTTCTGTCGTTATATTTTCGGGCGCGGTCGGGGTTTACTGACCGTGGCGGCACATGGAATTTCTTCTCGTCTTTCTTCTCGTCACTCAGGCCTCCGGGTCCAGACACCGTTTACCGACACTCGGGATGGTGTACCCTGTTACTTGCCCTTGTCGAGGCGGCTCGTTCCGATTGAGCTCCACCCAACACTCGAATAACCGACCAGTACGGCTAAGAGTCAAGAGTCAACAGAGTCCAGAGAGAAAATCAAGAGTCCAAGGGGGAGAAATTCAGTATCGCCCCATTTGGGGCGCAATTATCGGCTGGGTGCAAAGATTAGCGCCTGGCGCTAATTATCGCCACCGACTGCAAACTTGACTTTTATCGCCCCTGGAGGTGATTGGAGCGCTAAATCAGGCGCTTCACACCTGTCTTAAGGCGCAAAGGCCGAGGAGCGAGGCGCTACCTCAGAGCGCTGGCGAAGCTCATGTAATGTCAGTCAGCAATGGAACACACACACAATGGCACGGGCCAGTTCTTAAAGGGGATGGTTAATCTTGCTTTCCATCCACATCCTGCTCATTGCAGCCTTGAATCTCTGTCTGGAGAGACCTGCACATCAAATCTGCTGGAAAGAACAATGGAGAGTACCAGGCAAAGAGCTCAGAGTGCAGCCCCCACAGTCTCTTCTAAATCGATACAAGGAATGGCAAATCAAAATGAACCTGCAAAGTGCTGCTCAGTACCCAAAACTCCTTCACACAGCGTTGAATCTCTCCAGAAGTCTCTCTCTCTCTCAGAATGCGTAGTTCAAAAATGGCACCAACAATAAAAGGCAGGAAGCGGTCACCTTTAAATAGCGCTCCCCCTTTCCCTTCATGACTGCAGAACGCTCCCCTCAACATAGAAACATAGAAACATAGAATCTAGGAGCAGGAGTAGGCCATTCGGCCCGTCGAGCCTGCTCCGCCATTCAATACGATCATGGCTGATCATCCAAATCCAGTACCCTGTCCCTGCTTTAATCCCCACAGTACACATATCCCACCCTACCCCCGTAACCCCATGTATTTAATTCCCCCTAACATATCCCATCCTATCCCCATAACCCCACATATTTAATCCCCCCTAACACTAAGGGTCAATTTATCATAGCCAAATCAACCTAACCCACACATTTTTGGACTGTGGGAGGAAACCGGAGCACCCGGAGGAAACCCACGCAGACACGGGGAGAATGTGCAAACTCCACACAGACAGTCACCCGAGGTCAGATTCGAACCTGGGTCTCTGGCGCTGTGAGGCACCAGTGCTAACCACTATGCCACCGTGTTGCCCTGTCGTTGCTTGCGTCAGGCGGTAAGGCAGGGGGCGCCACTCAATATCCGCTCCGGAGCGATACCGGGGCGTTGCGCACTCGACTGACGTCACGATCTGCCGGCGCAGGAGATCGTGGCGGTAGTGTTTAGCACCGCCGCAAAATGGCTAGTTAATTTCGCGAGCGGCGCAAACTTCGCCGCGCCTGGGCGCTAGATGCTTCGCGCCCCATTAGCGCCCTCTTAAGGCGCTAACGGGAGGCGCAACCAACTGAATTTTCCCCCCCAAAAGTCAAGCGAGTTCAGGAAGAGTCAAGAGAATAAGAGACCGATGGACATTTGTCCTCTATAGTTATACTGTTGTGTCCGCTTTATCTCCCGCTCAAATCTAAATGTTTATCCTTTGTGTGATTTTGGCGCTTAAAACTCCCAGCATGGGGCGATTCTCTTCTTAACGGGTTTCGGTAGCACCTGAAACTGGCCAACTATCCGTTAATGTCTTCCCCATTGTTGAGCCAGCCAGGATGTGTATGAATCGTCTCCTCGACTGGTTTTGGGGCCCCCCGAATACTGGCTTAATCACCCGCCAATGTCTCTCTCATTGTTGAGCCGGGGGGGTATTTGTGTATTGATGTGTCTGGATGGGCCTTCGATTGCCCAGTTCAATGATCCTTACTGTGCGTAGGAAACGATTCCAGCACTTATATCATTGCTATTGTTTCAAAATGCAAACGGGTTGCATCCTGTCTTTATCAATGTGTACCGAGTATGATCCAATCTCATACTGAATGTATATTTGACGCCATCTTATCTGCCCACTGTGTCTCTGGAAGCTTCTGCCACGATGCGCGGCGGCCATTTTACAGGCTTCTGTGTCCTTTATTATCAGGACAGCATTTCGTTTAATAAAACTGATCAATTGAATCTGCTTCTCTCATGTTATTTTGAATCGCGATAATTGCGAAACTCTACAGCATAATGATTTTCTTTGTCTGTATCATGATGTGTAATATTAACTAAGGTGAAACTTACATTTGATGAACTAATGGATTGAGGTAGTTATTTGATGCGAATAAAATTACTACATTAATTAAGCCCATGAGGGGTCACCAGGGGCAGTTGGAGATTATGGTTGAGAAGAAGTAAAGGTAACAATTTTCTTCTGTAGTTTAAAACCCTAACAATAAATGATGAGTGTATGAAACGATGTAATGCTGACGTGGGCTTTTTTACAGAGGCTCAGTGTCGGGAGAAGCCGGTGAGTACTTATATCACTTTCGCGGGCTTTTTTACAGAGGCTCAGTGTCGGGAGAAGCCGGTGAGTACTTATACTCAGTTTCGCGGGCTTTTTTACAGAGGCTCAGTGTCGGGAGAAGCCGGTGAGTACTTATACTCACTTTCGCGGGCTTTTTTACAGAGGCTCAGTGTCGGGAGAAGCCGGTGAGTACTTATACTCACTTTCGCGGGCATTTTTACAGAGGCCCAGTGTCGGGAGAAGCCGGTGAGTACTTATACTCACTTTCGCAGGCTTTTTTACAGAGGCTTACCAATCTCGCAGTCTGGCGGCGGCGTTCCAGAGCCACGTCACGATTCAAAAAGTGACGCGGTCAAGAGGAAGCAGCTGATTGGGTGAGTACGGCCAGGTGAGTATTTATACTACTCTATAGTTTGACAGTTAAGATTGATAGTTTATAAAGTTTAGAAGGTCTTAATTTTTGTGATTATAGTTTCTAAGGTCTCTGTTGTGTAGCGGGGAGTGCTAGTAACCAAGGGCCCCTGAATATATCATTTAATTGTAGTGTAATTAGTGGTATTGATTTGATTTAATTTAATTTAAATTAATTAAAGGGTAAGTCATGACAGCACAGCTAGGCCCCGTGGCATACTCCTCCTGCGCTATGTGGGAAATCAGGGACATTTCCTGTGTCCCTGACGACCATGTGTGCGGGAAGTGTATCCAGCTGCAGCGAATGGCAGACCGCATTGCGGCGCTGGAGCTGCGAATGGATACATACTGGAGCATTCGCGATGCTGAGGACATCGTGGATAGCACGTTTAATGGGTTGGTCACACCGCAGGTAAAGGCTGCACAGGCAGGAAGGGAATGGGTGACCGCCAGGCAGAGCAGTAGGTGCAGTGCAGGGTCCCCTGTGGCCATCCCCCTCTCAAACAGATATACCACTTTGGATATTGTTGAGGGAGATGGCTTATAGAAACATAGAAGATAGGAGCAGGAGTAGGCCATTCGGCCCCTTGAGCCTGCTCCGCCATTCGATGAGATCATGGCTGATCATCCAAACTCAGTACCCTGTACCTGCCTTCTCCCCATATCCCTTGATACCTTTAGCTTTAAGAAATATATCTAACTCATTCTTGAATATATTTAATGACTTGGCCTCAACTACCTTCTGTGGTAGAGAATTCCACAGGTTCACCACTCTCTGGGTGAAGAAATTCTTCCTCATTTCTGTCCTAAATGGCTTACCCGTTATCCTTAGATTATGACCCCTGGTTCTGGACTCTCCGACCATCGGGAACATTCTTCCTGCATCTAGTTTGTCCAGACCTGTCAGAATTTTATATGTTTCGATGAGATCCCCTCTCATTCTTCTATACTCCAGCGAGTATAAGCCCAATCGACCCAATCTCTCCTCATATCTCATTCCTGCCATCCCAGGTATCAGCCTTGTGAATCTTCGCTGAACTCCTTCCATGGCAAGAACATCCTTCCTCAGATAAGGCGACCAAAACTGCACACAGTACTCAAGGTGTGGTCTCACCAAGGCCCTGTACAACTGCAGCAGGACATCCCTGTTCCTATACTCAAACCCTTTCGCTATGAAGGCCAACATACCATTTGCCTTCTTCACCGCCTGCTGCACCTGCATGCTTACTTTCAGCGACTGGTGCACAAGGACACCCAGGTCTCGTTGCACTTCCCCTTCTCCCAATCTATTGCCATTCAGATAATAGTCTGCCTTTCTGTTTTTGACACCAAAGTGGATAACCTCGCACTTATCCACGTTATATTGCATCTGCCACGCTT
Source organism: Squalus acanthias (assembly GCA_030390025.1). Taxonomy (NCBI): domain Eukaryota; kingdom Metazoa; phylum Chordata; class Chondrichthyes; order Squaliformes; family Squalidae; genus Squalus; species Squalus acanthias. Next base: position 61,270,196 of record CM059435.1, read on the forward strand.
CTGCCCACTCACCCAACCTGTCCAAATCATCCTGGAGTTTCTCGGTATCCTCCTCGCAGCACACACTCCCACCCAGCTTTGTGTCATCTGCAAACTTGGAGATATTACATTTAGTTCCCTTATCTAGATCATTAATGTATATTGTGAATAGCTGGGGTCCAAGGACCGATCCCTGCGGTACCCCACTAGTCACTGCCTGCCACTCGGAAAAAGACCCATTAATTCCTACTCTCTGCTTTCTGTCCGCCAACCAGTTCTCTACCCAAGTCAATACCTTGCCCCCAATCCCATGTGCCTTAACTTTACACGCTAATCTCTTATGCGGGACCTTATCGAAAGCCTTTTGAAAGTCCAAATACACCACATCTACTGGTTTTCCCTTATCTATTTTCCCAGTTACATCCTCAAAAAATTCCAGTAGATTAGTCAAGCACAATTTACCTTTTGTAAATCCATGTTGACTTTGTCCGATCCTGTCACTGTTTTTCAAGTGCTCAGCTATTACATCCTTTATAATGGACTCTAGCATTTTCCCCAATACCGATGTCAGGCTTACTGGTCTGTAATTCCCCGCTTTCTCTCTACCACCCTTTTTGAATAGTGGGGTAACATTAGCTACCCTCCAATCCATGGGTACAGTTCCAGATTCCATCGAATGTTGGAAGATGATCAGCAATGCATCTACTATTTCTAGGGCCACTTCCTTAAGTACCCTAGGATGCAGATTATCAGGCCCTGGGGATTTATCGGCCTTCAATCCCGTCAATTTCCCTAACACCAGTTCCCTGCAAATACTGATTTCTTTCAGTTCCTCCCTTTCATCAGACCGTATGTTCTCCAACATCTCTGGGAGGTTATTTGTGTCCTCCTTTGTGAAGACAGAACCAAAATATGCATTTAATTGGTCTGCCATTTCTTTGTTCCCCATTATAACTTCCCCCGCTTCTGACTGCAAGGGACCTACACTTGATTTCACTAATCTTTTTCTCTTCACATATCTATAAAAGCTCTTACAGTCAGTTTTTATGTTCCCAGCAAGCTAACTTTCATATTCTATTTTCCCCTTCTTAATTAATCCCTTTGTCCTCCTTTGTTGAATCCTAAACTGCTCCCAATCCTCAGGGCTACCGCTTTTTCTGGCCAATTTATATGCCCTCTCCTTGGATCTTATGCTATCCCTAATTTCCCTTGTTAGCCACGGTTGAGTCACCCTTTTTGTTTTATTCTTATGCCACACTGGGATGAACAAATTCTGTAGTTCATCCATGCAGTCTTTGAATGTTTGCCATTGCCTATCCACCGTCAACCCCTTGAGTGACATTCCCCAATCAATCCTACCCAATTCGCGCCTCATACCATCGTAGTTTCCTTTATTTAAATTCAGGACCCTAGTCTCTGATTCAACTACTTCACTCTCCATCCTAATGAAGAATTCTATCATATTATGATCACTCTGACCCAAGGGGCCTCGTACAACAAGATTGCCAATTAATCCTTTCTCGTTGCATAATACCCAGTCTAAGATGGCCTGATCTCTGGTTGGTTCCTCGACATATTGTTCCAGAAAACCATCTCGTAAACATTCTAGGAATTCCTCCTCCACAGTATTTTTACTAATTTGGTTAGCCCAATCTATATGTAAATTAAAGTCACCCATGATGACTGCAGTGCCCTTACTGCATGCTTCTCTAATTTCCCTTTTAATGCCGTCCCCAACCTCCGTATTACTGTTTGGAGCTCTATATACCACTCCCACTAACATTTTCTGCCCCTTGTTATTTCTCAGTTCTACCCATACAGATTCCGCATCATCAGAGCTAATATCCTTCCTTTCAATTGTGTTAATCCCCTCTTTAACCAGCAATGCTACCCCACCTCCCTTTCTTTTTTGCCTATCTTTCCTAAATATTGAATAACCCTGGATGTTGAGTTCCCAGCCATGGCCACCCTGGAGCCATGTTTCTGTAATCCCAATCAAATCGTATTCATTTACCTCTATTTGCGCAGCTAATTCATCCACCTTGTTCCGAATGCTCCTTGCATTAAGACACAAAGCCTTCAGGCTTGTTTTTTAACACTCTCAGACCTATATGAATTATAGGGGTCACAGTCTAAGGATTAAGGGGAAGCCATTTAGGACTGAGCTGAGGAGGAACTTCTTCACCCAGAGAGTGGTGAATCTATGGAATTCTCTTCCACAGAAGGTTGTTGAGGCCAGTTCGCTAAATATATTCAAAAGGGAGTTAGATATAACAGTCACAACTAGGGGGATCAAGGGGTATGGCGAGAAAGCAGGAATTGGGTACTGAGGTAGCATGTTCAGCCATGAACGCATTGAATGGCGGTGCAGGCTCGAAGGACCGAATGGTCTACTCCTGTACCTATTTTCTATGTTTCTATGTTTCTATTATTTACTGTGACCATGTTTGATTTAAACTGTTGAGTTCTTTGCCTTCTACTTTTGTTTTTCTCCTTCTTGTCTTTTGTTTCTATCCTTGCTTCCCTTTCCTCTGTCTCCCTGCACAGGTTCCCAACCCCCTGCCATTTTAGTTTAAACCCTCCCCAACAGCACTAGCAAACACACCCCCTAGGACATCGGTCCTGGTCCCACCCAGGTGCAAACTGTCCCGTTTGTACTGGTCCCACCTCCCCCAGAACCGGTTCCAATGTCCAAGGAATTTTAATCCCTCCCCCTTGCACCATTCCTCTAGCCACGTATTCATTTGAAATATCCTCCTATTTCTACTCTGACTAGCACGTGGCACTGGTAGCAATCCTGAGATTACTACCTTTGAGGTCCTCTTTTTTAATTTACCTCCTAACTCCCTATGTTCTGCTTTTAGGACCTCATCCCGTTTTTTACCTATATCGTTGATGCCTATGTGCACCACGACAACTGGCTGTTCGCCCTCCCCCTCCAAAATGTTCTGTAGCCGCTCCGAGACGTCCTTGACCCTTGCACCAGGGAGGCAACACACCATCCTGGAGTCTCGTTTGCGGCCGCAGAAACGCCTATCTATTCCCCTTACAATTGAATCCCCTATCACGATAGCTCTTCCACACTTTTTCCTCCCAGCCTGTGCAGCAGAGCCACCCATGGTGCCAGGAAGTTGGCTGCTGCCGCCTTCCCCTGATAAGTCATCCCCCCCAACAGCATCCAAAGTGGTATATCTGTTTGAGAGGGGGATGGCCACAGGGGACCCCTGCACTACCTGCCTGCACCTCTTACTCTGCCTTGTGCTCACCTATTCACTTCCTGCCTGTACACCCTTTACCTGCGGTGTGACCAACTCGCAAAGCGTGTTATCCACGACGTTCTCAGCGTCGCGAATGCTCCAATATGCATCCATCCGCAGCTCCAGCGCCGCAATGCGGTCCGTCTGTAGCTGCAGCTGGATACACTTCCCACACACATGGTCGTCAGGGATACAGGAAGCGTCCCTGATTTCCCACATATAGCAGGAGGAGCATATCACGGCGCCGAGCTCTCCTGCCATGACTTACCCTTTAATTAATTAATTAAAATTAAACTAATTGAATCCCACCAATTTCACTTCAATTAAATGATATACTCAAGGGCCCTTGCTTAACAGCAGTCCCCGCTACACCACAGAGACTCTAGAAACTATAAACCACAGAATTTAAGCATGGAAAAAAGGAGAAAAAGAGAAATACTCACCAACCAATCACTTACCTGCTTTCTGGTGACGTCACACTTTGATTATTTTTTACTTCTCTCTCTCCCGCTCTCGGGTCTCAGATTGGTAAGCCTACCTGGTCGCCGCCGCCTCTTTTATGGCCGCCGCCTCGCCGCTGCCTCTCCACCCAGGTCCACCGCCTCTGTGGGCCTACCTGGTCGCCGCCGCCTCTTTTATGGCCGCCGCCTCACCGCTGCCGCTCCACCCAGGTCCGCCGCCTCTGTGGGCCTACCTGGTCGCCGCCGCCTCTTTTATGGCCGCCGCCTCGCCGCTGCCACTCCACCCAGGTCCGCCGCCTCTGTGGGCCTACCTGGTCGCTGCCGCCTCTTTTATGGCCGCCGCCTCGCCGCTGCCGCTCCACCCAGGTCCGCCGCCTCTGTGGCTTATCGGGGGAAGGCAGCAGCAGCCAACTTCCTGGCACCATGGGTGGTTCTGCTGCACAGGACGGGAGGAAAAAGAGCGGGAGAGCTATAGTGATAGGGGATTCTATTATGAGGGGGATAGGCATTTCTGCGGCCGCAAATGAGACTCCAGGATGGTATGTTGCTTCCCTGGTGCAAGGGTCAAGGATGTCTTGGGGCGGCTGCAAGGCATTCTGGAGGGGGAGGGTGAACAGCCAATTGTCGTGGTGCATATAGGTACCAACGATATAGGTAAAAAACGGGATGAGGTCCTAAAAGCTGAATATAGGGAGTTAGGAGGTAAATTAAAAAATAGGACCTCAAAGGTAGTAATCTCAGGGGTGCTACCAGTGCCACGTGCTAGTCAGAGTAGAAATAGAAGGATATTTCAGATGAATACGTGGCTAGAGGAATGGTGCAAGGGGGAGGGATTCAAATTCCTGGGACATTGGAACCGGTTCTGGGGGAGGTGGGACCAGTACAAACTGGACAGTTTGCACCTGGGTGGGACCAGGACCGATGTCCTAGGGGGTGTGTTTGCTAGTGCTGTTGGGGAGGGTTTAAACTAAAATGGCAGGGGGTTGGGAACCTGTGCAGGGAGACAGAGGAAAGGGAAGCAAGGATAGAAACAAAAGACAGGAAGGAGAAAAGCAAAAGTGGAAGGCAGAGAAATCAAGGGTGTAAATCAAACAGGGCTACAGTAAATAATAATTCTAAAAGGTCTAAGAGTGTTACAAAAACAAGCCTGAAGGCTTTGTGTCTTAATGCGAGGAGCATTCGTAATAAAGTGGATGAATTAGCTGCACAAATAGATGTAAACGGACATGATATAATTGGGATTACGGAGACATGGCTCCAGGGTGACCAAGGCTGGGAATTCAACATCCAGGGGTATTCAATATTCAGGAAGGACAGGCAAAAAGGAAAAGGAGGTGGGGTAGCATTGCTGGTTAAAGAGGAGATTAACACAATAGTAAGGAAGGATATTAACTCTGATGATGTGGAATCTATGGGTAGAGCTGAGAAATACCAAGGGGCAGAAAACGTTAGTGGGAATTGTATACAGTAATGCTGAGGTTGGGGATGGCATTAAAAGGGAAATTAGAGACGCGTGCAATAAGGGCACAGCAGTTATCATGGGTGACTTTAATCTACATATAGATTGGGCTAACCAAATTAGTAACAATACTGTGGAGGAGGAATTCCTAGAGTGTATACGGGATGGTTTCCTGGACCAATATGTCGAGGAACCAACTAGAGATCAGGCCATCTTAGACTGGGTATTATGTAATGAGAAAGGATTAATTAGCAATCTTGTTGTGCGAGGAGCGATCATAATATGGTAGAATTCTTCATTAAGATGGAGAGTGAAGTAGTTGACTCAGAGACTAGGGTCCTGAATTTAAATAAAGGAAACTACAATGGTATGAGGCGCGAGTTGGCTAGGATGGATTGGGGAGCGTTACTTAAAGGATTGACGGTGGATAGGCAATGGCAAAAATTTAAAGATCGCATGGATGAACTACAGAATTTGTTCATCCCTGTTTGGCATAAAAATAAAACAAAAAAGGTGACTCAACCGTGGCTAACAAGGGAAATTAGGGATAGCGTAAGATCCAAGGAGAGGACCTATAAATTGGCCAGAAAAAGCAGCAAACCTGAGGATTGGGAGCAGTTTAGGATTTAGCAAAGGAGGACAAAGGGATTAATTAAGAAGGGGAAAATAGAATATGAGAGTAGGCTTGCAGGGAACATAAAAACTGACTGTAAAAGCTTCTATAGATATGTGAAGAGAAAAAGATTGGTGAAGTCAAGCGTAGGTCCCTTGCAGTCAGACTCAGGGGAATTTATAATGGGGAACAAAGAAATGGAGACCAATTAAAAACATACTTTGGCTCTGTCTTCACAAAGGAGGACACAAATAACCCCCAGAGATGTCGGGGAACATAGGGTCTAATGAGAGGGAGGAATTGAATGAAATCAGTATTTGTAGGGAAATGGTGTTAGGGAAATTGACGGGATTGAAGGCCGATAAATCCCCAGGGCCTGATAATCTACATCCTAGGGTACTTAAGGAAGTGGCCCTAGAAATAGTAGATGCATTGCTGGTCATCTTCCAAAATTCTATAGACTCTGGAATAGTTCCCATGGATTGGAGGGTAGCTAATGTAACCTCACTATTTAAAAAAGGTGGTAGAGAGAAAACGGGGAATTATAGACCGGTAAGCCTGACATCGGTAGTGGGGAAAATGCTGGAGCCCATTATAAAAGATGTAATAGCAGAGCACTTGGAAAACAGTGACAGGATCGGACAAAGTCAACATGGATTTACAAAAGGTAAATCATGCTTGACTAATCTACTGGAAATTTTAGAGGATGTACCTGTAACTGGTAGGATAGATAAGGGAGAACCAGTGGATGTGGTGTATTTGGACTTTCAGAAGGCTTTCGATAAGGTCCCACATAAGAAATTAGCGTGCAAAGTTAAAGCACATGGGGATTGGGGGTAAGGTACTGACTTGCATAGAGAACTGGTTGGCAGACAGGAAGCAAAGAGTTGGAATAAACGGGTCTTTTTCCGAGTGGCAGGCAGTGACTAGTGGGGTACCGCAGGGATCGGTACTAGGACCCCAGCTCTTCACAATATATATTAATGATCTAGACAAGAGAACTAGATGTAATATCTCCAAGTTTGCAGACGACACAAAACTGGGTGGGCGTGTGTGTTGTGAGGAGGATGCAGAGAAACTCCAGTATGATTTGGACAAGTTGGGTGATTGGGCAGATGCATGGCAGATGCAGTATAATTTGGATAAATGCGAGGTTATCCACTTTGGTGGCAAAAACAGGAAGACAGATTGTTATCTGAACGGCAATAGATTGGGAAAAGGGGAAGTGCAACGAGACCTGGGTGTCCTTGTGCACCAGTCACTGAAGGTAAACATGCAGGTGCAGCAGGCAGTTAAGAAGGCAAATGGTATGTTGGTCTTCATAGCGAGAGGATTTGAGTACAGGAGCAAGGATGTCTTGCTGCAGTTGTACAGGGCCTTGGTGAGACCACACCTTGAGTATTGTGTGCAGTTTTGGTCGCCTTATCTGAGGAAGGATGTTCTTGCCATGGAGGGAGTGCAGCGAAGCTTCACCAGACTGATACCTGGGATGGCAGGAATGACGTATGAAGAGAGATTGGGTCGATTAGGCTTATATTCGCTAGAGTTTAGAAGAATGAGAGGGGATCTCATTGAAACTTATAAAATTCTAACAGGACTAGACAGACTAGATGCAGGAAGGATGTTCCCGATGGCGGGGGAGTCCAGAACCAGGGGTCACAGTCTAAGGATAAGGGGTAAGCCATTTAGGACTGAGATGAAGAGGATTTTCTTCACCCAGAGAGTGGTGAACCTGTGGAATTCTCTACCACAGAAGGCAGTTGAGGCCAACTCAATAAATATATTCAGGAAGGAGTTAGATATATTTCTTATGGCTAAAGGGATATGGGGAGAAAGCAGGGACAGGGTACTGAATTTGGATGATCAGCCATGATCTCATTAAATGGCAGAACAGGCTTGAGGGGCCGAATGGCCTACTCCTGCTCCTATCTTCTATGTTTCTATGGTACATCTACCTTTGGCAATCATGAATGATGGGTGACAGTTTAAAACATAGTCGAGCACCTATGGACTGGAATTATAATGTATAAACAGTCTACTTCACTATATGAGCATGCATTAGAAGACATAAAAAGTGGTGGATATGTTGGACATCCTGGAGAGATGTATATTGAACATTGGCGTTGATGGTTAACTGTCGAACTTCATTGTATCTTGGAGCAACCGGCTTTCCAATATAAACAGGATGACTTTGAAGTATCTTGAGAGGAAGGCATAGCTTGTCTTCTGATATGTAAAATGCTTGTGCAAGGAAATAAATGTTAGTAATGATGTCAGCCATGAGTGGTTAAAGTGTAACTTTAGGGTAATAAACATAGGTAGAGGGATCCATTAGCTATTGAAAGATAAAGGTTGATAAAGCTTATTCTTCAAATATGTTAGTAGATGTTAGATCAGAAGGTCTTGTTTAGGGGAAGTAGCTTTTGAGTAAACAACTACAAGTGTTTACATGAATAGTCTGTCTTCAAAGGATTTGGGAATAGATACGTCATGCGGTCTTATCTATGACATTTTCCTTTGATGTCGGCAAAATATGGTGTATGAAGGAGAATAGTTTTCAGCATTACTTCGGAGGGCTTGAAAGTTAGAACTTGAAGCCGAAAAGCCACTCTCTGTATACAATTAGGCTGATCACCTGTGCTGTGTATCAATAAAATCTGTTCTGTATACTCCACTACGAAATGTCTTGTGCTTACTCGAAAAGCGTTGTTGTGAACCATAGAAGGAAGGAGGTTGACTGCTAACACTGAGCTTGCATGACTTCAGTCACTCACACGTTGGGTGGCTGCAATGGAAGCTGAGTCATCGGCCATCAGACACTGCATCATGGTTGGGTCTACAAGTGCATTAATGGATCTGCCCACCACTTCCACGCTAGAAAGGATGGGCTCCAAGCTCTGCACAAAGCCCTGTGCAATGTTGGTGCTGGACTCCTCCATTCTCCTTGACATTGCACTCAGGCTTTCTGGCAGGCCTGCCAATGCATCAAGCATTTTATTGAGCATATCCATCAGTCTTCTTCTGTAGGCCGCTCCATCGAGGTCCTCATCCGAGTTTTGTGCAGCAGAACTCATGTGCGCTCTTACCCTCCAGTGAGCTGGCACCTGAAGCACCCTTTCCCACTGCCCAGGCTACAGCCCATTCGTGCCCAGTGACTCACCACGTGTAGATCCCACCTCTATGCTACCCTCTAAATTACGCTCATTGCCAGTATCTGAACTGGTGGCTGTGAGTGTTAGATTGAGTGACTCTGTTTCTTCTTCATCAGTGTCTTCCTCTTCCACCACTGCCTGGCCAGGTTAGAGTTCTTGTATGTCTGAAAGGAGAAAGGCACAAGGGTGGGGTTTAGTGAGGGGAGCGGGGAAAGCAAGAGGTACATGCTTACGTCTTAAGAAGGCATACGGGAAACTTTCCTTTATTAGCCGAGGTATAGAATATAAGAGCAGGGTGATTATGCTTGAACTGTATAAAACAGTAGTTATGCCACAGCTAGAGTACTGCTTACAGTTCTGGTCATCACATGACAGGAAAGATACCACTAGAGAGGGTACAGAGAAGATTTATGAGGATGTTGCCAGGACTGGAGAACTTTAGCTATGAGGATAGATTGGATAGGCTGGGGTTGTTTTCTTTGGAACAGAGGAGGCTGAGGGGAGACTTGATTGAGGTGTATAGAATTATGAGGGGCCTACATAGAGGGAATAGGAAGGAACTATTTCCCTTAACAGAGAGGTCAATAACCAGGGGGCATAGATTTAAAGTAATTGGTCGAAGGATTAGAAGGAAGTTGAGGAGAACTTCTTTTCACCCAGAGGATGGTGGGGGTCTGGAACTCACTGCCTGAAAAAGGGTGGTAGAGGCAGAAACTGTCATCGCATTTAAAAAGTACTTGGATATGCACTTGAAGTGCCGTAACATACAAGGCTACCGACCAAGAGCTTGAAAGTGGGATTAGGCTGGATAGCTCTTTTTCAGCCAGCACAGACACAATGGGCCAAATGGCCTCCTTCTGTGCTGTAAACTTCTATGATTCTATAAACTGACTCTCTCAAAGCCAATCATAAGTAATAGGGATACAAGGAGTTTTTACAAATTTCTTCTCCCGGAAGAAAATACTGCATGATGTGCGGACCTCCAGGCTCCAAATTGTCAATATGTGCAATATCCATAAAATCTACTTTTTACAGTGTCTTTACATGGGTTCAAGTCTAAAAGCACCACCACATTAATTATTATGTATGCCAATGTGAATTGTATTCAGGTCAGTTTTAACTTCTACTTTTACGTGAGTTAACAGTTAGTGTTTCTACAGAATTGCTCCATAATCATCTATCTATCTATCTATCTATCTATCCATCCAGAAAGAAGAACTTGCATTTATTTAGCGCATTTCATGACCTTTACAGCCAATTTGAAGTGCAGTCACTGTGGTTATGTAAGAAATGCGGCAGCCAATTTGCACACAGCAAAGTCCCAAAAACAGCAATGTAATAATGACCAGATCATCTGTTTTAGTGGTATTGGTCGAGGGATAAATATTGGCCAGGACACCAGGGAGAACTATTGAGTTTAACATCTCATCCGAAAGACGGCAACTCTGACAGTGCAGCTCTCCGCAGTACTGCATTGGAGTGTCAGCCTAAATTTTGTGCTCAATTTTCTGGAGTGGGACTTGAATCCACAACCTTCTGACTCAGAGCTGAGAGTGCTACCAACTGAACCATGGTTGACACCCATATCTACACAAAAGTTTTTTCCCCCTAATGTGGTGTCTCTGCTAGGAGCATGAAACACACCATCTAGGGACCCCAACAGACACTGGTAAAGTAAAATGTTTTGCGTCTAGCATGTGTTCTTTGTACCTATGTTGTGTGTCCTTTAAGTGATATATTGCTTTCTGGCTTCTCTTACTTATAAAACAGCATTCTCTCCAACTCGTGAGCAGCAGCATGGGAGACCCACGAGATAATTACTAAATGTTATTGAGGGAGATATCTGTGTCTATTGGGAGTCCTTTGTTACCATGTTTTATGCTGCTGGTAAAGGAACAAATTAGGAAGAACTATATTGTCTGCAATTCTTCTCCTTCAACTTAACATTAGAAAGACTAGAGCTATCAATATTTGCTCCCAGCAGAAACTCTACACACTAACTTCTGATTCCATTACACTGCCTGGTTGTTCAAACTCCACATTGCATCCATCAGGAGTACTGCCTATTTCTACCTCAAACACTACTTGCTTCCATCCCTATCTCACCCCCACGGTCACTGAAACTCTTATCCACGCATCATCACATCCAGGTTTTATGTCTCACTAGCTAACTCACCGTCACACTTAAATTCCAACGATCCTGTTCACCGATCATCCCTGTGCTTGCTGACTTCACTGGCTCTCCATTTTCCTATGTCAGTCTACTGTGTCCTCTCCCTGCAACTTTTCATAGTTGGCAGCAGGCCCCTGAGCCATCACACTCCAGCTAAACTCCTCCCAACTCGCTACATCTTTCTTCATCTTCAAAATTTCTCTCTTTAAGCATGCCTTCATAAATGTCTCAAATCCTGCTCAGTGTCTGTGCAGGGATACGAGTTAAGCGCCATCAAGATTTCTACCAGCAGGCAAGTGTGACTTCTCTACTGATGTAAAAGTACTGTTTGGCATGTTATGAAGTGTATAATACCACTAGCAGTCATTTGTGGCTGTGGTGTTGTCAAGGCAATAGGCACATTTGTTCTTGCAGTATCACTGCAACCAGTTTTGGAAGAGCAACCTTACGCACTGCTCTCCATTTTTACACTGGGTATCCCATCACCTTAAATGTGTCAATTTGTCTAATACGGAGACTTGTAGTGAAAAATGCATAGGACTGACTCTCCACATTCATAGACCTGAACCCAGCCACCTTATTCCAACGGCAGAATCATAGATCCACATTTTCATGGGTCCAACGTTCTGTTAGCTCCTGGAACCTGGACAATTTACTCTATGGAGTGCGACAGACAGAGGCAGAGCTGTGTGTCTGCAGTCAGCTGCACTCCTCGTGTCAAAGCACTTAGAGGGAAAAATTAGGTAGCGTCCCGTTTGGGGCGCAAATATCGTCTGGACGCAAATATTAGCGCCTGGCGCTAATTATCGCCACTGACTGGAAACTTCACTTTTGCCGCCCCGGGAGGTGAGTGGAGCGCTAAATCAGGCGCTACACACCTGTCTTAAGGCGCAAAGGCCAAGCAGTGAGGCGCTAACTCAGCGCGCGAGCGCAGCGCAGGTGCTGCCAGTTAGCGAGGGAACACAGACACACTGGCGCCGGCCAGTTCTTAAAGCGGGGGGGACCAACTTGCTCCCCAGCCACACCCTGCTCATTGCAGCCTTGAATCTCGGCCTGGAGAGACCTGTGAATCCATTTTGCTGCCAAGGATGGAGAGGGTGAGAGAACGAGCTCAGCGCTTCACCGAGCGGGCCTTGGATGCTCTGGTTGGCGCGGTGGAGCGCAGAAGATGTATACTCTTCCCTGAGAGTGGCAGGAGGCCTTTGCCGCGCGAGTACAGAAGAGTGTGGAGGGAGGTGGCTCAGAGCGTCTCCTCCAGGAACATGGTGCCCAGGACCCATGTTCAATGCCGCAAAAACTTCAACGACCTCACTCGGGTCGTCAGGGTGAGTGGCTTTTTCTCAATACCTCTCCATCCCTCCATCTCAACCTCACTCTATGGCCAGAGGGTCTTAAAACCCCAATGCACGCCACTCATCCAACACCTATGGCCCTTTCATGAAACACACACACACATTCCACACTTTGCATACAGTAAGGGCTATTCACCTATGGGAGGCACATCAGGCAAGACCATGGCTGTATACAGTAAGGGCTATTCACCTATGGGAGGCACATCAGGCAAGACCTTGGCTGTATATTTACTCAGATGCTGTCCTTTTTCTTGCAGGCCAAGCTGGCGCATAATAGGAGACAGCAGCAACGGACATGTGGAGGGCGGCCTCAGCTGCAACCCCTCAGCGATCTTGAGGCGCGCGTCCACAGGATTGTGGCAAGCCAGGTGATCGGTCCCGTCGCCACTGGAGACGCCGACCCCGTTCTGGACAGCAATGGTAAGGTCATCACCTTTTTGTCCTCTGTCCTTCCACTTGTCCCTCACAACACCAGCCTTTGACACTTTCAATCCAACTTGCTAACTCGCTGCACTTATTCCTCCCTTACTGCCACCCTGTCCTCACGCTAAAGCCACTCTTGTACCTCCCTGCTTTCAGATGGTGATTCACCAGCTGAGGAGACGGGCCCTGAAGCTGTCAGTGGGAGTGAAGCTGCAGCCGAGGAGGAAGAGGAAGCCGGAGCATCAGTGCCACCCTCTCCCGAGGAAGCCCATGCCCACACTGGGAACACGCCTTCCCTGGAGGGGAGCAGGGGGGAAGGGTCTGATGAGGGTGAAGCTCCAGGACCCAGCGGGCTGCAGCAACGCCATGGGGGTAGGGAAGAACGGGGGCCTTCTCCCCAGAGGGAGAGTATGCCAGAGACTCCTACTGCAATGGATGCAGAGGAGGAGCGGCTGATCGCAGAAATGAACACCCAGGCGGTGGGCATGCACACTGAGCTCATGGGTGCAGTGGGAAGGGTGCCCGAATGCATTGAGTCACTGGCAAGGAGTGTGGAGCACTTCGCTGTAGCACAGGCGGATGCCACACTAACGCTTAGTGCTGCAATTCAGTCACTGACTGCCGTGATCCCATCTCTGACTGCTCTCATGCAGACTCAGATTGAGGCCACGCGAGCACTGACTGCTGCCAACCTCGATGGTTCGTTCACATGTCCCCGGGGCTCTCACCGCGCCGCAGCAGGCCAGCAATCTGTGCTCCAGCAGATTGCTCCGGATGCTGAAGTGCTGCCCCGTGGGAGTGCCAGTGTGTTGGGCGAGCAGGGAGTTGCTGTCCTCTCTCACGATGACAGCATTCCTGTTGCCAACACTGTCACTTCTCCACTGCACTTGCCACCGCCTGTAGGACAGACTGCTGCCGCCCATGCAGAGTTGGTGCAGTCTGCAGCCGGGCCCTCCAGGCCCAGAACTGGTCGAGGCCGTCCTTCAGGGGCATCTGCAGTGTCAGGGTCTGACGATCAGCAGCCTTCCACCAGCCTTGCTGCAGCCACTGAGGTCCCATTACGGAGGAGCAGTAGGGTTAGAAGGGGGGAAGTGCGCAAGGGAAGGAGATCACCCTCGAAGGGCAAAAAGTAGGAGGTGTGACAAAATGCTGGTCATTTTTTTATTAAAGGCCGAGGTTCGTGGTCCAACTTTTGTCTAGTGTTTTGGACATTATCTCCAGGTTGTGAGAACCAGTTATGTTAATGACTGTTTTTTTGTGTTTATTTCTATGAGTTTGTCATGAGGAAATGACACACACAGAGTTTGTAAAATAAATAAGTTTTTGTATTCAAAATATACATGTTTGGTGTTTGGAATCATTGGTGCCTTGGCCGGCTTAGGGGTTGCGTGCTGGGTTCATTGATGTTGTTAGCAATGGCAGAAGCCATTTCCACAGCAGGGGCCCTAGAAGCGGCTTGCTATCAGCCGTTGACGGACGGCCCTTGCAGTTTCACCATTGTGGGCCGCCCTCCCGCCTTGGTGCTGCTGATGATCATCCTCCTCGTCCTCTTCCTCCTCTTCCTCCTCCTCCTCTGGTGGCATTGGCTGGGTCCTGACGATTGCCATGTTATGCAACTGGCAGCACACAACTACGAAGTTGGATACTCGCTCAGGCGAGTACTGCAGGGCTCCTCCAGAATGGTCGAGACAGCGGAACCGTTGCTTCAGCACGCCGATTGTGCGCTCAATGATGTTCCTGGTAGCTTGATGGCTCTCATTGTACCGCAGCTCAGCAGGGGTGTTGGGCGTACGGAGCGGTGTCATCAGCCAGGTGCTCAATGGATACCCCTTGTCCCCGAGAAGCCAACCAACTGGCTGATGCGGTGCCTCGAAAAGTTCTGCCACAGTAGTCTGGCGCAGGATGAAAGCATCGTGGCAGCTGCCAGGATAGTGGGCATTGACAGCGAGTATCAGCTGTCTGTGGTCACAGACCAACTGAACATTCAAGGAATGGAACCCCTTTCTGTTCCGGAATTCCTCGGCATTCTCATGTGGAGCACGCAAAGCCACATGCGTGCAGTCAATGGCGCCCTGCACCATGGGGAAGCCCGCTATCCTCGCAAAGCCCAGAGCGCGGTCACGCTGCTTGTCTGGGGTCATGGGGAAAGAGATGAATTCTCGTCTCCTTTTAAAGAGGGCATTTGTGACCTGCCGGATGCAGCAATGTACCGCGAACTGGGAGATATTGGCGAGGTCCCCAGCAGCAGCTTGAAATGAGCCAGTAGCATAGAAGTTGAGAGCCACTGTGACCTTCACTGCCACCGACAGAGACGTCCTGGACCTCAGTTGAGGCTGCAGATCTGGCTGCAGCAGGTGGCAGAGCTCAGTGACCACCTCCTTGCTGAATCGCAGCCTTCGCAAACACAGCTCCTCAGACATATGAATGTAGGAGAGCTGTTCACGATATACCCTGGGAGGGTAAACGCTTCTGTACATACGCCTGTTGGCCCTCCTCCGTCTGGCCATCATTGCCACTCTCTCTCTGCGTCTCTGTGTCCTCCGATTCAGCTGGAGCAGGACGACGCCCCCAATCAGTGCAGCCCCCATAGTCTCTTTGCAAGCAAAGTTATGAAGGACAGCAACCAAAGTAGCAGCGAAGTTAGGATCAGTAGGCAAAACTACCTCACAAAGCGTTGACTCAATGCAGAAGTCTCTCTTTCTCTCTCCGAATCTCTCTCTCTCTCTCTCTCAGAACGAGTGGTGCAAAAATGTCAACCACAGAAAAAGACAGGAAGAGGCCCCCTTTAAATAGCGCCCCCCCCAGCCCCCCAGCGATTGATAGCGTTCCAGTCTTCCGGTCGTTGGATGCGCCAGGCGGTAAGGCAGGGGGCGCCACTCAATTTCCGCACCGGGGCGCCACAAGGGCGTTGCACCATGGAATGACGTCACAATCTGCGCGCGCAGGTGGTCGCAGCGGTAAGGTTTAGCGCCGCCGCACAATGTCTAGTTAAGTTCCCGAGCGGCGCAAACATCGCTGCGCCCGGGCGCTAGCGGCTTTGCGCCCCATTAGCGCCCTCTTAAGGCGCTAACGGGAGGCGCAACCAACTGAATTTTTACCCCTTAATGTTTAATCTATCTATTTTGAGCGATTTGAGGGGAAAAGCTACCCAGTGGCCA
This sequence comes from Squalus acanthias, assembly GCA_030390025.1. NCBI lineage: Eukaryota > Metazoa > Chordata > Chondrichthyes > Squaliformes > Squalidae > Squalus > Squalus acanthias. The sequence goes on from CM059435.1 coordinate 61,286,223, forward strand.
GATTGTGCAATTTGGGAGTGATGCGTTTACACAGGCAATTTCTATTATAAATGTGGAGATAGGAATTTAGAATAGATAAAAGTTGAAACAAAACTATGACAGGGTGACTAGAAGTGTGCGCAGGTGTAAGATTTTTGAGATAAAGATTAGGAGAGCAGTCAAAAAAAATTAGGAAGGCAAAGAGGAACTATGAAATTAAATTATCAAGGAACATAAAACAAAATAGTAAAATATTTTACAGGCACAGCAATAAAAAAAGGAAAGTTGGGATGGGAATAGGGCCATTGAGGGATTGACAGGATAATACCACAAGTAACGATAGAGAGATGGCAGAAATATTAAATTATTGTGTTTAGTATTTACCAGGGAGATAGAACAGGTGGACATGACATTGGATGATGAGATGAGATAAGTGCATTTAAAATAAAAAAAAAGGTGATATTAAATAAACTCATCAAACTCAGGATAAAACCCCTGGTCCGGATGGATTGCATCCATGCATTTTAAAAGAATCTAGGGAAGAGATAGCAGAGGCCTTACTACACATATTTGATAATTCGTTAGAAAAAAGGTGTAGTGCCAGAGGACTGGCGGATAGCGAACGTAATACCGATCTTTAAGAAGGGGGATAGAACATTTCCAGGGAATTATAGACCAGTCAGCTTAACATCGGTGGTAGGAAAAATAATGGAATCCCTCCTAAAAAGGATAAAATAGAAGAACATTAGAAACCAAAAATATAAGGATTAGTCAGCATGGATTTCAAAAGGGAAAGTCTTATTCGACCAACCTCATTGAATTTTTTGAAGAGGTAAGAGAGAGAGTAGACAATGGTAATGATGTAGATGTTCAAAAGGCCTTCGATAAAGGTACCCCATAATAGACTGATGAACAAGGTCAGAGAATGCAGATCAGGGGACAAGTAGCAGAATGAATAGCGAGCTGGCTTCAAGACAGAAAGCAGGGGTAAAGGGTAGCTATGCACAGTGGCAGAAGGTGGGTAGTGGTGTTCCCCAAGGATCAGTGCTGGGACCACTGTTGACAATTTAGACTTTGGAATCAAAAACACAATTGTGGTGGGGGAGGGGGGGGGGCGGGGTGGTGGTATAGAGGGGATAGTCAATACTGAGGAGGACTGCAACAAATTACAGGACGACATTAATAAACTTGCAGCATGGGCATATAATTGGCAAATAAAGTTCAACCCAGATAAATGTGAGGTATTACATTTTGGTAGGAAGAATAGGGAGGGCATATTACTTGGCGGGTGCGAGTCTAGGTTGGGTAGAGGAACAAAGGGATCTCGGAGTACAAATACACAAATCACTAAAAGTTGCGACAGTGTGGCACCAAGGAGCCCTAGTAAAACTGAAGTCAATGGGAATCGGGGGGGGAAACGCTCCACTGGCTGGAGTCATACCTAGCACAAAGGAAGATGGTTGTGGTGGTTGAAGGTCAATCATCACAGCCCCAGGACATCGCTGCAGGAGTTCCTCAGGGCAGTGTCCTAGGCCCAACCATCTTCAACTGCTTCATCAATGACCTTCCCTCCAACATAAGGTCAGAAATGGGGACGTCGCTGATGACTGCACAGTGTTCAGCGCCATTCACAACTCCTCAGATAATGAAGCAGTCCATGCCTGCGTGCAACAAGACCTGGACGACGTTCAGGCTTGGGCTGATAAGTGGCAGGTAACATTTGTGCCACAGAAGTGCCAGGCAATGACTATCTCCAACAAGCGAGAGTCAAACCACCTCCCCTTGACATTCAATGGCATTACCATTGCTGAATCCTCCACCATCAACATGGGTCACCATTGACCAGAAACTTAAATGGACCAGCCACATAAATACTGTGGCAACAAGAGCAGGTCAGGGGCTAGATATTCTGCGGCGAGTGTCTCACCTCCTGACTCCCCAAAGCCTTTCTACCATCTACAAGGCACAAGTCAGGAGTGTGATGGAATACTCTCCACTTGCCTGGATGAGTGCAGCTCCAACAACACTCAAGAAGCTCGACACCATCCAGGACAAAGCAGCCCGCTTGATTGGCACCCCATCCACCACCTTAAACATTCACTCCCTCCACCACCGGCGTACCGTGGCTGCAGTGTGCACCACTGCAGCAACTTGCCAAGGCTTCTTCGGCAGCATCTCCCAAACCCGCGACCTTTTCCACTTAGAAGGACAAGGGCAGCAGGTGTATGGGAACACCAGCACCTCCAAGTTCCCTTCCAAGTCACATACCATCCTGACTTAGAAATATATCGCTGATCCTTCATCGTCGCTGAGTGAAAATCCTGGAACTCCCTACCTAACAGCACTGTGGGAGTACCTTCACCACATGAACTGCAGCGGTTCAAGAAGGCAGCTCACCACCACCTTCTCAAGCGCAATTAGGGATGGGCAATAAATGCTGGCCTTGCCAGCGACGCCCACATCCCATAAACGAATAAAAAAGGCTAGCAATGCCATAAAAAAAGCAAACCAAGCACTCGGGTTACCTAATAGAGGTCTATAAAATTATGAAAGGTTTTGATAGAGTGGATAGAGAGAGAATGTTTCCACTTGTGGGGAAGAGCATAACTAGAGGTCATCTATATAAGATAGTCACCAAGAAATCAAATAGGGAATTCAGAAGAAAGTTCTTTACCCAGAGAGTGGTGAGAATGTGGAACTCGCTACCACAGGGAGTGGTTGAAGCGAATAGTATATATGCATTTAAGGGGAGGCTAGACAAGCATGAGGGAGAAGAGAATAGAGGGTTATGCTGATAGAGTTAGATGAGGAAAGATGGGAGGCGGCTCGAGTGGCGCATAAACACCGGCATGGACTGGTTGGGTCGAATGGCCTGTTTCTGTGCCGTATATCCTATGTAATCCATCTCCCACGGTATTGCACATGGGGAGTCAAGATCAATTGTAGGCTTCAGCAGGGTTAGAGAACAAGGGATAACTGGACCAAGTTATGCAGATGCACACATAGTAAAAGTATGCGTTCACTAGATACATGCTTGATGAATGGCCCCTTTGGTGAGACACCCAAAGCATGCAAGAGCAAGAGACAGTATGAAAGCAACAGAGATTAGATAGACAAACTACCTCATCCAGAGAACTTGTACCTGCGAGTCTTAAAGGAGATGCAATGGAAATTAGTCCAATTTTAACTGCTATTTTGTAAATTCCCTAAAAATTGGAGACTGATTCCATTAGATTGCAAAGTTATACTAAGCTTAGATCTGTTGTGAGGAAAACCTTTTGAAACAATCTTGAGATCTACTGAGGTATATTTTGAAAAATGCGCCTTGTTGAAAGAAAGATAGAAAGACTAGAACTTCTATAGCGCCTTTCACGTCCTCTGGATGTCCCAAAGAGCTTTACAGCCAATGAAGTACTTTTTGAAGTGTAGTCACTGTTGTAATGTAGGAAATGCAGCAGCCAACTTGCCCACAGAAAGGTCCCACAAACAGCAATGTGATAATGACCAGATAATCTGTTTTGTTATGTTGATTGAGGGATAAATATTGGCCAGGACACCGGGGATAACTCCTCTGCTCTTCTTCGAAATAGTGCCATGGGATCTTTTACGTCCACCTGAGAAAAAGGAGAGTTAACATGTTTTCAGGAAGGGCAGACCACATTTAGTTAACCAGACGGAGCTTTTAGCAGACACTACTGACACAGCGAACAGGTAAAGTACAGTTGATTAATATACTTGAATTTTGGGTGGTGCTTGACATGATTCTGCATCAATAAATAATGGCTACGGTAAGGAGTTCTAAAACAGGAAAAATGATGGCACTGGATAGAAAATTGGCTTAAAGTGACAAGTGGGAATGTTTAAAGTTTGAGAGAAATTCGAAGTGGAAACCCCAGGGATCAGTCCTTGGACCATTGCTATTTTTGATATACATTAAGAGCAGGGTGATTATACTTGAACTGTATAAAACAGTAGTTATGCCACAGCTAGAGTACTGCTTACAGTTAGAGTCTAGATAGAGTGGCTAGGAAGGACCTATTTCCCTTAGCGCAGAGGTCAATAACCAGGGGCCATAGATTTAAAATAATTGGTAGAAGGATTAGAGGGGAGTTGAGGAGAACGTTTTTCACCCAGAGGGCAGTGGGGGTCTGGAACTCACTGCCTGAAAGGGTGGTAGAGGCAGAAATCCTCATCGCATTTAAAAAGTACTTAGATATGCACTTGAAGTGTCATAACCTACAGTGCTATGGACCAAGAGCTGGAAAATGGGATTAGGCTGGATAGCTCTTTTTTGGCCAGCACAGATACGATGGTCCGAATGACCTCCTTCTGTGCCGTACATTTCTATGACCATGTGCAGCTTGTAAATCAGAAGGGATTGTGGGATGAGCGGGAAGTAAGAATAAGGATTAGGTATGAGGATACCGTCATCTTCAATGGTTCTAGCCCTGCCACTGGCCATGGCCACTCCAATAATGCCAAGCACCGTCTCCTCCATCGGGGTTAGGATAGGCAGGCATGCCCGTCTCCCTCCAGTTAGCTGCTGCTGCCTGTGGTTGAACGCCACCTTCTCCTGCAAGAGAAAGGGAAGTGTGTCAGTGAGTGTGGTGCAATGTGTTTGGTTGATGTGACTGTCATGGTTGAATAGCTTGCAGTGTGTGCAAGCTGTGAGATGTGGGTGTGTGGCTTGCGGCAGTGGTAAGTGTGAGGATGAGGTGGAGCATATGAATGTGAAGTCTGAGTCGTAATTGATAGAGATTGTTGATAGGTGGGTGATGGGGGAGTGGTGCATCAAGCAGTGTGTGAGGCTAGAGGTGCAGTTGGTGGGATATGTCATTTGAAGATGCATTCACTGACCTTGACCACTCACGTCATTGAACTTCTGTCGGCACTGCATCCAGGTCCTCGGGGCAACACTGCTGGAATTTACCTCCAGTGCTATCTGCTCCCACTGCCTTCCCAGTGTCTCTCTGGAGGGCCTCCTGGCCCTCTTCGGATAAAAGTCCTCTCTCCTCCTGTCCATTTCCTGCACTTAGGCCTCCAGTGCTGCGCGGATAGCCTTGGAGCTCTCTCTTTGGCATGTTGTGCCATTCTTGTGTGTTTCCCAGGTGAAACTCCCTTCTGCAATGCCTTTCAGCACCTGCTCTTGTCAAACTGTACCTCCCCTTTAAGAGGTGCAGGCTGGCTTTAAGAAGTGCAGGCTAGCTTTAATTGGTGCTAGCCTCGTACGAACTTGGGCCCCTTGCTGAACATGCAGCCACTCAGCAGCGCATTCAGCGCCGGGCTGCACTCTCAACGCAGCCCCGTGTCCATTTTCAGGGGCAATCGAATTTTTAGCTCTACAAGTCTAGCATGACCATCATGCCAGAACTCCACTCCTGACTTTTTTGGGGGGGCCGACTCTCTTCATTACTTCTGAGATTGAGGCCACTGTCCCTCTCTCTGGATGGGAGGAGCAAACGGTGTGGTTACCACTGCCACTTGTTTGTTTGATCAGTAAAAGTTCCAGTGATGTTACTGGTGACCATCAAAGCCAATAGTTTGTCCATTTTAGCTTCTATCACTCCCGGCGCTGGTCTTGGGGAAGGAGGTTTCTGATGGCTAGATCCTGAATAATGGGGAGGGAGCCCTCTAGCCTGTCTGCAATCTTTCGTCAAGTGTCCTACCTTTCCAGAGTTGTAACATGTCGGTCCCCTTTTTGTTAGCGACTCAAATGGAGCTCTATTCGTTCGGGGTTGGGGAATGAATTTTGGGGGTCCTTCTACAACTTTGCTCCAGGCACTACCGGTGAGCCGGGAATGTGACTTCTCACACTCGCCCATGCCTGAAGGGTGTATGTATTAATGGCCGCCCAGGTACTATTTTTAGAGACTGACACTCCCAGTGCCGTTTGGACCAGTGGTTGCAATTGATTTAGAAATATTTGTTTAAACAGAACATTATCTTGGTAATCATGAGGCACATCTCTTTCTGGCGGAATAGTGGGCTGGGTCCTCTCAGAGGTCCAGATGTCGATTGCCAAATGCTGTTGGGTGCTCAGTGGCTCCTTGGACCGTCTGGGAGCAATGAACCATGCGTTTAACATTTCCTATTCCCAGAATGTCGACAATTTCTGTGAATAGCACGTCTGAATTGGCGCCAGTTAACACAGCTACTGCCAGAATGCACGGCTTCATTCCCATGTCCAGGGCAGCTAATAAGACCCATTTAAGATCTACCTCCTCCAATTAAGTGTGATGTCATTTAAAATCTCCCCACACTCCGGTGATTGCTATAGGGTCATCACCGTCTTTAATAGCTCCTAATTCCCTACCTAAAGGTCTGTGCGGCTTCAGGTTTCAAAGGGTTTGTTATAAAGGTTGTGGTGGCAGGATCAGCAGCTCCACCTGCAGCGGGTTGGGCGCTGCTAGCCCGGATAGTTACAACGTTAACTGGTCCTGAGCATGGTTTCCAATCTCCACAGTCTGGGTCATTGTAACAGGCAGCCTCTCCATTAAGTTCATTCCAATCTACTTTATCTCCCAGACCCCTGTAGTAATAACTGATACTAGGGCTGCTTATTGTCCCGATTTGCCTTGTAACTTGTAAATTTTTAACTGACATTTAGTACGGTCCGCCACCCGGTCTGGTCAATTGACTATTTCGCGGAGGGATCATGGGCTTCCTCTTATTCCTGCCTGAGATTATTGTTAATCTGTTCTAACTCCATAATGGTCTCTTTCATCTGCTGAGCTCCTGCGCGGCGGCGATGGCAGCTCCTTACTAATTGCGTAATCATGCAAGTTAGGTCCCCGTTTCGTTCTAATAGTTTTCTCTCTTTTTCCTGGTGCTCCACTAATTGTTGTTTCTCCTTTAGTTGTTTCTTTTTTTCCTTCCTGTTCCTCAACTAGTCGACCACTTCTGTGCGCATAAATTTGAGCAACAACTATCTACCCTCGTACGATAGCAAAATACTGCGGATGCTGGAAATCCGAAATAACAACAGAAAACGCTGGAAAAACTCAGCAGGCCAGGCAGCATCCGTGGAGAGAGAAAGAGAGTTAACGTTTCAGGTCGATGACCTTTCATCAGAACTGGGAAGAGCCGGAAATCAAATAGATTTAAGGCCAGGGTAAAGCTGGGAAAAGGGGGAGGGGATAAAGGAACAAAGGGGGAGATGAAGAGACATTAAGAGATATGCAAGGCTAGAGGTGGTGTTAATGTGACAGATTAAGGCTGAATGAAGTGTGAAATCCACTGGCAGAATGAAGGACAGCTGCCAGCTTCTAGGAGGAAAAAAAAAGGTGGGAGGGGGGACAAATAAAAATAAAATATAAATGTGATTGGAGCTGAGGTTATGATCTAAAATTGTTGAACTCGATATTGAGTCCAGAGGGCTGTAGCGTGCCTAAACGAAAGATGAGGTGCTGTTCCTCGAGCTTACGCTGCGCTTCCGTGGAACAGTGTAATAGGCCGAGGACGGTGAGGTCAGAGTGGGAGTGAAGCGGTGAATTAAAGTGACAGGCCACCGGGAGCTCGGGGTCCCCCTTACGGACTGAACGGAGGTGTTCCGCAAAGCGGTCACCCAATCTGCGTTTGGTCTCCCCAATGTAGAGGAGTCCACATCGTGAGCAGCGAATACAGTATACTAAATTGCAGGAAGTACAAGTAAATCGCTGTTTCACCTGGAAGGGGTGTTTGGGGCCCGTCTAACTTAACCTTATCAGCTATCTGCTTCTGAATGAAACTCACAGCCTTTCTGTATGTTTTTCCTTGTCACTTGTAAGGACGGAGGTCAGATCAGTCACACAGACCTTCTCCAATTTCTTGAGCAATGCTCTCTCGACCTCAGTCGAGTTGGTCATACAGACTTTCTCCATTTCCTGGTCACACAGACCTCTTGAGACACTCTGTCGACCGGCAGGTGATACGAGTCTCCAAAGGAAGGGTTGCCTTTCCAAACTGACTTACTGGTCTCATAGGTCAATCATGGAACTTAACTTTAAGAACAACAAGACCTTCAATCGTCAGTCTCCTGGCTGGCTCGCCAGTTTGTACTTTTGCAGAGGAAATGGTTTAAGATTGACCCCAATACGGTTTATAGTGGCTATTTATGGTCAACAAGTAAAGATTAATACATGCAAGTATTTAAGTGATAATTAACAGAACAGAGCTAGAATTGATATTACCCGCTCCACTCTGGGTAGTGTCCAAAGTCCCATTTGCCAATCGCCCTGTCAAGTTGTGCCTTCCTCCCTTACCTGGACTCTAGACTCCATCTATGGACATGGGTCCTTGTTTTGACTCTACAACTTTTCCTGCAAATAGGGCTCTGCTTTTAAACCCTGAGAACAAAGAAACTGTACTGCATTAATCAGGTTTCTCCATGGCTGTTTTCCCTCCTGGTGCGTTAATCACTATAGCGATAGGTCTGCCCCAACCCCTGTACCATCTATGATTAGCACCTTCCCAATTTCATCTCTGTTCAACAGATCATGGCCATCCTGTAACTACTAATCAATTTAACTTGTTGTTTCCTGCCTGGCATTTCAAAGGAGCATGAGATGCCTTAAACCCATCCTAGACGGTTAATGTGATCTCGATGCTCGTCGATCTACCAGTTTCTGCCCCTCCATTGTTCCGACCAGTCTCTGATATTAACACTTCATAGAAGAACATGGGATGCCTTCCATACACAATGTGGAATGACGCCGACCTGTCTGCTGATGCCTGCTTTTCCATTGTCCTGACCGATCTCCAATATTAGCATATCCTTATATGCTCAGGACCTCAGGGTGTGATTAACGTCTGACTTGCATCAGCAGTCTGTAGGTTTAAACTTTATCACTTTGAATGATTCACAATGTAGGATGGTTAATATGGCCAAGCAAGAGATGTCCATTTTACTCCTATGCCCATTATTCTTACATCTCTGGAGTCATCAGTTAGAGCAAGCAAATACTGGTGATATGCTATCATATTCTGGCCAGAACTTATATGATTTTAATAATTGTTTTGAAAAGTAGTTCACTCTAAAATTCTACTTGCAATTCCTACTGGTCTTCACCTGAGGGCAGTGTAGCTGTCAGATTCTGTATTACCATATCTGCTGAATTTTTATGTGCTCCCTGTTTTATATTCAGGATTCAGACAGATTGAAGGTGTATTCAAATTAGTATACTCATTTTCAAACTGACTGATTAACTCACCATTCTGCACAAGTAAATACATTCCAGATTTCCTCTATTCCATGATTCTTTTTAACTCACTGGCTCTGCTTGGCCCTGGACAGACTCAAGTTGAAAGGACTATACGGTAGAGAAATGATTGTAAAAAAACAATCTGACCAACAGAGAGAAAACCATCAGTCTGTGATAAAAGCCAACATTTTCAGAGTGAGCTTGCCTACTGTTATGAAGGTTAAGTTCACAGGTAACTCCAGTAATCTGCTAATGGTAAAATATGAATGCTCCAGTATGTTAAATGTGGGAACAGGGAACCTCAAGGCTCACGGACATGGTCTTCTGTTCTAGCATATACAAAACAAGTATTCATCATTATTGTTAACATATAATCACCCAGCATTACTAGTAAAGTGAAAGTGAAAACATTTATTATTTTTACATCTAGCGATAATACATTAAAACTTGTGCATCTAGTTTTTTTTATTCATGCCCTGGAGAAGGTGGTGGTGAGCCACCTTCTTAAAAAGCTGCGATCCGCGTATTGAAGGTTGTCCCACAGTGCTGTTAGGGAGGGAGTTCCAGGATTTTGACCCAGCGACGATGAAGGAACGGCGATATATTTCCAAGTTAGGATGGAGGTGATTGTGTTCCCATGTGCCTGCTGCCCTTGTCCTACTAGGTAGTAGAGGTCACGGGTTTGGGAGGTGCTGTCGCAGAAGCCTTGGCGAGTTGCTGCAGTGCATCTTGTAGATGGTATGCACTGCAGACACGGTGCGCCGGTGGTGGAGGGAATGAATGTTTAAGGTGGTGGATGGGGTGCCAATCAAGCGGGCTGCTTTGTCCTGGATGATGTCGAGCTTCTTGAGTATTGTTGGAGCTGCACTCATCCAGGCAAATGGAGAATATTCCATCACACTCCTGACTTGTGCCTTGTAGATGGTGGAAAGGCTTTGGGGAGTCAGGAGGTGAGACACTCGCCACAGAATACCCAGCCTCTGACCTGCTCTTGTTGCCACAGTATTTATGTGGCTGGTCCAGTTAAGTTTCTGGTCAATGGTGACCCCCAGGATGTTGATGGTGGGGGATTCGGCGATGGTAATACCATTGAATGTCAAGGGGCGATGGTTGGACTCTCTCTTGTTGGAGATAGTCATTGCCTGGCACTTGTGTGGTGCGAATGTTACTTGCCACTTACCAGCCCAAGCCTGAATGTCATCCAGGTCTTGCTGCATGCAGGCATGGACTGCTTCATTATCTGAGGAGTTGTGAATGGCGCTGAACACTGTGCAATCATCAGCAAACATCCCCACTTCTGACCTTATGATGGAGGGTAGGTCATTGATGTAGCAGCTGAAGATGGTTGGGCCGAGGACACTGCCATGTGGAGCTCCTACAGTGATGTCCTGGGGCTGTGATGATTGACCTTCAACCACCACACGATCTTTTTTTGAGCTGGGTATGACTCCAGCCAGTGGAGCGTTTTCCCCCTGATTCCCATTGACTTCAATTTTACCAGGGCTCCTTGATGTCACACTCAGTCAAATGCTGCCTTGATGTCAAGGGCAGTCACCCTCACCTAACCTCTGGAATTCAGCTCTTTTGTCCATGTCTGGACCAAGGCTGTAATGAGATCTGGAGCCGAGTGGTCCTGGCGGAACCCAAACTGAGCATCGGTGAGCAGGTTATTGTTGAGTAAGTGCCGCTGATAGCACTGTCGACAACACTTTCCGTCACTTTGCTGATGATTGAGAGTAGACTGATGGCGCGGTAATTGACCGGATTGGATTTGTCCTGCTTTTTGTGGACAGGACATACCTGGTCAGTTTTCCACATTGTCGGGTAGATGCCAGTGTTGTAGCTATACTGGAGCAGCTTGGCTAGAGGCGCAGCTAGTTCTGGAGAACAAGTCTTTAGCACGACAGCTGGGATGTTGTCGGAGTCCATAGTCTTTGCCGTATGCAGTGTGCTCAGCCGTTTCTTGATATCACGTGGGTTGATGAATTGGCTGAAGACTGGCTTCTGCAATGGTGAGGACCTCCAGAGGAGGCCGAGATGGATTATCCACTCGGCACTTCCGGCTGAAGATGGTTGCAAATGCTTCAGCCTTGTCTTTTGCACTCGCATGCTGGGCTCCGCCATCATTGAGAATGAGGAGGTTCATGGAGCCTCCTCCTCCCATTAATTGTTTAATTGTCCACCACCATTCACGACTGGATGTGGCAGGACTGCAGAGCTTTGATCTGATCTGTTGGTTGTGGGATCGCTTAGCTTTGTGTATAGCATGCTGCTTCCACTGTTAGTCCTGTGTTGCAGCTTCCTCAGGTTGGCACCTCATTTTTAAGAACATCTGGTGCTGCTCTTGGCACTCCTCATTGAAATAGGGTTGGTCCCCTGGCTTGATGGTAATGGTAGAGTGAGGGATAGGCTGGGCGATGAGGTTACAGATTGTGGTGGAATACAATTCTGCTGCTTCTGATGGCCCACAGTGCCTCATGGATGCCCAGTTTTGAGCTGCTAGATCTGTTCTGAATCTATCTCATTTAGCACGATGGTAGTGCCACACAACACGATGGAGGGTGTCCTCAGTGTGAGGATGGGACTTCATCTCCACAAGGACTGTGCGGTGGTCACTGCTACCAATACAGTCATGGACAGATACACCTGCAACAGGTAGATTGGTGAGGACGAGGTCAGGTATGTTTTTCCCTCATGGTGGTTCTCTCACCACCTGCTGCAGGCCCAGTCTGGCAGCTATATCCTTCAGGACTCGGCCAGTAGTGGTGCTACGGAACCATTGTTGGTGATGGGCATTGACATTCCCCCACCTAGTTAGTCTGGGACAGCTCTCCCAATTTTGGCACAAGTCCCCTGATGTTAGAGAGGAGGACTTACTTGGCAGAGTTGACTGGGCTGGGTGTGCCTAGGTTGATGCCGGGCGGTCCGTCCGTCAAGTTTTATTCTTATTATTATTGTTTTCTGTAGCAGTTTTGTACAACTGAGTGGCTTGCTAGGCCATTTCAGAGGGCAGTTAATAGTCAACCACATTGCTGTGGGTCTGGAGTCACATATAGGCCAGAGCAGGTAAGGATGGCAGATTTCCTTCCCTAAAGGACATTAGTGAACCCGATGGGTTTTTATGACAAGTCCAGTAACATAACCAAGTAACTATGCTACCTTACCCTAGTGCACATTTGGTACTTGTCACACTAACTTCCTATATGAAAATGGTGTCAAGCCTGTGTCATAATTTTGTCATGCCTGGATGCCAGTAAGTACTTTTAAACTGAGCATTCATGCCTTGGTGTAAATTATAGAAGTGCTTTTAAATTGAGAATATACTTACCATTACTTAACATGCAGGCTTCACAACACTAGATGGAGTTGTTGCCCCTCTAAACTCCGTCTCCCAGTTCCTCTTGTGCCACAAATTGTAAGGTATTTCCTATTGTTTTAAATCTCCTGATATCTCCTGAATTCATTAATTAACTGAAAATGGCCTTCAACAAGTTGACAAGCAAATAAATTAATGAAGTGAAATTGAGCTGCAGCAGGAGTTGGGATGCCATGAACTAATTAATGAAATGAATGGCATCTGAGTAAATGCAATCAAGCTTCTGGGGAGAATTAATTAATTAGATGAATAAATTGGGGCTGAGCAAATGAAATCATTGGGAGAATGGGTCAGTGAATTAATTAAATAAACTATGGCTGAATAAATAAAATTGGGGTGGCCTCTTTGGGCTCACTCTCCCTCCATTCCTCCCTACATCCACTTAAGTCCTGGTCTCTTTCTGGTTATCCATTCCTCCTTCCAACATTTAATTTATATTTATGTCAAACCTTAACCCGCAACTATTCATTATACCTATACCCAGTACTTTTCCTCCACAGAGATGAAAGTTCATTGGAGCATTGACCATCTATTTTTTTTTCATCTGTAATATATTAAGGGGGAAAAATTCGGTTGATTTGCGCCTCCTGTTAGCGCCCTAAGCAACTGGCGCCCGGGCGCGGCACTGCTAACGCTGCCCGCGAAATTCAGCAGGAAGTTAGCAGCGGCGGTAACCGGCCGCGATCTTCGGTAGCGTCCCCTGACTTACCGCCGGATGATATGTCCGACAGGGTCAGGGGGGCGTAAGTGCGGACGTGGCGGCGCAAATTAAAGGGGAGGTGCCGGGCTGCCGTTTTTTTTACTGGCCGCCTGCCAGCACCTGCCCCCGTTGATGTCCCTGGCCTCCTGTGAAGCCCACCCGTGGGATGTCGGCTGCGCTCCGTGAGCCCGGCACTCCTCTTGAGTGCTGGGCTCTTTTGCCGGCATTCTGATCTTTGGTGGTCCAGCTGGGCCCCGGGTCGCGCTGCGCAAGGCCCCTCCCCTTTAATAAAGGGAGGGAGGCCTGCAGTACTGCAGTGCTACGTGCTTCCAGTAGCGCCCCACCTCCCTCTTGGGGCACTACCAGTGAATTTCGGGTGAGGGGGCGCTAACTTTTTCGGGGCGCTAAAATGTAATCTTGCACAAGCTTCTGCCATATCCTATCTGCACAACTTGACTTCTTGTCACATTTTTGTCAGGCTTTTTGTGTCAACATTTACCCATTATAAATTCCTATGTCAACATTTATAATAATGAGAAGTCGCACAACACCAGGTTATAGTCCCAACAGATTTATTTAAAATTACAAGCTTTCGGAGCTGTCACCCCTTCGTCAGGCAAAGTTACTGTGTACAGTAACTTTGCCTGACGAAGGGGCGACAGCTCCGAAAGCTTGTAATTTTAAATAAATCTGTTGGACTATAACCTGGTGTTGTGCGACTTCTCATTTTTGTCCACCCCAGTCCAACGCCGGCATCTCCGCATCATAACATTTATAATGGGTTTTGCCTATATAAAAAAATCAATGTGATTGTGCAATCTGACCACCAGGTTTGCACAAATTGCTCAAAATGCTTTCTGAATTATTTTAATCAATAATTTAAATGTATTATATCCAAAATAAGAGTTTAAACAAAACAAAATTATGAAAAATACATATTTCATAAAAATATGACTATATTTATCTGTTGAATTGTCTTTTAATGTCTTCATTAAAGTTTTTTCTTGAAGTCCTCAGCCTTTCATGAAAGCCTGGGCTTAGATTTGATATGTTTGCCCAGAGCTGTGACTTTGTCAGCTGAATTTGGATTGTGTAGCCTGGGCATGTGCAGTGTATCTAATTTCTCAGGATGCTTCAGTGCCATTCAGTCAGCTGTACTAATGGAGTATTTTTCTTTAGCTTCTAGCAGTTTTTACTCAGTAGCTTTTCTTCAAATAGTTTTGAAAAAAATAATAGAAAACATTTTAAAGGTCCATTGACATAACATTTATTTTGAGTGTTTTTTTAAGAGTGTCTGTGTGTGTTGGAGTTTCTGGGAGAAAGTGTGAGAAAAAGTGACAGTTTACTGTTTACATACCTGTTGAAGATATTGTTTTGTCTTCCATAAACTTTAGCAAGTGTATTAAGCAGCGAAAGATTGGAATCAAAGAGTGAGAGGGGAGAGAGTGTGTCTTTATGTTAGCTTTCAATTTTCAAAATAAAACACGTTAAAATTTGAGCCAGCTAATTATCTTACTGTCTTTTGTTGACAGTTAGAAACAGTAGTTGCAAATAGCTTTTACCTGTGAGAACAAGATTCTAATTTCTAACACCTGTGGGACAGAGCGAGAAAGGCAGCCAGTCATCTTTCTTCATTATAATTTGATTTTTTTTTAAATGTTGAATTTTGAAAGCTAAGCTTCTTTGAGGAAGATAGCTTGGGAGGAAGGATAAGAGGGGAGTGGAGGTGAGCAACAGTTTGGGAGAGCAAGGGATCCTCTGGTCTTTCCCTATCTGCCTTTGGGGGTCTGAGTTGTTCTAGAGGGATGTGAATGGAGGATTGAGGGTGAGGTGAGTGATAGCAGAGCAAGGAAGAGGGAATTACATAGAATGTACAGCACAGAAACAGGCCATTCAACCCAACTAGTCTGTGCTGGTGTTTATACTACACACGAGTCTCCTGCCATTCCATCTGCCTCATCTCAGCCTTTCAGCATATCTTTCTATTCCCTTTTCTCTCATGCACTCATCTAGTTTCCTTTTGAAAGCATCTAAGCTATTTGCCTCAAATGCTATTCTAACCACTCTATGAGTAAAGAAATTTCTCCTTATTTCCCTATTGGATTTATTAGTTACTATCTCGTATTTATGGCCCCTAGTTTTGGATTTTCACAGATGTGGAATCATTCTCTCCACATCTACCGTGTCCAACCCATTCATAATTTTAAAGACCTCTATCAGGTCACCTCTAAGTCTTCGCTTTTCTGAAGAAAAAGCCCCAACCTGTTCAATCTTTCCTGATAGCTGTATTCTCTCAGTTCTAGTACCATCCTTATAAATCTTTTTTACACTTTCTCCAGTACTTCTATGTCCTTTTTAAAGTATGGAGATCAGAATTTTGCACAGTACTCTTAAGTGCGGCTTGCCCAAGGTTCGAGATAAGTTCAAAACAACTTCACTGCTTTTGAATTCTACACCCCTAGAAATAAATCCCAGTGCTTTGTTAGCATTTTTGGCAAGTGAGGTGCGCTCCTGTTCCTGCTGGCTTCACAACAAACTAATTTGTGAAGTTTTTCTGGCTGTTTCATGATTGGAACACCAGTATACGTGGGCAGCACGATCACGTCGCTAGCTCTACCCATGTTCCCTTAAAATTGCAACCGGGGTCCTAACTACATCATTAAGACCCCGATTAGCATGGGAAAGAGGCCGACTGCTTGTTTCAGGCAGGCGCTCGTGAAAGTCGCAGTGGGCCAATCATCGGGGTTAACGGGGCGGTAAGGCTACTGACCCCATTTTTAAGCTGTTACTGCCCCACTAACATCAATTTTCCCAAGTGAAAATCAGCTCCCATGTATGATCCACTGATTTTTTTAAATTAGAGAGATTTGGCGTAGGCCCATGCTTCATAGTCTCGGACGTCACCAAGATTGAAAAGAATAGAACAGAAGAGAAGGCAGCTCAGGAAGTAGTGATGACGTGGTGCCAAGCCTGACTTTTAAAAGCATATATATTGCAACATGAAGCAAAAACGGAAGGAGTCGATGTGTTCTATAGTTTTGAAGTTTGAGAAAAGAATGAGTTACAGTATGAGACTGATGATGAGTCTCGATTTCAACACAATGGCCGGAATTTTGCCTACCTGGGCTGGTCCGGTGCGGGTAGTGCCCGTGGCAGGTGGCGACCCCGCTGCTGGCTCCATCCCGCTGTTGAAAATGAACTTACCTTAATGGGGCCTATTAAGCCCGCCCAGCGTGTTACCCGGCCCAATGAGATGGAGCGCGTCTGGTGACGTCATTCTTGACGCGTTTTCAGCCAGGATCTTTAAAGCGACCATGGCCACATTAGATTTGAAGTTTAATCTAACATAGTGCTGTCAGTGGAGTGCTGCAAACACTGAGGCAAAGGGCTACACCCAGGTTTTCCGATGACTCCCTCCATATGCTTATGGAGGGAGTCAGAGCACGCAGGGAGGTCCTCTTCCCTTCCGATGGGCGGAAGAGACCTCTCCAGGAGACCAAGACAGCCTGGTTGCAGATTGCAGAGGAGGTCACAAACAG
Source organism: Squalus acanthias (assembly GCA_030390025.1). NCBI lineage: Eukaryota > Metazoa > Chordata > Chondrichthyes > Squaliformes > Squalidae > Squalus > Squalus acanthias. The sequence goes on from CM059435.1 coordinate 61,302,996, forward strand.
GGATGTGGTCAGGAGGACCTGGGTGCAGTGCCGCAAACATTTCAACATAAGAACATAAGAAATAGGAGCAGGAGTAGGCCATTTGGCCCCTTGAGCCTGCTCCACCATTCAATAAGATCATGGCTGATCTTCTACCTCAACTCCTGCACTATCCCCATATCCCTTGATTCCCTTAATATCCAAAAATCTATCGATCTCTGTCTTGAATATACTCAATGACTGAGCCTCCACAACCCTCTGGGGTAGAGAATTCCAAACATTCACCACCCTCTGAGTGAAGACATTTCTCCTTATTTCAGTCCTAAATGGCCAACCCCTTATTCTGAGACTGTGACCCCTGGTTTTCCAGCCAGGGGAAACATTCTCCCTGCATCTGCCCTGTAAGAATTTTGTATGTTTCAATGAGATCACTTCTCATTCTTCTAAACTCTAGAGAATATAGGCCTAGTCTACTCAATCTCTCCTCCTAGGACAATCCCCCCATCCCAGGAATCAGTCTGGTGAACCTTCGTTGCACTCCCGCTATGGCAAGTATATCCTTCCTTAGGTAAGGAGACCAAAACTGTACACAATACTCCAGGTGTGGTCTCGCCAGGGCCCTATATAATTGCAGTAAGATGTCTTAAATTTTATACTCAAATCCTCTTGTAATAAAGGCCAACATACCATTTGCTTTCCTAATTGCTTGCTGTACCTGCATGTTAACTTTCAGTGATTCGTGTACAAGGACACCCAGGTCCCTCTGAACACCAACATTTCCCAATCTCTCACCATTTAAAAAATACTCTGCATTTCTATTTTTCCTACCAAAGTGGATAATTTCACATTTCTCCACATTATATTCCATTTGCCATGTTCATGCCCACTCAGTTAGCTTGTCTATATTCCCTTGAAGCCACTTCGCATCCTCCTCACAAACTACATTCCCACCCAGCTTTGTATCATCAGCAAACTTGGATATATTACATTTGGTCCCCTTATCCAAATCATTGATAAAGATTGTGAATAGCTGAGTCCCAAGCACTGATCCTTGCTAGTTACAGCCTGCCAACCCCAAAATGACCCGTTTATTCCTACTCTGTTTTCTGTCCGTTAACCAATCCTCAATCTATGCTAGTATATTACCCCCAATCCCAATAGCTCTAATTTTGTTTAATAACCTCTTGTGTGGCACCTTATCGAATGCCTTCTGAAAATACAAATACACCACATCCACTGGTTACCCCTTATCTATTCTGCTAGTTACAACCTCAAAATAACAGTTTCATCAAACACGATTTCCCTTTCATAAATCCGTGTTGACTCTGCACAACCCTATTATTATTTTCTAAGTGCCCTATTACCACATCCTTAATAGAAACATAGAAGATAGGAGCAGGAGTAGGCCATTCGGCCCCTCGAGCCTGTTCCGCCATTTAATGAGATCATGGCTGATCATCCAAATTCAGTACCCTGTCCCTGCTTTCTCCCCATATCCCTTGATCTCTTTAGCATTAAGAAATATATCTAACTCCTTCTTGAATATATTTAATGAATTGGCCTCAACTGCCTTCTGTGGTAGAGAATTCCACAGGTTCACCACTCTCTGGGTGAAGAAATTCCTCCTCATCTCAGTCCTAAATGACTTACCCCTTATCCTTAGACTGTGACCCCTGGTTCTGGACTCCCCCGCCATCGGGAACATCCTTCCTGCATCTAGTCTGTCTAGTCCTGTTAGAATTTTATAAGTTTCAATGAGATCCCCTCTCATTCTTCTAAACTCTAGCGAATACAAGCCCAATCGACCCAAACTCTCTTCATACGTCATTCCTGCCATCCCAGGTATCAGTCTGGTGAATCTTCGCTGCACTCCCTCCATGGCAAGAACATCCTTCCTCAGATAAGGCGACCAAAACTGCACACAATACTCAAGGTGTGGTCTCACCAAGGCCCTGTACAACTGCAGCAAGACATCCTTGCTACTGTACTCAAATCCTCTCGCTATGAAGGCCAACATACCATTTGCCTTCTTAACCGCCTGCTGCACCTGCATGCTTACCTTCAACGACTGGTGCACAAGGACTCCCAGGTATCGTTGCACTTCCCCTTTTCCCAATCTATTGCCGTTCAGATAATAATCTGCCTTCCTGTTTTTGCCACCAAAGTGGATAACCTCGCATTTATCCACATTATACTGCATCTGCCCAATCACCCAACTTGTCCAAATCATACTGGAGTTTCTCTGCATCCTCCTCACAGCACACACGCCCACCCAGCTTTGTGTCGTCTGCAAACTTGGAGATATTACATCTAGTTCCTTCGTCTAGATCATTAATATATATCGTGAATAGCTGGGGTCCTAGCACCGATCCCTGCGGTACCCCACTAGTCACTGCCTGCCACTCGGAAAAAGACCCGTTTATTCCAACTCTTTGCTTCCTGTCTGCCAACCAGTTCTCTATCCAAGTCAGTACCTTACCCCCAATCCCATGTGCTTTAACTTTGCATGCTAATCTCTTATGCAGGACCTTATCGAAAGCCTTCTGAAAGTCCAAATACACTGCATCCACTGGTTCCCCTTATCTATCCGACCAGTTACATCATCAAAACATTCCAGTAGATTAGTCAAGCATGATTTACCTTTTGTAAATCCATGTTGACTTTGTCTGATCCTGTCACTGTTTTCCAAGTGCTCTGCTATTACATCTTTTATAATGGAGTCTAGCATTTTCCCCACTACCGATGTCAGGCTTACCGGTCTATAATTCCCCGTTTTCTCTCTCTTACCTCTTTTAAATAGTGGGGTTACATTAGCTACCCTCCAATCCATGGGAACTATTCCAGAGTCGATAGAATTTTGGAAGATGCCCAGTAATGCATTTACTATTTCTAGGGCCACTTCCTTAAGTACCCTAGGATGTAGATTATCAGGCCCTGGGGATTTATCGGCCTTCAATCCCATCAATTTCCCGAACACCATTTCCCTACAAATACTGATTTAATTCAATTCCTCCCTCTCATTAGACCCTATGTTCCCCGACATCTCTGGGAGGTTATTTGTGTCCTCCTTTGTGAAGACAGAACTAAAGTATGTATTTAATTGGTCTGCCATTTCTTTGTTCCCCATTATAAATTCCCCTGATTCTGACTGCAAGGGACCTACGCTTGACTTCACCAATCTTTTTCTGTTCACATATCTATAGAAGCTTTTACAGTCAGTTTTTATGTTCTCTGCAAGCTTACTCTCATATTCTATTTTCCCCCTCTTAATTAATCCCTTTGTCCTCCTTTGCTGAATCCTAAACTGCTCCCAATCCTCAGGTTTGCTGCTTTTTCTGGCCAATTTATATTGGATCTCTCCTTGGATCTTATGCTATCCCTAATTTCCCTTGTTAGCCATGGTTGAGTCACCTTTTTTGTTTTATTTTTATGCCAAACAGGGGTGAACAAATTCTGTAGTTCATCCATGCGATCTTTAAATGTTTGCCATTGCCTATCCACCGTCAACCCTTTAAGTAACGCTCCCCAATCCATTCTAGCCAACTCGCGCCTCATACCATCGTAGTTTCCTTTATTTAAATTCAGGACCCTAGTTTCTGAGTCAACTACTTCACTCTCCATCTTAATGAAGAATTCTACCATATTATGATCGCTCCTCCCCAAGGGGCCTCGCACAACAAGATTGCTAATTAATCCTTTCTCATTACATAATACCCAGTCTAAGATGGCCTGATTTCTAGTTGGTTCCTCGACATATTGGTCCAGGAAACCATCCCGTATACACTCTAGCAATTCCTCCTCCACAGTATTGTTACTAATTTGGTTAGCCCAATTTATATGTAGATTAAAGTCACCCATGATAACTGCTGTGCCCTTATTGCACGCGTCTCTAATTTCCCGTTTAATGCCATCCCCAACCTCAGCATTACTGTTTGGGGGTCTGTATACAATTCCCACTAACGTTTTCTGCCCCTTGGTATTTCTCAGCTCTACCCATACAGATTCCACATCATCAGAGTTAATATCCTTCCTTACTATTGTGTTAATCTCCTCTTTAACCAGAAATGCTACCCCACCTCCTTTTCCTTTTTGCCTGTCCTTCCTGAATATTGAATACCCCTGGATGTTGAATTCCCAGCCTTGGTCACCCTGGAGCCATGTCTCCGTAATCCCAATTATATCATATCCGTTTACATCTATTCATGCTGCTAATTCATCCACCTTATTACAAATGCTCCTCGCATTAAGACACAAAGCCTTCAGGTTTGTTTTTTTAACACTCTTAGTCCTTTTAGAATTATTATTTACTGTAGCCCTATTTGATTTACACCCTTGATTTCTCTGCCTTCCACTTTTGCTTTTCTCCTTCCTGTCTTTTGTTTCTATCCTTGCTTCCCTTTCCTCTGTCTCCCTGCACAGGTTCCCAACCCCCTGCCATTTTAGTTTAAACCCTCCCCAACAGCACTAGCAAACACTCCCCCTAGGACATCGGTCCCGGTCCCGCCCAGGTGCAAACCGTCCAGTTTGTACTGGTCCCATCTCCCCCAGAACAGTTCCAATGTCTGAGGAATTTGAATCCCTGCCCCTTGCACCATTCCTCTAGCCACATATTCATCTGAAATATCCTTCTATTTCTACTCTGACTAGTACGTGGCACTGGTAGCAATCCTGAGATTACTACCTTTGAGGTCCTATTTTTTAATTTACTTCCTAACTCCCTATATTCAGCTTTTAGGACCTCATCCCGTTTTTTACTTATATCTTTGGTACCTATATGCACCACGACAACTGGCTGTTCACCCTCCCCCTCCAGAATGCCCTGCAGCTGCCCCGAGACATCCTTGACCCTTGCACCAGGGAGGCAACATACCATACTGGAGTCTCGTTTGAGGCCGCAGAAACTCCTATCTATTCCCCTTATAATAGACTCCCCTATCACTATAGCTCTCCCACTCTTTTTTCTTCCGTCCTGTGCAGCAGAACCACCCATGGTGCCAGGAAGTTGGCTGCTGCTGCCTTCCCCCGATAAGCCGTCTCCCTCAACAATATCCAAAGTGGTATATCTGTTTGAGAGGGGATGGCCACAGGGGACCCCTGCACTACCTGCCTGTGCCTACTACTCTGCCTGGCGGTCACCCATTCCCTTCCTGCCTGTGCAGCCTTTACCTGCGGTGTGACCAACTCATTAAACGTGCTATCCACGATGTCCTCAGCATCGCGAATGATCCAGTATGTATCCATTCGCAGCTCCAGCGCCGCAATACGGTCTGCCAGTCGCTGCAGCTGGATACACTTCCCGCACACATGGTTGTCAGGGACACAGGAAGTGTCCCTGATTTCCCACATAGTGCAGGAGAAGTATGCCACGGGGCCTAGCTGTGCTGTCATGACTTACCCTTTAATTAATTTAAATTAAATTAAATCAAATCAATACCACTAATTACACTACAATTAAATGATATACTCAAGGGCCCTTGTTTACTAGCACTCCCTTCTACACAACAGAGACCTTAGAAACTATAACCACAAAAATTAAGACCTTCTAAACTTTATAAACTATTAACCTTAACTGTCAAACTATAGAGTAGTATAAATACTCACCTGGCCGTACTCACCCAATTAGCTGCTTCCTCTTGACCGCGTCACTTTTTGAATCGTGACGTGGCTCTGGAACGCCGCCGCCGGTCTGCGCGATTGGTAAGCCTCTGAAAAAAAGCCTGCGAAAGTGAGTTTAAATACTCACTGTTCTCTCCTGCTGCTCCCGACACCAGCCTCTGAAAAAAAGCATGCGAAAGTGAGTTTAAATACTCACTGTTCTCTCCTGTTACTCCTGACACCGGCCTCTGAATAAAAGCCCGCGAAAGTGAGTTTAAATACGCACTGTACTCTCCTGCTGCTCCCGACACCGGCCTCTGAAAAAAAGCCCGCGAAAGTGAGTTTAAATTCGCACTGTACTCTCCTGCTGCTCCCGACACCGGCCTCTGAAAAAAAGCCCGCGAAAGTGAGTTTAAATACTCACTGTTCTCTCCTGTTACTCCCGACACCGGGCTCTGTAATAATAATAGATTCTAGCATTTTCCCTACTACTGAGTCAGGCTAACTGGTCTGTAGTTCCCCGTTTTCTCTCTCCCTCCTTTCTTAAATAGTGGGGTTACATTTGCTACCTTCCAATCCGTGGGAGCCGTTATGGAATTTTGGAAAATGACAACCAATGATCTCATTAGATCAGGAAACGTTAGTACAAAGCCACACTCAACTGCATCCTGCTGTGCCTCTCATCACATCCCCATCACTCTGCCTTCCCTACCCTACTCCTGCACATCCTTGCTCACACCAACATACCTTGCACCCACACCCATCCCTCTCTATCTGCATTATCACATCCCCATCTCACTAACCCCCCCTCACACTCACCCTCATCCTAGTGCAATCATATCAACATATAAGATTGTGAAGGGGTTGGATCGGGTGGATGCGGGGAGGATGTTCCCGATGATGGGTGAAACTAGAACTAGGGGGCATAGTCTTAGAATAAGGGGCTGCTCTTTCAAAACTGAGATGAGAAGGAACTACTTCACTCAGAGGGTGGTAGGTCCATGGAATATGCTGCCCCTAAAAGCTGTAGAAGCTACATCATTACATAAATTTAAAACAGAAATAGACAGTTTCCTAGAAGTAAAGGGAATTAAGGGTTACGGGGAGCGGGCAGGAATTTGGACATAAGTCTAGGTTCGGATCGGTCATGGCCCTGTGGGTAGCGTAGCGGGCCCAGGGGCCGTGTAGCCTGATCCTGCTCCTATTTCATGTGTCCAATTCTGTTAGGTTCAGGAGATGGTTCTGTGATAGTAGATTGGCGGTTAGGATCAGATCAGCCATGATCTTATTGAATGGCGGAGCAGGCTCGAGGGGCCAATTGGCCTACTCCTGCTCCTATTTCTTATGTTCTTATTATGTTCTAACTAACAACACACAAGGGTAGCCACTTGGGTGTTTAATCCAATGTTTATGTAAAGTTTCTGTTAATGTGTCAAACATAACATTTTTTATTTTCAACACTTGGACAGATTTGTGTGCACCTTTTGAAGTGGCTTAGTGAGTTGCAGTGAATGGTGAGACATAACGGTACCCCCCGCAATGGTGATGAGTGTGATAGGTATGGCTTGGTCATTGTAGGGATGCTTTATGGTGTTGGTGTGGGGTGGTGCCAACCTGGCACATAATGTGGCAGCCATATGGGTGTACAGTGTAAAGTTAACTAAATCTGGCCATGATGAGGCCATCCCTGGCAGCAATGTGCTTTGGTGCTGCTGGTGTTGGGGCCTGATTCTGAGGACCAAGGTGGGACAGTATAAACGGCACCCATGCTGATGGAATAGATGGCAGGTGAAGTACAGATGACAGAAGCATTCTGTGAATGGTGAGAGAGTTCTTCCAATGAGGTGACACTGGATGGAGACTTTGCTGGAAATACTTGCAGCCTGCAGAATCTGTGCTGGAAATGAAAGACAGACAGACTTGGATTTATATAGCACCTTTCACGACCACCGGCCCTCTCAAAGCGCTTTACAGCCAATGAAGTACTTTTGAAGTGTAGTCAGCAATGTCATAATGACCAGATAATCTGTTTTGGTTATGTTGGTTGAGGGAGAAATATTGGCCAGGACACCAGGGATAACTCCCCTACTCTTTTTCGAAATAGTGCCATGGGATCTTTTACATCCACCTGAGAAAGCAGATGGGGCCTCGGTTTAATGTCTCATCCGAAAGACGGCACCTCCGACAGTGCAGCACTCCCTCAGCACTGCACTGCACTGCTCTGGAGTGTCAGCCTAGCTTTATGTGCTCAAGTCCCTGGAGTGGGATTATGAACCCACAACCTTCTGACTCAGAGGCAAGGGTGCAACCCACTGAGCCACAGTTGACACTGGACTGAGCAACAGCACCTGCCTGAGGAAAGTGATCATCTGTCAGGTTGGAGCTTTTACTGTACATTTGATGCTGTCAAGTAATCAGCTGGAGCAATGGCCACGGAATTCCCGCCTCAGGTTGACAGACGTGGTTCCCAAGCTGCGTGAATCCCATGGCCAGACAAGTTTAAATGTAAGTGAAAAAAGACTCTGAAGTGTGAAGAAACTACCTGATAATTATTTCAATTGGGTCGTCCGCCGCTGCCGGTCGGGTTGGCTCTGCGATGACAGACGTGCCTGGGGGAAAGGCGTGTGGAAGCGGGATGACAGTGGGTTTCCGACCTGCTGTCAAAAATAACAACTTTCCCCACCTGACCCGCCACCGATCGCGCCCGCTACCATCCCAGAAAATTCCGGCCAATGTAGATGCAGAAAAGGGGAAGATTGTGTAGGATCGTATATTTGTAACTTCAGAGAAATACTAAAGTTCAGAGGAGAATTGATCATCTATCTTTGTATAATATATTAAAAGTACTTATAGCACGCACCTCTTGGGCACAAAATGCTTACTTCCTGTGCAATGATATTTGAGTCACAAGTGACCTCATTGAGGCAATAGTAGATGTCACATCTGGGTATAACTTTTAACCCATAAAATAAAACAGGCTCTGAAGTATGTATACTTGACATCATTACATTTCCATATTCTGGGCACTAGGTGGTGCTGTTACACTTCAAAACTATTCCCAGATACATAATTCCTGACTTGAAGACCTAAAAATTCGATGCTTTAAAGCTGGCTGTTAAGGCCGGTTTTGTAGAAAAAAATGGTGGCCACTTCACTTCTGCCCGCTTCCGGAGCGGGACACGGCGGCCGCCATTTTGGTAAGGGCCATAGCGCTGCCGTTGACAGCGCTGGCCTTTCAAATTAGCAGATCGTGACGTCAATTGGCGTACAACGGCTGATTTGACGCCACAACTGCTAATTTGGATGTTCGCGCTCTCCATTACGCTGTGTCCTAACCACGTACAGAAAAGTGTGCATGTAGCAGCCCTGCAGAGATGCTGTCAGCGCTTCTAAAAGGGACACACACATCTTTCAGAAAGTTTGGATTTCAGCTTTTGGACTTTTTTAATATGTTATTGAAGTAGTGCAATAGATTTTAAAACATTTTAGTGTGTAGGGAGTGCTACTGGACGCTTGCAAGGCTTTGGATGGTAAAGGAAGGCCTCTGAGAAGACAGAAAATTATGGAAATACTCAGCAGGTCAGGCAGCATGGGTGGAGAGAGAAACTGAGTTAACGTCTCAGGTCGAGATGCTGCCTGACCTGTTGAGTATTTCCAGCATTTTCTGCTTTTATTTCAGATTTCCAGCATCCCCAGTATTTGGCCTCTGAGAAGACCACTTGTTCACAGTCCTGGGGCGGGTACATGGAGATGAAGCACAGGCAGCAAAGGGGACAAGCTGCTCGCAGAGGGAAGAAGAAGACGCAGAAGAGGAGAAAGCAGAAGAGGAAGACGCAGAAGAGGAAGACGCAGAAGAGGAAGACGCAGAAGAGGAAGACGCAGAAGAGGAAGACGCAGAAGAGGAGGAAGCGGAAGAGGAAGAAGCGGAAGAGGAAGACGCAGAAGAGGAAGACGCAGAAGAGGAGGAAGCGGAAGAGGAGGAAGCGGAAGAGGAAGACGCAGAAGAGGAAGACGCAGAAGAGGAAGACGCAGAAGAGGAGGAAGTGGAAGAGGAGGAAGTGGAAGAGGAAGACGCAGAAGAGGAAGACGCAGAAGAGGAAGACGCAGAAGAGGAAGAAGCAGAAGAGGAAGACGCAGAAGAGGAAGACGCAGAAGAGGAAGACGCAGAAGAGGAAGACGCAGAAGAGGAAGACGCAGAAGAGGAAGACGCAGAAGAGGAAGACGCAGAAGAGGAAGATGCAGAAGAGGAAGATGCAGAAGAGGAAGATGCAGAAGTGGAGGAAGTGGAAGCAAGAATGCAACCCAGACAGCCCCTTTCTGGCCTGGATATCCGGGATGGAATCATCCACCTGTGGTACCAGTGACCACAACCTCAATTTCCCCATCAACATTTGTCCCACACCTTATCTTCCCTCTGTTACTGACCATCACAGCGTCCTCTTGGCTACGATGCTGAAATAAAAGCCACCACAAAACAAACTTTCCATTCCAACTTTATCCATATATGCATCCAATATGACATCAAGAAATCAACTAATCATCCTTGTGCATTCCCTTAGTGAGTATCTTGCTTGTACCTTTTCCTATCCTAGTGTTGTTACACAGTGCTACCCCAGTGGCTGCAGCATGGCTGGTGGAAGGCTGCTAACTTTCAGTGGGGGACACTGCAGATGGCCTTGCAGGACGACCTCGAGGAGCTGGTGGCTGGGAGTGTGAAATCGAGTGACGGTGTTTCTTCTTCTAATTCTTCTACTTCACTCTCCTCTCCCTTTTCTTGGTCAACCATTGGCTGGACAGGCTGCATTTCTTGGATGTGTGAAATGAGGAAGGCACAAGGGTTACAACAACAACAACTTGTATTTATATAGTGCCTTTAAAGTAGTAAAACGTCCCAAGGCGCTTCACGGGAGTGTTATAAAACAAAATTTGCCACAGAGCCACATAAGGAGAAGTTAGGGTAGAGTTGTGGTGAGGGGAGGGCAGGAAAACAAGAGCTGCATGCTTATACCGTGTGCAGCTAGTAAATCAGAAGATATTGTGTGATGAGGGGGAAGTGGGATGTGAGAAGGAGGATAACGTATGAGGATACCAGCATCTTGTATTCTTTCAGCTCCACCACTGGCCAAGGGCTCAGCCATACCCCTCCCAAGAAGGGCCAGCACCGTCTCCTCCAAGTGGGTGAGGAGAAGCTAAGACTGAGGTGAGCCTCGTGTTTGGTACAGATTGTTGGTAGGTGAGTGATTGGGGGGGCAATGAGCAGTATGTGAGGCTAGTGGTGCAGCCGGTAGGAGACAGCTTTTGAAAATGCATTCACTGATCTTGACCACTGGTCTGAGGTCATGAAACTTCTTTGGGCACTGGCGCTAGGTCGTGGAGGCGACACTGCTGGCAGTGATGGCCTCGGTGATCTGGTCCCACATCGTTCTTTCTGGAGGGCCTCCTGGCCCCTGTGGGTAGAGGGCCTCTCTTGCAGTGTTGACCTCTGCACAAAGCTGGAGTGCTGCGTGCGAGACTCTGGGTGCCCCTTCCCTGGCTTGTTGAGCCATTTGTGTTAGTGCTGAACCACTTTTACCATTTTTTATGTGCAGAAGTCATTTCAGCTTTAAGAGCTGAAGACTGCCATTTCCGAATTATTTTTAATGTTTATTTTTTTCAGAAGGCACTTGAGCTCTAAGGGCTAAAGACTGCCTATTTTTAAATGATTTTTATTTTTTTCATTTTAGAAAGCATGTCCCCCTTAAGGGCTCGACACTGCTTTCTAAAATGACAGGCTAGCTTTAAGACAACGCTGCCTTGCTCCAGGGACTCTACGGCCACACTACATTGGGCCTCCTGCAGAGACTACCGCCCGAAACAGCACCAAAATACCGGTGCTACCTGCACTCTTTTTTCAGGCGTCTGTTAACCTCGGCCCGCGGTGGCATCGGCTGTTTCCCGGCCTAATTGAATTTCTAGGCTGAAGTGTCTGCTCTTTTCTCAGATCCGTGAACTTTATTTTTACTTTTTTCTTCTACAATTTGATTCTCATTTCCTATACCTATTTGCTGAGTAGCTTTTCTTATCCTCTTCTCCCCAGCCCCCATCTTTTGTTCTGCCTCTGCGGTCTTCTTCATCAGCCATTCTTGCCCCCATTTTGGTCCCCACCTACTTTGATGGAGGCTCAAGACCCCAGGCTGTCCATTCTGCCAGTGTAGCCTAGCTCATCCGCTAATTGTTTACTGACTCAGCTGACAAATCCAACTTTTTAAAGTGTTCATAACCTATCTGCTGACTTTCCAGAGAATCTGCCAGTAAAAAATAATAAGTGAACCAATAGAATCACTCAACACGATTTTGGAAAAAGAATTCTCAGTAACTAAACTTTCTTATTTCCAAAATAAGCTTATGAGCACTCATCCATTATCTTCTGTGCAATTTAATTATGGGAACGGTAGCATAGTGGTAATGTCACTGGGCTAGTAATCCTAAGGCCTGGACCAATGATCTAGAAACACGAGTTCAAATCCCACCACGGCAGCTGGAGTAATTAAATTCAGTTAATTAAATAAATCTGGAATTAAAAAGCTAGTATCAATAATGGTAACCATGAAAACTATTGGATTGTTGTAAAAACCCATCTGGTTCACTAATGTCCTTTAAGGAAGGAAATCTGCTGTCCTTACCTGGTCTGGCCTATAGGAGACTCCAGACCCACGGCAATGTGGTTGACTCTTAACTGACTTCTGAAATGGCCTAGCCACTCAGTTGTAACAAACCGCTACGAAACACAATAATAAGAATTAAACCGGACTGGCTACGGACATGGCAACGGCACACCCAGCCCAGTCGACCCTGCAAAGTCCTCACCAACATCTGGGAACTTGTGACAAAATTGGGAGAGCTGTCCCACAGACTAGTCAAGCAAAACAGCCTGACATAGTCATACTCACAGAATCATACCTTTCAGCCAATGTCCCGAACTCCTCCATCACCATCCCTGGGTACGTCCTGTCCCACCGGCAGGACAAACCTAACAGGGGTAGCGGCACAGAGGTATACAGTCAGGAAGGAGTGGCTCTGGGAGTCCTCAACATTGACTCTGGACCCCATGAAGTCTCTTGGCTTCATGGCAAGGAAACCTCCTGCTGATTACCACCTACCACCCTCCCTCAGCTGATGAAACACCACTTAGAAGAATCACTGAGAGTAGCAAGGGCACAGAATGTACTCTGGTAGCGCCACTACTGGCTGAGTCCTGAAGGGCTTGTTACAACTGAGTAGCTTTCTAGGCCATTTCAGAGGGCAGTTAAGAGTCAACCACATTGCTGTGGGTCTGGAGTCACCTATAGGTAAGGACAGCAGATTTCCTTCCCTAAAGGACATTAGTGAACCAGATGGGTTTTTACAACAATCCGATAGTTTTCATGGTTACATAGCTGCCAGTCTGGGCCTGCGACAGGTAGTGAGAGAACCAACACAAGGGGAAAAACCGACTTGACCTATCGCAGATGCATCATGACAGCATTGGTAGCAGTGACCACCACACAGTCATTGTGGAGACGAAGTCCTGTCTTCACACTGAAGACACCCTCCATCGTGTTGTGTGGCACTACCATCGTGCTAAATGGGATAGATTCAGAACAGATCTAACAGCTCAAAACTGGGCATCCATGAGGTGCTGTGGGGCAGCAGCAGAATTGTATGCCACCACAATCTGTAACCTCATGGCCCGGCATATCCCTCACTCTACCATTACCATCAAGCCAGGGGACCAACCCTGGTTCAATAAGGAGTGTAGAAGAGCATGCCAGGAGCTGTACCAGGCGTACCTAAAAATGCGGTGCCAACCTGGGGAAGCTGCAACACAGGACTACATGCATGCTAAAAAGCGGAAGCAGCATGCTATAGACAGGGCTAAGTGATCCCACAATCAACGGATCAGATCAAAGCTCTGCAGTCCTGCCACATCCAGTCGTGAATGGTGGTGGACCATTAAACAGCTAACGGGAGGAAGAGGCTCCATGGATATCTCCATCCTCAATGATGGTGGAGCCCAGCAAGTGAGTGCAAAAGACAAGGCTGAAGCGTTTGCAACCATCTTCAGCCAGAAGTGCCCAGTGGATGATCCATATCAGCCTACTCCTGAGGTCCCCACCATTACAGAAGCCAGTCTTCAGCCAATGCGATTCACTCCACGTGATATCAAGAAACGGCTGAGCGCACTGGATACAGCAAAGTCTATGGGCCCCGACAACATCCTGGCTATCGTGTTGAAGACTTGTGCTCCAGAACTAGCCGCGCTTCTAGCCAAGCTGTTCCAGTACAGCTACAACACTGGCATCTACCTGACAAAGTGAAAATTGCCCAGGTATGTCCTGTCCACAAAAAGCAGGACAAATCCAATCCGGCCAATAACTGCCCCATCAGTCTACTCTCAATCATCAGCAAAGTGATGGAAGGTGTCATCGACAGTGCTATCAAGCGGCACCTGCTCACTGATGCCCAGTTTGGGTTCCGCCAAGACCACTTGGCTCCCGACCTTATTACAGCCTTGGTCCAAACATGGACAAAAGAGCTGAATTCCAGAGGTAAGGTGAGAGTGACTGCCCTTGACATCAAGGCAGCATTTGACCGAGTGTGGCATCAAGGAGCCCTAGTAAAACTGAAGTCAATGGGAATCGGGGGGAAAACTCTCCACTGGCTGGAGTCATACCTAGCGCAAAGGAAGATGGTTGTGGTGATTGAAGGTCAATCATCACAGCCCCAGGACATCGCTGTAGGAGTTCCTCAGGGCAGTGTCCTAGGCCCAACCATCTTCAGCTGCTTCATCAATGACCTTCCCTCCAACATAAGGTCAGAAATGGGGATGTTCGCTGATGACTGCACAGTGTTCAGCGCCATTCACAACTCCTCAGATAATGATGCAGTCCATGCCCGCATGCAACAAGACCTGGACGACGTTCAGGCTTGGGCTGGTAAGTGGCAGGTAACATTCGCGCCACAGAAGTTCCAGGCAATGACTATCTCCAACAAGCGAGAGTCTAACCACTGCCCCTTGACATTCAATGGCATTAGCATCGCCGAATCCCCCACCATCAACATCCTGGGGGTCACCATTGACCTAAAACTTAACTGAACCAGCCACATAAATACTGTGGCAACAAGAGCAGGTCAGAGGCTGGGTATTCTACAGCGAGCATCTCACCTCCTGACTCCCCAAAGCCTTTCTACCATCTACAAGGCACAAGTAAGGAGTGTGATGGAATACTCTCCACTTGCCTGGATGAGTGCAGCTCCAACAACACTCAAGAAGCTCGACATCATCCAGGACAAAGCAGCCCGCTTGATTGGCACCACATCCACCACCTTAAACATTCACTCCCTCCACCACCTGTGTACCGTGGCTGCAGTGTGTACCATCTACAAGATGCACTGCAGCAACTCGCCAAGGCTTCTTCGGCAGCACCTCCCAAACCCGCGACCTCTTTCACCTAGAAGGACAAGGGCAGCAGGCGCATGGAAACACCACCACCTCCAAGTTCCCCTCCCAAGTCACACACCATCCTGACTTGGAAGTATATCGCAGATCTTTTATCGTCGCTGGGTCAAAATCCTGGAACTCCCTCCCTAACAGCACATTGGGAGTACCTTCCAATCCGCCGTCAATCATTGTGTATTTAACAGCTGACCCGCCTCCGAACCTGCCCTCTGAGCGCCGGCAAAATCGCGGCCAACATTTTAGAAATTTCCAGAAACACCACTCAAAAACCAGAGCATCTATTGCATGGGTAGCAATGCTCGCTTCAGCAAGATAGGCCTGCTAACTCTTCACTATAACATTTGTTTACTGAACACTGAAAATTACACCAAAACGTTGCATTGTCCCACAGGGAGCAGGGCTGTATCAATTAACTTCATACTGAGAAGCAGAAGAAAGGAAAGTGGTTTGTTAACATGAATATCTATGGTCAAGAAGTGAATCAGAACGGACCATAGGTCTAAGTAATCATTAGTGATCTGTACTCTGTGTGATATTCAAGAGTGTCGGGTCTGCGATTTCACAACAGACCCGACACCAAGCGGCTGGTGAGGGATTTAAGACACTTAGGGGGAAAAATTCGGTTGCTTTGCGCCTCCCGTTAGTGCCCTAAGAGGGCGCTAATGGGGTGCAAAGCAACTAGCGCCCGGATGCGGCAATGTTTGCACCGCTCGCGAAACTGACCAGACATTTTGCAGTGGCACTAAACACTACCGCCACGATCTCCTGCGCCCGCAGATCGTGACGTCAGTCGAGCGTCCCGGACCTGATATTGAGTGGCGCCCCCTGCCTTTCCGCCTGCCGCTAGCAACGACAGGTTGAGGGGAACGTTTTGCATTCGGGAAGGGACTGTGGGAGCTCTATTTAAAGGTGACTGCTTCCTGCCTTTTTTTGTCGGTGACATTTTTGCACCACGCATGCTGAGAGAGAGACTTCTGGAGAGATTCAATGCTGTGTGAAGGAGTTTTGGGTACTGAGCAGCACTTTGCAGGTTCATTTTGATTTGACCTTACTTGCATCGATTTAGAAGAGACTTTGGGGGCTGCACTCTGAGCTCTTTCCCTGGGTCTCTCCATTGTGCTTTCCAGCAGATTTGATGTACAGGTCTCTCCAGGCCGAGATTCAAGGCTGCAATGAGCAGGGTGTGGATGGGGAGCAAGATCGACCCTCCCCTTTAAGAACTGGCTGGCGCCAGTGTGTCTGTGTTCCATTGCTGACTGACATCACCTGCGCTGCGCCCGCGCTCTGAGGTAGCGCCTCGCTCCTCGGCGTTAGCACCTTAAGAGAGGCGTGTAGCACCTGATTTAGCACTCCAATCACCTCCAGGGGCGATAGAAGCCAAGTTTGCAGTCGGAGGCGATAATTATCGGCCAGGCGCTAAACTTTGCGTCCGGCCGATAATTGCACCCCAAACGGGGCGATACCGAATTTCTCCCCTTTACTCCTTATTAAGTGCTTGTTAACTGCTATTTTGACAGACTTTTCCTATTTTCCCACATTTTCAACGGGTTTCACGACGTTCGGAGATCACGCCAGGTAAGTATGTCGGGAGGACCAACGAGCTGGATAGTTCAAAGCTGCAACTGGTGTCTAAAAGCTGTACTCTCACATCTGTTCAATTTCAACTGTCAGAGGTTGCTGATTTCACGATTTGGGAGACACTTTCTATCTTGAACTATATATCCACTGTCAACTCTATATCCACTGTCAACTCTATATCCACTGTCACCTCCATTGCTGGACATAAAAGGCGCCCTCACCCTTCACTGTGCCACCTCAAATTGTGAGCACACATATGGCAACAATGTCAGACATTCATGCAACATTAATTTATTCCAACAGAATTAAAGAACAGAAACTTGAACATTAATTTCCAGCAGAACACCCAAGTGAGTACCCTCGTGATTATTTAAGTGTCAGCTTTCTCTTATGCGTGCTTCTATGTGGTGCTACCCATGTGGCTTCAGCAGATGTAGAGACAGCCTCCTCACTTTATTTGTTGCGCCTGCTTAGTCGTCCTCTGGGTTTTGGAGCCTGTGAAGGCCCCGCCAAAGTCTGCTCCTCCTCTGGCTGCACAGGGGCATACTCGGCCATCGGGGAGTCATCTGGGGTTCTGACTGAAGGGTTGGCAAGGGGATGGAACTTTGAGCGCTTGGAGAGGAACCCCCACTTGCATGTCGCCTCCCAACATCATCCCTCTCATGGGCCACCTGCACTTCTCTGCTAGCAAGTAGTTGGAAAGCATCTTTCTGCACATCAGTGGGGCCATGAGGACCCATCTCTGTACTGACAGTCCTCATAACGGGGACGTCCATGAACCTCCGGTTCTTCTCCACGATAAATGCCCATCTATCCTCCATAGCTGGCCATCTATTTGGAAGAGTTACCATGTTGTTTTGTGTCTGGCGATTTATGTCTTCCATGGAGGCTGCCATCCTTTCCATGGCGGTACCTACATTTGCCATTGCGTGCGCCATGGCATTGCTCATGTTTGAGATGGACTCCTCCATTCTCTGCACACTCGCAGTCACCGTGGTTGCAAACCCAGTCAGCACCTCCTGCACCTGTTCCTGAAACTCCAGCACCGCTCTCTTTCTGGATGGCCCCCGAGGCTCAGCGTCTATATGCAGCTGAGCAGAGCTAGGAGCGTCCTACGGCCTCTGATGAAAACTCTCCACTGCTGTCCCTGTCTCCACCATCTGCTCTTGCACACTCGTGAGTTGTGATACACCAGGTGACAACACTACTTTATCTCGCAAACGACCCACTGAGTTGTGCGTCTCTGCGCTGGTGCTGCGTGTGCTCATTTCTGCTGACGCTGCTCCCTCAGAGAATGCAGCATCCTCTGAGGAGTCCTCCTGCTCCTCCTTATGGACAGTAGTGAGGGGGGCTCTTGATGGTCCTGTGGGAGAGTTAGACATGTGATATGTAGATTGCAGACACATCCCATTGTGCACATGATGAGCATTCAATTTCTATTGACATCAGATCCCATATGTGTCACTCATGAAAGCCAAATAAGTTGGATGGAGAAGCATTCTGTCACCAGCTTGTTCTACTGAGCCCCTCTCTCCGTCCCCCACTTCGAGCTCTTCCACTGATCCCGCAATGTCGAGAGCGGCCTCCTCAGCGTGGGTGAGCTATGAGTACGATTGTGGTCCTCCTCCTGTTCTCTCCCTCTCCCTCTTATTGTGGGCACTCTTTTCCTGCAATGAGGGAAAGAAGTGGAGTTTCATTGAGAGTGATGGAATGAGTGTAAAGAATGTATAGGATAGATGTTTAGAGGAAGACTATGATGGAATGGATTCCCATTACCAATTTCCCTCCTTTTGAGTTGTTAGTTGTTGTCATTGCATAACCTTGAGGGTGGGTGTGAGGGGTTCACAGTAAGATGGGGAAGTGATTCTGTACATAGGGAGAGAGGGATGGGTGATGGTGCAAGGGATGTTGGGGTGAGTTAGGATGTGCAGGAGTAGGGTTGGCAATGCAGAGTGATGGGGATGTGATGACAGGCACAGTCGAATTAAGGTAAGTGTGCTTTTATACTCACTTTTCCTGCATTGGACCCAGGTGCGTCTGAACACAGACCTGGCATTGACCTCCTCAGCTATTTGCAGCCAGGCTGCCTTTGTCTGCCATCACCTGGGTATAGGACCTCCCGATGTCCTCTGACTCCCTCCACAAGAACATGGAGGGAGTCATCGTTGAAGCGGGGTGCTGCCTTTTGTCTCTCTGCAGACATCTTGGAGAACACCAGCACTCAGGAGCATCAGAAACGACGTGAGATCTAATTGTGAAATGGCCCCCTTAAATACACCGGCTGCAAACACGTCAGCAGAGCAGCTCAGCAGACCCACACCTTGTGATCAGGGCGGGTAATGGGCACGGCAGGCTTAACTAGCCCAATTAACAGAAAATTGTAGCTGGAGCCGGGAGCGCGACCGGAACCCGCTGACTAACATTCCCGACGCCAACCTGCTTCCAGTCGGAAAATCCAGCCCGTTGTGTCTTATGAGAAGCATCAGGAACAAGATAGATGAATTAGCTGTGGAAATAGAGGTTAATAATTATGATCTAATTGGGATTACGGAAACATGGTTGCAGGGTGAGCAGGGCTGGGAGCTTAACATACAGGGGTATTCAGTATTTAGGAAGGATCGACAAAAAAGAAAGGGAGGAGGGGTAGCATTGCTGGTAAAAGAGGGGATAAATGCAATTGAAAGGAAGGATATTAACTCAGTTAATACAGAATCTATATGGGTGGAGCTAAGAAATAGCGAGGGGCGAAAAACATTAATAGGAGTGGTATATAGGCCTCCAAATAGTAAAATAGAGGTTGGGGAGGGCATCACGAGGGAAATTAGAGAAGCGTGCAATAAGAGCACAGCTGTCATCATAGGTGACTTTAACTTACATATAGATTGGACTAGCCTAATCAGTAAAAATAATGAGGAGGAGGAATTCCTTGAGTGTTTAAGGGATGGTTATCTGGATCAATATGTCGAGGAACCAACTCGGGAACAGGCTATATTGGACTGGGTACTGTGCAATGAGAAGGGACTAATTAGTAATCTTGTTGTACGGGGACCCTTGGGTCAGAGCGATCATAACATGATCGATTTCTCACTCGAAATGGAGAGCGAAGAAATTGACTCAGAGACTAAGGTCCTGAATTTAAACAAAGGGAATTATGATGCCATTAGACGGGAACTGAGTAGGTCTGATTGGACAACGTTCCTGGGAGGACTGGAGGTAGATAAACAATGGCAAGCATTTAAAGATAGAATGACAAAATTGCAAAAATTGTTTATACCAATCTGGCATAAAAGGAAATCTAAAAAGGTGACTCAACCGTGGATAACAGGGGAAATTAGAGACAGCATAAAATCCAAAGATAGGGCGTATAAAATAGCCAAAAAAAGCGCCAGAGCGGAAGATTGGGAACAGTTTAAGATAGAGCAAAGAAGGACAAAGGGCTTAATCAAGAGGGGCAAAATAGCTTACGAAAGCAAGCTGGCGGAAAATATAAAAACTAACTCCAAAAGCTTTTATAAGTACATCAAGAGGAAAAGACTGGTGAAAACCAAAGTTGGTCCATTGCAGTCAGATACGGGGGAATATATAACGGGAAATAAGGAAATGGCAGACCAACTAAATGCATACTTTGGGTCAGTCTTTACGAAGGAAGACACAAAAAACCTCCCTGGGATATCGGGAAAAATAGGGACATTGGCAAAGGAGGAACTGACGCAAATCAATATCTCTAAGGATATGGTGTTAAGGAAGCTAAAGGGATTGAAGGCGGACAAATCCCCAGGGCCTGATAACATGCATCCTAGGGTACTGAAGGAGGTGGCCCTAGAGATAGCGGATGCACTAAGTATGATTTTTCAGAATTCATTAGACTCGGGAACAGTGCCCATGGATTGGAGGGTAGCTAACGTTACCCCACTATTCAAAAAGGGGGGTAGGGAAAAAGCAGGTAATTACAGACCTGTAAGCCTTACATCAGTTGTGGGCAAAATGCTGGAGTCCATCATTAAGGATGAAATAGCGGAGCACTTAGCAAATGGGGACAGGATAGGACAGAGTCAACATGGATTTACAAAGGGTAAATCGTGCTTGACTAATCTATTGGAATTTTTTGAGGGAGTAACTGGTAAAATAGATGGGGGAGAGCCAGTAGATGTGGTGTACCTGGACTTCCAAAAGGCCTTCGACAAGGTCCCACATAAAAGATTAGCATGGAAAATTGAAGCTCATGGGATAAAGGGGAAAGTATTGACGTGGATAGAGAACTGGCTGTCAGATAGAAAACAGAGAGTTGGAATAAACGGCTCATTTTCTGAATGGCAGGCAGTAACAAGTGGGGTACCGCAGGGATCTGTCCTGGGTCCCCAGCTGTTCACAATTTACATTAATGACCTGGATCAGGGAGTCGGATGCAGCATTTCCAAATTTGCAGACGACACTAAACTAGGAGGGGGGGTGGGCTCAGAGGAGGAGACCAGGAAGCTCCAGAGCGATTTGGACAGACTGGGTGATTGGGCGGATAAATGGCAGATGCACTATAATGTGGACAAGTGCGAAGTTATCCACCTTGGGTGCAGGAACGGGAGGGCAAATTATTATTTAAATGGCAATAAATTGGGAGAGGGGGAAGTACAGAGAGACCTGGGTGTTCTTGTACACCAGTCACTGAAGGCGAGCATGCAGGTGCAACAGGCGGTCAAGAAGGCAAACAGTATGCTGGCCTTCATAGCAAAAGGGTTGGAATACAGGAACATGGATACCTTGCTGCAGCTGTACAGGGCACTGGTGAGACCACACCTCGAGTACTGTGTACAGTTTTGGTCGCCTCATCTGAGGAAAGATGTTCTTGCCATGGAGGGGGTGCAGCGGCGATTCACCAGGCTGATACCAGGAATGGCGGGATTGACCTATGAGGAGAGACTATGTAGTTTAGGGATGTACACACTGGAGTTTAGAAGATTGAGAGGGGACCTCATAGAAGTGTATAAAATTCTGACAGGTCTAGACAGACTAGATGCAGAAGGAATGTTTCCCTTGGCGGGTGAGAACAGAACTAGAGGACATAATTTAAGGATAAGGGCTAAACCATTTAGGACAGAAATGAGGGGGAATTTCTTCACTCAGAGGGTGGTGAACCTGTGGAACTCATTGCCACAGAGGGCAGTGTACGCCAGCTCATTAAATATATTTAAGAGGGAATTAGATATATTTCTACAGGCAAAAGGGGTTAAGGGTTACGGAGAGAAGGCGGGGACGGGATACTGAATTGGAGGATCAGCCATGATCTCATTAAATGGCGGAGCAGGCTCGAAGGGCCGGATGGCCTACTCCTGCTCCTATCTTCTATGTATCTATGACGTGGAGACATTAAATTTTGAGGTTATTATGATTTTCAATGAATTTTGATCAGCAGCAAAGCAGACTTCAGAACTCAGGCCATGATACCATTGCTATTCTATCTTGCATTCAGTTGTGGACTTTGCAAAAGGTAGCGACATAAAGCAGTAGTTTAAGAGTCATTCTCTTGACAGTGTGAAATGTTCTGACTGTCTGATGAAGGATGTTTATTGAATAAGTAGGGCTAATCGGAGTCAGCAACAGCCTGAGACAAAATGCTTCACATGGCACCATTAGACGCTGTTCCATCATTGCCAAGGTGAACGCCACATCGTACTGTGATTTTGTACTTTGCTATTCCAGAAGCAAATTTGTAAGTTGTAAGTTGCATAATATATTTTGTTCCTATTTTGTTTCTGATTTGTTCCTTCTTTTCTGCCATTCTGTGTTAGTCCTGTCGTCTCATATCTGAAGATCTAGTATTGTGACCTGGAGATTGGGAAAATGGCTCAACTCCACTTTCCTGTCCTATCCCCATATCCCTTAATTCCCCATGAGTCCAAAAATCTATCTATCTCAACCTTGGGGCAGAGAATTCCAAAGATTCACAACCCTCTGAGTGAAGAAATTTCTCCTCATCTCGGTCTTAAATGGCCTACCCCTTATCCTGAGACTATGCCCCCTAGTTCTGGACTGTCCAGCCATGGGAAACAATCTCTCAGCATCTATCCTGTCAATCCCCCTCAGAATCTTGTATGTTTCAATGAAATCTCCTCTCATTCTTCTAAATTCCAAAGAGTAAAGGGTTAATCTACTCAATCTCCCCTCATAGGACAACCCTCTCATCCCAGGGATTAGACTAGTGAAACTTCGTTGAACCGCCTCTAAGGCAAGTATATCCTTCCTTAGATAAGCAAACCAAAACTCTACACAGTACTCCAGGTGTGGTCTCACCAAGGCCCTGTACAATTGTAGCAAGACTTCCTTACTCTTATACTCTAACCCCCTAGTAATAAAGGCCAACATGCCATTTGCCTTCCTAATTGCTTGCTGTACCTGCATGCTAACTCTCTATGTTTCTTGTACAAGGACACCTAAATCTCTCTGAACAGCAACATTTAATAGTTTCTCACCATTTAAAAAATATTCTGTTTTTCTATTCCTCCTACCAAAGTGAATAACTTCACATTTCCCAACATTATACTCCATCCTGTGATGAATATATTAGTCACGGACTCCTTTAATTGTACGGTATTAGATAGTGCATCTACTTCAAATGTATGTGAGGTAGATTGGTTAAAACGTTATCTTGATTGACTAAGTAGTGATGATCGACGCAAGGTTAAGGAATTTAAAAGTACTACATGCTTTAGGTTTGGAGATGACAACACCTTGAGGTCACTCAAGAGAGTGGTAATTCCATGTAAGATAGCTGGAGTAAGCCATTTTATAAGTACGGATGAAGTCTCTAATGAGATACCAGTGCTTTTGAGTAAACCTTCCATGAAAAAGGCACAAATGAAACTTGACATGGAACACGAAAAGGCAATTATTTTTGGGAAATCGGTTGATCTGCAGTTTACCCAGTCAGACCTTATTCCCTTAACAAAACCTGGTGTTTCTCATCAGAGTGTTAGGCAAGTAATAATGGCATCAGGCAATAAGGATAAGAGAGAAAAAAAGCAAATTGTCTTAAAGTTACATCGACAATTTACCCACCCTACTTGTCAACGCTTAAAAACCCTGCTAAAAGATGCAGATGTAGTTGATGAGGAGTATACGAGGCTAATAGAAGAGATTAGTGAGAACTGTGAAATCTCTAAGAAGTATTGAAGGATGTTCCCACATCCTATTGTAAGTCTTCCTTTGGCATGTGACTTTAACGAGGTAGTTGCCATGGCTCTAAAGTTATGGGACAAAGACAGAAATGTTTTCATCTTACATTTTATTGACCTGGCTATGAGATTTAGTATTTCTACACTAATATATAGTAAGGAGAAGAATGTTATTAGAGATAAAATTATGGAAAATTGGATAAGGACTGGACTTGGGACACCAGCAAAGATTTTGACCGATAATGGAGGTGAATTCTCTAACGAGGAGTTCAGAGATATATGTCAGAATATAACTATCATTTTCATGAATACAGCAGCTAAGAGCCCTTTTAGCAATGGCCTTTGTGAAAGGAATCATGCTGCGATTGATGACATGGAGCGTAAAATTTTGGCTGATTGACCAGAGTGTAAATTGTCAACATGTGCAGTTCACACAAAGAATTCTCTTCCAATGGTTGGAGGATATAGTCCTTACCAACTAGTCTATGACACAATCCCAAATTACCTTCAGTTCTTTGTGATAATCCTCCTGCTCTAGAAGGTACTACAATAAGTGCCCTTTTTTCTGAGCATTTAAATGCTTTTCATGTATCATGTATCAAGGCTGAGGTAGCAGAGAAAATTCGTAGAGCACTGAGGCATCATATAAGACCATCTAAGACAAAGTTCAATTATAAAAGAGAGGGTCATAGGGAATGGAATGGCCCTGCTAATGTAATAGGTCGTGATGGTAAGACAGTACTTGTCAAACATGAAAATCAAACTGTTGAGGTTTATTCCTCACAATTAATTGGAATGAATTATAAAATCTCGGACTCTGAGCAGTTGATAGCAGTAAACAAGGCACCTTGTACCTCAAATATTCAGGTTTGTTTGATGAGGGTCCTTGGGAACAGAACGAGGTAGATCAAGGGGTGAACAGTGGTAATGTGAGTGATCATAACACACAGAGCTATCACATCCACAGAACAATTACCCAAAGTGGGTACACGGGTGACATATGTTCCAGAAGGGACTAATGAATGGAGAGATGCGACAATTTTGGGAGGTGCAGGAAAAGTTACTGGTAGGTTTAAATTTTGGTTGAATGCTCAGTACTGGGTCCTTTGCTTTTTGTGGTATATATCAATGATTTGGACTTGAATGTAGGAAGTATGATTAAGAAGTTTGCAGATGATACAAAAATTGTCCGTGAGGTTGATAATGAAGAAGAAAGCTGCAGACTGCAGGAAGATATCAATGGACTGGTCAGGTGAGCAGAACAGTGGCAAATGGAATTCAATCTGGAGAAGTGTGAGGTAATGCATTTGGGGAGGGTTGACAAGGCAAGGGAATACACTATAAATGGTAGGACAGTGCAGATGATCAGAGGGACCTTGGAGTGCATGTCCACAGATCACTGAAGGTAGCAGGACAGGTAGATAAGGTGGTTAAGAAGGCATACGGGATACTTTCCTTTATTAGCTGAGGCATAGAATATAAGAGCTGGGAGGTTATGCTTGAACTGTATAAAACACTAGTTAGGCCACAGCTAGAATACTGCGTGCAGTTCTGGACACCACATTACAGGAAGGATGTGATTGCACTAGAGGGGGTGCAGAGGAGATTTACGAGGATGTTGCCTGGGCTGGGGAATTATAGCTATGAGGAAAGATTGGATAGGCTGGGGTTGTTTTCTTTGGAACAGAGGAGGCTGAGGGGAGACCTAATTGAGGTGTATAAAATTATGAGGGGCCTAGATAGAGCGGATAGGAAGGACCTATTTCCCTTAGCAGAAGGGTCAATAACCAGGGGGCATAGATTTAAAGTAATTGGTCGGAAGTTTAGAGGGGATTTGAGGAGAAATTCTTTCACCCAGAGGGTGGTGAGGGTCTGGAACTCACTGCCTGAAAGGGTGGTAGAGGCAGAGCCCCTCATCACATTTAAAAAGTACTTGGATATGCTTTGATAACTTACAAGGCTATGGACCAAGTGCTGGAAAGTGGGATTAGGGTGGATAGCTCTTTGTCGGCCGGCACGGACAAGATGGGCCGAATGGCCTCCTTCTGTGCTGTAAATTTCTATGATTCTATGATATGATTCAGGATGATGGCCAAGAAGCAAGGGCCATGGACTGGCAGAATGGGGTGAAAGAGTGGAAAATAAGAAAGTACAGTACAAGTAGTGATAGGGAGTCCGGAAGTGACTCTTGCGTTAGAAAACAATCAAGAGCTACAGAAAGAGCCTCCGATAGTGCAAGAGGGAGATCTCGCAGTAGTAGTCCCTACAGACATAGAATTGGAAGTAAAGGCCGTAGATTGAATAGATCAGACAAAGAAACAAAGAACTGTCACGTAACAGAACTAGAAGTAGAAATCCTCATGATCGTAACGTTTTGGTGGCTGCTATTAAACTTGAGGATAAATGAGTAAAAGAGGCAAAACAAAGGGAGTTAGATAGTTGGAAAGAATTTGGAGTTTATTCTGAGGTACCAGATAAGGGTCAACAGCTTTGTCGTGTAGATGGGTTTGTACTGAAAAAGTCCTTGCAGATGGGACTTATAAGGCTAAAGCGAGGTTGGTTGCTCGGGGTTTTGAAGAGAAACTGGGTGATACAGAAGTTAGTGTGGACTCTCCCACTGCTGGAAAAGAAATCTTAAAAATCTTTTGGCACTTTTGGCCACATATTCATGGGAGTGTAGACCAATTGACATAAAAGCTGCATTTCTGCAGGGTGATACTTTTCAGAGAGAAGTGTTTCTGAAACCACCTAAAGAGGCAGCAGATGCGGAAGGAAAACTATGGAAAGGAAACAAATGTGTCTATGGCCTGAATGATGCTTCCGGCATATGGTATATTATGGTGAGATCTGTTTTGCTGAAAATAGGTTGTGTTCAACTAAAATCAGATCCTGCAATGTTTTATTGGTACCATCAAGGAAAACTTTCAGGCGTCTTCATGATGCATGTTGATGATTTCTTATGGATTGGTACTGCGGAATTTGAGAAATTCGTCATTAATAAGATTACAGTAGAATTTAAAATTGGGAGTTAGGCCCATGCAGCTTTTAAATTTATTGGCTTAGATATTAAGCAAAGTGAGACTGGTATAACTTTAAATCAACAGTCCTATTTAGAGAGTTGCTGCTATTAAACTTGAGGATAAATGAGTAAAAGAGGCAAAACAAAGGTTGATCGTACTAGGTCATCACAGACCTCCATCGAGTTGTGTGACACTACCACCGTGCTAAATGGGCTAGATTCAGAACAGATCTAGCAGCTCAAAACTGGGCATCCATGAGGCGCTGTGGGCCATCAGCAGCAGCAGAACTGTTTTCCACCACAATCTGTAACCTCATGGCCTGGCATATCCCTCACTCTACCATTACCATGAAGCCAGGGGACCAACCCTGGTTCAGTAAGGGGTGTAGAAGAGCATGCCAGGAGCAGTACCAGATGTACCTAAAAATGAGGTGCCAACCTGGGGAAGCTGCAACACAGGACTACATGCATGCTAAAAAGCAGAAGCAGCATGCTATAGACAGGGCTAAGCGATCCCACAATCAACGGATCAGATCAAAGCTCTGCAGTCCTGCCACATCCAGTCGTGAATGGTGGTGGACTATTAAACAACTAACAGGAGGAGGAGGCTCCATGAATATCCTCATCCTCAATGATGGTGGAGCCCAGCATGTGAGTGCAAAAGACAAGGCTGAAGCATATGCAACCATCTTCAGCCAGAAGTGCCGAGTGGATGATCCATATCGGCCTCCTCCTGAGGTCCCCACCATCACAGAAGCCAGTCTTCAGCCAATTTGATTCACTCCACATGATATCAAGAAACAGCTGAGCGCACTGGATACAGCAAAGGCTATGGGCCCCAACAACATCCCGGCTATCGTTCTGAAGACTTGTGCTCTGGAACTAGCCGCCCCTCTGGCCAAGCTGTTCCAGTACAGCTACAACACTGGCATCTATCTGACAATGTGGAAAACTGCCCAGGTATGTCCTGTCCACAAAAAGCAGGACAAATCCAATCCGGCCACTTACCGCCCCATCAGTCTACTCTCAATCATCAGCAAAGTGATGGAAGGTGTCATCGACAGTGCTATCAAGGGGCACTTACTCACCAATAACCTGCTCACTGATGCCCAGTTTGGGTTCCGCCAAGACCACTCGGCTCCCGACCTCATTACAGCCTTGGTCCAAACATGGACAAAAGAGCTGAATTCCAGTGGTGTGGGGAGAGTGACTGCCCTTGACATCAAGGCAGCATTTGACCGAGTGTGGCATCAAGGAGCCCTAGTAAGACAATCAACGGCATTGCCATCACCGAATTCCCCACCATCAACATCCTGGGGGTCACCATTGACCAGAAACTTAACTGGACCAGCCACATAAATACTGTGGCAGCAATAGCAGGCCAAGGCTAGGTATTCTGCGGCGAGTGTCTCACCTTCTGACTCCCCAAAGCCTTTCCACCATCTACAAGGCACAAGTCAGGAGTGTGATGGAATACTCTCCACTTGCCTGGATGAGTGCAGCTCCAACAACACTCAAGAAGCTCAACACCATCCAGGACAAAGCAGCCTGCTGGATTGGCACCCCATCCACCACCTTAAACATTCACTCCCTCCACCACCGGCATACCGTGGCTGCAGTGTGTACCATCTCACAAGTTGCACTGTAGCAACTCGCCAAGGCTTCTTCGGCAGCGCCTCCCAAACCCGCGACCTCTTCCACCTAGAAGGACAAGGGCAGCAGGCGCATGGGAACATCACCAACTCCAAGTTCCCCTCCAAGTCACACACCATCCTGACTTGGAAATATATCGCCGTTCCTTCATTGTCACTGGGTCAAAATCCTGGAACTCCCGACCTAACAGCACTGTGGGAGTACCTTCACCACACGGACTGCAGCGGTTCAAGAAGGCGACTCACCACCACCTTCTCAAGGGCAATTAAGGATGGGCAATAAATGCTGGCCTTGCCAGCACGCTCACATCCCATGAACGAATAAAAAAAAGTGATGTTATATCTAAAGAAGAGACAAAGCAATTGCAAAGCTTGATTCGTCAGTTGAACACTCAGACTAGACCAGATGCTAGTTTTGATGTGCTGGAGTTAAGTACTTCAATGAAACAACCCATAGTAGAGAATGTTTTAAGGGCAAATAAAACATTAAGAAAATTAAATTAGGATAAATGTGCACTTAAATTCCCATCCTTAGGTGACCCAAAAAACATGAAGCTAGTTATCTTTAGTGATGCTTCACATGCTAATCTTCCTGATGGCTATTCAACTACCTGTTAACAGGCAGTTAAGTGGCTATAATCCTCTTCCCGCCGCTAGGAGTCGGGTCCCTGCGCAAATTGGGGACCCGACTCCTGGGAAGATTGTTTGGGGGCGGGTTGGGAGCGGGTTCGGGACCCGCTCCCATTCTTTTTGATTTTGCCAGCAGTCCCGCCTCTAAACCCTCCTCCTCAGGGCTGGTAAAATCCAGCCCATAGTGTTTCTTATGGGCTAGAATGGAAAATGTTTTACTTTAGCTTGGGAATTTAAAAAAATAAAAACGTCTGTTAAAAGTACTCTGGTTGTTGAACCACTGGCTCTTTTGGAGGCAGTCGATATGGGACTCTTTGGCAAATATCTTGAGTGACATCCTATACAATGGGAGTCTGAAGATAGTATACCCATTGAATGTTATGTAGGCAATCGTTCATTGTGGGATAATGTACACTCTACAAAAAAGTGTAAAAAGATACGGCTTGACCTTGCTGGTTTGAAACAAATGCTAGAGAGAAAGAAATCTCTAAAATTAAATGGGTGGATTCAAGCCATCAACTGTCGGATTGTTTTACTAAAAGAAGTGCATGTACAAATAAATTATTGGGGGTCCTTGAGAAGGGTTGCATCACAATGTAATGCTTTGTACAGAGTATGGAAGTCTTTAATTTTTTTTAAAATTTTGTTTGTATTATATATAAAGTTTAATTTTTTAATTTTACTTAATGAGAGAGAAGGGAATCTGTTAATTGTATTCAGGTGGTGGGTATTAATTGGGGACTCTCTTGTGTTCATGCATAAAGGAGCAGGCTCGGGAAGGGAAAGAGCTTATCTTGGGGGTGCACGGTATGTAGAGTCATAGAGCCATACGGCACAGATGGAAGCCATTCGGCCCATCGAGTCCGTGCCGGCTCTCTGTAGAGCAATCCAGCCAGTCCCATTCCCCCGCTCTATCCCCGTAGCCCTGCAAGTTTATTTCCCTCAAGTGCCTATTCAGTCTCCCCTTGAAAACATTGAGTGTCTTCGCTTCCATTACTTCTGTCGGCAGCGAATTCCGGGTCCTTACCACTTGCTGCGTAAAAAAGTTTTTCCTCACATACCCCCTGTATCTCTTGCCCAAAACCTTAAATCTGTGTCCCCTAGTCCTTGTACCATCAACTAGTGGGAACAGCCTTTCCCCGTCTAGCCTATCCAAACTCGTCATAATCTTGTACACCTCTCTCAAATCACCCCGCAACCTTCTTTGCTCTAATGAAAACTAATCCAGCTTCTCCAACCTGTCCTTGTAGCTAAGATCCCCCATCCCCGGAACCATTCTGGTAAATCTCCTCTGCACCCTCTCAAGGGCCTTCACGTCCTTCCTAAAGTGTGGTGACCAGAACTGGACGCAATACTCCAGTTGTGGCCTAACCAGCGCTTTATAAAGGTTCAGCATAACTTCTCTACTTTTGTACTCAATACCTCTATTTATGAAGCCCAAGATCCCATATGCTTCGCTAACCACTCTCTCAATATGTCCTGCCACCTTCAGGGACCTATGCACATTAACTTCCAGGTCCCTCTGTCCCTGCACACTCTTTAAAACTGTGCCATTAAGTGTATATTGCCTCTCCCTGTTCCTTCTGCCAAAATGCACCACCTCACACTTCTCTGTATTAAATTCCATCTGCCACTTGTCTGCCCATTCTGCTAGCCTTTCTATGTCCTGTTGCAGTTGATTGGTATCATCCTCACTGTTTGCCACACCCCCAAGTTTGGTGTCATCGGCAAATTTAGAAATTCTACTCTGTATTCCAATATCCAGGTCATTTATATATATCAAAAAAAGCAGTGGCTCCAGCACTGACCCTTGGGGAACACCACTGTCTACCATCCTCCAGTCTGAAAAACAGCCATTTACCACAACTTGCTGTTTTCTGTCCTTAAGCCAATTCCTTATCCAAGCTGCCACTGACCCACCTATTCCATGAGCCTCAATTTTGTTAACCAGCCTCCTATGTGGTACTTTGTCAAACGCCTTCCGAAAATCCATGTAGACAACATCCATTGCATTCCCTTCATCAATCCTCTCTGTTACTTCATCAAAAAATTCAATTAGATTAGTCAAACACGATCTGCCTTTTACAAATCCGTGTTGGCTCTCCTTAATTAGCTTAAACCTCACCAAGTGCCCGTTAATTTTTCCTTGATTATTGTTTCTAAAACTTTACCCACCACTGATGTTAAACTGACTGGCCTGTAGTTACTAGGATTGTCCTTACACCCTTTCTTGAACAATGGTGTCACATTGTAAAGTGTGTCTCTGTAAATAAAGGCTCTATTATTCTATCCTTCACCACCTGGCTATTTGACTTTTACACCAGGTTGGATTGTGAGGGATGGGCTGAGCCTTTGAATATCATATCAGGCATTTGACAGTGTTAATGGGAGTTTTTTTCCGATCCCTATGCTACTTCAATCGCTTTGAAGCATTGAACCGTGATGAAGGGTTGCATCTCTGGACAGTGACATGCTTTTATTGTGAGCAAAGCCAAGCCTTTCACTATCTTTCACAAAGTAAATTGAATATGAAAGGCAAGGCTATTCATATATAAAATGTGGATATATGGAAATATAAATATACTGTGAATATTAATTTGGGCAAATCAGGCATTGTTTTTTCTTCAGTAAAGTAGCTGCACAGCTGCCATGCTTTTTCATGTTTTGCTTAGTTTTTGACAGAACACTGAAAAGTACTGCCCCAGTAGAAAACCTAACAGGAGGTGGGAGCCCTGCTTTACTTTCATTGATTGTTTAAAATTATGTTCATCAATCACAAGGGGGGAAAAACTGGGTTGGTTAGCACCTCCCGCTTGCTCCTTTGGGGGCGCTAACGGGGCGCTAACGACTTACCACCCGAGCGCGGTGATTTGAGTGCCACCCACGAAATTGACCTGGCGCTTTGCGGTGACGCTAAACACTACCGCCACGATCTCCTGCGCCTGGAGATCATGACGTCATCCAAACGTGCAATGCCCCGGTAGCGCCCCGGACCGGAAATTGATTCTCGCCCCCTGCCTTAGTGCCTGGCGCTAGGAACGACAGGTAGAGGGGGACGTTTTGTCGTCGGAAAGGAGCTGCGGGAGCGCTATTTAAAGGCGTGCACTTCCTGCTTTTTCTTGTCGGCAAAATATTTGGCTTACGCAGGTTGAGAGGGAGAGAGACGTCTGGAGAGATTTAACGCTGTCCTACAAGAGTTTTGTTCTTGAGCAACACTTTACAGGTTTCTATTTCTCTGAGCTTCATATTTACCACATTTACAAGATTAAATGGGGGCTGTACTAACTCGGGGCATCGTCCTCCAGCTTCACTTTCGGAAGCAGCAGAGGCGCAGAGAGAGAGTGGCAAACGTAGCCAGAGGGAGGAGGGTCAACAGGCCTCTGCACAGGAGAGAGAGAGAGTGGCAAACATGGCCAGAGGGAGGAGTGTCAACAGGCCTCTGCACAGGAGAGAGAGAGAGAGTGGCAAACATGGCCAGAGGGAGGAGGGTCAACAGGCCTCTGCACAGGAGAGAGAGAGAGTGGCAAACATGGCCAGAGGGAGGAGTGTCAACAGGCCTCTGCACAGGAGACCTTACCCTCCCAGGGTATTCCGGGAGCAATTCTCCTACATTCATTTGTCCGAGGAGCAGTGTTTCAGAAGGCTGCACTTCAGCAAGGAGGTGGTCACTGAGCTCTGCCACCTCCTGCAACCAGAGCTGCAGCCTCAGCTCAGGACTAGGACGTCTCTGTCAGTGGCAGTGAAGGTGACGGTGGCTCTGAATTTTTACGCCAGCGGCTCCTTCCAGGCTTCAACTGGGGACATAGCGAATATCTCCCAGTTCACTGTCCATTGCTGCATCCGGGAGGTCACAAATGCTCTGTACAAAAGGAGAAGGGAGTACATCTCTTTCCCCATGACCCGGGACAAACTGCGTGAGCGCGCATATGGCTTCGCTAGGATAGCGGGCTTCCCCATAGTTCAGGGCGCCATTGACTTCACGCACGTGGCATTGCGGGCACCTCATGAAAATGTAGAGGTGTTCCGCAACCACAAAGGCTTCCACTCTCTGAATGTGCAGTTGGTGTGCGACCACAGACAGCGTATCCTCGCCGTCAATGCCTGCTATTCTGGCAGCAGCCACGATGCTTTCATCCTGCGCCAGACTGGTGTCCTAAAAAACTTCCAACCACAAGGGTTATCCACTCTGCACCTGGCTGATGACACCGCTCTGTAACCCCAACACTCCTGCTGATCTCGCATACAATGAGAGCCATAGTGCCACCAGGAACCTCATTGAGCAGACAATCGGCGTCTTGAAGCATCGGTTCTGGTGTCTTGACCACTCTGGACGAGCCCTGCAGTACTCTCCTGAGCGAGTCTCGCTTTTTATTGTTATGTGCTGCATGCTGCACAACCTCGCAATTATGAGGACACAGCCATTGCCACCAGGGATTGGTGCACCACCTCAGGAGGAGGCAGAGGGAGAGGAGGAGGAGGAAGCAGAAGAGGAGGATTAGCAGCACCAATGTGGGAGGGAGGCGCACAATGCGGCCTCTGCAAGGGCCGTCCGTGAATGCCTCATAAAACACCGCTTTTGACAAATGACAGAGAAGATGGCTTCTGGGATGAACAAGCACATTATCGCAAGCATCCCGCAGCCCCTATTACCGGGCAAAGCTCCAATGAGTCAAATGAGCAAAGTTGTAAAGTTCCAATAAAAATGTTTATTTATCTTGACAAATTGTGTCTTATTTATTCAGCACAAACAATAACAAAGAAACACAACAATTCATTAACTAACAAAACTCGTTCTTAACACATTGAGATAAGAGTCAACGGAGTAAACAATATATTAAGATGAACATCAAACTTTGCCACAAACATTCCCCCCATTTATTGGATAATTTTTAATTTTCGCCCTTTGAGGGTGATCTCCATCCCGTGCGCACTTCCCCCCTTCCCACCCTACTGCTCCTCCGTAATGTGGCCCCAGTGGCTGCATCAAGGCTGGCGGAAGGCTGCTGAATGTTGGATCCAGAGACTGCAGATGGCCTTGAAGGACGCCCTTGACCAGCTCTGAGCCTGGAGGACCTGGCTGCAGACTGCACCAACTCTGCATAGGCGGCAGCAGTCTGGGCTGGCTGTGTTACAGACTGCGACTAGTTCAATGGCGGAGTGGCAGTCATGGGAGCAGGAATGCTGTCATCCTGAGAGAGGACAGCACCTTCCTGCTCGACCAACACACTGCCACTCCCCCGGGGCAGAACCTCAGCATCCGGAGCAATCTGCTGGAGCACAGATTGCTGGCCTGCTGCGGCACCGTCAGATCCCCGGTGGACAGTGGGTGACCCAGCGACGATGGCAGCAGTCAGCGCTTGCGTGACTTCATTCTGAGACTGCATGAGAGCAGCCAATGACTCGATTGCAGCACTAAGCCGTTGCGTTGCATTGGCCTGTGCTGCAATAGATCCTGCCACCTAACCCATTACACACGGCATGGGCTCTGGGTCCCCACGGTCTCCCTGCAATTCAACCATCCTCTGCAACGAGGCAAGGATGGGTTCAAGGGTGTGCTGGCGGCGGACTCCTCCACACTCCTAGCCAGTGCATCCATGCTGTCGGGCACCCTTGTCATTGCACCCATGAGCTCCGTATGCATGCTCAGAGCCTGAGTATTCATGGCCGCTATATTAAGGTCCTCATCCGAGTCCTGTGCAGCAGAACTCATGCACGTACTCACCCTCCGGGGAGATGGCCCCCGAGCTTCCCTTCCCCCATGGCGGTGCTGCAGCCAGCTGGGTCCCGGAGCTTCACCCACATCAGATGCAAACCCCCTACTCCCCTCCAGTGAACGCGTGGCCCCAGTGTCGGAAGTGTCACCCTCGGGAGACACAGGTGGTGAAGCTCCGGCTTCGTCTTCCTCCTCCTCTGGCACGTCGCTGCCACTGGCAGGCTGAGGGACAGGCTGGTCAGCTGGTGGTACACCACCTGTGCACAGTGTGAGGTTGAGATGGTGAGATGTAGAGGTTTTGAAAAACAGGTACTCAGACCACCCGAGTGAGGTCGTTGAACTTCTTACGACACTGTGTATGCTTTAAAGTGAGGGCAGGGGGGCAGGAAGGGAGCAAGGACTGGCGACAGTATAGTTAGATTGAAAGTCTAAAAGGCTGGTGTTGTGAGGGGGAAGTGGTATGAGAGAGGAGAGAAAGCTGATTAACATACCGTTACTGTCCCCAAGGGGGTTGACCTCTCCAAAGGCCACAGCGCCGATTACATGGCTGGCAATCAGTCCGTGGACACTCCTCCAATTCTGTGAGGGGGTGCAGCTCCGCCTGTCCTCCTCCCATGCGTTGTTGCTCTCTGCGGTTATGTGAAAGCTTGGCCTGCAAGAAAAAGGACAGCGTGTGAGTGAGTGTACAACCATGTGTTTGGCAGATGTGCCTACCATGGTTGAATAACCGTTATTATGTGCAAAGTGTGGGATGTGCATGTGACTTTTGTGAGATGGCCATAGTTGTTGGATGAGTGTTTGGCATTTGGGTATTTACACCGCCTGTGCACAGTGTGAGGTTGAGATGGTGGGATGTAGAGGTTTTGAAAAACAGGTACTCAGACCACCCGAGTGAGGTCGTTGAACTTCTTACGACACTGTGTATGCGTCCTTTGGACCAGGCTCCGCGATGCCACGTGGTGGGCTACCTCCCTCCAGACTCATGTAAACTCGTGGGCCAATGGCCTCCTGCCACTCTCTGGAAAGAGCACTGCCCGTTGCCCTTAAACAGCGCCAACCAGAGCCACCAATGCCTGGTCGCTAAAGCGGCGAGCTCTCTCCCTGGGCCTCTGAGTATCCATCACAAATGGTTGAGGAATATTTTTAGGTGCTTGCAGGCCGACGTCAAATGCTGCAATGAGCAGGGTGTGGCTGTGCAACAAGATGGACCCTCCCCTTTAAGAACTGGACGGCGTCAGTCTGTCTCAGTACAAGGTAATTGACATCGCCTGAGCTTCAGTAGCGTTCTAAGGTAGTGCCTCGCTCCCCGACGTTAGCGCCCTAAGAGAGGTGTGTAGCGCTTGATTTAGCGCTCAAATCTTCTTCTCTTCTTAGGCAGTCCCTCGGAACCGAGGATGACTTGCTTCCACATTAAAAATGAGTTCTCAGGTGACTGATGAGTCCAATGCAGGACCTACAGTCTCTGTCACAGGTGGGGCAGACGGTGGTTGAAGGGGCGGGTGGGTGGGGTGCTTGGGTTGACGTGCACTCCTTGCGCTGCCTGCGCTTGGCTTCTGCTTGCTCCCAGCGAAGAGACTCGAGGTATTTGATGCCTTCTCCTCCACTTTGTGCGGTCTTGGGCCAGGGGTTCCCAGGTGTCGGTGGGGATGTTGCATTTTTTCAAGGAAGCTTTGAGGGTGTCCTTGAAGCGTTTCCTCTGCCCACCTGGGGCTCTCTTGCCGTGTCGGAGCTCCGAGTAGAGCGCTTGTTTTGGGAGTCTCGTATCGGGCATGCGGACAATGTGGCCCGTCCATCGGAGCTGATCGAGCGTGGTCAAAGCTTCGATGCTGGGGTGTTGGCCTGAGCAAGAACACTGATGTTGGTGCGCCTATCCTGCCAATGGATTTGCAGGATCTTGCGGAGGCAGCGTTGGTGGTACCTCTCCAGTGCTTTGAGGTGCCTGCTGTACATGGTCCATGTCACTGAGGCATACAGGAGGGCGGCTATTACTACTGCTCTGTAGACCATGAGCTTGGTGCCGGGTTTGCGGTCCTGGTCTTCAAACACTCTCTTCCTCAGGCGCCCGAAGGCTGCACTGGCACACTGAAGGCGGTGTTGGACTTCGTCATTGACGTCTGCCCTTGTTGACAGTAGGCTCCCGAGGTATGGAAAGTGGTCCACGTTGTCCAAGGCCTTGTCGTGGATTTTGATAATCGGGGGGCAGTACAGTGTGGCGGAGGCAGGTTGGTAGAGGACCTTTGTCTTATGGATGTTTAGTGTAAGGCCCATGCTCTCGTACGCTTCGGTGAAGGTGTTAACGATGGTTTGGAGTTCAACCTCCGAGTGTGCGCAGACGCAAGCGGCGTCTGCATACTGTAATTCGACGACAGAGGATGGGACGACCTTGGATCTTGACTGGAGGCGACGGAGGTTGAACAGTTTCCCGTTTGTTCTGTAAATTAGCTCCACTCCAGCGGGGAGCTTATTGAGGGTGAGATGGAGCATTGCCGCAAGGAAGATCGAGAAGAGCATGGTGCGATGACACAGCCTTGCTTGACCCCGGTCCGTATGTGAATTGGGTCTGTGGTGGAACCGTTGGTCAGGATCACGGCTTGCATGTCGTCGTGAAGCAGGTGGTGACAAACTTTTGAGGACAGCCGAATTTGAGGAGGACACTCCATAATCCCTCATGGTTGACAGTGTCGAAGGCCTTTGTGAGGTCAAAGAAGGCCATGTACAGCGGTTGGTGCTGTTCTCTGCATTTGTCTTGTAATTAGGGCGCGGTGAAGATCATGTCCATTGTGCCCCTTAGTGGGCGGAATCCGCATTGCGACCCTGCGAGGAGCTCTTCAGCCACTGGGAGAAGGCGATTGAGGAGGATTCTTGCGATGACTTTCCCTGTGGCAGACAGCATGGAAACTCCTCTGTAATTACCGCAATCGGATTGTCACCTTTCTTGAAGATGGTCACAATTACAGCGTCTCTGAGATCCCCTGGCATGCTCTCCTCCTTCAGATAAGAGAAATGAGTTCATGAATTCGCGCCAGTAGTGCTTCTCCGTCATGCTTTAGTGCCTCGGCAGGGATTTCATCTGCTCCTGAGGCCTTGTTGTTCTTCAGTTGTCGGATGGCCTTTTCAACCTCATGCCGGGCTGGTCTTGTGCTGAGATGGTGGCGGGTAACATGCTGCGGGATGGAGTTGAGGACACTCGCGTCGAAGACAGAGTCTTGGTTAAGGAGATCTTCGAAGTGCTCCTTCCAGCGGGCACTGACTGCCTCCCTGTCCTTGATGAGTACCTCTCCATTCTTGGCCCGCAGTGGGGTAGGACCTTGGGTGCTTGGGCCGTAGGCGGTCTTGACCGCGCTAAAGAATCCACGCACGTCGTGGTTGTCGGCTAGCTGCTGGATCTCCTGCGCTTTCTCCACCCACCATCTGTTTTTTAGGTCACGAGTTTTTTGTTGGACCTCGGCCTTCAGGCGTCTGCAGTGCTGCTTTCTTGCTCACGAGTTCTGTTGCTGTTTCCAGATCAGGAATGCCTTGCGCTTCCGGCTTATTAGCTCCTGGATCTCCTGGTCGTTCTCGTCTAACCAATCTTGGTGTTTCCTGGTCGAGTGACTGAGCGTCTCTTCACAGGTGCTGATTATGGAGGCCTTGAGGGCAGACCAGGCGCTGTGGACATTCTGTGTCTCTGCATCACTGGGAGTCATCAGGTTGTTTGTGAGGCGCAGGCTGAATATGGCTTTCTTAGCGGGGTCATTGAGTGCTCCAGCGTTGATTTTCTTGCGGCATTGTTTCTGTTGCCGCCGCTGTTTTGGTGCTACATTGATGGAGATGACAGAGCGGATTAGTCGGTGGTCTGTCCAGCAGTCGTCAGCTCCTGTCATGGCGCGGGTGATGCGGATGTCCTTGCGGTCCCTCGCTCGGACGATGACATAGTCCATCAGATGCCAGTGCTTGGAGCGAGGGTGCTGCCATGAAGCCTTGTACTTGTCTCTCTGACGGAACAAGGTGTTGGTTATGACAAGGCCATGTTCTAAGCATTTCGTCAGGAGGTGGTTACCATTGGAGTCGGCTTTCCCTACCCCCTCTCTGCCGATCACACCTTCCCAGAGGTCTGTGTCCTTTCCAACTCTGGCGTTAAAGTCGCCAAGTACGATCAACTTGTCGCCCGTTGGGACTTGGGACAGGGATTGTTCGAGGCTGGAGTGGAATTCCTCTTTGGTCTCGTCTGTGGCTTCCAGTGTTGGGGCGTATGCACTGATGACCGTAGCGCACTGGTTCCGGGCTAGGGTGAGCCGAAGAGTCATGAGGCGCTCGTTTATACCGCTAGGGGAGTCTCTGAGACGGCCAACTAGTTCATTTTTTATGGCGAAGCCTACCCCATGGAGGCGGCGTTCTTCTTCAGGTTTGCCTTTCCAGAAGACGGTGTAGCCACCGCCTTGCTCCTTGAGCTGGCCTTCCCCTGCCCGCCGGTTCTCACTTAGGGCGGCGATGTCAGTGTCGAAACGTCTGAGCTCCAACGATAGCAGTACGACGTTCCGGTCTGTCACTGTTGGGGTTGTCCATGAGGGTCCTGACGTTCCAGGTTCCGAACTTCATTTTAAAGGGTGGAAGATGCCTGTGCGTGAATTCTTTTAACGTGGGGTGGCCGTTGCACACCAGCTACCACACGGGCTTGACAGAGCAAGGTCTTGGTCCAATGGCAAGGGGATCCAAGACGATTGGAGACCAGGCTCTGCTACAACGGCCTGGCACACACACACAAACATACTGCTACTGTCCTCCTCCCTCCTTCCCGCAGGTCCTCTCTGCCTGGGTTTCGTAGGATGCATTGTGGTCCTCTCGACCTCGCTGTTGGCCCGTGCTGCATCTTCCCTGGGCCCCGACCCTGCTGCTGGTCCACGCTGGTTCTCATCAGTGAGCACTGGCTCTTCACTTTAACTCAGCTTCCAAATTCCCAGACCTCTGTGCCATCAAGACTATGCTTCTCCACTGGACTAGTGATCTCGTGACTAGTGGATCGTGAGTGGAGCTCGGGACCAGGGATCGCGAGAATATCAGTGCTAATTTAATCCTGTGAGAGACAACATCACTCATATCCGAGGCCGGGACCCAAGAGCGAGGACAAGCCCAGCGCTCAAATCACCTCCAAGGACGCTGGAGATGAATTTCGCGGTCGGCGGCGATAATTAGCGCCGGGCGCTAAACTTTGCGCCCAGCCGATATTAGCGCCCCAAAATGGTCGATACCCAATTTTTTCCCCCAAGGAATTTTAACAAGAGAAAAAGGCCATTAGGCTCCTCCATTTTTCATGACTCAACCCCATCCACTTTCTCACCATATTCCTCAATACCTTCTCTCCAAAAATATGTCCAAATTGTCCCTTGGACCCGTTGATACTGTTAACTTCAGTGACAGTCTCTGATCCTTTATTCTAATTTATTTCTCAGCTTTCTTGGGTGAAAAAGTTCCTTCTTGCTCCACTTCTTACACCTAGCTTCCTAATTTTATCACATGTCCCCATATAATTGAACTTTTCATTTCAGTGTATCATAGAACAAAAGGAGACCATTTGACTCATCTTATCTGTGCCAGTGCTTTGCTGGAACAATTCAAAACTACTCTCACTGCCCTGCTTTATCCCATAGCCCTGTATCTTCCTCTGATTTAGCCAATTTTCCCTTAAAAGATGCAATTGTCTGTGCCTCACTACTCCCCCTGGCAGGAACGGACGTTTGCCTTGCGGCCCCCATGCATAGGTTTGGTTTGGGGTCCTTAGATTTTACTGGACAATGATACTAAATACTACCTGCTTAATCTGGTGTCAAATCTACACATGTACGATTAAGAAAAGGCATATTTGCAAAAGGCTGTATAAAAAGTAGTTGACAAATTGATGAGTGATAGATAACACGAGTTTTTGTTAAATTTGTTTATGGGATGTGGGTGTCGCTGGCAAGGCCAGCATTTATTGCCCATCCCTTAATTGCCCTTGAGATGGAGGTGGTGTGCCGCCTTCTTGAACCGCTGCAGTCCGTGTGGTGAAGGTACTCACACAGTTCTGTTAGGTAGGGAGTTCCAGGATTTTGACCCAGCGATGATGAAGGATCGGCGATATACTTCTAAGTCAGGATGGTGCGTGACTTGGAGGGGAACTTGGAGGTGGTGATGTTCCCATGCGCCTGCTGCCCTTGTCCTTCTAGGTGGAAGAGGTCGCGTGTTTGGGAGGTGCTGCCGAGTCGTCTTGGTGGAACCCAAACTGGGCATCAGTGAGCAGGTTATTGGTGATTAAGTGCCGCTTGATAGCATTGTCGATGACATCTTCCATCACTTTGCTGATGATTGAGAGTAGACTGATGGGGCGGTAAGTGGCCGGATTGGATTTGTCCTGCTTTTTGTGGACAGGACATACCTGGGCAGTTTTCCACATTGTCCAGTAGATGCCAGTGTTGTAGCTGTATTGGAACAGCTTGGCTAGAGGCGTGGCTAGTTCTGGAGCTCAAGTCTTTAGAACGATAGCCGGGATGTTGTCGGGGCCTATAGCCTTTGC
This sequence comes from Squalus acanthias, assembly GCA_030390025.1. NCBI lineage: Eukaryota > Metazoa > Chordata > Chondrichthyes > Squaliformes > Squalidae > Squalus > Squalus acanthias. The sequence continues at coordinate 61,344,335 of CM059435.1, forward strand.
TGTATCCAGTGCGCTCACCGTTTCTTGATATCACGTGGAGTGAATCGAATTGGCTGAAGACTGGCTTCTGTGATCGTGGGGACCTCAGGAGGAGGCCGATATGGATCATCCACTCAGCACTTCTGGCTGAAGATGGTTGGAAACGCTTCAGCCTTGTCTTTTGCACTCACGTGCTGGGCTCCACCATCATTGAGGATGGGGATATTCATGGAGCCTCCTCCTCCCGTTAGTTGTTTAATGGTCCACCACCATTCACGACTGGATGTGGCAGGACTGCAGAGCTTTGATCTGATCTGTTGATTGTGGGATCGTTTAGCCCTGTCTCTTGCATGCTGCTTCTGCTTTTTAGCATGCATGTAGTCCTGTGTTGCAGCTTCCCCAGGTTGGCACCTCATTTTTAGGTACACCTGGTGCTGCTCCTGACATGCTCTTCCACACTCCTTATTGAACCAAGGTTGGTCCCCTGGCTTGATGGTAATGGTAGAGTGATGGATATGCTGGGCCATGAGGTTACAGATTGTGGTGGAATACAATTCTGCTGCTGCTGATGGCCCACAGTGCCTCATGGATGCCCAGTTTTGAGCTGCTAGATATGTTCTGAATCTATCCCAGTTAGCACGATGGTAGTGCCACACAACACGATGGAGGGTGTCCTCAGTGTTAAGACAGGACTTAGTCTTCACAATGATTGTGCGGTGGTCACTGCTACCAATACTGTCATGGACAGATGCATCTGCGACAGGTAGATTGGTGAGGACGAAGTCAAGTAGGTTTTTCCCTCGTATTGGTTCTCTCACCACTTGTCGCAGGCCCAGACTGGCAGCTAGGTCCTTCAGGACTTGGCCAGCTCGGTCAGTAGTGGTGCTACCGAGCCACTCTTGGGGCTGGATTTTGTCAATGGGGGCGCGTTGGGGGTGGGACCGCTGGTTTTTGGGTTTCAGCCCTGCCCCCAACGACGTCTGGCCAACTCACGCTATTTTCCCTTGATTGACCTTGTTAAGCCCGCCCTGCGGGCTTAGCCGGCCAATTAAGGGAAAGCCGGTGGCAGAGGACGTCAGCGTATGACGTTTCAGCTGTCGAAAAATTTTTGAGAAGCTGTCAAACACTGACAATCTCTGTTCTAAGGTGAGCCCTTGCACAAAGACTCACCAAAACCTCCCTCCTCAGCAGATAGCAGATGGCTGCTGCGTCTGAGAATGCAGCAGCCATTCTGTCATCTCTGCCGTTGAGATGAGGCACCTCCGGATCCCCAAGGGTTGAAGCCTGCAGGAAGAAGCAAAGGTTAGTAAACTTTTTCTAACACTTTACACTCACCTCTCATACTTACCTCTCCACACTTGCACCCATCACTCACCTCCACAGCAGACTTTTCGATCCCTCTCACCCCCGCAGACCCAGTGCTTGCCTCGCTGACCCTGGCAAGGTTTGCAGCCGTCGGGAAGCCCGCACTTGCAGGGGTAAAATGGGAATAAGCCTCAAAACTGCCTGTTAACTACCTGTTAACAGGCAGTTAATTGTCTCTAATCCCCACCCCGCCTTCCGGGAAGATGGCACGGAGGCGGTTGGGAGCGGGGTCAGTACCCGCTCCCAGTTTCTGCCATTTTCCTGGCAGTCCCGCCTCCATACCTGCCTCCATACCCGTCTCCCCAGGGCTGGCAAAATTCCCCCCTTGGTGATGGACATTGAAGTCCCCCACCCAGAGTACGTTCTGTGCCCTTGCAACTCTCAGTGCTTCTTCCCAGTGGTGTTCAACATGGAGGAGTACTGATTCATCAGCTGAGGGAGGGGCGGTAGGTGGTAATCAGCCGGAGGTTTCCTTGCCCATGCTTGACCTGAAGCCATGAGACTTCATGGGGTCCAGAGTCAATGTTGAAGACTCCCAGGGCCACTCCTTCCCGACTGTATACAACTGTGCCGCCACCCCTGTTGGGTCTGTCCTGCCGGTGGGACAGGACATACCCACGGATGGTGATGGACGAGTTTGGGACATTGGCTGAAAGGTATGATTCTGTGAGTATGACTATGTCAGGCTGTTGCTTGACTAGTCTGTGGGATAGTTCTCCCAATGTTGGCACAAATCCCCAGATGTTGGTGAGGAGGACTTTGCAGGGTTGACTGGGCTGGGTGTGCCGTTGCCGTGTCCGTAGCCGCTGCCGAGGTCGATGCTGGGTGGTCTATCCGGTTTCATTCTTGTTATTGTGTTTCGTAGCGGTTTGTTACAAATGAGTGGCTTACTAGACCATTTCAGCGGGCAGTTAAGAGTCAACCACATTGCTGTGGGTCTGGAGTCACATATAGGCCAGACCAGGTCAGGATGGCAGATTTCCTTCCCTAAAGGACATTAGTGAACCAGATGGGTTTTTACGACAATCCAGTAGTTTCATGGTCACCATTACTGATACTAGCTCTTTATTCCAGATTTATTTAATTAACTGAATTTAAATTCCCCAGCTGCCGTGGTGGGATTTGAACTCATGAGTGCATGACATTGAATGCTTTTAAAGGTCTTGAAACACTTGTTATTTCAATGTATGAGCCTTATGACAACTCAGAAACTCGCTTTTCGTGCTTTAGCTGTAGCAAGGTGTTGTATAATGTCTGAGTAGTTGGGGGTAATTATGACTTTGTGCGGTAGGGCAAAATGGGTAAGAGCGAATTGTTAGCACGTTTTAGATCTCTCCCGATTTTTATTTCCATTGAAGTCAATGAAAATAAAAATTGGGAGAAATGTAAAACGGACTGCTGATTTGCTATCACCCATTTTACACTATCACACAAAGCCACAGTTACCCCTGCTGAGCGGAACTTAGAGTTCGTAAGAACTGAATTTCATCTTCTCTTTCTCCCACTTCAGCCACGAGTTACAGCTATTTTGAGGTTGGAGCCCTCTGTAGGCTGCTGCAAATCTCCTGTATTACAGCTCTTGTTATTATAGGAGAACTCTCTTAAAATAATTTGCCCTCATTGTCTAATCTTTTGCATAAGTTATATAAATTGTCTTTTTTCCACCCTCAAGTCTAAAGGTGATGGGGATCAGCTAGTAAGTTACCATTGACGTGGGTGTCCTTTCACTGGAGCAGCTTGGAGCCACTGACTGGATCGGGGCACCTTGCAATTACACGGGTTGCGCAGTCCTAACTCCACCCCTGCCCTTTGGCAATGTATTCCATGCTCCAACAACATTCTGTGTAAAGAAATTTCTCCTAACCTCTCGTCCTCAACCTCTTGGTGACAATTTTAGATTGATGACTCCCTGATTGTTGACTCCCCAACCAGAGGAAATAGTGTTTCCCTATTCTCTGTATCAAAACCCTTCATATTATATTAAATTTCCTCTTAACCTTCTCTGTTCCAGTGGAAATAGTCCTAGTATCTCAAGCCTTTCCTTATAACTATAGTTTCCCATCCCTGGCATCATCCTGGTGAATTTATGGTGCGAATCGTGTTGAACTGCTTCAACGTGATGCATCATGGACCAATAAACAGGATGAGTTGGGAGTGAAAGATGAAGATCCAGCCATGGCTGATCGGAGGATGTATATACAGTAGCCTTTGGCTGTGGAGTCCATGGACCCATATGTCAGGGGCCTGGTATTTAAAAGAAACATGATCCAAGAACATAGAACTCATGAGCATGCGGTGGAGATAGTTTCCACGAATGTACTATAGATGGAAGATAAGCTTTAAAAGTCTACTACCCGCATATGCAACATATACAGGAAGTTTGTGAGGTCATGGTGTGGTTCGTGTTGAAATGCTTCAAGGTTTCTGGAGCATGTAGCAGTCCAGAAGAGATCTGCAGGTCCTAAGAGGAGGATGTAAGGATAATCATGGCTTCTGGAATGGTAGCTGCGACTGCTCCCATTGTGAGCCATCCTTAATTGTACTATTGTACAGGACTTCAAAGACTTTATTGGAATGGTTTGGTCTGCTTTCTCATTGACCATTAGCCCAACTGAGCCAATGGGCTATCAGGTGTGGAAACTCATGATGACACAGTCTCTTAGGGCAGTGAAACATTGGTTCCATCCCTCCAGCCTCCTCTGATGCCACCACTTGAGGGAATTAGCTGTCAGGGCCAGGCTAACCTTGCAAAGACAAGAGAAATGCAGCTGGATGCTTGTCCTTCAAAAGCATCTCCGAGATGAGTGTCACTTTGTCCTCAAAGGCAGAAATATCCTAGACACCCACCGTATAACTTCCTGACACTCGGAGCACCACGTAGAAGTAAAAGGTTAGGTTCACCTGGAAGCAAGGTTGCAGGCACAAGGGGTAGACATGGTGGTAAGAATGAAAAAGAAACCTTTTTGATGTGAAAAGTTGGAATTTGATTGTATATTGCTTGTGCGTTTTTTGAGCTGAAGCTACAGATTTTCTTTTTATTGCATGATAATGAATGGAATTAACCTTTTTCTGAGAGCAGTTGGAATTTAATGAAATTGGAAAGTATTGTAAGCAGTGGGCCATTGCAACGGGACATCCACTGAATTAAGCACTCTGTTGCTGGAAGCAGTCTCTAATGAATTGCTGCATCATTTCTCTTGCTGCTGGTAAAGGGGAAAATATTGCATCAGTACAGCTCACTGAGCAGTACCGGTGAATCCTGGGAAATCAGACACCAGCACAGCTAAGGGCAAAAATATTAAGTGCACAAATATTAAGTGCAAGCTCAGGCTTTTTGGAGAGGCTGAGGTCTTCAAGTTAAAAACATTCTTCAAAGTATTAAAAGATGCAAAAGACAATTCAGTGGATAAATGCAATCATGTTATTGTGATGTTTGTAATTTGTTCAATGTTTTATTTTTGTTTAAACCCTTATTTTGTGCATAGATATTTCAGTTAGAGGAAAAATAGTGCATGAAAATTTTTTAGAAAGTATTTTGAGTGATTTTTGGGAAAAAAAAGTTAATACAACACCTACCAGTGGCCAGGTTCTGCAATTACATGATGACTAGTAGCTTCCATTATCAATGTGGACATTGGAATTAGTGGAAATGGAAAAAGTTGACCCAAAGATGCGGCAAAAACTTGACAACAGGAAGTAAGGTTTTGTAGACAGGAAATGCATGCAGATATAAGATGTATAATAAGATAAAATATAGATGGTGAACCCAGCTAAGGGTACGATACTATATATGCTCAACCCGCCCCCAAACCGCCTCCATGCCATCTTGCCAGGAGGCGGGTAGCCGTCCCGCGCCGGGTCCCTTCTCCTTGGAGGCGGGAAGGGATTACAGCCACTTAATTGCCTGTTAACAGGTCGTTAACAGGCAGAAAATAGGCTTATCACCATTTTGCCCACACAAGTGCGGGCTTCCCGAAGGCTCCGAACCCCGCTAGGGTCACCGAGGCGAGTAGTGGGTCTGCGGGGGTCTGCGGGGTCCAAAAGTGTGCTGTGGAGGTGAGTGATGGGTGCAAGTGTGGAGAGGTGAGTATCTGAGGTAAGTGCAAAGTGTTAGAAAAAGTGTACTTACCTTTGTTTCTTCCTGCAGGCTTCAATCGGTGTGTATGTGGAGAGTCTCGCACCTCCGTGGTAGAGATGACAGATGGCCGTTGCATTCTCCAATGCAACAACCATCTCATTTCTGCAAAAGAAAGAGGTTTGATGAGGTGTTGAATTTAAGACCTCATCAAACTACAGAGAATGTCAGTGTTTGCCAGCTTCACAGAGCTATCAAACGATGACAACTCATCTGTCAAAAAATTTTGACAGATGAAACATCATATGTTGACGTTCTCTGCAACCGGCTTTCCCTTAATTGACCTGCTAAGCCCGCTGGGTGGGCTTAACAAGGTCAATCAAGGGAAAATAGCGTGGGTTGGCCAGAAGTTGATGGAGGCAGGACTAAAACCTGACATGTGGGAGTCCCGCCTCCAAAAGCTCCCCATTGGCCAAATCACCCCCTTAGAGTTTGAACTGAGTTGTACTGTGGTAAATTGATGCTGTGTTATTGTAATTCTGAAAGCAAGTTCTTGTGCTATTGATAATTAAGTTGGCGATCTTGTCTTATCCTTGACCATGTAGCAGTAATATAATAAAACAGTTATTTATATATTTTGTAAAACCATTTATAGCAAACTGTGTTCATTTAAGTCCTTGATATCTTTAGGGTGAGTCAGGAATAAAGTGGTTCTGAGCCAAATTAGATATCACATACATAAAAATTCTACCTATAAACCTAAAACCCAATCTAATATTTGCACGAAAGATCAATTGTAAATCCATCTGCCTATCCAGTTAAGAAGTTTAGCCCCAGCGCTTTGTCTCTCTACTCTTGCAGTTTTGCGAAGATCTCGAATGTTTGAGCAAACTGCCGTCACTGAAGCCAGCAGAGGTGCTGAGTCTGGGTCATATATCTGAAAGTAAAAAGCTGATGAGAGAATGAGCATTAATATCCAGAATGAATTCCTACGCAGCATTGGCAAATCCTAGGTGCCAGGTCATAACTGCCTATTCTCTAGGTATCATTTTCTGCTAATTCCCCACAGAGCGCTCATTTGTGGGGATTTTACTGTGGATTGGAACAGATGTTTACTAATAATGCTTATTCCCAAATATCCAAATTTGGAATGATATTGAAATTAAAAATAAAAACCTTCTAGATACAGCTGGATTTTTCTCAGTGGATCATGATTTCAGCTTCACTATCTGAGGTATTAAGCTTGCTCTAAAGGACATTTGAGCTTTGGTCTCTGTAAGTTTGATGTTGTAGCGCTCCTTAGCTTTTGGCAATGAGGCCCATGCCTCTATTGGAGTGGTGATAGAAAGAACTATTGGCATCTTCAATGGTTAGTTAAAGAAAGGGCTGGGCATGAAGATCTTGGGATAGGTGGCCCAGCTGCTTCAGAGGCAGAGGAGATTAGAATAGAGCCTCTTGGAGACCATTACTTGGAGGATTCCTCAATGCCAGCTACAAGAGGGATCCGAATACAAATAAATAAAGAAGATTTCTCATCTTTTTAATCGGTCCCTTTGTCACCACTACCATTATTCCATTTCCTCCACGTTCAGGTCAAACGCAAACCATCAATGTCAAACACAGTTTAGAACTTAACTGAACATAAACCTCTTTGCCCTTACCAGACACTGCAAGACAGTATAATCTTTATAAATAACTGAGCACAAAATAAGTGCATGTTTTCTTTTGTTACAACAATCTTATAGATGAACATTGGAGACATTCTACTCCTCCTTATAACACGAAAATAGGCCATTCGACCCAACCAGTCCATGTTGGTGTTTACCCTCCATGCAGGCAAATAGTCCTAATTACATTTACCTGCCCTTCTTCCATTTCCCTTTATCCTCTTTCCCTTCATCCACCTATCCTATCTAATCTTGAATATTGACATGGGCCGGAATTTTTACCGTGGGGTCGGGTGCGTGCGGGCCGTGTAGCGGGTCGGGAATGCGATGTTCTGCTCAGCACGTTCTTCGGGGCGACTTTAACTTAATGGCCCCACTTAAAGCAGTTATGCGCATTTCCCGGCCCAATTAAATGGAGTGGGTCTGATGACGTCATCGATGACTCGTTTCCAGCGCTGATATTTAAAGCAGCCTTGCACTCAACTCATTTGAAGGATGCTAGAGGAGTGTGGAAGCTGAAAGACAAAGGGCTGAGTACTGTTCTAAACTATCAATGATGGATACTCAAAGGCAGAAGGCTGCAGTCCAATTTTCTGATGCATCCCTGCGTACTCTGGTGGAGGCAGTGTGAGCACACAGGGAGGTCCTGTTCCCTGCAGATAGACGCAAGTGACCTCCCAAAGATACCAAAAGGGCCTGGCTGGAGATAGCAGAGGAGGTCAGCAGCAGTGATGTGGACAGGAGGAGCTGGATCTAGTGCAGTAACGATTCAATGATCTCATGAAGTCAGGAAAGGTGAGCGCAATGCCACACTCACCTTCATCTTGATGTGCCTGTCACCGCATCTCCATCACTCTGCCTTGCCAAGCCTACTCCGGCACATCATTCCTCACACCAACATACCTTCAAGGTCCACCCATCCCTCTCTCTATGTACATACTCACATCTCCATTTGACTAACCACCCCTGACACTCACCCTCATCCTAATGCAATCATAGCAAGTAACACCATAGAAGGAGGTCATTATCACCCCACTCCCTCATAGTCACCCTCTACAGATGTAACCCAACCATTCTTTACACTCATTCCATCACTCTCACTCAAAGTTCTCTTTTTTCCCTCCTTACAGGAGAAAAGAGCCCAGAACATGCGGGAGAAGCAGAAAACCGGAGGTGGCCCTCCAGTATTCAGCCAACTGACACCAGCAGAGGAGGGGGGCCCTGGAGATATCACGAGTTGCAGAGCAGCTGGCGGTGAGAGACTGACAGAGGGGGTCATCCCAGCAATCTGGTGACAGAATTACATCTCATACAGGCATACAGCAGTCACTCATGTGGTGACTGATGTCTGCAGCCAGTGAAATGCCATCATGTGCATAATGGTAACATTACCCATTCTTATTATAACACTTATAATTCATCTCTTTACTCTCCCGCAGGTCCATCAATTGCCCTCCCCCCCCCCCCCCCCACCACTGTCCAGCCGGAGGAGGAAGACGGCCCCTCAGAGGAACCTCCAGCCTCTGAGGGTGCACCGTCAGCAGACCCAAGCGCACCCAGCACCAGCGCAGATACGCACACCTCGGTGGGTCCTGTGCGACATAGAGTAGTGTTGTCGCCTGGTGTCTCACACTTCACAACTGAGCAAGAGCAGATTGTGTTGACAGGGACAGCAGTGGAGACTCCTCGCCAGAGGGTGTCGGATGCTCCAAGTTCTGCTGAGCTGCATGCAGATGCTGAGCCTCGGGGGCCATTAAGAAAGAGAGTGATCTAGGAGGGGCAGCAACAATTGCAGGAGGCTCTGGCATCTTTTGCAGCCGTGATGTCTGCAAATGTGCAGAGAATGGAAGAGTCCATCTCCAACATGAGCATCACCATGTCACAGGCGATGGCGATGATGTGCTGTTCCATGGAAAGGATGGCCACCTGCATGGAGCAGCAAATGCGCCAGTCACATGAGCACATGCTAGCTGTGGGCAATAGATGGCAGAGGCTCATAGACCTCCTCTCTAGGAGGGATGTCAACGTAGACTTGGGTCCTCATGGCCTCGCTGCTGTGCAGCCATGTGCTCTTCAGCTCCTTGCTAGCAGGGAAATGCGGGTGGCCCATGAGAGGGATGAGGGTGAGAGGGGACATGAAAGTGGGGGCATTTCTCAAAGCGTTCCCACTGCTCCCTCGTTGCCTTTCCCTCAGTCAGAGCTCCACATGCTTCCTCGGATCCTGATGGCCAAGTCTGCCCCTGCACAGTTGCAGGAGGAGCTGACTTTGGCGGGGCCATTACAGGCTCCAAAATCCAGAGGATGTCCGCCAAAAGTGTCTACGCAGTCGCAGCAGGGAAGTGAGCAGCCTGCCTCTACCTCTGTTGAAGCCACAGGGATTGCACTTCGTAGAAGCACGGAAAAGAAAAAAGAAACAAAAGTAGATGCACATGGGTGTATGAAAATTTTTTACTGTTAAGTTTCAGTTCTTTTGATGACACATATAAATGTATTTCTTTGCACCACTTTCCGGTCTTGTCCATTTTTGCCTGCTACCTTGGAAGTGGCTTTGTCACTTGGAGTGAGTAGTGAGACATTACTTAAGCTCGAGCACTGGGGGTTTGGGTATGAGGAATTGCTTGGTCATTGTAGAGATGCTTTATGGTGTTGTTGTGGAGGGGAATTTACTACAGCATATGGCAATCATATGGCAGCATTGGAGCAAGTTAAATAAATCTGGCCATTATGGGGCCATCCGGACCTTCCGGGCAGCAATGTGCACCGCTGCTGGTGCCATCTTCATCTCAGGTTCCTCCTCCTCCTCGTCTTCCACCTGCTCCTCCTCCTCCTCTGAAGAGGCTGTGCGCTCTGCGCCTTGATTCTCCTGCAGCTCCAATCCTCACTGCTGCACTATGTTGTGTAGCGCACAGCAAACGACAATGATTCTGGAGACCCTGGTGTACTGAAGGGCTCCTCCAGATCTGTCAAGGCATCTGAAGCACATCTTCAACATGCCGATTGTTTGCTCTATGACACATCTGGTGGACATGTGGCTGTCATTATAACGCTCTTCAGCCTCAGTACTTGGCATCTTCAAGGGTGTCATGAGCCACATTTTCAGTGGATAGCCCTTGTCTCCAAGCAGCCAGCCGGTAAGTCTGTTTGGAGGTGCAAAGAGCTGAGGGAGGGTGGACTGGCGCAGGACGAAAGAGTCATGACAGCTGCCAGGGAATCTGCCGCACACATGCATGATCATCTTTTTATGGTTGCAGACGAGCTGCACTTTGAGGGAGTGGAAGCCCTTGCGGTTCACAAACATTCCTGGGTGATGAGGGGGTGACTTGATGGCCACATGTGTGCAGTCGATGACGCCCTGCACCTGTGGGAAGTCAGACAGAGCCGCATAGCTGAGCGCCCACTCAGTAACACTGGCTTCATCAGTGGCAAAGTTGATATAATTGGCTGACTTGTCAAACATGGCATCAGTCACCTGGGTGATGCATCTGCTGGTGGCCGACTGCAGGATCCCGCAAATGTCTGCTGCAGATCCCTGGAAGGAGCCTGAGACAAAGAAATTGAGGGCGGTGGTGACTTTGACAGCCACTGGTAAGGAGTGTCCACCAGGATCTCTGGGCAGCAGGTCTTGTTCCAGCAAGCTACAAATAACTGCGATGACCTGGCGCGATAGCCTGAGCCTTATGAAGCACTGCTGTTCAGTCATGTTGAGGAAGCTCATCCTCTGCCTGTATACCCTGTGTTGGGGGAATCGCCTCCGGCGTGGTGCAGCCCTGTGGTGCCCCCTTCTCTCCTGTGGAGCATTAGGTCGTTGAGGAGAAGGCTGCTGATGTGTTTGCTGCTGTTGCAGGTGTGGCTGGTGTTGTTGGTGCTGGGGCTCATCTTGGTTCGATTTTGAGGACCAAGGTGAGACAGTATAAACGGCACCCATGCTGATGTAGTAAATAGCAGATAAAGTAGAGATCAGAGAGCCAATCCCTCAATGTTGTGATATTGAGTAACAATGTGGTGAGAGTGGCTTCCGGGGTTCAGAAATGACCTGCAAACTGCAGACACCTAAATCTGTGAACAAAATGGAGTGAACAAGAACCTTTCCATGAGGCAAGTAATGAGATGTAATGTTGCAGTATTTATGTGCTTTTCCCAATTCTCAATGAATTGACTCGCCAATGGCCACTGAGCTTCTGCCTCCCCTTCACAGGCAAGAAACCCAAGCTGCATGAATCCCGTGCTCCTGCAGTAAAAGTCAAAAGCTGACGTTAACAACCCTCTTAAGGGTCTCTCAATAAGCAATTAATGACTTGAATGAGGTTGCCCGCCTCTGCTGATCGGGTCCGTGTCGCGCCTTCAAAACGCCCGAATTAAATGTGCGAGGCGGCAGGATGATGGAAGGTTCCCAACGCGCTTGCAATTTCAAGGATTTTTACTGCCGCCCCACCCCAAACCCGCACACTTGGAAACAGGAAGATTCAGGCCTTAGTTTCTGGGAGCTGCAACGCAGGTTTATGGCATTATCTTACTTATTAGATAACCTCTAACTGGAAAACTGACTACCTGCATTTTAGCTTCCAGCTCCGGGCCTATCTCTCGCAGTCCTTTGTTCAAAATCTGACTACATCCTGAATATGGGCTTTGTCCCTTTTTGTTAATTTCCAGGAAGCAGAGGGATGATGTCACCCTTAGCTCAGTGTTAGGTCCCCCGCGTTCGAGTCAGAAGGTTGTGGGTTCAAACCTCACTCCAGAGGCTTGACGTGAGCACTGGGTACCCTGAGCTGGAAAGTGCATCTTTTCCCAGCACTGGCATCCCTCATCTTGACAAGTACAAAATTCACAAAATAAAATTTAGAAAATATTGATGCCTGGTGTGTAGATTACATTTTAAAAATTTATGGACTACCAAGTTTAAAATCGGGCTGGTGGCAACTCTAGAAGTATCAGTGTAGATCCTCTCTATTTGAAATGGCAACAGTGGGACAGGGTGCTGGTTAAAACCTGACTATCTGGTGAAACAGGATGGCATCCCAAATATTTCACTAAAACTGACAAACTGGGCATCTCATTGTATGGAACTACAGGTAAAAACCAGAAAATGACAGACTGGCTGTTGCAGAATAGCATGTTGGGTAAGGCACAAAATGAAATGACGCACCCGTCAAATACTGTTTGTATAATTCTCTGACTCTTTGTTGTTTAAATCGCATTATTCTAAGAAAGGTGAGAGCAAATTGGTAACCATCAGTCTTGTTGTCAGTGTCTGCCACTGTCTCTATCTCCTCTGGTTTGTGTTGCCTATGCACTTGTGTTTAGTGGCAGGGCCTCATTCGGAATAATTACATAATCTCTGGTGCAGCAGTGACATTTACAAAAATAGCACCAGGCTCTCTCAAGAGAATCTAATCTCCTGCTACTTTAACTCTTTCTAACCCAGCATTTTATTTTGAAAATGCAACTTTGCCTTTTGAGACAAGCTTGTGGTTCAACAGCAATTACTACACCGTTACTCGCCACAGACCACACTCTTCAAGTGTGACCGCATTCTCGCACCGATTGCAATGTTGAAACCACGTTGTCATTCCACTGACTGAGTACAGGTGACTGAACATTCAGTGGTAACCCAGCAGAACATGGCCTCTCTGGTGATTTTTCCTAGATTGCTGAGGGGCAGCGAAAGAGCCACTCACTGAGACAGGAGGCTGTGACTGAATGACCAGTGTCACTTGGGAAGACACCAGCTCCCTGAAGGCCTTTCCCACAAGGCTAAGGCGCAGCAGAAGAGCCATACACCATGCACAGGGGGTGGCTCTGAAGGCACCACCTGCGCCTTACTCGGCACCGCTTTGCTAATCCAGGCAAACACTAGGCCCTGGAGTTTCCTCGTTGGGCGCAACCCGTAAGTTAGACCTGAAACTGCATCCAATGTTGCGCATATATTTGCCAATGTTAAGTTACGCCCAAGTGTCGTCCCAATCACACTAGAATACACCCGAACTTAAAATGGATCTAAATCAGCACAAGCAATCGGAGCCCAAGGAAAGCACCAAATTCACACCATATGTATTTCTTCTTCAAGTATGAAAATGTAAGTTTCAACTCACTTAACCATCATTCATGCACATCAGGCAAAGCATGGCTAGGAACCTGCAATCGAGGAAGCTTTTCAATTTTTAATGTGACGTGTACTTATGCTATAAAAATCCATTCAAAGAAACAGAAAATACAGACCCGGTCTCGGTGAAGATAATTTTTTAAAAGCACTCAAAAGATTGTAATTATAACCAGAAGAATTACTTTATTTCCTGCTGGCCTGGAAATATAGTTGCAACGTTAAGAGACCGCTTCCCCCCACCCCACCAATCCCCCCCCCCCGGAACAAGTTCAATTGGAGGATACTCGCATTTGAGAGTTGGGGCATGGCTAGTTATGTGGACACTGATTCGTTTGGATGAAGGGTTTCATGGACGGACGTAAAAGATCGAGGCGACTTGGGTGTATTGTAGTTACGAGCGTAACTCACACGCCCAACATTCCGTGATCTTTTAAGCCACAACAACAACTTGGGCCATGAATTTAATAGAGGAGGCGATTTGGAGTCGGGTTGCCTGGTGGGCGGGTTCTGGTCCCGCTGCCGGTTTTAGCCGCTCCCGATTTGAGATTTTAATTTAAGTGGCCTATTAAGTCCCATCGTGTGCACTGCCCGGTCCAATGAGTGGGCTCGAGTCTGTTACTCGCCTCTGATGATGTCATTGCTGCAGTTGTTTTTAAGGGGCCCATGCAGCCTCAGCCTTTCATTTCTTGTTTCTGCTTGTGTTTGAATGGGCCCAGGCTACAATGAGTGCTGCAAAAGCCAAGACTGCTCCACGGTTTAATAAGGACTCCCTCCAAGTTCTTGTGGAGGGAGTAAGAGGGCGCAGGGAGATTCTGTTCCCTCCCGATGGCTGGAGGAAGCCTCCTCAGCAAACAAAGGCAGCCTGGCTGCACATTGCTGAGGAGGCCAGCACTAGGTCCCTATGTTCCCGCACCTGGGTCCAGTGCCAGAAACGGTTTAATGATCTTCTGCGATCAGCAAAAGTGAGTATCACATCACACTTATCGTCAATCTGCTTCCCTTCTCTTCTCATCACCAGCACTCTGCTTTGTAAGCCTGCTCCTACACATCCCACCTTACCCTTACTTCCCTTGCACCCTTACCTATCCATCTCTCTCTCTGTACTGAATCACTTCACATCCTACTATCCACCCCTCACACTCGCTCTCACTGTTATGCAATGACAACAACTAACAACGCACAGGGAGGCAACTTCCTCTTGGCACCTCACTCCATCTTGGTCTCCCTCTAAGCTTCTATGTTATGGATTCTTCACACTCACCCCATCACTCTCACTGAAACTCCACTTGTGTCCCTCCTTGCAGGAAAAGATAGCCCACAATAAGAGGGAGAGAGCGTCGACAGGAGGAGGCCCACCATCCCTGGCGACATTGACAAGTGCTGAGGAGGCTGCTCACGAGATCGTGGGAGGTGGCGAGGAGCTGGAAGTGGGGGACGGAGAGACAGGCGCACTAGACGAAGCTGGTGACAGAATACATTTTCAGCCCTCTCATTTAGCTTTCATGATTGACTGCAATGGCATATGATGTTCATAGAGATTCACTTTTGATCATCTGCACAATAGGATGTGTCTGCTACCTAAAAATCAGATGTCTAACTCATGCCTTTACTCTCCCACAGGACCATCGAGAGCCCCCCCTCCACTGTCCAGGAGGAAGAGCTGGACGACTCCTCAGAGGAACCTGCCGCCTCTGAGGGAGCAGCGTCACCAGGACTCAGCGCACCCAGCACCAGCACAGATACGCACACCTCGGCGGGGCCTTCGCACCATAGAGTAGTGTCACCTGGTGTATCACAGCTCAAAAGTGCGTATCAGCAGATGGTGGAGACAGCGATAGCAGTGGAAGTCCTTGTCGGAGGTCGCAGGACGCTCCTAGCTCTGCTCAGCTGCATGTAGACGCTGTGCCTCTGGGGCCATCCAGAAAGAGAGCGATGCTGGAACTCCAGGAACAAGTGTAGGAGTCTCTGACAGGGTTTGTCTCCAGGGTAACTGCGAGTGTGGAGAGAATGGAGGAGTCCATCTCCAACATGAGCACTGCCTTTGTGGAGGCAATGGCACATGAACGTGCTGCCATGGAGAGGGTGGCAACCTCCATGGAGGACATAAGTCGCCAGACACAGGAGAACATAGTGACTCTTCTAAATAGATGGTCTGCTATAGAGGATAGATGGGCATCTATTGAGGAGAGATACCAGAGGTACATGGACGTCCCCGTTATGAGAATTGTCAGAACTGAGACGGGTCCTCATGGCCCCACTGATGTGCAGCAAGGTGCTCTCCAGCCACTTGCTAGCACTGAAGTGTGGGTGACCCATGAGAGGGATGTTGGTGGCAGACAACAAGGAAGTGTGGGCTCCTCTCCAAGAGCTCACATGACCATGCCACTGCGGAACCCTCGGTCAGAGCCCCAGACTCCTCACCCAACTGAGATGGCCATCTCAGCCCCTGCGCAGCTACAGGCAGAGCAGAATGTGGAGGAGCCCTCCCAGGCTCCCAAACCCAGAGGACGCCCGCCAAAGGCGACTAAGCAGGCGCAGCATCAAAGTGAGCAAGGTGCCTCTACATCTGCTGAAGCCACAGGGGAAGCACCACATAGAAGCACGCTTAAGAGGAAGTTAACACACAAATACTCACAAGGGTAGTCACTTGGGTGTTTTGTTCTGTTGTAAAGTATCGTTTGTCATCCTTTTGTGATGTGATTAAACAAAAGTGATGGCAAAGAGTTGTGGCCTATGTGTTCTGAGAAATGGAAGTTGCACAGTGACGGCTCAGGGCGACATGCATTTGTAATGATGGTGGTGAGAGTGATAGGAAAGCACTGTTTATTGGAGAGATGATGTATGGCGTGTTAAGGTCGTCCACACATTCATAGCCATCTGCCAGCCACCTGTGGTTGAAGCGTAAGGTTACGCGAATCTGGCATGGATGAATGTATCCCTTGCCTGACGGCCAGCAATGTGGTCGCGTGCTGCTGCATTGGCCACATCCGGCCCCACAAGGCATGCCTCCTCCTCATCGTCCTCGTCATCGTCCTCCTCCTCTTCATCATCCTCCTCCTCTTCCTCCTCCTCGTCCTCCTCCTCTTCTTCCGAGGAGGTTCTGCGCTGACGCACTTGTTCATCAGGCAGCGCTAAGCCACGCTGCTGTGCGATGTTGTGCAGGGCACAGCAGACGACAATGATTCTGGACACCCTGGCTGGTGCATACTGCAGGGCTCTACCAGATCTGTCAAGGCATCGGAATCGCATTTTGAGCAAGCCGATGGTTTGCTCTATGATGTTTCTGGTGGAAATGTGGCTCAGATTGTACCGCTCCTCAGCCTTGTTTGATGGCCTCCTGATTGGTGTCATGAGCCACTTTTTCAGGGGATAGCCCTTGTCGCCAAGTAGCCATCCGGAAAGTTGGGTTGGCGGATTGAAGAGCTGAGGCACGGTCGACTGCTGCAGGATGAAGGAGTCATGGCAACTGCCAGGGTACTTAGCGCAAACATGCATAATAATCTTCCTGTGGTTACACACCAGCTGGACATTAAGGGAGTGGAATCCCTTGCAGTTGACAAATACAGCTGGGTTGCGATGGGGTGCCCTAATGGCCACATGTGTGCAATCTACGACGCCCTGCACCGTTGGGAAGCCTGCCACTTTTGCAAAGGCAACCGCACGCGTGGTCACACTTGCTTCATCCGCGGAGAAGTGGATGTAATTGTGCGCCTTTGCAAAGAGGGCATCGGTAGCCTGCGTGATGCAAGCGTGTGCGGCTGACTGAGATGCCGCTGATGTCTGCAGCTGATCCCTAGAAGGAGCCTGAAGCAAAGAAGTTGAGTGCGATGGTGACTTTGACAGCCACTGTTAAGGAGTGTCTACATGCTCCTTTGGGCTCCAGGTGTTGGTGCAGCATTGCACAGATGTCAGTAACTACCTCTCGCGAAAGTCTCAGCCTCCTTTGGCACTGCTGCTCACTCATGGTGAGGAGTATCTCCTGTGGCAAGGTGCAGGCCTGCGCTGACGCCCTCTGCCCTGTGCATCATCAGGTGGCTGAGGAGAAGTTTGGCGCTCCTGCTGTTGGTGCTGCTGCTGTTCCTGGTTGTGCTGCTGCCACGGCTGCTCTCCCTCCGAATCTGACGATCAGGATGAGAGGATATAAATGGTTCCCATACCACTGGTATATATCTCAGTCGAGGAATGGAGGTTGTTTGCGCTCAGACAAAGTGGCCAGAGGGTATTCCAAGGAGGTTACCCTGCAGATGGATTTCAGCCTCAACACTCACAAGATTAGTAGAGCTGAAAAATGTCTCCCAAACCTCAAAGCACTAAGTTGTGGGATGTGAAAGAATGAGAGAGTGCAGGACTGCTTTTAAGCTGTTCTAGCAGCTGCCAACAATTCAGGTCCTCGCTAAACCTGGCTCGATTCATCTGGCGTGTCTTTCTGAAGGTGGGCAGCATGCTGAAAACCCTGCAAAATCCGAACAGGCAGTTAAAATAGGATTATGCAGGCAGTTAACAAGCTGTTAACTGCCTCTTCAGCCGTTTGGTGTCGGGTCAGTTTGGGAGCGGTTGACCCGACACTTGCCAAAGTCGCGTGGAGGTGGGATGGCGGCGTGTTTGCAGCCCACTGGCAATTTTTCCGATTTTCGCAACCGACCCGCCTCCAAACCCGCCTTCTGAAGTCTATTAAATTTGCGGCCTTGCACTTTAAAAAAATTTGTTCCTGGGATGTGGGTGTCACTGGCAAGGCCAGCATTTATTGCCCATCCCTAATTGCCATTGTGAAGGTGGTAGTGATCTGACTTCTTGAACCGCTGCAGTCCATGTGGTGAAGGTACTTCCACTGTGCTGTTAGAGAAGGAGTTC
The DNA here is from genome assembly GCA_030390025.1 of Squalus acanthias. Lineage (NCBI taxonomy): Eukaryota > Metazoa > Chordata > Chondrichthyes > Squaliformes > Squalidae > Squalus > Squalus acanthias. The sequence goes on from CM059435.1 coordinate 61,362,372, forward strand.
CAGGATTTTGACCCAGCGACGATGAAGGAACAGAGATATATTTCCAAGTCAGCATGGTGTGTAACTTGGAGGGGAACTTGCAGGTGATGGTGTTCCCATGTGCCTACTGCCCTTGTTCTTCTAGGTGATAGAGGTCGCGGGTTTGGGAGGTGCTGCCGAAGAAACCTTGGCGAGTTGCTGCAGTGCATCTTGTAGATGTTACATGACGTAAGAAAACTACTAGGCATTTGGTCTAAGCGTTAAACAAAGCTTTAATCAACTGTTTTTCAACATGGAGATCTAGTTGTGTCCTTCACTAGTTCCTGTTGAGGAATGTCCTGAGCAAGCTGGGCCCATGCCCGAGTATTTATACTCTCCCTGGACAGCGCCACCAGCAGGCTGCCCAGTATTACTTCATACATGAATGACAAGATTCATGTCATTACACACTACAGCCACGGTGGAGGAAGTGAATGTTTAAGCTGGTGGATGGAGTGCCAATCAAGTGGGCTGCTTTGTCCTAGATGGTGTCGAGCTTCTTGAGTGCTGTTGGAGCGGCACTCATCCAGGCAAGTGGAGAGTATTCCATCACACTCCTGATTTGTGCCTTGTAGATGGTGGAAAGGCTTTGAGGAGTAAGGAATTGATACACTCGCCGCAGAATACCCAGCCTCTGACCTGCTCTTGTTGCCACAATATTTATGTGAATGGTCCAGTTAAGTTTCTGGTCAATGGTTACTCCCAGATGTTGATGGTGGGGGATTCGGCAATGGTAATGCCATTGAATGTCAAGGGGCGGTGGTTAGACTCTCGCTTGTTGGAAATAGTCATTGCCTGGCACTTCCGTGACATGAATGTTACTTGCCACTTATCAGCCCAAGCCTGAATGTCGTCCAGGTCTTGCTGCATGTGGGCAGAGACTGCTTCATTATCTGAGGAGTTGCAAATGGAACTTAACACTCTGCAATCATCAGCGAACAATCCCACTTCTGAGCTTATGATGGAGGGAAGGTCATTGATGAAGCAGCTGAAGATGGTTGGGCCTAGGACGCTACCCTGAGGACCTCCTGCAGCGATGTCCGGGGGCTGAGATGATTGACCTCCAACAACCACAACCATATTCCTTTGTGCTAGGTATGACTCCAGCCAGTGGAGTTTTCCCCCTGATTCCCATTGACTTCAATTTTACTAGGGCTCCTTGCTGCCTTGATGTCAAGGGCAGTCACTCTCACCTCACCTCCAGAATTCAGCCATTTTGTCCATGTTTGGACCAAGATTGTAATGAGGTCTGGAGCCGAGTGGTCCTGGCGGAACCCAAACTGAGAAGGTTGTGGTGAGTAAGTGCCCCTTGATAGCACTGTTGACGACACCTTCCATCACTTTGCTGATGATTGAGAGTAGACTGGGGCGGTAATTGGCCGGATTGGATATGTCCTGCTTTTTGTGGACAAGACATAACTGGGCAGTTTTCCACATTGTCGGGTAGATGCCAGTGTTGTAGCTGAACTGGAACAGCTTGGATAGAGGGGCGGCTAGTTCTGAAGCACAAGTCTTCAGCACGACAGCAGGGGTGTTGTCGGGGCCCATATCCTTTGCTGTATCTGGTGCGCTCAGCTGTTTCTTGATATCAAATGGAGTGAATCGAATTGACTGAAGACTGGCTTCTGTGATGGACCTCAGGAGGAGGCCGATACGGATCATCCACTTGGCACTTCTGGCTGAAGATGGTTGCAAACGCTTCAGCCTTGTCTTTTGCACTCGCGTGCTGGGCTCTGCCATCACTGAGATGGAGATATTCATGGGGCCTCCTCCTCCCGTTAGTTGTTTAATGGTCCACCACCATTCACGACTGGATGTGGCAGGACTGCAGAGCTTTGATCTGATCTGTTGATTGTGGGATCGCTTAGCTCTGCCTATAGCATGCTGCTTTTGCTGTTTAGCATGCATGTAGTTGCAGCTTCCCAAGGTTGGCACCTCATTTTTAGGTACGCCTGGTGCTGCTCCTGACACGCTCTTCTGGCATGCGATTATATAGCACCTTTAACGTAATAAAACGTCCCAAGGCACTTTGCAGGAGCGTTATCAAAAGCAAAATTTGACACTGAGCCATATAAAGAGATATTAGGGCAGATGATGAAAAGCTTAGCCAAAGATGTAAGTTTTAAGGAGCATCTCAAAGGAGGAAAGAGAAGTAGAAAGGTGGAGATATTTAAGGAGGGAATTCCAGAGCTTAGGCAGCTGAAGGCACAGCCGCCAATGGTGGAATAATTAAAATCAGGGGTGTTCAAGAGGCCAGAAATGGCTGAGCGCAGAGATCTCGGGGGATTATAGGGCTGGAGGAGATTACAGAGATAGGGAGGGGCAAAGCCATGGAGGGTTTTGAAAACCAGGATGAGAATTTTAAAATCGAGGTGTTGCTTAACTGGGAGCCAGTGTAGGTCAGCGAGCAGAGGGGAGATGGGTGAACGGGACTTGGTGCGAGTTAGGACAAGGGCGGCAGAGTTTTGGATGAGCTCAAGTTCATGCAGACTAGAACTAAGGAAGCCGGCCAGGAGTGTGTTGGAATAGTCAAGTCTAGAGGTAACAAAGGCATGGATGAGGGTTTCGGCAGCAGATAAGCTTAGGCAATGTTACGGAGGTGGAAATGGGCGGTTTTAGTGATGGAACGGATAGGAGGTAGGAAGCTCAATTGTGATCAAATATTACATAAGCTGCATAAGTGGTTTGGGCCCAGGTTACACATCTCTCTGGCTGCAAATGCGGAGGAAATTCCAGGCCCTGCTCTTCGATGGTATTGCCCAGAATGTGACCTCAACCTCCAACGTAAATGCTGTTGCTGAAGAACAGCAAATTTTCACATCTTCACCGAATGAACGGCCACACAAATCAGATATAATATGATCTGAATTTCAGCACCAATTGTAACATAAACATGCATTAATTGACTAAAAGAAAACAGCATGATAACCACGGACAGGACTTGGAGCTCATCACACTTCATTACAGCTGCTGGCAAAAGTACTAAATGTTCCAGGTGGACTGGATTGTTCAGAGAATTTGGTTGGAAAACATTGTCAGAGATAAAGCTCTTGGAGCAGCTGTGACTGTTTCTCCTAGATAAACTATATACAATGAGGTAAGCAGGAGCAGGATAATGCATCCATAGTTAAGTCAGCAGGCAAATGGGAGGATGGAGCCTCTAAATACTGAGGTTAGCAGGCAGAAGGAAAAGAACCAGTCGTCAAATCATTTGGTTTCCCCCACAACATAGTGGCACGGTTGAGGGTGTTGGGATTGTGTTTAAGTAATAGGGAGCTTCCGGCATTCGTCGGTGGCATATCCCACTTTTCCAGGAGGCATCAAAGCTGGAACCAAATTTTTTTTCCTAGCTGGCTAGGGACACTAAGGCCTTCGTGATACTAGTTATCTCACCTACTCTGCATGGCTCAGTACCACACATTGAGGTGTATGTACCTGCAAACCATCGGAGAAACACTCCAATGTTACCCTCTTCACAAGATTTTCTTGAGCGGATATGATGGTACCCTTCTTTACTTGGTGAAGCTATGCTTCCTTCTACTTCATTTCAAGTTATTCATTTTCTGGTCATTGCATGTACTGTATGTGAGAGGGTTAGCTTCATGACCCAAGGCTCCATCTATGCCAAGTTTGAGCCAGCTGTTACTATGCACAGCTGAGCTGCCTGGTGATGATTTCCCTGTATTGGCCAAGAAATCAGTAAATCTTCTCTTCTTAGGCAGTCCCTCGGAACCGAGGATGACTTGTTTCCACACTAAAAATGAGTTCTCAGGTGACTGATGAGTCCAATGCGGGACCTACAGTCTCTGTCACAGGTGGGGCAGACGGTGGTTGAAGGGATGGGTGGGTGGGGTGCTTGGGTTGACGTGCGCTCCTTCCGCTGTTTGCGCTTGGCTTCCACTTGCTCCCGGCGAAGAGACTCAAGCTGTTCAGTGCCTTCCCGGATGCTTCTCCTCCACTTTGTGCGGTCTTGGGCCAGGGATTCCCAGGTGTCGGTGGGGATGTTGCACTTTTTCAAGGAGGCTTTGAGGGTGTCCTTGAAGCGTTTCCTCTGCCCACCTGGGGCTCTCTTGCCGTGTCGGAGGTCCGAGTAGAGAGCTTGTTTTGGGAGTCTCGTACCGAGTATGTGGACGATGTGGCCCGTCCATCAGAGCTGATCGAGCGTGGTCAAAGCTTCGATGCTGGGGATGTTGGCCTGAGCGAGAACACTGACGTTGGTGCGCCTATCCTGCCAATGGATTTGCTGGATCTTGCGGAGGCAGCGTTGGTGGTACCTCTCCAGTGCTTTGAGGTGCCTGCTGTACATGGTCCATGTCTCTGAAGCATACAGGAGGGCAGGTATCACTACTGCTCTGTAGACCATGAGCTTGGTGCTGGGTTTGAGGTCCTGGTCTTCAAACGCTCTCTTCCTCAGGCGACCAAAGGCTACACTGGCACACTGAAGGTGATGTTGGACTTCGTCATCGATGTCTGCCCTTGTTGACAGTAGGCTCCCGAGGTATGGAAAGTGGTCCACGTTGTTCAAGGCCTCGTCATGGATTTTGATAATCGGGGAGCAGTACTGTGTGGCAGGGGCAGGTTGGTAGAGGACTTTTGTCTTACCGATGTTTAGTGTAAGGCCCATGCTCTCGTACGCTTCGTTGAAGGTGTTGACGATGGTTTGGAGTTCGTCCTCAGAGTGTGCGCAGACGCAAGCGTCTTCTGAATACTGTAATTCGATGACAGAGGATGGGACGACCTTGTATCTGGACTGGAAGCGACGGAGGTTGAACAGTTTCCCGTTTGTTCTGTAGATTAGCTCCACTCCAGCGGGGAGCTTACGGAGGGTGAGTTGGAGCATTGCAGCCAGGAAGATCGAGAAGAGCATTGGTACGATGACACAGCCTTGCTTGACCCCGGTCCGTACGTGAATTGGGTCTGTGGTGGATCCATTGATCATGATCACGGCTTGCATGTTGTCGTGAAGCAGGCGGAGGATGGTGACAAACTTTTGAGGGCAGCCGAATTTGAGGAGGACACTCCATAATCCCTCATGGTTGACAGTGTCAAAGGCCTTTGTGAGGTCAAAGAAGGCCATGTACAGAGGTTGGTGCTGTTCCCTGCATTTCTCTTGTAGTTGACGCGCGGTGATGATCCGCATTGCGACTCTGGGAGGAGCTCTTCAGCCACTGGGAGAAGGTGATTGAGGAGGATTCTTGCGCTGTCTTTCCCTGTGGCAGACAGCAGGGAGACTCCTCTGTAATTACCGCAATCGGACTTGTCACCTTTCTTGAAGATGGTCACGATTACGGCATCTCTGAGATCCCCTGGCGTGCTCTCCTCCTTCCAAATAAGAGAAATTAGTTCATGCATTCGCACCAATAGTGCTTCTCCGCCATGTTTTAGCGCCTCGGCGGGGAATCCATCTGCTCCTGAAGTCTTGTTGTTCTCCAGTTGTCATATAGCCTTTTCAACCTCATGCCGGGCTGGGGTTGTGCTGAGGTGGTGACAGGTAGCATGCTGCGGGATGGAGTTGAGGACACTCACATCGAAGACAGAGTCTCGGTTGAGATCTTCGAAGTGCTCCTTCCAGCGGGCACTGACAGCCTCCCTGTCCTTGATGAATACCTCTCCGTTCTTGGCCCGCAGTGGGGTAGGACCTTGGGTGCTTGGGCCGTAGGTGGTCTTGACTGCGCTAAAGAATCCACGCACGTCGTGGTTGTCGGCTAGCTGCTGGATCTCCTGCGCTTTCTCCACCCACCATCTGTTCTTTAGGTCACGAGTTTTTTGTTGAACCTCGGCCTTCAGGCGTCTGTAGAGCTGCTTTCTTGCTCTCGAGTTCTGTTGCTGTTTCCAAATCAGGAATGCCTTGTGCTTGCAGCTTATTAGCTCCTGGATCTCTTGGTCGTTCTCGTCGGACCAATCTTGGTGTTTCCTGGTCGAGTGACCGAGCGTCTCTTCACAGGTGCTGATTATTGAGGCCTTGAGTGCAGACCAGGCGCTGTGGACACTCTGTATCTCTGAATCACTGGGAATCGTCAGGTTGGTTGTGAGGCGCAGGCTGAATAGGGCTTTCTTAGCAGGGTCTTTGAGTGCTACAGCGTTGATTTTCCTGCGGCATTGCTTCTGTTGCCGCCGCTGTTTTGGGGCTACATTGATGGAGATGACAGAGCGGATTAGGCAGTGGTCTGTCCAGCAGTCGTCAGCTCCTGTCATGACGTGGGTGATGCGGACTTCCTTGTGATCCCTCGCTCGGACGATGACATAGTCCAGCAGATGCCAGTGCTTGGAGCGAGGGTGTTGCCATGAAGCCTTGTACTTGTCTCTCTGACGGAACAAGGTGTTGGTTATGACAAGGCCATGTTCTAAGCATTTCGTCAGGAGGAGGGTACCGTTGGAGTTGGCTTTCCCTACCCCCTCTCTGCCGATCACACCTCCCCAGAGGTCTGTGTCCTTTCCAACTCTGGCGTTAACGTCTCCAAGGAGGATCAGTTTGTCGCCCGTTGGGACTCAGGACAGGGATTCTTCGAGGCTGGAGTAGAATTCCTCTTTGGTCTCGTCTGTGGCTTCCAGTGTTGGGGCGTATGCACTGATGGCCGTAGCACACTGGTTCCAGGCTAGGGTGAGCCGTAGAGTCATGAAGCGTTCGTTTATTCCACAAGGGGAGTCTCTGAGACGTTCAACTAGCTCATTTTTTATGGCGAAGCCTACCCCATGGAGGCAGCGTTCTTCTTCAGGTTTGCCTTTCCAGAAGAAGGTGTAACCACCGCCTTGCTCCTTGAGCTGGCCTTCCCCTGCCCACCGGGTCTCGCTTAGGGCGGCGATGTCTATGTCGAAACGTCTGAGCTCCCGGTCAATGATAGCAGTACGACGTTCCAGTCTGTCGCTGTTGGGGTTGTCCATGAGGGTCCTGACGTTCCAGGCCCCGAACTTCATTTTAAAGGGTGGAAGATGCCTGTGCGTGAATTCTTTTAACGTGGGATGGCCGTTGCACACCAGCTACCACACAGTTGTATCAAACAACTTTCAAGGAAAAGGTCCACCACTACCTTCTCAGGGCAACTAGAGATGGGCAAAAAATGACCAGCGATGACCAAGAAACAATGGGCAAGTCAGGGTGTGTGTTGGCTGGGAGCTGATGGTTGTCCCATAACCTTGCATCACTGTTAGATAGTGTGGTGCTCTGTCTCAGCAATAAACAGGAACCTCAGCAGGGAGAGGTTCATTTAAATCTTGCTTCCTAGTGCCATCTATTTTGAAGCTTTTGCATTGAAGGAATAATTGAAGGATGAGGGGGTTGACTTATGAAGAGAAGTTGAGCAGATTAGGCCTATACTCATTGGAATTTAGAAGAATGAGAGGTGATCTTATTGAAACATATAAGATACTGAGGGGCTCGACAAGGTAGATGCAGAGAGGATGTTTCCCCTCGTGGGGAAATCTAAAACTCGGGGGCATAGTTTCAGAATAAAGGATCGCCCTTTTAGAACTGAGATGAGCAGGAATTTCTTCTCTCAGAGAGTCGTAAATCTGTGGAATTCTCTGCCCAGAGAGCCGTGGAGGCTTGTCATTAAATACATTTAAGGTGGAGATAGACAGATTTTTGCAAGATAAGGGAGTGAAGGGTTTATGGGGAGCAGGCAGGGAAATGGCTTTGACCCCAAGATCAGCCGTGATCTCATTGAAAGGCGGAGCAGGCTTGAGGGGCCAAGTGGCCTATTCCTGCTCCTATTTCTTATGTTCTTATAATCAATGTATTGAAAGAACCATATAGGCAGTGTATTGGCATAGCAGCAAAGCATTTAGGGTAAAATATTGATTGGATCAAGTATTGGTCCCATTGTGGTAAATAAGTCTGACAAACCATTATTGAGGTCTAGGAACAGGAGTAGGCCATTCGGCCCCTCGAGCCTGTTCCGTTCAATTGGATCTGCATCTCAACTCCATTTACTCGCCTTTGTTCCATATCGCTTGATACCCTCGCCTAACAAAAAAATCTATCGACATCAGTCTTGAAAGCTCCAATTGTCTGATAAAAAGGATATAGAGGCACTGGAAAGGGTGCAGAGAAGTTTACAAGGATGATACCAGAAATGCGAGGGTATACATATCAGGGAAGGATGGACAGGCTGGGTCTCTTTTCTCTTGAAAAAAGGCTGAGGGGTGACCTAATAGAGGTTTTTAAAATCATGAAAATTTTGATAAAGTGGATACAGAGAGAATGTTTCCACTTGTGGGGAAGAGCATAACTAGAGGCGATCAATATAAGATAGTCAGAAATCCAATAGGGAATTCAGAAGAAACTTCTTTACCCAAAGAGTGGTGAGAATGTGGAACTCGCTACCACAGGGAGTGGTTGAAGCAAAGAGTATAGATGCATTTAAGGGGAGGCTAGAAAAGCATATGAGGGAAAAGGGAATAGAGGGCTATGCTGATAGATTTAGATGAGGAAAGACGGGAGAAGGCTCGTGTGGAGCATAATTGCTGGCATGGACTGGTTGGGCCGAATGGCCTGTTTCTGTGCCATATATCCTATGTAATCCTGTGAGATAGATAGAATTTTAGGGTATCAAGAGATATTGAGCAAAGGTAGGTAAATGGAGTTGAGGTGCAGATCAGTCATGATGTGATCTAAGTTAATGGCAGAGCAAAGCTTCGGGACTGAATGTCTTCCTCCTGTTCCTATGAGAGAGAGTTTTTTGTAGGGGTGGATGCAGAAGGAAGTAGGGTTGGAAAGAGGTAGAGGGTTGTGGGTGATACAACGCATTGGCCAGAGATGGCCTTGTCAGTGATTGAGACCATGGAAGTATGAAGCCAGTGGAGATGGCAAAGTTGGGGAGTCACTGGGGGAAAAATTCAGTATCGCCCCATTTGGGGCGCAATTATCGGCCGGGCGCAAAGATTAGCGCCCGGTGCTAATTATCGCCTCCGACTGCAAACTTGGCTTTTATCGCCCCTGGAGGTGATTGGAGCGCTAAATCAGGCGCTTCACACCTGTCTTAAGGCGCAAAGGCCGAGGAGCGAGGCGCTACCTCAGAGCGCTGGCGAAGCTCATGTGATATCAGTCAGCAATGGAACAGAGACACAATGGCGCCGGCCAGTTCTTAAAGGGGAGGGTTGATCCTGCTCATTGCAGCCTTGAATCTCGGCCTGGAGAGACCTGTGCATCAAATCTGCTGGAAAGAACAATGGAGATAACCAGGGAAAGAGCTCAGAGTGCAGCCCCCACAGTCTCTTCTAAATCGATACAAGGAAGGGCAAATCCAAATGAACCTGCAAAGTGCTGCTCAGTATCCAAAACTCCTTCACACAGCGTTGAATCTCTCCAGAAGTCTCTGTCTCTCAGAATGCGTGGTGCAAAAATGTCACCAACAAAAAAAGGCAGGAAGTGTTCGCCTTTAAATAGCGCTCCCCCAGTCCCTTCCTGACTGCAAAACGCTCCCCTCAATCTGTCGTTGCTAGCGGCAGGCGGTAAGGCAGGGGGCGCCACTCAATATCCGCTCCGGGGCGTTGCGCACTCGACTGACGTCACGATCTGCCGGCGCAGGAGATCGTGGCGGTAGTGTTTACCGCCGCCGCAAAATGTCTGGTCAATTTTGCGAGAGGAGCAAATATCACCGCGCCCGGGCGCTATTTGCTTTGCGCCCCATTAACGCCCTCTTAAGGTGCTAACGGGAGGCGCAAACCAACTGAATTTTTCCCCCACTGAGTCCAGAGGCTGAAGGAGGAAATCAGGGAGGATATGTGGATGAGAAACCAGGGTGGTAGGCAGTAAGGATTTTAAAGGAGAGAAGACTGGAACAAGTGCTCTGATGTCACAACAACTTCATGACATCATGAAGCAGCTTCAATCCCTTTAGAGTTTACTTCCTGTTAAGGCACAACAACAACTTGCATTTATATAGCGCCTTTAACGTTGTAAATTGTCCCAAGGTACTTCATAGGAGCGTTATAAAACAAAATTTGTCATCGAACCACATAAGGAGATATGAGGGCAGATGACCAAAAACTTGGTCAAAGAGGCAGGTTTTAAGGAGCGTCTTAAAGGAGGAAAGAGACGTAGAGAAGCGTAGAGGTTTAGGGAGTGAATTCCAGAGCTTAGGGCCTTGGCAGCTGAAGGCACAGCCACCAATGGTGGAGCGATTAAAATCGGGGATGCTCAAGAGGCCAGAATTAGAGGAGCGCAGATAAATACAGTGGAATCATTTGTTTAGACACTGATGAATGTACAAACATACAACTGTGTTTACTCATCCATTCGAGTCAAATACAAATACCATCTGACCCATTCCATATTATTTGAGACTATCCTACTGGAGTGAAGGAGTCTTAGGGGTAGAAATTAGGTCGCGCCCCATTTGGGGCGCAAATATCGTCCGAGCGCAAATATTAGCGCCTGGCGCTAATTATCGGCACTGACAGGAAACTTCACTTTTACCGCCCCGGGAGGTGAGTGGAGCGCTAAATCAGGCGCTGCACACCTCTCTTAAGGCGCAAAGGCCTAGGAGTGAGGCGCTACCTCAGCACACGAGCGCAGCGCAGCTGCTGCCAGTTAGCGAGGGAACACAGACACACTGGCGCCGGACACTTCTTAAAGCGGGGGGGGCCACTTGCTCCCCAGCCACACCCTGCTCATTGCAGCCTTGAATCTCAGCCTGGAGAGACCTGTAATCCATTTTGCTGCCAAGCATGGAGAGGGTGAGAGAACGCGCTCATCGCTTCACCGAGCGGGCCTTGGATGCTCTGGTTGACGCAGTGGAGCGCAGACGATGCATGCTGTTCCCGGAGAGTGGCAGGAGGCCTTTGCCACGCGAGTTCAGAAGAGTGTGGAGGGAGGTGGCTCAGAGCGTCTCCTCCAGGAGCATGGTGCCCAGGACCCATGTTCAGTGCCGCAAAAAGTTCAACGACCTCACTCGGGTCGTCAGGGTGAGTGGCTTTTTCTCAATACCTCTCCATCCCTCCATCTCAACCTCACTCTATGGCCAGAGGGTCTTAAAACCCCAATGCACAACACTCATGCAACACCTATGGCCCTTTCATCAAACACACACACACATTCCACACTTTGCATACAGTAAGGGCTATTCACCTATGGGAGGCACATCAGGCAAGACCATGGCTGCATATTGTAAGGGCTATTCACCTATGGGAGGCACATCAGGCAAGACCATGGCTGTATATTTACTCAGATGCTGTCCTTTTTCTTGCAGGCTAAGCTGGCTCATAATCGGAGACAGCAGCAACGGACGGGTGGAGGGCAGCTTCAGCTGCAACCCCTCAGCGATCTGGAGGAGCGCGTCCACAGGATTGTGGCAAGCCGGGTGATCGGTCCCGTCGCCACTGGGGACGCCGAACCCGTTGTGGACAGCAATGGTAAGGTCATCACCTTTTTGTCCTCTGTCCTTCCACTTGTCCCTCACAATACCAGCCTTTGACACTTTCAATCCAACTTGCTAACTCGCTGCACTTATTCCTCCCTTACTGCCACCCTGTCCTCACGCTAAAGCCACTCTTGTACCTCCCTGCTTTCAGATGGTGATTCACCAGCTGAGGAGACGGGCCCTGAAGCTGCCACTGGGAGTGATGCTGCAGCTGAGGAGGAAGCCGGAGCATCAGTGCCACCCTCTCCCGAGGAAGCCCATGGCCACACTGGGAACACGCCTTCCCCGGAGGGGAGCAGGGGGGAAGGGGCTGATGAGGGTGAAGCTCCAGGACCCAGCGGGCTGCAGCAACGCCATGGGGGGGGGGAGGGAAGAACGGGAGCCTTCTCCCCAGAGGGAGAGTATGCCAGACACTCCTACTGCAATGGACGCAGAGGAGGAGCGGCTGATTGCAGAAATGAACAGCCAGGCGGTGGGCATGCACACTGAGCTCATGGGTGCAGTGGGAAGGGTGCCCGAATGCATTGAGGCACTGGCAAGGAGTGTGGAGCACTTCGCTGTAGCACAGGCGGATGCCACACTAAAGCTTAGTGCTGCAATTCAGTCACTGGCTGCCAGGAACCCATCTGAGACTGCTCTCATGCAGACTCAGATTGAGGCCACGCGAGCACTGACTGCTGCCATCCTCGATGGTTCGTGCACATGTCCCCGGGGCTGTCACCGCGCCGCAGCAGGCCAGCAATCTGTTCTCCGGCAAATTGCTCCGGATGCTGAAGTGCTGCCCCGTGGGAGTGCCAGTGTGTCGGGCGAGCAGGGAGTTGCTGTCCTCTCTCACGATGACAGCATTCCTGCTGCCAACACTGTCACTTCTCCACTGCACTTGCCACCGCCTGTAGGACAGACTGCTGCCGCCCATGCAGAGTTGGTGCAGTCTGCAGCCGGGCCCTCCAGGCCCAGAAGTGGTCGAGGCCGTCCTTCAGGGGCATATGCAATGTCAGGGTCTGACGAGCAGCAGCCTTCCACCAGCCTTGCTGCAGCCACTGAGGTCCCATTACGGAGGAGCAGTAGGGTTAGAAGGGGGGAAGTGCGCAAGTGAAGGAGATCACCCTCGAAGGGCAAAAAGTAGGAGGTGTCCCAAAATGCTGGTCATTTTTTTATTAAAGGCCGAGGTTCATGGCCCAACTTTTGTTTAGTGTTTTGGACATTATCTCCAGGTTGTGAGAACCAGTTATGTTATTGACTGTTTTTTTGTGTTTATTTCTATGAGTTTGTCATGAGGAATTGACACACACAGAGTTTGTAAAATAAATAAGTTTCTGTATTCAAAATATACATGGCTGGTGGTTGGAATTATTGGTGCCTTGGCCGGCTTAGGGGTTGCGTGCTGGGTTGATTCGTGTTTGTAGCAATGGCAGGGGCCCTAGAAGCAGCTTGCTATTAGTCGTTGACGGACGGCCCTTGCAGTTTGACCATTGTGGGCCGCCCTCCTGCCTTGGTGCTGCTGATGATCATCGTCCTCGTCCTGTTCCTCCTCTTCCTCCTCCTCCTCTGGTGGTGCTACAAGGCCTGGTGGCATTGGCTGGGTCCTGAGGATTGCCATGTTGTGCAACATGCAGCACACGACTACGAAGTTCGAAACTTGCTCAGGCGAGTACTGCAGGGCTCCTCCGGAATGGTCCAGACAGCGGAACCGTTGTTTCAGCACGCCGATTGTGCGCTCAATAATGTTCCTGGTTGCTTGATGGCTTTCCTGGTACCGCAGCTCAGCAGGGGTGTTTGGCGCACGGAGCGGTGTCATCAGCCAGGTGCTCAATGCGTACCCCTTGTCCCCCAGAAGCCAACCAACTGGCTGATGCGGTGCCTCGAAAAGTTCTGCCACAGTAGTCTGGCGCAGGATGAAAGCATCGTGGCAGCTGCTCGGATAGTGGGCATTGACAGCGAGAATCACCTGTCTGTGGTCACAGACCAACTGCACATTCAAGGAATGGAACCCCTTTCTGTTCCTGAATTCCTCTGCATTCTCTCGCGGAGCACGCAAAGCCACATGTGTGCAGTCAATGGCGCACTGCACCATGGGGAAGCCCGCTACCCTCGCAAAGCCCATAGCACGGTCATGCTGCTTGTCTGGGGTCATAGGGAAAGAGATGAAGTCTCGTCTCCTTCTGAAGAGGGCATTGGTGACCTGCCGGATGCAGCGATGCACCGCAAACTGGGAGATATTGGCGAGGTCCCCAACAGCAGCTTGGAATGAGCCAGTGGCGTAGAAGTTCAAAGCCACTGTGACCTTCACTGCCACCGACAGAGACGTCCTGGACCTCAGCTGAGGCTGCAGATCTGGCTGCAGCAGGTGGCAGAGCTCAGTGACCACCTCCTTGCTGAATCGCAGCCTTCGCAAACACAGCTCCTCGGACATATGGATGTAGGAGAGCTGTTCACGATATACCCTGGGAGGGTAAGCTCTCCTGTACATGCGCCTGATGGCCCTCCTCCGTCTGGCCATCATTGCCACTCTCTGTCTGCGTCTCACTATCCTCCGATTCAGCTGGAGCAGGACGACGCCCCCAATCATTGCAGCCCCCATATTCTCTTTGCCAGAAAAGTAATGAGGTACAGCAACTAAAATAGCAACAAAGTTAGGATGAATAGGCAAAACTACCTCACAAAGCGTTGAGTCAATGTAGAAGTCTCTCTCTCTCTCCGAATCTCTCTCTCTCTCTCAGAACGAGTGGTGCATAAATGTCGACCACAGAAAAAGACAGGAAGAGGCCCCCTTTAAATAGCGCCCCCCCCAGCCCCACACCGATTGATAACGTTCCAGTCTTCCGGTCGTTGGAAGCGCCAGGCGGTAAGGCAGGGGGCGCCACTCAATTTCTGCTCCGGGGCGCCCCAAGGGCGTTGCACCATGGAATGACGTCACAATCTGCGCGCGCAGGTGGTCGCAGCGGTAAGTTTTAGCGCCGCCGCACAATCTCAAGTTAAGTTCTCGAGCGGCGCAAACAGCGCTGCGCCCGGGCGTTAGCGGCTTAACGCCCCATTAGCGCCCTCTTAAGGCGCTAACGGGAGGCGCAACCAACTGAATTTTTACCCCTTATTGTTCTCCCGTATTACCTGGGCTGGAAATGATGCTTTCCCATTCCAAACGCTGAATGATCTCATGAGTTCAGATCTTTTATTTCTAGTGTATTTAAAATTGATTTGAGTCATATGAACATCCCAATGTGGGGCAATTCTGCTAGAAATGTCTGTCCTACACTCCCATTTCTAAATCTTTTGTCACAAGTACTTTGAGTGTCTGTGGTGCGGTGGGTTCTTTATTAGGAACAAACAGCTGCTCAATCCAATATGGCTGCCAAGGGTTGTGAATGATGCCTTGTCCGTATGGTCTGTATCTCAGGTCTGGGTCTTATCCTCCAGCACCCATCTTAATCTGCCATAAACAGCTGACACGACTTATATGGGCACATGACCCAGGGCCACATCACAACTGAGGGATTATGCAACCTGGCCTCTCAATTAAAATCATGACAACCCAGAAAGCACAGGGGTGGACTAGACACAGCAAAGTGGTCCAAACTGCATTTGTGCATGAGAGAGCAAATTTTGGAAGATCACCAAGAACAAATTGGAAACACTCTGGAAAGGAACAGTGTTAATTATTGGAGAGAAAGAAGTCAGGGAACAACATCCGAGCAGAGATCTGATTTCACACTGTGAGTTAGTGAACAAAGACAATCTTTAATTGATCATTACTCACAGAAATTATTTGGTTGAAACCTTTCTTCATATTGAAGAGTTGTAGAATTTGACTACTAAAATGTCCCTCAATGTGGAAACATTCTCAGTTGCCCTCGTGAAGATGATAGCTGAGGAAGATGAAAGTTGTCAGCACAAAATATCAAAGACCCTCCAGACACTGGGGTGTCAGTACCCAGAAATAGTATTAATGCGCTGCCATGACTATCTGTGCCATGACACCACGCGGACAGCTCCACACGGTGTTGTAGTATGGGAGACCATGGCGATGATCATCAAGGACACCCTTGATCAAATCAGCCAAGCATTTGCTGAGTAAGTTATCTCTTTGGCTGAAATGTGGATGACGATGTTAACAGGAGCACAAGCTGACAGCCAGGAAGCTGCCAGCAATCTCCTGGTTGCCATGAGCTTCAGGTTCACAAATGAAGTTGTCCATGTGTACCTTGGAATGAGTGACCATAACATGGTTGAATTCCATGTCCAATTAGAGGGTGAGAAGGTTGGTTCTCAGACAAGCGTACTGAGCTTGAATAAAGGAGACTATGATGGTATGAGAGCAGAATTGATTAAAGTGGACTGGGAAAATAGATTAAAGGGTAAGACGGTACATGAGCAGTGGTGTTCATTTAAGGAGTTATTTTACAACTTTCAAAAAATATATATTCCACTGAGGAAAAAAGGGTGTAAAAGAAATGACAGCAATCCGTGGCTAAGTAAAGAAATTAAGGATAGTATCCAACTAAAAACAAGGACATATAAGGTAGCCAAACTTAGTGGGAGGATAGAAGATTGGGAAGTCTTCAAAAGACAGCAAAAAGTAACTAAAGGATTGATTAAGAAAGGGAAGATAGATTATGAAAATAAATTAGCAAAAAATATAAAAACAGATAGCAAGAGTTTCTATAGTTATATAAAAAGAAAAATGGTGGCTAAGGCAAACGTAGGTCCCTTAGAGGATGAGACCGGGAAATTAATGGTGGGAAACATGGAGATGGCAAAAATGCTGAACAAATATTTTGTTTCAGTCTTTACGGTAGAGGACACTAAGAATATCCCAACACTGGACAAACAGGGGGCTCTAGGGGGGGAGAAGCTAAATACGATTAAAATCACTAAGGAATTGGTACTCAGTAAAATAATGGGACTCAAGGCGGATAAATCCCCTGGACCTGATGGCTTACATCCTAGGGTCTTGAGGGAAGTGGCAGTAGGGATTGTGGATGCTTTGGTAATAATTTTCCAAAATTCCCTGGACTTAGCAAAGGTCCCGGCAGATTGGAAAACTGCTAATGTAACACCCTTACTTAAAAAGGGTAGTTGGCAGAAGGCTGGAAATTATAGACCAGTTAGTCTAACATCTGTGGTGGGTAAAATTTTGGAGTCTATTATTAAGGAGACAGTAACGGAACATTTAGATAAACATAATTTAATAGGACATAGTCAGCATGGCTTTATGAAGGGGAAGTCATGTCTGACAAATTTGCTTGAGTTCTTTGAGGACATAACGTACAGGGTGGATAAAGGGGAACCAATGGATGTAGTGTATTTAGACTTCCAGAAGGCATTCGACAAGGTGCCACATAAAAGATTATTGCTCAAGATAAAAAATCACTGGATTGGGGGGAATATTCTGGCATGGGTGGAGGATTGGTTATCTAGCAGGAAGCAGAGAGTTGGGATAAATGGTTCATTCTCGGACTGGCAACCAGTAGCCAGTGGTGTTCCGCAGGGGTCGGTGCTGGGTCCCCAACTCTTTACAATCTATATTAACGATTTGGAGGAGGGGACAGAGTGTAACATATCAAAGTTTGCAGATGATACAAAGATGGGAGGGAAAGTAGAAAGTGAGGAGGACATAAAAAACCTACAAGGGGATATAGACAAGCTGGGTGAGTGGGCGGAGATTTGGCAGATGCAATACAATATTGGAAAATGTGAGGTTATGCACTTTGGCAGGAAAAATCAGAGAGCAAGTTATTATCTTAATGGCGAAAAACTGGAAAGTACTGCAGTACAAAGGGATCTGGGGGTCCTAGCGCAAGAAAATCAAAAAGTTAGTATGCAGGTGCAGCAGGTGATCAAGAAGGCCAACGGAATGTTGGCTTTTATTGCTAGGGGGATAGATTATAAAAACAGGGAGGTATTGCTGCAGTTATATAAGGTATTGGTGAGACCACATCTGGAATACTGCATGCAGTTTTGGTGTCCATACTTAAGAAAAGACATACTTGCTCTCGAGGCAGTGCAAAGAAGGTTCACTCGGTTGGTCCCCGGGATGAGGGGGTTGACATATGAGGAGAGGTTGAGTAGATTGGGACTCTACTCATTGGAGTTCAGAAGAATGAGAGGCGATCTTATTGAAACATATAAGATTGTGAAAGGGCTTGATCGGGTGGATGCGGTAAGGATGTTCCCAAGGATGGGTGAAACTAGAACTAGGGGGCATAATCTTAGAATAAAGGGCTGCTCTTTCAAAACTGAGATGAGGAGAAACTTCTTCACTCAGAGGGTAGTAGGTCTGTGGAATTTGCTGCCCCAGGAAGCTGTGGAAGCTACATCATTAAATAAATTTAAAACAGAAATAGACAGTTTCCTAGAAGTAAAGGGAATTAGGGGTTACGGGGAGCGGGCAGGAAATTGGACATGAGGCTGAGTTCGGATCGGTCGAGGCCCTGTAGGTGGCGTTGCGGGCCCAGGGGCTGAGTGGCCGGGTCCTGCTCCTACTTCTTGTGTTCTTTAGATTTGAGGTTAGGATCAGATCAGCCATGATCTTATTGAATGGCGGAGCAGGCTCGAAGGGCCGATTGGCCTACTCCTGCTCCTATTTCTTATGTTCTTATGTTCTTATTACATGGTCAAGACCTTAACAAAACTGTCAACGGAAAATGTGTACGGCATGGTTCCTTTACTAAAATCTATCTTAGGGATCATGATTCCAGTATTCGTTGGTGTTAAACAGGCTGAGCTGAAACTGCATTTGCCTCAGCAGTGGGAAGTTTTAGCAAGAGCATCCTGATCTATCTGGGAAATGTGGAGAAAGCCTCAGACCCTAACGTGACTAAAGATTCGTTCTCCACGGAGATCAACGCTGTCTATAGTCTGTTACTCAAGGTGTGGCTCGAGAAGGAGTCCTCTGAATTGAAGATCCCAATAGTAGAAGCTCTAGGCTATGCCATTTCCCTGCTGCCCAAGGACACACTGGAGGAAGAGCTGCCCAGGATAGTTCCAGGCATCCTGTCTCTCTACAAAAAGCAACCAGGGCATTTTTCCATCACAGAGTGTCTGTGCCGTGTACTGGATGTTGCCATAGAGATGAGGTATCTGGGGCTGAATACACAGATGGACAATCTCAAAAGTCTCCACCAGCAGATGTGTTTTTTGGCAGGGTATAGTAACCATTTTGCTGTGAAGAAACGCAATAAGATCCTTTGCTGTTTTAGAGTGCTGATCCCAGCTTATGCAGACTCAATAGTCGAATTTCTCCTCTCGCAGTTAGAGAACGCTGACCAAAAAACAAGAATAGGAACACTCAATGTACTGAGGAAACTCATCATATCGGTCTCCTCACATTTTGAGAGGAAGAAGGCTCAGATTGTGGCTGCCATAAAACCACTGCTCCTGGACAAGAGCAGCAATCAGGAGAAGAAGTTAATTGCCCAAGTAATATGTGTCATGGCCCAGCAAGGTTACCTTGAGCGACAGGGAGGAAAGGCAATGGTGGAATTTGTCATCCAACAGTGTGCTGCATCCGTTGATTCAGGGACCCTGGTACCACCCAATCATCAGCCAGACCAGGTAACAACTGAGGAATTAGTCGCAGTATGTGAAACAGTGATGTGTGTGATCACAACTGCGGTGAAGATGGAGGATGTCCTTTGGCCATTCTTACTGGAGTTTGTCACCATGACCCAGTACACCAAGGCTTTAACAACAATCTGTAATTGTTCAGCACATCTTGGAAAAAGAAACTGCAAGCCGGCAGTGAAAGGTTTTTCATCACTTACAATGAAGATGCCAATCTCCCTAAAGCCCAGGCACTGCTGACCCGGCTCCTCGTTGTGTCTTGTTGCCCATATCAGGGAGGAAGCCAAGGAGCTGTGGCACTGAGGCTAATGCAAGTCCTGAGCCTCAATATCCACCCAGCAACTGTGAGAGGGTGGGAAGAGGAGCTTCCATCATTGATTGAACAAATACTGAAGAATTCAAAGGAGTCTCTGGCCCAAAGGGAATGGGAGGAGAAATTATTGCTGGTCTTGTCCAGAACTCTCAATACCATTGATGACGAGGAATGGACATGTCAGCTCGCTAATGAAATACATAAAGAGATCAACACCAACCACCTTTCCCCACAAGAGACGGGCTTTCTCTATAAATCGTTTGGGACAGTGCTCCGTCAGACCCGCACAACGAAAATAAAGGAGGAGCTGTACAAAATGCTACTGAGTGTGCAGCACAGTGAGAGTGCGGAGAGAGATGGTGCACCTCTCGCCATTGCTTTCTGTACCATGACACACTTTGATGATACCCTCAGTAGCCTGGAGGAGTTTGCTAACTCCAACAGATTTAAGAAACCTAAAAGTTTCTTGAATATTCTTAGGGCCAAGCCTGATGTGGATTTGGCTAAAGCCAAGAGCACACTGGTTCTGTGCTATGGGAACTTGGCATTCTACGCACCTGAGGAACTAATGCTGTCCACAATCGAGACCCAGATTCTCCCAGCTGCGATCATTCAATACATTACAGGTGGACAGGAGAAAAAGACTGAATCCAGGGATCTCACACTAAAGCTCAGCCTTATAAAGACCGTGACTCTGATAGCCAGATCCCTACATTGAAATCGCCAGAGAGCTCCCCTCAACTTTATCAGAAACAGGGAACTGCTGACTTGCATGCAGGATCTTATCGAGGCCGAGCCACCAGAGCTGCTGCAGAGCCCTGTTCGACAGTTAGCCATGGACGCCTGCAAGCATCTGATACAACTACTCATTGAGTCAAACCAAGCTGACACTTGCCAATTGATTCAAAATGCCTGACCAGTACTTTCAGCTTGTTACCTTCAGAACTGGACAATGACAAAGTCATGAATAGTAATAGAAAGGAGATGGCAACACTTTATACCCAAACCATGAGTTCCCTGCAGGAGCTCCTGAAGCAATTACTGCTTCAGGACCTGTCCCCTGAAGGACTTGAGGTCATGTTCAATCAGGTAGCAGTCTGGACCACTTCAGCAAAAGCTCATGAGCGAGAGAGAGCCATGGACACGACCTTACAGCTCCTGAAATGTTACTGGGAAAAGCTCAATGTTCAGAATGTAACGGCTGGAAATAACACGGGGACTCTGATTGGACAACTGATGCCTCTTTGTGCAGACCCGTTGCTTCCCGTTCGACAGATGGCTCTGGACACCTTGTACATTATCCTATCCATTCAGTTATCGTATGAAGGCACCAATCTGGATCAGCAAAAGGAGCAGTTGGTTGGGGAACATGGAGAACCAGAAGGAGGTGCTAATATTTGAGGTGCTGTCGTGCCTCTCGAAGCACTTAATTCAGTTGCGAGCAAACACCATCCAACCCTTTGTAAAGAAAATCCTCACCAGGATTCAACCATTCTTTGAGGCAGAGTCTGATAGAGTGCGGGCTGAGGCGTTCAGTGTGTTGGGGATCTCGGCCAAGTGTGGGATCAGAGGTTCCAGATCCTCCTTCTGCCGACAGGTCCATTCCAACCTGGTGCGCTTGTTCTTGCACCTGGATGGAAAGAGTGAGGAGCTCACTAGGTCTTTTTGTTCAACACTACGGTTGCTCTTCCCACTCATTGGATCTATTGAGGCTTCCTTATTGATTGACAAGTATGAGGAGGAGCCCACCAGGAGCTACATGAACCTCCTAAGAGACCTTTCACGACAGTTGGCTGAAGATATCCCCAAACAGATCGCCTCATATGCCACGGATTGCAAGTCCTTCTTACAGAACACCCAGGAACAACTGCAAACACATGCAGTGGCCTTTACATGTTTACCTCACCAACAGTCAGAACGTGTCAGACCCGCCTGGAGGGTCACCTGGTGGAACATCTGGATAAAGAACCACTGCTCTTCACCATCAGACTGAAGACTAAACGCTCAGGCCACCAACCTTCTCCACCTCGTCTTAGCAGCAAAGTGACCATTCGTTCAACATGATTTGTAAATATGTAATTATATTGATTGTAAATAAATCGATATCTGTTGTTCCATTGTAACTATCGGTGCGTCTTCAAACGGTGCAGTTCCTGCTGCTGTGTGACTGGGAGTGAACTCTTCTGATACTCTCTCTCACAAACACACACACCTGACATTAGGCACAGATCCTGCTCCTCACTCCATGCAATTCCTCACTGGATCACCATGCTAGTTTATTTATAGACGCAGTTCCCTTACAAACAGTGCAGGGATTTGCCTGTGCACTCCCAAAGTACATCACTTTACACTTATTCACATTAACTTGCGTCTGCCATGTGTCTGCCCATTTTACCAGTCTATGTGCTCCTGAGTCTGATACTATTCTGCTCACTATTGCCTGTTGCCAGGTTTCGTATCATGCGCAAACATTGTCATTGTACTCCCCAGCTTAGCGTTTCCGTCAGGTTGCGCTGGTATTTTTCAGCGCAGTTCGCTCGAAATCGGCCAAACCAGTGCAAAAGATGGAGGAATTTTAAGCACAAATTACATCCAGTGCAAATTGAGTGTCTGCTATCTCGTGCGTTAGTTTAAAAAACATCGTGCTGGAAGACAGCCCCACTCACAATTCTAGCCCCGCCCCCAGGCTGAATTCATCACTATGGCGAGTTTCCGCTAATTGCGCTTGTTTGTGGGCCCGAGAGGAGGCTCTTAAAATTAAGCTTTTTTTTAAAGGCACAAGGACACTAATAAGCGCATTTTAAAAGTTTTTAAATATTAAAAAATCTTTAATTTGCTAAGAAGCTGACGACTGTACACAAATGAAATAATAAATGGTTCTGCATAGTTTTCAAACTAATTTTCACTTATTTAAAATCAGGTTACTCACAGGTGGACCTTATTAAAAATGCTTATTTTTTGCAATAAACCCATTTCCGCAGTGTTAATCAAACTGCACCAGGTTACCACTCTTAAATATATAAAGCAATATTTTTAATGCAAGAAAAAAGTAAACAATTGTGTTCCAAAACGCTGCTCGATTGAACTGGTTCATGGAAGATTTTACCTTCGGCGATGCGCAAATGTGCTTGATGGAAACTTGAGCAAAAATTTCAAGTTGGAAAACAAGCACAATTGAGCGCAATTTGCGCCTGATTGCCGATTGCGCCCAAAGCAGAAACTCTGCCCCTCCATACCCAAGTCCAGGTCATTTACATATAACAAGAAAGGCAATGGTCCTAATACCGACCCCACTGCATACATCTCTCCAGTCAGAGAAACTCCCGTTCACCACTACTCTCTGCCTCCTATCCCTTAGCCAATTACGTACCCAAGTTACCATCATCCCTTTAAGACCATGTGCTTCTATTTTCCGAATCAATCTGTTATATGGCACTTTATCAAATGCCTTTTGAAATTCCGTACCAATGTTCCTCCTGATTTTTCTTTTGGGTGCCTGCCACTTTAAGGGTCAGCGCAGCTCATTCAAAGTTTCGCACATGCATGAAATTTCACATCTGAAAAGCCAGTCCAGGGCTGCACGGGACCAGCATACAGCTGCGTGGCTGTGGCTGCACAGCTCAGAGGGAACGTTGGTCCATACATACATATACTGCCAGTCGTGAATGGTGGTGGACCATTAAACAACTAATGGCAGGAGGAGGCTCCAAGAATATCCCCATCCTCAATGATGGTGAAGCCCAGCACGTGAGTGCAAATGACAAGGCTGAAGCGTTTGCAACCAACTTCAGCCAGAAGTGCTGAGTGGATGATCCATATCGGCCTACTCCCGAGGTCCCCATCATCACAGAAGCCAGTCTTCAGCCAATTCGATTCACTCCACGTGATATCAAGAAACGGCTATGCGCACTGGATATAGCAAAGGCTTTGGGCCCCGACAACATCCCGGCTATTGTGCTGAAGACTTGTGCTCCAGAACTAGCCGCGCCTCTAGCCAAGCTGTTCCAGTACAGCTACAGCACTGGCATCTATCCAACAATGTGGAAAACTGCCCAGGTATGTTCTGTCCACAAAAAGCAGGACAAATCCAACCCGGCCAATTACCGCCCCATCAGTCTACTCTCAATCATCAGCAAAGTGATGGAAGGTGTCATCGACAGTGCTATCAAGCGGCACTTACTCACCAATAACCTGCTCACTGATGCCCAGTTTGGGTTCTGCCAAGACCACTTGGCTCCCGACCTCATTACAGCCTTGGTCCAAACATGGACAAAGGAGCTGAATTCCAGAGGTGAGGTGAGAGTGACTGCCCTTGACATCAAGGCAGCATTTGACCGAGTGTGGCATCAAGGAGCCCTAGTAAAACTGAAGTCAATGGGAATCAGGGGGAAACGCTCCATTGGCTGGAGTTATACCTAGCACAAAGGAAGATGGTTGTGGTGGTTGAAGGTCAATCATCACAGCCCCCGGACATCGCTGCAGGAGTTCCTCAGGTCAGTGTCCTAGGCCCAACCATCTTCAGCTGCTTCATCAATGACCTTCCCTCCAACATAAGGTCAGAACTGGGGATGTTCGCTGATGACTGCACAGTGTTCAGCGCCATTCACAACTCCACAGATAATGAAGCAGTCCATGCCCGCATGCAACAAGACCTGGACGACGTTCAGGCTTGGGCTGATAAGTGGCAGGTAACATTCACGCCACAGAAGTGCCAGGCAATGACTATCTCCAACAAGCGAGAGTCTAACCACCTCCCCTTGACATTCAATGGCATTAGCATCGCCGAATCCCCCACTATCAATATCCTCGGGGTCACCATTAACCAGAAACTTAACTGGACCAGCCACATAAATACTGTGGCAAGAAGAGCAGGTCAGAGGCTAGGTATTCTGTGGCGAGTGTCTCACCTCCTGACTCCCCAAAGCCTTTCTACCATCTACAAGGCACAAGTAAGGAGTGTGATGGAATACTCTCCACTTGCCTGGATGAGTGCAGCTCCAATAACACTCAAGAAGCTTGACACCATCCAGGACAAAGCAGCCCGCTTGATTGGCACCCCATCTACCACCTTAAACATTCACTCCCTCCACTGCTGGCGTACTGTGGCTGCAGTGTGTACTATCTACAAGATACATTGCAGAAACTCGCCAAGGCTTCTTCGGCAGCACCTCCCAAACCCACGACCTCTTCTACCTAGAAGGACAAGGGCAGCAGGCGCATGGGAACACCACCACCTCCAAGTTCCCCTCCAAGTCACACACCATCCTGACTTAGAAGTATATCGCCGATCCTTCATCGTCGCTGGGTCAAAATCCTGGAACTCCCTACCTAACAGCACTGTGGGAGTACTTTCACCACACGGACTGCAGCGGTTCAAGAAGGCGGCTCACCACCACCTTCTCAAAGGCAACTAGGGATGGGCAATAAATGCTGGCATTGCCAGCGACGCCCTGATCCCATAAACAAATTTAAAAAACTGCACTACCATTATCAACACTCTCTGTTACTTCATCAAAGAACTCAATCGGGTTAATCAGATACGATTTGCCTTTAACAATCAGTGCTGGCTGTCCTTTATTAACCCATGCTCCTCCAAGTGAGAATTTTGTCCTTGACAATGGTCTCTAGTAGCTTTCCCAGCACTGACATTGGACTGATTTCCCTGCTGTGCCCAGGTTTATCCCTCTCCCCTTTTTTGAACAGGGGTCTATCAACTGCAATCCTCCAATCTCCTGGCACCACTCCCACATTCAAGGAGAATTGAAAGATTGTGGTCAGAGCTTCCGCTATCTGCATTCCATTCCTATAGCAACTGTGCCAAAAACACCGCCCTGCAGAATTAATAATCACCCAACAGCTGCAGTTCCTTGGATATTGTGTTCCACAGATGTTGGTGCAGGCCTTGCAGATCCCTGTCTAGAGTTATGACCTGGATATCCTGCAGTGAGGCCATGGTTATACGCCCTTATTGTTAATGGTCTACATTGGAGAGGAGTCCCTAAAAGTTAACACACAGAATGACCAGCCTTTTCTGTCAACACAACAAGGCTGCAGTGTATCAAAGGTTACGTCGACTGAGCTGCGTCTGGTGTCCAGTGTCATAGACATAGACATAGAAAATAGGTACAGGAGTAGACCATTCGGTCCTTCGAGCCTGCACCGCCATTCAATGCGTTCATGGCTGAACATGCTACCTCAGTACCCCATTCCTGCTTTCTCGCCATACCCCTTGATCCCCCTAGTTGTGAGTGTTATATCTAACTCCCTTTTGAATATATTTAGCGAACTGGCCTCAACAACCTTCTGTGGAAGAGAATTCCATAGATTCACCACTCTCTGGGTGAAGAAGTTCCTCCTCAGCTCAGTCCTAAATGGCTTCCCCTGAATCCTTAGACTGTGACCCCTGGTTCTAGTTTTCCCTACCATTGGGAACATTCTGCCCGCATCTAATTTGTCTAAACCAGTCAGGATTTTAAATGTCTCTATAAGATCCCCCCTCATTCTTCTGAACTCCAGAGGATACAAGTTCAGTTGACCCAATCTTTCTTGATATGTCAGTCCGGCCATCCCAGGAATCAATCTAGTGAACCTTCGCTGCACTCCCTCAATAGCAAGAATGTCCTTCCTTAAGTTAGGAGACCAAAACTGCGCACAATACTCCAGGTGTGGCCTCACCAAGGCCCTGTACAACTGCAGCATCACCTCCCTACTCCTGTACTCAAATCCCCTTACTATGAAGTCCATCATTCCGTTTGCTTTCTTGACTGCCTGCTGCACTTGCATTCCCACCTTCAATGACTGATGTACCATGATGCCCAGGTCTCGTTGCACCTCCCCTTTCCCTAATCTGCCACCATTCAGGTAATAGTCCGCCTCTCTATTTTTACCACCAAAGTGGATAACCTCACATTTATCCACATTGTACTTCATCTGCCATACATTTGCCCATTCACCCAACCTGTCCAAGTCACTCTGTAGCCTCCTAGCATCCTCCTCATTGTTCACACTGCCTCCCAATTTAGTGTCATCCGCAAATTTGGAGATATTACATTTAATCCCTTCGTCCAAATCATTAATATATAATGTAAACAGCTGGGGTCCCAGCACCGAACCCTGCGGTACCCCGCTGGTCACTGCCTGCCATTCTGAAAAGTACCCATTTACTCCTACTCTTTGTTTCCTGTGTGCCAACCAGTTCTCAATCCACGTCAACACATTACCCCCAATCCCATGTGTCGCAGAACACGTATCGATCTTTAATCAGACTGCAAAGCCACATCCAAACTGAGGGCGATGGTCATCCGCCGACCACTGCATTGTTTGGCATGAATCAGGTGGTAGCGGTTTGAACAAAAAGCTTTGCGCCCGATGCCATTATTGAGTGGGCCTCGATTTAATCGGCCATCCAAAACAGGCAGGCGCCTCATAAACATAAACAATTGAGGGTCCTTAGCCAATTTTAGGACCCAGCCGCCATTTTGGTTGCCACCCGTGTTCCTCAACCTGCCCACAAACCATTGGTGGTACAAGTTTGGGAAGATGCCAGTTTCAGCCATATTTAAAGTGATTCTCAGCTGCTCTCTTTGTCGGAAACGTTTGCTTGTGTTAGAAAGTGAGTTTTGGGTAGTTAGATCATTTCAAAGTGCCTGTACAACATTCCCAACCCTTACACCCTCCTGGCAATGCACTTTTCTCATCATTGGGGTCCTTTGGATGATAGTTGGAAGGGGGGGAAAAAAAGCTTATGTTTTAAAAGAAGTGTAATACACGCTCCTGTTTCTGCTTACCATGTATCTGATGAGGTCATCTTCTAAATGCAATGCCAATATTTTTCAACATATAGGCCTACTTTTAGCAAGGAAAAAAATTCAACCAAAGAATGAAGAAATGGCGACATAAGTCAGGATGCTGTGTGACTTGGAGGGGAACTTGGAGGTGATGGTGTTCCCATGCGCCTGCTGCCCTTGTCCTTCTAGGTGGTAGAGGTCACGAGTTTGGGAGATGCGCTCCTTTTCAATAGAGCACTTCCCCCTCCTGCGCCAGTTGTAACAATTCATGCACATGCATTTTCACCCAAGTCTTTTCACTTTTTCAATATTTGTTTCACAAAAAAAAGGTCCTAATTGTTGCCTTATTTCTCACAACTCATGAGGCCAAAAAAAATCACTGAAAAATAACATTAAACTGGGGTGAATGCAACTAAGCCTTTAATTGTCCATCAATTATCATAGAAACATAGAAAAATAGGAGCAAGAGTAGGCCATTCGGCACTTCAACCCTGCTCCACCATTCAATATGATCATGGCTGATCCTCCATCTCAATACCATATTCCTGCTCTCTCCCCATACCCCTTGATGCCTTTTGTGTCTAGAAATCTATCTATCCCCTTCTTAAATATGTTCAGTGACTTGGCCTCCACAACCTTCTGTGGTAGAGAATTCCACAGGTTCACCACCCTCTGAGTGAAGAAATTTCTCCTCATCTCAGTCCTAAATGTCCTAGCCCATATCCTGAGACTGTGACCCCTCATTCTAGACCCCCCAGCCAGGCGAAACATCCTCCCTGCATCCAGTCTGTCTAGTCCTGTGAGAATTTTATACATTTCAATGAGATCCCCTCTCATTCTTCTAAACTCTCCTTCCTCATTTTGGTTAATAAATACAACACTGCACCGAACACTGAAGCATCTGCTTAGAATCATAAAATAAGACAGCACAGAAAGAGGCTATTCTGCCCATTGTGCCTCTGCTGGCTCTTTCTCCTATGCACCCTCTCTAAGGCCTTGACATCCTACCTAAAGTGTGGTGCCTAGAATTGGACACAATAATCCAGCTAATGCCTAACCAGTGATTTGTAAAGTTTTGGCATAACTTTCTTCTTTTTGTATTCTATGCCTCTATTTATAAAATTGAGAGGTCGCACAACACCAGGTTATAGTCCAACAGTTTTATTTGAAATCACAAGCTTTCGGAGCTATCGCTCCTTCCTCAGGTGAAGTAAATTGGATACAGAATCGCCAGAGCATATATAGATGGAAAAAAAAGCATGTGTACTTTACAATTGCAGACCAATAAATTAAATCATCCTGACTATCTGCCGAGGTGTGATAAAGTTAATTAAGTCAGCCAGGAAGGTACCACATCAAAAGACATAGCAAGATACAACTGAGACAATGAGGTGTAGTCGCAGGGGTTCCAACGTGTCAAAAGCTGCCGTCTGTATGTAAAACGAAAAGCTTTAAAAAAAATTTACTTTTTTACTGGGAAAATTTTTACTTTTTTACTGGGAATCACATCTGTGAACAAGCTAACGACGACTCGAGTCCGGATCACGTCATGTATCGTGACATAAACCCAAGATCCCGATTGAGACCGTCTTCATGAGTGCGGAACTTGGCTATCAGTTTCTGCTCGATGATTTTGCGTTGTCGTGTGTTTCTAAGGTTGCCTTGGAGAACGCTTACCCGCAGATCCGAGGCTGAATGTCCTTGACTGCTGAAGTGTTCCCCGACTGGGAGGTAACAATCCTGCCTGGCGATTGTTGCGCGGTGCTCGTTCATACGTTGTCTCAGTGTCTGCATGGTCTCGCCGATGTACCATGCCGCGGTGCATTCTTTCCTGCAACGTATGAGGTAGACAACGTTGGCCGAGTCACATGAGTATGTACCATGTACCTGGTGGGTAGTGTCCTCACGTGTGATGGTGGTATCTATGTTGATGATCTGGCATGTCTTGCAGAGTTTGCCATGGCAGGGTTGTGTGGTGTCGTGGTCGCTGTTATCCTGAAAGCTGGGTAATTTGCTGCGAACGATGGTACTTCTGAGGTTAGGCGGCTGTTTGAAGGCAAGTAGTGGAGGCGTGGGGATGGCCTTAGCGAGGTGTTTGTCGTCATCGATGACATGTTGAAGGCTGCGAAGAACATGTCGTAGTTTCTCCGCTCCGGGGAAGTACTGGACGACGTAGGGTACCCTGTTGGTTGTGTCCCGTGTTTGCCTTCTGAGGAGGTCTATGCGATTTTTCGCTGTGGCCCGTCGGAACTGTCGATCGATGAGTCGAGCGTCATATCCCGTTCTTACGAGGGCGTTTTTCAGCGTCCGTAGGTGTCCATCGCGTTCCTCCTCGTCTGAGCAGATCCTGTGTATTCGCAGGGCTTGTCCATAGGGGATGGCTTCTTTAACATGGTTAGGGTGGAAGCTGGAGAAGTGGAGCATCGTGAGGTTGTCCGTGGGCTTGCAGTAGAGTGAAGTGCTGAGGTGTCCGTCTTTGATGGAGATTCGTGTGTCCAGGAATGAGACCGATTCTGAGGAGTAGTCCATGGTGAGTTTGATGGTGGGATGGAACTTGTTTATGTTATCGTGTAGTCTTTTCAGTGATCCTTCGCCATGGGTCCAAAGGAAGAAAATGTCGTCGATGTATCTGGTGTACAGCGTTGGCTGGAGGTCCTGTGCAGCGAAGAAGTCTTGCTCGAACTTGTGCATGAAGATGTTGGCGTATTGGGGTGCGAATTTGGTCCCCATGGCTGTTCCGTGTGTTTGGGTAAAAAAATGGTTGTCGAAGGTGAAGACATTGTGGTCAAGGATGAAGCGGATGAGTTGTAGGATGGCGTCTGGAGATTGGCTGTTGTTGATGTTGAGTACTGAGGCTGTTGCAGCGATGCCGTCATCGTGAGGGATACTGGTGTAGAGTGCCGATACGTCCATCGTGGCAAGGAGTGTTCCTGGTTCAACTGGTCCGTGGGTGCTGAGTTTCTGTAAGAAGTCTGTAGTGTCGCGACAGAAGCTGGGGGTTCCCTGTACGATGGGTTTCAGAATGCCCTCGACGTATCCAGAGAGGTTCTCACACAGGGTTCCATTGCCTGATACGATAGGACGTCCGGGTGTGTTGGCTTTGTGTATCTTTGGGAGGCAGTAGAAGTCTCCCACGCGGGGAGTACGTGGGATGAGAGCGCGTAGGATGTTTTGAAGGTCTGGATCGAAGGTCTTGATCAGTCTATTGAGTTGGCGGGTGTGTTCTTTGGTCGGATCTGCGGGTAGCTGTCTGTAGTGTTCCTGGTTGTCCAGTTGTCGGTATGCTTCTTTACAATAGTCCGTTCTGTTCTGTATGACGATGGCTCCTCCTTTGTCCGCTGGTTTGATGACAATGTTGCGGTTGGTCTTGAGAGCGTGGATGGCGTTGCGTTGTGCTCGGGTGACATTCTGGACTGTCTTGTGAGTGCGGCTGATGAATCTGGCGTTGATGCATTTCCTGACAGCTTGAGCATACATGTCAAGCTTGGGGCAGCGACCCTCCGGAGGGGTCCAGTTTGACTCTTTTTTCTTCGGTTGCTGCACTGCGAGTCCCTCTGTCTGCTGTTCTGGATCATTGATTGTCTCATTGGGTTTGTTGCTGACATCTTGGGATTTGTGGAAGTATTCCCGGAGCCTCATTCTCCTGATGAATTCCTCCGTGTCTGCCGCGAGACCGATGGGGTCCATTTTGGTGGTTGGGCAGAACTTGAGCCCTAGGGCGAGAACTTCGATTTCGTCTGGTTGAAGGGTATGGTCGGACAAGTTGACGATGGACTTCCCTGTGGTTGCAGCCGTGGTACCGGGGGAGGCTTGGTTGCTGCTGGTGGTGATGCCGAGTTTCTCAAGCTTCCTGTTCTTGATGCGCATGTAGGCAGCGTAGTTCCGTTGCCTCGTCTGTTTGGTGGTGTCTCGTAACTGGTCTGCTGTGTCCTGAGCACAGGCTGAGAGCATGGACTCTATCTTGGTTTCGAGGTTGTGGCGTTTGCTGTAGAGCTGGTGTACGAGATGGTTGAGGAGTGTGCGAGAGGTACGACGGCAGAGTCTCTCAGCGTAGTCTGTGTTGTATGTCGACTTGAGTGGGTTCGTGATCTGTAGTCCTTTCGGGATCTTGTCTGCTTTCTTGCATCTCTGTAGATACTTGATGTCGGTGTCGATATGCGCGATCTTCTTGGCGATTCTCTCCACTTTGAGCCGGCAGTTTGTGGTGTCGATAGTGGTCATGATGCGGAGATGCCGGTGTTGGACTGGGGTGGACAAAATTGAGAGGTCGCACAACACCAACACACCCGGACGTCCTATCGTATCAGGCAATGGAACCCTGTGTGAGAACCTCTCTGGATACGTCGAGGGCATTCTGAAACCCATCGTACAGGGAACCCCCAGCTTCTGTCGCGACACTACAGACTTCTTACAGAAACTCAGCACCCACGGACCAGTTGAACCAGGAACACTCCTTGCCACGATGGACGTATCGGCACTCTACACCAGTATCCCCCACGATGACGGCATCGCTGCAACAGCCTCAGTACTCAACATCAACAACAGCCAATCTCCAGACGCCATCCTACAACTCATCCGCTTCATCCTTGACCACAATGTCTTCACCTTCGACAACCATTTTTTTACCCAAACACACGGAACAGCCATGGGGACCAAATTCGCACCCCAATACGCCAACATCTTCATGCACAAGTTCGAGCAAGACTTCTTCGCTGCACAGGACCTCCAGCCAACGCTGTACACCAGATACATCGACGACATTTTCTTCCTTTGGACCCATGGCGAAGGATCACTGAAAAGACTACACGATAACATAAACAAGTTCCATCCCACCATCAAACTCACCATGGACTACTCCTCAGAATCGGTCTCATTCCTGGACACACGAATCTCCATCAAAGACGGACACCTCAGCACTTCACTCTACCGCAAGCCCACGGACAACCTCACGATGCTCCACTTCTCCAGCTTCCACCCTAACCATGTTAAAGAAGCCATCCCCTATGGACAAGCCCTGCGAATACACAGGATCTGCTCAGACGAGGAGGAACGCGATGGACACCTACGGACGCTGAAAAACGCCCTCGTAAGAACGGGATATGACGCTCGACTCATCGATCGACAGTTCCGACGGGCCACAGCGAAAAATCGCATAGACCTCCTCAGAAGGCAAACACGGGACACAACCAACAGGGTACCCTACGTCGTCCAGTACTTCCCCGGAGCGGAGAAACTACGACATGTTCTTCGCAGCCTTCAACATGTCATCGATGACGACAAACACCTCGCTAAGGCCATCCCCACGCCTCCACTACTTGCCTTCAAACAGCCGCCTAACCTCAGAAGTACCATCGTTCGCAGCAAATTACCCAGCTTTCAGGATAACAGCGACCACGACACCACACAACCCTGCCATGGCAAACTCTGCAAGACATGCCAGATCATCAACACAGATACCACCATCACACGTGAGGACACTACCCACCAGGTACATGGTACATACTCATGTGACTCGGCCAACGTTGTCTACCTCATACGTTGCAGGAAAGAATGCACCGCGGCATGGTACATCGGCGAGACCATGCAGACACTGAGACAACGTATGAACGAGCACCGCGCAACAATCGCCAGGCAGGATTGTTACCTCCCAGTCGGGGAACACTTCAGCAGTCAAGGACATTCAGCCTCGGATCTGCGGGTAAGCGTTCTCCAAGGCAACCTTAGAAACACACGACAACGCAAAATCATCGAGCAGAAACTGATAGCCAAGTTCCGCACTCATGAAGACGGTCTCAATCGGGATCTTGGGTTTATGTCACGATACATGACGTGATCCGGACTCGAGTCGTCGTTAGCTTGTTCACAGATGTGATTCCCAGTAAAAAAGTAAAAATTTTCCCAGTAAAAAAGTAATTTTTTTTAAAGCTTTTCGTTTTACATACAGACGGCAGCTTTTGACACGTTGGAACCCCTGCGACTACACCTCATTGTCTCAGTTGTATCTTGCTATGTCTTTTGATGTGGTACCTTCCTGGCTGACTTAATTAACTTTATCACACCTCGGCAGATAGTCAGGATGATTTAATTTATTGGTCTGCAATTGTAAAGTACACATGCTTTTTTTTCCATCTATATATGCTCTGGCGATTCTGTATCCAATTTACTTCACCTGAGGAAGGAGCGATAGCTCCGAAAGCTTGTGATTTCAAATAAAACTGTTGGACTATAACCTGGTGTTGTGCGACCTCTCAATTTTGTCCACCCCAGTCCAACACCGGCATCTCCGCATCATGACCTCTATTTATAAAGCCAAGGATCCCATATGTTTCTCAACTTGTTCTGCCACCTTTAAAGATTTATGTGCGTAACCCACACCCACACCCCTACCAACCCCAGATCTTCCTGTTCCTGCACCTCCTTTAAAATTGTACCGTTCAGTTTATATTACTTCTCCTCATTCTTCCTACCAAAATCCATCACTTCACACTTCTCTGTGTTGAATTGCACCTGCCATGTGTCTGCCCGTTACACCAGTCTGTCTATGTCCTCTTGCAGTCTGTTACTATCCTCCTCACTGTTTACTACATTTCTGAGTCTTGTGTCATCTGCAAATTTTGAAATTATGCCCTGTATACCCAAGTCCCGGTCATTAATATATATATCAAAAAGAGCAGTGGTCCTAATACCGACCTCTGGGAGACATCACTGTATACTTCCCTGTTGTCTGAAAAGTAACCGTTCACGTCTATTCTCTGCTTTCTGTACCTTAGCCAGTTTCATGACCATGCTGCCGCTGCCCATTTAATCCCATGGGCTTCAATTTTGCTAACAAGTCTATTATGTGGTACTTGTTCAAACACCTTTTGAAAGTCCATATACACAACATCAACTGCAGTACCTTCAGCCACCCTCCCCGTTACTGCATCAGACGTATCTCTGCTTTTAAAACAACAGCAAAGAGAATAAATTGCCAGGAATTCTTCCATTCCGAACTCCCCCTTCTTCCAGGTTATATCAAAGACTTGTACAAACATTTTGATAGAAAAGAAGGTATTCAATATCTTTACAGTTAGGCAGGTTAATACTTGTCCAAGGAGGCGCAAGGAGTAATCTAGTCCAGAAAATTCAGAGAAAAGCAGCCACTGGGGTTGAAAGCATAGTTTGAACATATTAATGGTTGCATTGCAAGGACTATTCAATGTAAAACGAAACACGCAAATTAATCCTTGTACACAACTTTGGTTACGTCTCACTTAGAAAACTGTTCAGTTTTGGCCCCCTCACGTGGCGGTTGATATTGAGCCTTTGGTAAAGCTTCCGAGGAGGGCCATGAGAACAATATCCAGCTTAAAACCCCTGAGTTACCCAGATACGCTTAAAAAGTTGGGTCTATTTACTCTAACGATGTAGGATGAGCTGATAGCGGTGTTCAAAATGAGGAAGGGACCTTTGTGTTGATGCCACGTGACTTTGGGTACACACCAACACAAAAGTGGCCGTATAACACAGGAGACTAGCGAGCACATTAAAGCCTTGAGGTGCAAGACCCCCTTCAGCTTGCATCGAGTACAGTATAACTCTAGTTTAATACACAACATGCTGTACCACAGCAGAAGTGAGTGTCAAGATGCAACAGGTTGTATTAAGACAGAGCACTTTGAGCTGTACAACCCTAGGGTGGTTAACTGGATATTATAGTGACATTAGTTACTGTTCTCTGGATGTGGCCATCGCTGGTACGGCCGGCATTTATTGCCCATCCTGAGTTGCCCTGAGAAGGTGGTGGTGGGTCGTCTTCTTGAACAACTGCAGTCCGTGTGGTGAAGTTAGAGAAATAAAATCTGGTATCAGTAAAGTGACCATGAAGCTGTCGGATGGTTGTAAGAAAAGGAAATTTGCCGCCCTTACCCAGTCTGGTCTATATGTGACTCCAGTCCCATGCCAACGTGGTTTACTCTTAAATGAAGTGGCCTAGCAAGCCACACAGTTATATCAAACAACTTTCAAGAAGAAGGCCCACCACTACCTTCTCAGGGCAACTAGAGATGGGCAATAAATGCCCAGCGATGACCAAGAAACAATGGCCAAGTCAGGGTGTTGTGTTGTCTGGGAGCTGATGGTACTCCCATGACCTTGCAGCTCTGGTAGATAGTGTGGTGCTCTGTCCCAGCAATAAGCAGCAACCTCAGCAGGCCATTTAAATCTTGCTACATAGTACCATCTATTTTGAAGCTTTTGCATTGAAGGAATAATCAATGTATTGAAAGGACCATGTAGGCAGTGTATTGGCATAGCAGCAAAGCATGTAGGGTAAAATATTGATTGGATCAAGTATTTGTCCCAATGTAGTAAATAAGTCCGACAAGCCATTATTGAGGTTCCAGGAACAGGAGTAGGCCATTCAGCCCCTTGAGCCTGTTCCGTTCAATTGGATCTGCATCTCAACTCCATTTACTCGCCTTTGTTCCATATCCCTTGATACCCTTGCCTAACAAAAAAATCTATCGACATCAGTCTTGAAAACTCCAATTGTCTGATAAAAAGGATATAGAGGAACTGGAGAGGGTGCAAGGAAGATTTACAAGGATGATACCAGAAATACGAGGGTATACATATCAGGAAAGGATGGACAGGCTGGGTCTCTTTTCTCTTGAAAAAAGAAGGCTGAGTGGTGACCTATTAGAGGTCTTTCAGATTATGAAAAATGTTGATAAAGTGGATACAGAGAGAATGTTTCCACTTGTGGTAAAGAGCATAACTAGAGGCAATCAATATAATATAGTCAAAAATCCAATAGGGAATTCAGAAGAAACTTCTTTACCCAAAGAATGGTGAGAATGTGGAACTCGCGACCACAGGGTGTGGTTGAAGCAAATAATATAGATGCATTTAAGGGGAGGCTGGACAAGCATATGAGGGAAAAGGGAATAGAGGGCTATGCTGATAGATTTAGATGAGGAAAGACGGGAGGAGGCTCGTGTGGAGCATAAACGCCGGCATGGACTGGCTGGGCCGAATGGCCTGTTTCTGTGCCATATATCCTATGTAATCCTGTGAGATAGATAGAATTTTAGGGTATCAAGAGATATAGAGCAAAGGCAGGTAACTGGAGTTGAGGTGCAGATCAGCCGTGATCTAAGTTAATGGCAGAGCAAACCTTAGGGGCTGAATGTCCTCCTCCTGTTCCTATGAGAGAGTTTTTTTGTAGGGGTGGATGCAGAAGGAAGTAGGGTTGGAAAGAGGTAGAGGGTTGTGGGTGATACAATGATTTGGCCAGAGATGACCTTGTCAGTGATTGAGACCATGGAAGTATGAAGCGAGTGGAGATGGCAAAGCTGAGTGGGTAGCCGTGAATATGGGTAGGAGAGTTTAAAGGGCAACAGGAGGGCAGTAAAATCGGAGGAAAGAGAGCAAGGGAAGTTGAAATGGAGATTGAAATGACCAAGGATTAGGAGACACTGTGTCCAGAGGCTGAAGGAGGAAATCAGGGAGGATATGTGGATGAGAAACCAGGGTGGTAGGCAGTAGAGATCAAGGATTTTAAAGGAGAGAGGAGTGGAACAAGTGCTCTGATGTCACAACAACTTCATGACATCATGAAGCAGCTTCAATCCCTTTAGAGTTTACTTCCTGTTAAGGCACAACAACAACAACTTGCATTTATATAGCGCCTTTAATGTAGTAAAACGCCCCAAGGTGATTCACAGGAGCGTTACAAAACAAAATTTGTCATCGAGCCACATAAGGAGATATGAGGGCAAATGACCAAAAGCTTGGTCAAAGAGGCAGGTTTTAAGGAGCGTTTTAAAGGAGGATAGTGACGTAGTGAAGCGTAGAGATTTAGGGAGGGAATTGCAGAGCTTAGGGCCTTGGCAGCTGAAGGCACAGCCACCAATGGCGGAGCGATTAAAATCGGGGATGCTCAAGAAGCCAGAATTAGAGCACAGATAAATACAGTGGAACCAGTTGTTTAGACAGTGATGAATGTACAAATATACAACCGTGTTTACTCATACTTTCGAGTCAAATACAAGTACCATCTGACCCATTCCATATTATTTGAGACTATCCTACTGGAGTGAAGGAGTCTTATTGTTCTCCCGTATTACCTGGGCTGGAAATGATGCTTGCCCATTCCAAACCCGGAATAATCTCATGAGTTCAGATCTTTTATTTCTAGTGTATTTAAAATTGATTTGAGTCATATGAACATCCCAATGTGGGGCAATTCTGCTAGAAATGACTATCCTACACTCCCATTTCTACATCTTTTGTCACAAGTACTTTGAGTGTCTGTGGTGCGGTGGGTTCTTTATTAGGAACAAACAGCTGCTCAATCCAATATGGCTGCCAAGGGTTGCGAATGTTGCCTTGTCCGTATGGTCTGTATCTCAGGTCTGTGCCCTAACCCCCACCACCCACCTTAATCTGCCATAAACAGCTGACAAGACTTATATGGGCACATGACCCAGGGCCACATCACAACTGAGGGATTATGTAACCTGGTGTCATAATGAAAGCCATGACAACCCAGAAACCACAGGGGTGGACTAGACACAGCAAAGTGGTCCAAACTGTGCATTTGTGCATGAGAGAGCAAAGAGGAGAGAGCTTCAAGACAAGTGCGTTCATCAAATCTATCTAAATTTTAGAAGATCACGAAGAACAAATTTGAAACACTGGAAAGGAACAGTGTTAATTATTGTAGAGAAAGAAGTCAGGGAACAACATCCGAGCAGAGATCTGATTTCACACTGTGAGTTAGTGAACAAAGACAATCTTTAATTGATCATTACTCACAGAAATTATTTGGTTGAAACCTTTCTTCATATTGAAGAGTTGTAGAATTTGACTGCTAAAATGTCCCTCAATGTGGAAACATTCTCAGTTGCCCTCGTGAAGATGATACCCGAGGAAGATGAAAATTGTCAGCAGAAAATATCAAAGACCCTCCAGACACTGGGGCGTCAGCACCCAGAAATAGTATTAATGAGCTGCCATGACTATCTGTGTCATCACACCACGCGGACAGTTCCACACGGTGTTGTAGTATTGGAGACCATGGCGATGATCATCAAGGACACCCTTGATCAAATCAGCCAAGCACTTGCTGAGAAAGTTCTCTCTTTGGCTGCAATGTGGATGACGATGTTAACAGGAGCACAAGCTGACAGCCAGGAAGCTGCCAGCAATCTCCTGGTTGCCATGAGCTTCAGGTTCACAAATGAAGTTGTCCAGTTGACGACAAAGAGTTTCAAACAAGGGCACCTTCCGCATGTGTACATGGTCAAGACCTTAACAAAACTGTCATCGGAAAATGTGTACGGCATGGTTCCTTTACTAAAATCTATCTTAGGGATCATGATTCCAGTATTCGTTGGTGTTAAACAGGCTGAGCTGAAGACTGCATTTGCCTCAGCAGTGGGAAGTTTCAGCAAGAGCATCCTGATCTATCTGGGGAATGTGGAGCAAGCCTCAGACCCTAACGTGACTAAAGATTCGTTCTCCACCGAGATCAAGGCTGTCTATAGTCTGTTACTCAAGGTGTGGCTCAAGAAGGAGTCCTCTGAATTGAAGATCCCAATAGTAGAAGCTCTAGGCTATGTCATTTCCCTGCTGCCCAAGGACACACTGGAGGAAGAGCTGCCCAGGATAGTTCCAGGCATCCTGTCTCTCTACAAGAAGCAACCAGGGCATTTTTCCATCACAGAGTGTCTGTGCCGGGTACTGGACATTGCCACAGAGATGAGGTACCTGGGGCTGAAAACACAGATGGACAATCTGCTTAAAAGTCTCCACCAGCAGATGTGTTTTTTGGCAGCGTGTAATAACCATTTTGCTGCAAAGAAACGCAATAAGATCCTTTGCTGTTTTAGAGTTCTGGTCCCAGATTATGCAGACTCAATAGTCGAATTTCTGCTCTCGCAGTTAGAGAACGCTGAGCAAAAACCGAGAGTAGGAACACTCAATGTACTGAGGCATCTCATCATATCGGTCTCCTCACATTTTGAGAGGAAGGCGGCTCAGATTGTGGCTGCCATAAAACCACTGCTCCTGGACAAGAGCAGCAATCAGGAGAAGAAGCTAATTGCCCAGGTAATATGTGTCATGGCCCAGCAAGGTTACCTTGAGGTAGAGGGAGGAAAGGCAATGGTGGAATTTGTCATCCAACAGTGTGCTGCATCCGTTGATTCAGGGACCCTGGTACCACCCAATCATCAGCCAGACCAGGTAACAACTGAGGAATTAGTCACAGTCTGTGAAACAGTGATGTGTGTGATCACAACTGCGGTGAAGATGGAGCATGTCCTTTGGCCATTCTTACTGGAGTTTGTCACCATGACCCAGTACACCAAGGCTTTAACAACAATCTGTAATTGTTCAGCACACCTTGGAAAAAAGAAACTGCAAGCCGGCAGTGAAAGGTTTTTCCTCACTTACAATGAAGATGCCAATCTCCCTAAAGCCCAGGCACTGCTGACCCGGCTCCTCGTTGTGTCTTGTTGCCCATATCAGGCAGAAAGCCGAGGAGCTGCGGCACTGAGGCTAATTCAAGTCCTGGGCCTCAATATCCACCCAGCAACTGTGAGAGGGTGGGAAGCTGAGCTTCCGTCATTGATTGAACAAATACTGAAGAATTCAAAGGAGTCTCTGGCCCAAAGGGAATGGGAGGGAAATTATTGCTTGTCTTGTCCAGAACTCTCACTGCCATTGATGACGAGGAATGGACATGTCAGCTCGCGAATGAAATACGTAAAGAGATCAACACCAACCACCTTTCCCCACAAGAGAAGGGCTTTCTGTATAAATCGTTTGGGACAGTGCTCCGTCAGACCCGTACAACGAAAATAAAGGAGGAGCTTTACAAAATGCTACTGAGTGTACAGCACAGTGAGAGTGTGGAGAGAGAGGGTGCAGCTCTCGCCATTGGTTTCTGTGCCATGACACACTTTGATGATACCCTCAGTAGTCTGGAGGAGTTTGCTAACTCCAACAGATTTAAGAAACCTAAAAGTTTCTTGAATATTCTTAGGGCCAAGCCTGATGTGGATTTGGCTAAAGCCAAGAGCACACTGGTTCTGTGCTATGGGAACTTGGCATTCTACGCACCTGAGGAACTAATGCTGTCCACAATCGAGACCCACATTCTGCCAGCTGTGATCAATCAATACATTACAAGTGGACAGGAGAAAAAGACTGATTCCAGGGATCTCACACTAAAGCTCAGCCTGATAAAAACTGTGACTCTGATAGCCAGATCCCTACATTCAAATCGCCAGAGAGCTCCCCTCAACTTGATCAGAAACAGGGAGCTGCTGACATGCATGCAGGATCTTATCGAGGCCGAGCCACCAGAGCTGCTGCAGAGCCCTGTTCGACAGTTAGCCATGGACGCCTGCAAGCATCTGATACAACTACTCACTGAGTCAAACCAAGCTGACACCTACCAATTGATTCAAACCTGCCTGACCAGTACTTTCAGCTTGTTACCTTCAGAACTGGACAATGACAAAGTCATGAATAGTAACAGAAAAGTCATGGCAACACTTTATACCCAAACCATGAGTTCCCTGCAGGAGCTCCTGAAGCAATTACTGCTTCAGGACCTGTCCCCTGAAGGTCTTGAGGTCATTTTCAATCAGGTAGCAGTCTGGACCACTTCAGCAAAAGCTCATGAGCGAGAGAGAGCCATGGACACGACCTTACAGCTCCTGAAATGTTACTGGGAGAAGGTCAATGTTCAGAATGTAGCGGCTGGAAATAACACGGGAATTCTGATTGGACAACTGATGCCTGCGTTGTGCAGACCCATCGCTTCCCGTTCGACAGATGGCTCTGGACACCTTGTACATCATCCTGTCCATTCAGTTGTCGAATGAAGGCACCAATCTGGATCAGCAAAAGGAGCAGTTGGAGGTTCTGAAAGACGTCAGGGAACAGTTAGTTAACCCTGATGCTTCAGTCCTCTTTCAAGCATGTTGCCAGATCACAGAGGTAATTTCCAAGTGTTTGCCCCATGACCAGCTGGGCAATTTGCTCTCTGTGGCCCTCAAAGGACTGTGCGACCAACTCCCCAGCTGTTCCAGTGCAGCCGCTGTGCTCCTTCAAAACATCATTAAAAGACGTGGCAGTGAACTTCAGGATCAGGTCTCAGAGATACTTCACCTGCTGAGCGTTGAATTGCAGTCAGTTCCTTCTGAGAACGTGAAACTTTCAGTTCTACGGAGTATCGCCATACTGGCCTCACACAACAGAGCAACAGTTGTGTCCTGTCTCCTCACCTACCCTGTCCCTTTGGACAAGTACGTCAGTGACATGTGGCGATCACTGGCTGAGGACACAGAATGTGCCACGAGTACAATGGGAGAGCTGCTGGAGACACTGAACAAACAGTTAGGATTTGCAATAAGCAGAACCTATCCTGTCAGAGATAACACAACCGAGTATTCAAGCCTTGAATCCCTGGCTGCCATCTGTGGGCTGCACGAGATAATAAATAAGCCCGAGTCGGCAAAGGCAGTGACTACGTTATTCCCGAAGATATTTAGTACCCTGCTGATTTATCTTAGCTCGTGTGTTAATGTTTGTCTGGTCAGTGGTTTTGTTCCTGATGGTCAACCGCAGCGCAGAGAATTCTCAATGAAGCCTCTAACATCTGAAAGCAGCAATGTGTGTGTGAACTGTGTGGAGACACTGAAGGAGCTGCTAGCTCAGACAAATAATGAAGCTGTGCTTAATGACATGGTGCAAAGTGGAGGATGGGTCCAGATGATGGATCTCTGCAAGTCTGACAAGGGGGTTGTCCTGCTGGCCAGAGCAATGGTGAGATATGCTGGCCCCAGTCTGACTGGCATTGTGAAACAGCTGGCAGCTCAAATCCTTACGGTTCAAGATTGTCAGGCAGTCACCGTGGCTTCCTTCTTTGGAGAGCTGTTAAAATCTCCACTGGTTTCACAGCTGCAGCTCACAGACATTCTGGCGAGTAGATTGCTAAGATGTTTGCTCTATGGTTCTCCAGTTGCCCAGTTGCTGTGTGTCAGAGGCCTGTACAACATTAGAGCACATCCCAAGACTAAAAGATGGTCTCGGAAAGTGATGTGCACAATGATTACTCTGTTGGGGAACATGGAGAACCAGAAGGAGGTGCTAATATTTGAGGTGCTGTCGTGCCTCTCGAAGCACTTAATTCATTTGCGAGCAAACACCATCCAACCCTTTGTAGGGAAAATCCTCGTCAGGATTCAACCACTCTTTGAGGCAGAGTCTGATAGAGTGCGGGCTGAAGCGTTCGGTGTGTTGGGGATCTTGGCCAAGTGTGGGATCGGAGGTTCCAGATCCTCCTTCTCCCGACAGGTCCATTCCAACCTGGTGCGCTTGTTGTTGCACCTGGATGGAAAGAGTGAGGAGCTCACTAGGTCTTGTTCTTCAGCACTACGGTTGCTCTTTCCACTCATTGGATCTGTTGAGGCTTCCTTGTTGATTGACAAGTATGAGGAGGAGCCCACCAGGAACTACATGAACCTCCTAAGAGACCTTTCACAACAGTTGGCTGAAGATATCCCCAAACAGATCACCTCATATGCCAGGGATTGCGAGTCCTTCTTCCAGAACCCCCAGGAACAACTGCGAGCACATGCAGTGGCCTTTGCATGTTTACTTCACCAACAGTCAGAACGTGTCAGACCCGCCCGGAGGGTCACCTGGTGGGACATCTGCACAATGAACCGCTGCTGTTCACCATCAGACTGAAGACTAAACGC
This sequence comes from Squalus acanthias, assembly GCA_030390025.1. Classification (NCBI taxonomy): domain Eukaryota; kingdom Metazoa; phylum Chordata; class Chondrichthyes; order Squaliformes; family Squalidae; genus Squalus; species Squalus acanthias. The sequence goes on from CM059435.1 coordinate 61,405,171, forward strand.
TCAGGCCACCAACCTTCTCCACCTCCTCTTAGCAGCAAAGTGATCATTCGTTCAACACGATTTGTAAATATGTAATTTTATGGATTGTAAATAAATTGATAACCTGTTGTTCCATTGTAACTATTGGTGCGTCTTCAAATGGTGCAGGTTGTACTGCTGTGTGACTGGGAGTGAACTCTCCTGATACTCTCTCTCTCACACACACACACTCACACCTGACATTAGACACAGATCCTGCTCCTCACTCCATGCAATTCCTCACTGGATCACCATGCTAGTTTATTTATAGACGCAGTTCCCTTACAAACAGTGCAGGGATTTGCCTGTGCACTCCCAAAGTACATCACTTTACACTTATTCACATTAACTTGCATCTGCCATGTGTCTGCCCATTTTACCAGTCTATGTGCTCCTGAGTCTGATACTATTCTGCTCACTATTGCCTGTTGCCAGGTTTCGTATCATGCGCAAACATTGTCATTGTACTCCCCAGCTTAGCGTTTCCGTCAGGTTGCGCTGGTATTTTTCAGCGCAGTTCGCTCGAAATCGGCCAAACCAGTTCAAAATATCGAGGAATTTTAAGCACAAATTACGTCCAGTACAAATCGAGTGTCTGCGATCTCGTGCACTGGCTTAAAAAACATCGTGCTGGAAGACAGCCCCACCCACAAAACTAGCCCCGCCCCAGGTCGAATTCATCGCCATGGCGAGTTTCCGCTAATTGCGCTTGTTTGTGGGCCCGAGAGGAGGCTCTTAAAATTAAGCTTTTTTTTAAAGGCGTAAGGACACTAATAATCGTATTTTAAAAGTTTTTAAATATTAAAAAATCTTTAATTTGATAAGAAGCTGACTACTGTACACCAATGAAATAGTAAATGGTTCTATATAGTTTTAAAACTCATTTTCACTTATTTAAAAGCAAGTTACTCACAGGTGGTGGACCTTATTAAAAATGCTTATTTTTTGCGATAAACCCATTTCCGCGGTATTAATCAAACTGCACCAGGTTACCACTCTTAAATATATAAAGCAATATTTTTAATGCAAGAAAAAGTAAAGAATCGTGTTCCAAAACGCTGCTTAATTGAGCTGGTTCGTGGAAGATTTTACCTTCGGCGATGTGCGAATATGCTTGAGGGAAACAAGCAAAAATGTCAATTTTGGAAAACAAGCACAATTGAGCGCAATTTGCGCCTGATTGCCTATTGCACCCAAAGCAGAAACTCTGCCCCTCCATACCCAAGTCCAGGTCATTTATATATAACAAGAAAGACGATGGTCCTAATACCGACCCCACTGCACACATCTCTCCAGTCAGAGAAACTCCCGTTCACCACTACTCTCTGCCTCCTATCCCTTAGCCAATGACGTACCCAAGTTACCATCATCCCTTTAAGACCATGTGCTTCTATTTTCCCAATCAATCTGTTATATGGCACTTTAACAAATGTCTTTTGAAAGTCCGTACCAATGTTCCTCCTGATTTTTCTTTTAGGTGCACGGCCCCTTTAAGGGTCTGCGCGGCCAATTCAAAGTTTTGTGCATGCACGAAATTTCACGTCTGAAAAGCCAGTCCAGGGCTGCACGGGACCAGCACACAGCTGCGTGGCTGCGGCTGCACTGCTCAGAGGGAACGTTGGTCCATACATACATATACTGCACTACCATTATCAACCCTCTGTGTTACTTCATCAAAGAACTCAATCGGGTTAATCAGATTCGATTTGCCTTTAACAAATCCGTTCTGGCTGTCCTTTATTAACCCATGCTCCTCCAAGTGAGGATTTTGTCCTTGACAATGGTCTCTAGTAGTTTTCCCAGCTCTGACATTGGACTGATTTCCCTGTAGTTACCAGGTGTATCCCTCTCCCCTTTTTTGAACAGAGGTGTAACAACTGCAATGCTCCAATCTCCTGGCACCACTCCCACATTCAAGGAGAATTGAAAGATTGTGGTCAGAGCTTCCGCTATCTCCATTCCATTCCTATAGCAACTGTGCCCAAAACAGCGCCCTGCAGAGTTAATAATCACCCAACAGCTGCAGTTCCTTGGATATTGTGTTCCACAGATGTTGGTGCAGGTCTTGCAGATCCCTGTCTAGAGTTATGACCTGGATATCCTGCAGTGAGGCCATGGTTATACACACCTATTGTTAACGGTCTACATTGGAGAGGAGTCCCTAAATGTGAACACACTGAATGACCAGCCTTTACTGTTGACACAACAAGGCTGCAATGTATCAAAGGTTACATCAACTGAGCTGTGTCTGGTGTCCAGTGTCGCAGAACACGTATCGATCTTTAATCAGACTGCAAAGCCACATCCAAACTGAGGGCGATGGTCATCTGCCGATCACTGCGTTGTTTGGCGTGAATCAGGTGGTAGCGGTTTGAACAAAAAGCTTTGCGCCCGATGCCATTATTGAGTGGGCCTCGATTTAATCGGCCATCCAAAACAGGCGGGAGCCTCATAAACATAAACAATTGAGGGTCCTTAGCCAGTTTTAGGACCCAGACGTCATTTTGGTTGCCACCCGTGTTCCTCAACCTGCCCACAAACCATTGGTGGTACAAGTTTGGGAAGATGCCATTTTCAGCCATATTTAAAGGGATTCTCAGCTGCTCTCAGATCAAAACATTTTTGTAGGAAACTTTTTGCTTGCATTAGAAAATGCGTTTTGGGTAGTTAGATCATTTCAAAGTGCTTCTAGTGCCTGTACAGCATTCCCAACCCTTACACCCCCCTGGCAATGCACTTTTTTCATCATTGGGGTCCTTTGGATGATAGTTGGAAGGGGGGAAAAAAAGCTTGGGGGTAAATTTGGTTGCTTTGCGCCTGCCGTTAGTGCCCTAAGAGGGCGCTAATGGGGCGCAAAGCAACTAGTGCCCAGGCGCGGCGATGTTTACGGCGCTCGCGAAATTGACAAGAGTTTTTGCGGCGGCGCAAAAGTCTACTGCCTCGATCTACTGCGCCCGCAGATGGTGACGTCAGTCGAGCGTGTAATGCCCCGGTGGCGCCCCGGACCGGATATTGACTGGCGCCCCCCTGCTTTCCGCCTGCTGCAAGCAATGACGGAGACTGGAACGTTTTCCAGTTGGTGAGGGGTTGGGGGAGCGCTATTTAAAGGCACCCTCCTCCTGCCTTTTTTTGTGGTAGACATTTTTGCACCACTCATTCTGACGGAGAGAGAGAGATTCTGAGAGAGAGAGACTTCTGCATAGAGTCATAGAAACATAGAAGATAGGAGCAGGAGTAGGCCATTCGGCCCCTCGAGCCTGCTCCGCCATTCGATGAGATCATGGCTGATCATCCAAATTCAGTACTCTGTACCTGCCTTCTCCCCATATCCCTTGATACCTTTAGCTTTAAGAAATATATCTAACTCATTCTTGAATATATTTAATGACTTGGCCTCAACTACCTTCTGTGGTAGAGAATTCCACAGGTTCACCACTCTCTGGGTGAAGAAATTCTTCCTCATTTCTGTCCTAAATGGCTTACCCGTTATCCTTAGATTATGACCCCTGGTTCTGGACTCTCCGACCATCGGGAACATTCTTCCTGCATCTAGTTTGTCCAGACCTGTCAGAATGTTATATGTTTCGATGAGATCCCCTCTCATTCTTCTATACTCCAGCGAGTATAAGCCCAATCGACCCAATCTCTCCTCATATGTCATTCCTGCCATCCCAGGTATCAGCCTTGTGAATCTTCGCTGAACTCCTTCCATGGCAAGAACATCCTTCCTCAGATAAGGCGACCAAAACTGCACACAGTACTCAAGGTGTGGTCTCACCAAGGCCCTGTACAACTGCAGCAGGACATCCCTGTTCCTATACTCAAACCCTTTCGCTATGAAGGCCAACATACCATTTGCCTTCTTCACCGCCTGCTGCACCTGCATGCTTACTTTCAGCGACTGGTGCACAAGGACACCCAGGTCTCGTTGCACTACCCCTTCTCCCAATCTATTGCCATTCAGATAATAGTCTGCCTTTCTGTTTTTGACACCAAAGTGGATAACCTCGCATTTATCCACGTTATATTGCATCTGCCACGCTTCTGCCCACTCACCCAACCTGTCCAAATCATCCTGGAGTTTCTCGGTATCCTCCTCGCAGCACACACTCCCACCCAGCTTTGTGTCATCTGCAAACTTGGAGATATTACATTTAGTTCCCTTATCTAGATCATTAATGTATATTGTGCATAGCTGGGGTCCAAGGACCGATCCCTGCGGTACCCCACTAGTCACTGCCTGCCACTCGGAAAAAGACCCATTAATTCCTACTCTCTGCTTTCTGTCCGCCAACCAGTTCTCTATCCAAGCCAATACCTTGCCCCCAATCCCATGTGCCTTAACTTTACACGCTAATCTCTTATGCGGGACCTTATCGAAAGCCTTTTGAAAGTCCAAACACACCACATCTACTGGTTCTCCCTTATCTATTTTCCCAGTTACATCCTCGTCAACGCTGTGTGAAGTAGTTTTGGCCACTGAGCATCACTTTGCAGGTTCTTTTGGATTTGACCTTCATTACTTCGATTGTCAAGAGACTTGGGGGCTGCACTGATTCGGCACAGAAAGAGGCTATTCGGCCCATCGTGCCTCTGCTGGCTCTTTGAAAGAGCTACCCTTTCTCCGATGCACCCTCTCTAAGGACTTGACATCCAACCTAAAGTGTGGTGCCCAGAATTGGACACAATACTCCAGCTAAGGCCTAACCAGTGATTTATAAAGGTTTGACATAACTTCCTTCTTTTTGTACTCTGGCTCTATTTATAAATAAATCGATAGCTCCGAAAGCTTGTGATTTCAAATAAAACTGTTGGACTATAACCTGGTGTTGTGCGACCTCTCAATTCTATTTATAAAGCCAAGGATCGCATATGTTTTTTAACAGCCTTCTCAATTTGTCCTGCCACCTTCAAAAATTTATGTGCGTAACCCACACCCCCACCCCCACACCCCAAATCTCCCTGTTCCTGCACCTCCTTTAAAATTATACCGTTCAGTTTATATTACTTCTCCTCATTCTTCCTACCAAAATACATCACTTCACACTTCTCTGTGTTGAATTGCATCTGCCATGTTTCTGCCCGTTACACCAGTCTGTCTATGCCCTCTTGCAGTCTGTTACTATCCTCCTCACTGTTTACTACATTTCTGAGTTTTGTGTCATCTGCGAATTTTGAAATTATGCCCTGTATACCCAAGTCCCGGTCATTAATATATCTTCTTCCTTCTTAGGCAGTCCCTCGGAACCGAGGATGACTTGCTTCCACATTAAAAATGAGTTTTCAGGTGACTGATGAGTCCAATGCGGGACCAACAGTCTCTGTCACAGGTGGGGCAGACGGTGGTTGAAGGGGCGGGTGGTTGGGATGCATGGGTTGACGTGTGCTCCTTGCGCTGCCTGCGCTTGGCTTCCGCTTGCTCCTGGCGAAGAGACTCGAGGTGTTCGGCGCCTTCCCGGATGCTTCTCCTCTGGGCTCCAGGTGTTGGTGCAGCATTGCGCAGATGTCAGCGACTACCTCTCGCAAAAGTCTCAGCCTCCTTTTGCGCTGCTGCTCAGTCATGTTGAGGAAGGTCATCCTCCACCTGTAAACCCTGTGTTGGAGGTATCTCCTGCGGCGACGTGCAGCCCTGCGCTGACGCCCTCTGCCCTGTCCAGCATCAGGTGGGTGAACAGGAGGTTGGCGCTGCTGCTGTTGTGCCTGGTTCTGCTGCTGCCATGGCTGCTCTTCCTCCGAATCTGAGGACCAGGATGAAAGGAAATTAATAGTTCCCATGCTGCTGGTAGATATCTCAGTTGAGGAAGCGTTCAGTCAATGTGGGGAGAGGGTTTTCCCAGGCGGTCACAGTGGAGATGGATCTCAGGTTCACCACTTACAAGATCAGTAGACCTGCAAAAAGTTTTCCAAGACCTGAAAAAACAAAGTTCTGCCATCTGTAAGTGAGCCTTGTTGAGAGCTCCGTTTTTAAGTTGGAGCTGCAGCTGTCAAGAAGTCAGCCACTTGGTGAACCCGGCACAATCAGCTGGTGTGGTTTGGGAATGGCGTGGAACATGCTGAAAATGTAGAAAAATCGAAAACCGCTGTGAAAATAGCATTATCCAGGCAGTTAACAAGCTGTTAACTGCAAGCGGCGGGATCGATCGAGAGTCTGGGAGCCCGCAATTGGGAAAGTTGTGCGGAGGCGGGGTGACAGCGGGATCGGAACACGCTGTCAATATTTGCGATTTTACCCTCTGACCCACCTCCAAACCCGCCCTCTGAGCGCTGGCAAAATCGCGGCCAATGAGTCTGCAAAGGGATATAGATAGGTTAAGTGAGTGGGCAAGAATTTGGCAGATGGAGTATAATGTGGGAAAATGTGAAGTTATCCACTTTGGTGGGAAGAATAGAAAAGATAAATATTATTTAAATGGAGAAAGACTACAGAATGCGGCGGTACAGAGGGATTTGGGTGTCCTCGTACATGAAACACAAAAAGTTAACATGCCGGTGCAGCAAGTAATTAGGAAGGCAAATGGAATGTTGGCCTTTATTTCAAGGGGGATAAAGTATAAAAGTAGGGAAGTCTTGCTAGAACTGTATAGGGCGCTGGTGAGACCACACCTCGAGTACTGCGTGCAGTTTTGGTCCCCTTATTTAAGGAGGGATATACTTGCACTGGAGGCAGTTCAGAGAAGGTTCACTAGGCTGAGTCCTGGGATGGAAGGGTTGTCTTATGAGGAAAGGTTGAGCAGGTTGGGCCTATCCTCATTGGAGTTTAGAAGAATGAGAGGTGATCTTATTGAAACATATTGGGGGAAAAATTCAGCTGCTTGCGCCTCCCGTTAGCGCCTTAAGAGGGCGCTAATGGGGCGCAAAGCAGCTAACGCCCGGGCGCAGCGCCGCCCACGCCTCCCGAAAAATTCAGCGGGAGGTTAGCGGCAGCCGGTAGCGCCCTGTGGCGCTGCGCCGCCGGCGATGACGTCATCGCTGTGCGCAGCACCCCGCTCGCGCCCCGGCCGCGATCTTCAGTCGCGCCCCCTGATTTACCGCCAGACGCTATGTCCGACGGGTTCAGGGAGGCGTACGTGCGGCCGGGGCGGCGATATTTAAAGAGGAGGTGGCAGGCGGCCATTTTTGTTGCTGGCCGCCTGCCAGCACCTACCCCCGTTGCTGTCCCCGGCCCCCGTGAAGCCCCCCCACCGTGAAGTGCCGGCTGCGCTCCAAGAGCCCGGCACTTCTCTTGAGTGCCGGGCTCTTTTGCTGGCACTCCCGATCCCTGGGGGCCCAGCTGGGCCCCGGTTCGCGCTGCGCAGGGTCCCTCCCCTTTAAGAAGGGGAGGAAGGCCTGCAATACCGCGGCGCGACGTGCCGCAGCGCGTGGCGCTGCGGCACGTAGCGCCAGGATATTGACTCGCAGCGCCCCAAGAGGGATGCGGGGTGCTTCCAGTGGCGCCCCGCTTCCCTCTTGGGGCGCAACCACTGAAGTTCCGGCGCGGGGCTGCTAATTTTTTCGGGGCGCTAAAAGTCGCGCCCCGGCGAGGTTAGCGCCCCAAATGGGGCGCGACTCAATTTTTACCCCATAAGATTCTGAGGGGGTTGGACAGAGTAGATGCTGAGAGGATGTTTCCCCTCGTCAGGGAATCTAGAACGAGGGGGCATAGTCTCAGAATAAGGGGTCGCCCATTTAAGACGGAGATGAGGAGGAATTTCTTCTCTCAGAGGGTCGTGAATCTTTGGAATTCTTTACCCCAGAGAGCTGTGGAAGCTGAGTCATTGAATATATTCAAGGCTGAGATAGACAGATTTTTGAGCAACAGGGGAGTCAAGGGTTATGGGGAGTGGGCAGGAAAGTGGAGTTGAGGCCAAAATCGGATCAGCCATGATCTCATTACATGGCGGAGCAGGCTCGAGGGGCCGAATGGCCTGCTCCTGCTCCTGTTTCTTATGGTTTTATACCCAAACATGTTGCTTCCTGTGGGTCAGGGCACAAATCCAGTGAGATCACATGTTGATCTTGATCACAGTTACACTCTGTTCCACTTGCCGATTTGCATTGTGTGCTGCCATTCTATAGTTAGAATATTCTACTTTTGAAGTGTAGTCACTTTTGTAATGTAGGAAACGCGGCAGCCAATTTATACACAGCAAGGCTCCACAAGCAACAATGAGATAATGACCAATCTGTTACAATGATGTTGGTTGAGGGATAAGTTTGGCTAGGACCCTGGGAGAACTCTGCGAATAGTGGCGTGGGATCTTTTATGTTCACCTGAGAGGGCAGAGGGGGGCCTCAGTTTGACGTCTCATCCGAAAGACAGCACCTCCCTCAGTACGGCACTCGAGTGTGAGCCTGGATTATGTGCTCAAGTCTCTGGAGTAGGGCTTGAACCTTCTGACTCAGAGGCGAGAGTGCTAACATTGAGCCAAGACTGACAGCTAAGATCAGCGGAGAAGATGTTGAATCCAAGACCTCCTGGGCTGTATGGCCTCGGGTACACTTACACTACGGTAATGACTTGCCTTTGTACAGTTCCTTTTAATGTAATGAAACGTCCCAAGAGGCTTCACAAGCGGGCGTAAGGAAAATGGGCGCTGAGCCAGTGAAGAAGAGCTTAGGAGGGGCGAGCGAATGATTGATCAGAGACTGGAGGATTGAGGATGGTTTTTAGGGGTACAGAGGTTCAGGGAGGGAATTCTGAAGACGTTTCCTCTCTCGCACTAACGCTGTCATTGTAGAGTGAACTGAGTCGAGTTCGGGCCTGACCAGATACCCAAGTGAAGTGGAGTGAGACTCCCCTGGAAGAGTGAATTTCACTCCACTTCACTGTGAGTCAGTTTGGGCCTTAACATCTGATTTACGCTGAAAAAGGTTAATGTCAGTATGAAAATGAAATGCTTCACGCCAACCCTAAACTTGCAGTGTAACTGTTACTCTGGGTGGTGCATTTAATCAGCAGGCCACTGGGGGAAGACCCAATCCCTGAATTTTCCATTGGTCATCTCTATATGAGAAGGTCGATAGATTTTTGAATATTAAAGGAATCAAGGGATATGGGGATAGTGCAGGAAAGTGGAGTTGAAGTAGAAGATCAGCCATGATCTTATTGAATGGCGGAGCAGGCTCGAGGGGACATATGGCCGACTCCTGCTCCTATTTCTTCTTAAGGTAGGTGGAGCGCCTGCTCCTTGCCCAGCACTCCAGCTGCTTGGAATTACTGAGGTAACTCACTGCATTTGCCCACTGCTTCTTTTTTTGTTTACATTCATTGTCAAACAAAGGGATTGCTTTTTTCCCCGTTCTGTGCGTCAGTATCTTGTCCAGTTTCTCCAGCTCGTTCTGTGCTCCCAGTGACCGCTAGGGACTGTTTGGCAGGACTCGCTGCAGTTAACCTCCAGCTGCCTGTTAACCGTTGAGTGTAATAATGTAAACTGGCCGATATCACACAAGGTTGTGTCCACCTCAGCACTTATTTTGCATTGTCCGCAACGACACAGTTCGAAAAGAGCATCCAAAAAAAGACCCCCAGCCCCAACCCAGCTTGTGTCGCTCTCCTGTTTTTACATGTGAACTCTACCGCTGGTCTCCTGCATACCAACTGGGTCCACAGATATGAAACCAGATTTCCGCTGCTGGTGGCTCAGTTGGTAGCACTCTTGCCTCTGGGTCAGAAGATTCTGGGTTGAAGTCACACTCCAGAGACTTGAGCACATAATCTAGGCTGACACTGCAGTGCAGTACTGAGAGAGTGCTGCACTGTCAGAGGTGTCGCCTTTCAGATGAGACATTAAACCAAAGCCCAGTTTGCCCTCTCAGGAGGTTGTGAAAGATCCCATGGCACTATTTGAAGGGATGGGGAGTTATCCTCGGTGTCCTGGCCAATGATCGTGCCCACCAGCGCCCTCCAGCGTTGACCCATACAGCATCACTGGACTGGATGGGTATCTCACTTGCATGGTGCCAGAAGGTTCCTGCACTCGTACGGGGCTAATACTATTTTTTTTTAATTCCTCCTCTCGAGGGGTCCATGACATTTTCCTTGGGTTGGAAACCCCTCCCTAGCCCCCCAGTGAAGCCCACCTGCACCTTCTGCAGGCGCAGGCCAGTGTGCCTCATCTCACCAGACATGCTGGCCTCCAAACAGACACTGGCTCCCACTGAGGCAGGGGAAGCTGGAACTCTCAGCATTGGGATTCTTCACCCCTTGGCATCACTGGCCGTGCAAGGGGCGGCTGGAGGCTCTGTCCCTTACAAGGCCAACTAGGAACTCCCAGCCTTGGTCACGAACCACCCTATTGAGGTCCCTTCCTATTCCAACTGTGTCAGCTGTGCTCAAGTCTCCGGAGTGGGATTTGATCCCACAACCTTCTGACTCAGGCATTCTCAGATACTCCAGTGCAGTACTGAGGAAGTGCTACACTGACGGAGGTGCTGTCTTTTGAATGTGACAGGAAAGTGAGGCCCCATCTGCCCTCTCAGGTGGACATAAAAGATCCCACGGCACTACTTCAAAGAAGAGCAGAGGAGTTATCCCCGGTGTTCTGGCCAACATTTATCCCTCAACCAACATCACTAAAACAGATGATCTGGTCATTATCACATTGCTATGTGTGGGATCTTGCTGTGCGTAAATTGGCTGCCGCGTTTCCTACATTACAACAGTGACTACACTTCAAAAGTACACCATTGGCTGTAAAGCGCTTTGGGACATCCTGAGATACTGAAAGGTGCTATAGAAATGCAAGTCTTTCTTTATGGTGAGCCAGGGCAATTGACTGTTCAATGACGTGCTTTGGGTCTTGGTCACAACATAATAATATGAAGACCCAGTTTCTCACTTACTAACATGCTCAGCCTGAGGTAGTTCTGCAGGTCTGTCATGCAGTAGTTTAGCTCTGTGTTGAGTTCCCTAGTTTACATTAAACACGAGTCCTCAACCAGGCACTGAAGTTGGTGATGGTTCAATCTGAAGTCACTTTTCTGGCAGCAGCCGCAGTTTTATGTTTCAAGTGTAAATGGCTCAACTCTCTGCTTTGTAGGTCGTGTGTTTTGTTTTAAATTGGCCAGAAGATGTTGGGCTTCCACAAGCCTAGGATGTCCTGGAGTTTGGACAGCTGCTGCATCTGCAGGGCCAAATCATCGAGTTCACGGTTCACTGACAGCAAGCCCTACGAGAAGGACTTTCAAGGCTGTTTTGGGTAGGAAGGGCGAAACCCAAAAAACCAAAAACAATAAATCGGAATCGTTTTGTGGATGAGCCCGGTTAGGTCAGATTCACTCGTTATTCTCTCATGGTTTTTGCATCTCTCAAAAGGTTGACTGACGCCCATTCGAGAGAGAGCTGCAATGCCTGTGTGCTGCTGGTGAAACGGTGCAAGAAGCTCCCTGTGGGTTCTAAAAAGAACTGGAATCATGCAAGTAAAGTGACAGGGCCGAGTGGAGGAATTGGTGCTGCAAAATGGAATTGTCGGGTAACAGACTTAGTGCAATGTTATCTTCACTCTGTCCGATAGCAGCTGGACAGATTGGAATTGTATAACTTGTGCCAAAGGATTGGAGGATTGATTTATGATTTATGTGGGAAAACTACTAGAGACTATTGTCGAGGATAAAATTAATTATGGAGAAGCATGGGTTAATAAGGGACATCCAGCATGGATTTGTTAAAGGCAAATCGTGTTTGACTAACCTGATTGAGTTCTTTAAGTAACAGAGAGGGTTGATGAAGGTAGTGCAATAGATGTTGTATATATGGACTTTCAAAAGGCATTTGATAACGTACCACATAACAGACTTATTCAGAAAACAGAAGCACATAGTATTAAAGGGTTGGTGCACAATTGGCTTAATGATAGGAGGCAGAGAGTACTGGTGAACGGATGTTTTTCTGATTGGAGAGAAATATGCAGTGGGGTCCCCCAGGGGTCGGTATTAGGGCCATTGCTTTTCTTGTTGTATATAAATAGCCTGGACTTGGGTATAGGGAGTACAATTTCAAAGTTTGTGGATGATATAAAATTTAGCAACATAGTAAATAGTGCGGAGGTTAGTAGCAGACTTCAGGAGGACATGGACAGACTGGTGAAATGGCAGACACATGGCAGATGCAGTTTAATGCGGATAAGTGTGAAGTGATGCACTTTGAGAGGAACAACATGGTACTATTTTGAGAGGGGTGCAAGAGCAGAGGGACCCGGGGTGCATATTCACAAATCTTTGAAGGTGACAAGGCAAGTTGATAAGACTGTTAAGAAAGCATATGGGATACTTGGCTTTATAAATAGGGGCATTGAATACAAAAACAAGGAAGCCATGCTAAACTGTTGCAAATCACTGGTTAGGCCTCAGCTGGAGTATTATGTACAAATCTGGGCATCACACGTCAGGAAGGATGTCAAGGCCTTGGAGAGGGTACAGAGAGGTTTACATGGGATGAGGGACTTCAGTTATGTGGAGAGATAGGGATTGTTCTCCGTAGAGCAGAGAAGGCTAAGAGGAGATCTAATAGAGGTTTTCAAAATTATGAGGGGTTTTGAAAGAGCAAGTAGGGAGAACCTGTTTCCTCTGCCAAGTGGGTTGGTAACCAAAGGTCATAGATTTAAAATAATTGGCAAAAGGAAAGGGGGAATAAGGAGAAACTCTTTCACACAGAAGGTTGTTAAGATCTGGAATGTACTACCTGAAAGGGCGGTGGAAGCTGATTCCAGAGGAACTTTGAAAAGGCAATTGGACATGTAGTTGAAGAGGACTAATTTGCAAGGTTATGGGGCAAAATTGGAGGAGTGGGACTAATTGGATAGCGCTTTCAAAGAGCCAGCACAGGCACAATGGGTCGAATGGCCTGCTTCTGTGCGATAAGATTCTATGATTCCTTACCTGTATTAAACACCTAGATCAAATTCCCTGGGAACAGGAATCCACACCATAGCTTAGACGAGCTAAGTTTGATTGGTGAATGAAGGCAGAGATTAACTACTGCCATGGAGTCCCTTGGAGTTTACAAGACTGTATTTTTGTTCAGTGTTACAGGAAACACAATTTGTTCTCCACTGTGAGCTTTCCTTCCAAACTGCACCCAGTGCCTCTTCTTATTTTTTCCTCTCCTGAAGATGCAGATCCATGTGCCAGTATGGTCTCATGCCTTCCGGTACCTCATCCAAGTTGACATTCGTTATGTATGAACTTAGACAGTGTGGCCAGGATTTTCCGCTTCTGTCACCCCCATTCATTTAATAAATGGAAAATTGCGGGTGGGGAGTGCAGAAAGCGGTCACCCCCACAACTAAGCTTGATCCTGTCCTCAATCCATGTCCCTACATATGTACTTTCCAGCAGGGGTCACTGGACAGCAATCAGGAAGAGGAGCCCTGATTGATTTCTCCCTCACTAGCTGAAGAGCGCTAAGGCCAATTGTCGTGCCCCAAGTATGACTAACTCAATACAGACCAAGAATCAAACCTGGCACCTACCTGGGCGATATGACTAAGTTCCACACTGACTTAACTAACTAATCTATCAATGGAGCTTGCATACGATGGCCCGTATTTTCCAATCGCAGGCATCCTGCGGGCGGAGGCCTGCGATCTGGAAAAATCTACGCCCTTACCTGAGGGCTCCTGGGAAGCACACGCTTCCACTCCTGGGCCTCTCCAAACTTGAAGTGCGCAGGGCCCACGTATCCCAGGGGTGCATGTAGTTCGCAGCGTCCCTGGGATCACGTGGGTCATGGGGAGCCAATCACAGAAGGGAATCTCCCTTCATACATTTGACAGAAAGACCTGTCAAATATATGAATGGAGATCACCCCAAAAACATAGTAAAACTTTAAATACATTTTTTTTTAAATCACATTTTTAAAATGACTTGAAATTACAATAAATTTAATTTTTTGAAAAAAATAATTAAAGTTTTTTATGGGGCTAAAAATAAACTTAACTTTTTTTAAAATATTTTTAATTGATAAATCAGTGAAATTAAAAAAAAAACTTTTTTGAACTCTTATCCTGATTTTACTAGGCGTAAGAATTGTAAGGGTTTTCTGTGGGCGGAGGGTCTCCAAAAAGCGGAACTATCCACCTGCAGAGGCCCTTCTCCAGGGCAGCCAGAGGATCTGTCAAGAGCATTCTTGACAGATCGGAAATGTCGGTTTTCAGCGCATGCGCTGTGCATGCCAGAAACCGGCATTTCCGATGTCCCTACGGGTGGGTACACAGCGCGTACACACCCGTAGGGATCGGAATATCTGGGCCATTATTTATCTAATCCTTTCTGTTGATACGTTGAATGCAATAAAGCAGGTGCCTTGTCCTGTAACCGTCAAAAAATTGCACAATGCTGCGTGCTAATTAGTTCCTTCTTAAGAGCGCAATTCATTTTCTCAGTTGCAGGACAGATTTAGACATCAGGCTCAGTCTGAAAAGCAGAGGAATAAGTATTTGCGAAGGTTTCAGTTTATTACATAATTTTAAGTCCTTTTTTGTAAATATGTCGTTGTCAGTAGGAAGAGGATTTACTCTAAATCATTTATTTCGGCTAACAATGTAGTACATGCCTGATGTCTGTACACAGGACAAATGCAGACCTGTGTGTGATGAGGGGATTATCCAGAGCAGCCAGCAATACTGATATAGATATAGATGCAATTATAGTGTCTGGGATTGTGAATGTTACATAGTATTAAATAATATTTAAAGCACAGAAACTGGCCATTCGGCCCAACTGGTCTGTGCTGATGTTTATGCTCCACACGAGCCTCCTCTCACCCTTCTTCATCTAACCCCATCAACATATCCTTCTATTCCTGTCTCCCTCATGTGTTTATCTATCTTCCCCTTAAATACATCTATGCTAGTCACCTCAACTACTCCTTGTGGGAGCGAGTTCCACATTCTAACCACTCTCTGGGGTAAAGACGTTTCTCCTGAATTCCCCATTGGATTTATTAGTGACTATCTTATATTTATGGCTCCTAGTTCTGGTCTCCCCCCGCAAGTGGAAACATCTTCTCTACGCCTACCCTATCAGATCCTTTTATAATCTTAAAGACCTCTATCAGGTCACTTCTCAGGCTTTTTAGAGAAAAGAGCCCCAGCCTATTCAATCTTTCCTGATGGGTATAACCTTTCAGTTCTGGTATCACCCGAGTGAATCTTTTTTGCACCTTCTCCAGTGCCTCTATATCCTTTTTCCAATACGGAGACCAGAACTGTTCGCAGTACTCCAAGTGTGGTCTAACCAAGGTTCTATACAAGTTTAACATAACTTCTCTGCTTTTCAATTCTATCCCTCTAGAAATGAAGCCCAGTTCTTTGTTTGCATTTTTTATGGCCTTACTAATCTGCATCGTTACTTTTAATGATTTGTGTGTAGGTACCCCAGATTCCATTTAGACATTTAGGGGGGACAAATTCAGTACTTTAGCGCCTCCCGTTAGCGCCAGCAGATGGTGCTAATTGGGGCGCTAGAGCATTATCGCCGAGGCGAGGTAAATCCAACGCCGCACGCCAAATCCTGCTCACCCCCCGCCCCCCCCCACAGCGCCACCGCTAACAGTTATGGCCGGAAGCCTCAACGCCAGGTGGCTCGTGATGTCAGTGAGTGTGCAACGCTCACTGGCCGCCCGATCTACGAAATTGATTTTCACCACCTACCTTAGTGCCTGGAGGAAACAGAATGCCGGCTCCAGGGATGTTATTTAATGACTTGCAGCTGTAGGTTAGTGGCGTTTCAGTGCTTTCTTGTCAGTTTCACATAGTACAACAGTCTCATTCCGTAATTTCAGCGTTATTTAGTATCAGGAGCGTTGTGGCAACTAAAAAGTAGCTACATTTATTCTTTAAAAAATCAAACTGCTACACTTGGTTACATTAATGGGTGCTGTACTGGCAGTCAACCTCGCTCTCCAGGATCTATGGTGGAGGGAGCGGAGGCAGCGAGAAAGACTGGAACATGTGCCCAGAGGGAGCAGGAGGGCCATCAGGGCTCTCAACAGGAGTCCTTACCCTCCGAGGGTATTCTGAGAGCACTTCTCCTACCTCCAATTAAGCAAGGAGCAAAGTATTAGAAGGCTCTGCTTCACCAAGGAGGTGGTCACAGAACTCTGCCACCTCCTGCAACCAGACCTCCAGCCTCAGATCAGGGCGACCACGGCTCTCCCAGTGGCAGTCAAGGTCACCGTCACCCTCAATTTCTTCGCCAGCGGATTCTTCCAGTCTGCAACAGAAGACAGAGCTAACATCTCGCAATTCACCGTCCATCACTGCATCCGGCAGGTCACAGAGGCTCTCTACATTAGGAGAGGGACTACATTTCCTTCCCCATCACCAGAGAGAAGTAGGACAAGTGTGCATGTGGCTTTGCCAGGATAGCGGGATTCCCCACGGTGCAGGGCGCCAGTGAATGCACCCACGTGCCTTTGCGGGCACCGCATAACAATCCTGAGATCTTCCGTAACCGCAAAGGCTACCACTCACTTAATGTGCAGTTGGTGTGCGACCACAGACAGCGAATCCTCAATGTCAATGCCCAGTATCCTGACAGCAGCCACGATGCCTTCATCCTGTGCCAGACCGGTGTGCCAGCACTCTTCCAACAACCACATCAAGCTCGCGGCTGGCTGGTCGGAGACAAGGGCTATCTGCTCTCCATCTAGCTTATGACTCCCCTCCACAACCCCAACACTCGTGCCCAGCACTCATATAATGAGACCCATGCTGTCACCAGGAACATCATCGAGCAGACCATTGGCCGGCTGAAGCAACGGTTCAGCTGCCTTGACCGCTCGGGAGGAGCCCTCCAGTACTTGGCTGAGCGGCTGTCCCATTTCGTGGTGCTCTGCTGCATGCTCCACAACTTGGCCATCATGAGCGCCCAGCCCTTGCCACCAGGGATTGTGGGACCACCTCAGGAGGAGGAAGAGGAAGATGATGATGATGAGTAGGAACAGGAGCGAGGGAGGAGGCAGCCACTCAATCAGCTTTCAAGAAGGGCAGACCATGACCGCCTCATCAGACTGCAGTTCCAATGCATTAAACCCCAGATTCCCATTGCTCACCACATCCCCATCATTCCATCCCTGTCGCAGGCCATATCATAGCGCAAAGCTGAAATGAGACGCACGACAAAAGAATCCAAAATAAATTAATAAATTGATGAAAAATCAGTGAACACATATTTACAACAAAAATATTATCTATTCACCCTTTTCCAATCCCTTAGTGCCTGTCGTTACTGTGCCTTTGCCTGCTCTAGTGCTCCTATGAAGTGTTGACCCAGTGGCTGCAGCAGGGCTGGTGGAAGGCTGCTGAGTATCCGTGCGGGAGACTTCAGATGGCCTTGCAGGATGCCCTCGACCAGCTCTGGGCCTGGAAGGCCCGGCTATAGACTGCACCACCTCAGCATGGGTGGCAGCAGTCTGGGATGGTTGGATGACAGGCAGCGACAAGGGCAATGGCAGAGTGGCAGTGGTGGGAGCAGGAATGCAGTCATCCTGAGAGAGGATAGCGGGTTCCTGCTCCACTGACCCACTGCCACTCCCCCGGGGCAGCACCTCAGCACCCCTAGCAATCTGTTGGACCACAGATTGCTGGCCTGCTACGACACCGTGAAAGCCCCGGTCGATGGTGGTAGACCCAGCCACGATGGCAGCAGTCAGAGCTTGCGCGGCATCAAGCTAAGACTGCAGGAGAGCAGTCTGAAATTGGATGCCACCAAAAATAGACTGCATTACAGCACAAAGACGTTGCGTGGAAGCTGCCAGATCGCCCATCACACACGGCATCAGGTCTGGGTCTCCACGGTCTCTCTGGGAGTCTACCATCCTTTGCAGACTGGAAATGATGGGCTCCTTGGTGTGCGCAGAGCCTTGTGCAATGTTGGAGACGGACTCCTCCATGCTCCTATTATTGCTGAGAGTCTCTCGGGTACCCTTGCCATTGCACCTATCATCTCCGTGTGCATGCCCATCACCCTTCTTTTAAATGCCTCCCTATCGAGGTCATCATCTGAGTCCTGTGCAGCAGAACTCGCCCTCCGGAGAGCTGCCCCCCCCGAGCTACCCTATCCCCCTAGCCTTGCTGCAGGTCACTCGTCCCCGGTGCCTCACCCTGTGCAAATCGTGCTACTATACTAGCCTTTAATGAACACGTAGTGCCAGTATCTAAGCTGGTGCCTGCGGGTGAGATGCAGTGACGTGGTGTGTTCTTCCTCCTCCTCAGGGACAGGCTGCTCGGGTGCTTGCTCATTATCTGAAAGCATAAAGGTACAAGGTTAAGGTGAGGGGAGGGGAGCAGGAAGGGAGAAATGCATGCATACAGCATGATTAGCTGGAAAGTGCGAAAGGCTTGTGGGGTGAGGGGGAAGTGGGATGTGAGAAGAAGGAATAGGGATGAACATACCATTGTTGTCCCCAAGGGGTCAACATCGCCGGTGGCCATGGTGCCCACCACCTGGCGCCCAATAATCTGCAGCACTCTATTTTCCAGAGCAGACAGTGGTTGGGTGTTGGCTTGTCCCCTGCCTGTGCGCTCCTACTCCCTCATGTTGTGAGCCACCTTGGCTTGCAAGAGAAAAGAAAGTGTGAGTGAGTGTGGAGCAATGTGTTTGGGTGATGTGCCTGCCATAGTTGAACAGCTGTCATTTTGTGCAAGGTGTGAGATGTGGGTGTGAGTGTTAATAGGTAGAGATTGTTGTTGGGTGAGTACTGGGGGTGTGGTGCTTTGGGTAGTGTGTGCAGACTGTAGTACAGATGGTGGTATGTAGCATTTGTTGAAGCATTCACTCACCCTGACCACCCGAGTGAGGTCGGTATATTTCTTCCTGCACTGTGTGTGGGTCCTGGGATCACAGTGCTGCCTGAGATGTGCTGCGCTAACTCCCTCCACATGGTGCGGAAGACTTGCGGCAAGGGCCTCCTGCCACTTGCTGGGTAGAGCACCGCCCTCCATCTCGTCACAGCGAACACCAACGCCTCCAGTGCTTGATCGCAGAATCTGCTGGTTCTTTCCCTGGGGCATGGATCTGCCATGAGTACAGCTGCTTCAGTCCTCCGGCTCCTTCTCCTTGACCTGCTGCTGCTTACTGAGGCAGCTGCACAGCCAGCAATGCTGAAAATGAGGTTCTGCAGCATCAATGAACCTTCCCTTTAAGAACTGAAAAATGCCTGTGGCAATCATGACGTGCGATTAGACTGCATCCGATATTGATCCACGCTTTGAGTGTAACGCCAATGAGATTAGGCTTAAAGACTTGAATTAGCGCTCCAATCATTTCTTTAAGCAGTGAGCATGAATTTCGCGTGCAGTCTAAAGCATTAGCGCCTGGCGCTAATTCTCCAATTTTTCTAATGATATCGCCCATTCCTGGGCTATAATGAATTTCTAGCCCTTATTTTCCAAGGAGTATGTGGCCCAGTGTTCCCGTTAAGCTGCGCGGCTGTGCAGCGGTCTGGAGGTCTTGAGCAGGCCACTTAGCGGCTCTTAAGTGGATAATTTGAATGGGCTGCGCAGTCCGTTAAAGGGACCGCTCACGTAAAATAAATTAGCAGAAAATTTATGTGGCCTCCTTATTCTTCCTAAAAAAATATACCACTGCACACTTATCCATATTGAAGTTCATTTGCCAATTACACGCCCATTCTGCAAGTTTATTAATGTCTTTCTATATTTTGTCGTAGTCCTCTTTATTAACTGTACCCCCCAATTTTGTGCCATCCGCAAATTTTGACTTCCGATTCCCGAAGCCTTATCATTTATGTAAATAGTGAACAACAGTGGTCCCAGCACTGATCCTTGTGGAATATCACTTCCCACCTTTTGCCAGTCTGAGTAACTACCTACTCTCTGTTTTCTGTTTTGTAGCCAGCTTGCTATCGATTCTGCTACTTGTCCCCTGATTCCACATGTTCTGACCTTAGTCATGTGTCTACTATGCAGTACCTTATTGAAGACCGTTGAAAATCCAAATATATTACGTCTACTGCATTACCCTTGTCTACCCTTTCTGTTACTTTTGTAATTTCCCAGTACTCTCCTGGAGCAATTAACGTGGAAGTGCGCCCCACAGGGACAAAGACCTGAGAGCCTGAACTTCCTCCACGACCTGAATTGAATTCTGCAGGCGCCCACCTCAGATGCACTATTGATCGTAGCCCTGAAAGAAGAGGAGGTCTGGGTGCTTCAGGGCTTTGATGGTAATAGGAGCCTGGAAGGGGCAACCTCGCTGGAAGCCTGTTGAAAGGCATAATTGAGGTACGTGAATAGTCTGCTGTATTCAAAAGAAAGTATTAAAAGTGCCAGTTGCTGATGAGTATTTGGAAGGTATTCAAATTAATTATAGCCAGCTATGACCCAGCATAAGTAACTGGTGTGAATAGGAATCTAGGATTAAGAGAGTATACGTTGGTTTTTACATCACCTTTCATGTTTCGCCCTAAAGTTTAGTTTAATTGAGGATGTAAGGTAAGTCCACACCAGCTGAGGTGCAGCCGTGCAAATGATGGATTTAGACCAGGATGACATCGCGGCTTGGATTCTCCCCCAATTGGTGGGTTTGTGGCAGTGTGATCCCACGATCCAGGACGAAGAGCCGGACAACTCCTCAGAGGAACCTGAAGCCTCTGAGGGAGCAGCATCACCAGGACTCAGCGCACCCATCACCAGCGCAGCAATGCACACCCCGGTGGGGCCCTCGCGAGTTAGAGTAGTGGTCTATCAGCGCACAAGTGAGCATCAGCAGATGGTGGAGACAGCAAAAGCAGTGGAGAGTCCTTGGCGGAGGTCGCAGCAATCTCCTAGCTCTGCTAAGCTGCATGCAGACACTGCCTCTGGGGCCATCCAGAAAAGGAGCGTCTCGGGAAATACAGGAACAAGTGCAGGAGTCTCTGGAAGGGTTTGCCTCCAGGTTTAGTGCGAGTGTGGAGAGAATGGAGGGGTCCATCTGTAACATCAGCACTGCCGTGGTGGAGGCAATGGCGCGTGAACGCACCACCATGGATAGGATGGCAACCTCCGTGGAAAGGCTGGCTACCTCAGTGGAAAGGATGGCTACCGCCATGGAGGAAGTAAGTCGCCAGAGTCAGGAAAACATGGTGACTGTTCAAAATAGAATGTCATCTCTGGAGGAGCGATGGGCAGCTATTGAGCAGAGAGACCAGAGCTTCATGGACGTCCTTTTGATGAGGACTGCGAGTGCAGATACGGGTCCTCATGGCCCTCCTGATGTGCAGCAAGGTGCTCTCCAGCCACTTGCCAGCACTGAGGTGCGGCTGACCCATGAGATGGATGTTGTTGGCAGGACAGAAGGAAGTGTGGGCTCCTCTCAAAGCGCTCACACAACCATGCCACGGCGGAGCCCTCGGTCAGAGACTCACTTTGTGGAGACAATTGAGATGGCCATTTCAGCCTCTGCACAGCCGCAGGAAGAGCAGACTGTTGAAGAGCCCTCCCAGGCTCCCAAACCCAGAGGACGCTCGCCAAAGGTATCTAAGCAGGTGCAGCATCCTAGTCAGCAAGGTGCCTCTACATCTGCTGAAGCCACAGGGGAAGCACCACGGAGAAGCACACGTAAGAGAAAGATTAAGTACCTATAGTCGCAAGGAGACTCACTTGGGTGATTTTTTTTCCTGACTGTTGTTGGTTTATTATCCTTTTGTGATGTGTAAAAGAAAAATTATGGCAAACAGTTGATTGTGTGGCTTATGTGTTCTGGGAAATGGCAAAAGCGCATTGAGGGCTCAGGGCGACTTGCTTTTGTAATGCTTATGGTAAAAGTGATAGGAAATAACAGGGTGTAGCAGAGATGATGTATGATGTTGGACAAATGTCACCTGCAATTACAGAGCCATATGGTAGCCACCTATGGTGGAAGAGTAAGCTTATGCTGATGTGGCATGGCAGTGTGCACACCCTGCTTGACGGGCAGCAGTGAACTGGAGGGATGCTATATTGGTCACAACAGGGCATGCGAGGTGTCCCTCGTCCTCCTCCTACTCCTCTTCCCAGGAAGATCTGCACTGAGCTACGCGGCTGCTACTCCTCCGATTATGAGGACCAGGATGAGAGGGCATAAATTTTTCCCATCCCCTTGCTATAGATTTCATTTGAGGCAACAAGCTTGTAAGCGCACAGTCGAAGTGGCCTGAAATTATTCCATTCCTGTCACACTGCAGATGGGTGTCAGCTTGAACAGTCACAAGGTCAGTAGATGTGCAAAATCTTATCCCATACCTACAACAGCAAAGTTGTTGCATTTGAATGTCAGCCATGTTTCAGGGGCGCTTTTAAAGTGCTCCACCAATGCATACAAATCATGTCCTCCAGCAACTTGTCTTCTTGAACCTTGCCTGTTTCTGACAAGTCGGGAAACAGGAGCCAGAAGCACGAAAATGGGAAACCACTATCAAAATAGGATTAGCAAGGCAGTTAACAGGCTGTTAACTGCCTTAACTACCTGTCCCACCGGTTCCAGTCAGGTCAGTTTGGGAGCGGCTGAGCAGACATTCACGAAAATCGGGTGGGGGCGGGATGGAGGCAGGTTGGGTGTCTGAAGCCATTTTTTCCGATTTCCGCTACAGACCCGCCTCCAAACCTGCCTCCTCAGGCCTATTAAAATCAAGCCCCATGTCTCTGTTAGCGGCTCTTAATGTGACAGTTGCCCGTCGTAAAATGTATTTATATTTAATGCTGAGATCACTTATGTGTCAGAGACATAGAAATATAAATAAGCTATATGACAATTCAACAAAACCTGTATCGTTATTGGGAACCATACAAGTCTGATAGGGAAATAACTGTTAGTGGCTCAGAAGAGGTCCAGGTGAAAGACTTCAGCAGTTGTCATTGGGACTCAAGGGCCCCGATATTTACTCTGGGCCGAGAAGAAAGCAGGGGGGAGGATTTCCGGACAGGAGGCCGACATCGTGGGGGTCGGGGGTCGGCCGATCGCAGGGGTCTAATCACGTCGAGGTAAGCTTGTTGGGCCTGGAGGAAACACTCCTGCTCCTCCTGGCCCACAAGCAATGTAATAAAGGCACTTACCTCACGTATCCGGCTATACACGCCTCCTTTTACCTGATGGGATTCTTGAGGCGTCTGCATGCAGCTGAGCAGAGCTGGGAGTGTCCTGCGCAGTTAGGTCTGGTGACGGTGCACCCTCAGAGGCTGGAGGCTCCTCTGAGGAATCGTCTTCCTCTTCCACCTGGACAGTGGGGGGTACTTTTGATGGACCTGTGGGAGAGTAAAGAGATGATTTAGAAATGTAATATCAAGAATGGATAATGATACCATTCGGCACATGATGAACATTCACTGGCTGCTGACATCAGTCCCGATATGAGTGACTGCTGTATGTCATGTGGCTGTATGAGATGTAATTCCGTCACCAGGTTGCTTCGAGGTCCCCCTTTCTCTGTCTCCCACCGCCAGCTGCTCCGCAACTCCTGAGACCTCCAGGGCGGCCTCCTCTGCTGCTGTCAACGTGGCGAATGATGGAGGGCCACCTCCGGTTCTCTCCCTCTCCCTCTTATTGTGGGCTCTCTTCTCCTGCAAGGAGGGAAAGAGAGATGTTTGAGTGAGAGTGTTGGCATGAGTGTAAGGAATGTGTAGGTTATATCTTTAGAGGGAGACTATGAGGGAGTGTGGCGCCAATGCAAAGTGGCCTCCTTGTGTGTCGTTTGTTGGTATGATTGCATTAGGATGAGGGTGAGTGTGAGGGGTGGTTAGTCAGATGGGGATTGGAGTATGTAGATAGAGAGAGGGGGATGGGTGGACGTGCAAGGTATGTTGGTGTGAGTAATGATGTGCAGGAGTAGGCTTGGGAAGGCAGAGTGATGGGGATGTGATGACAGGCACAGCAGGATGAAGTTGAGTGTGTCTTTGCACTCACCTTTCCTGATCTCATGTGATCATTGACGTGCTTCTGGTACTGCACCCAGGTCCTCCTCACCACATCCCTGCTGTTGACCTCCTCTGCAATTTGTAGCCAGGCTCTTTTAGTCTCCTGGGGAGGTCTCTTACACCCATCAGCAGGGAAGAGGACCTCCCTGCGTACTCCGACTCCCTCCACAATAATATGTAGGGAGTCATTTGAGAACCTGGATGCACCCCTCTGTCTCTGTGAAGCCATCTGTGCAAGGCTCAGCAATAACCAGATAAGAACATAAGAACATAAGAAATAGGAGCAGGAGTAGCCCATACGACCCTTTCAGCCTGCTCCGCCATTCAATAAGATCATGGCTGATCATCGACCTCAACTCTACTTTCCCGCCTGATCTCCATATCCCTTGATTCCCGTAGAGTCCAAAGATCTATCTATCTCAGCCTTGAATATACTCAAAGACTCAGCATTCACAGCCCTCTGGGGCAGAGAATTCCAAAGATTCACAACCCTCTGAGTGAAGAAATTCCTCCTCATCTCGGTCTTGAATGTCCTACCCCTTATCCTGAGACTATGCCTCCTAGTTCCAGACACTCCAGCCAGGGGAAACAACCTCTCAGCATCTACCCTGTCAATCCCCTTCAGAATCTTGTATGTTTCAATGAGATCACCTCTCATTCTTCTAAACTCCAGAGAGTATCGGCCCATTCTACACAATCTCTCATCATAGGATGGCCCTATCATCCCAGGAATCAATCTAGTGAACCTTCGTTGCACCGCCTCCAAGGCAAGTATATCCTTCCTTAGATAAGGAGACCAAAACTGTGCACAGTACTCCAGGTGTGGTCTCACTAAGGCCCTGTACAATTGTAGCAAGACTTCCTTACTCTTATACTCCAACCCCCTTGCAGTAAAGGCCAACATGCCATTTGCCTTGCTTATTGCTTGCTGTACCTGCATGCTAGCTTTCCATGTTTCTTGCACGAGGACACCCAAATCTCTCTGAACACCAACATTTGAAAGTTTCTCACCATTTAAAAAATATTCTGATTTTCTATTCTTCCTACCAAAGTGAATAACTTCACATTTCCCTACATTATACTCCATCTGCCACCTGATTGCCCACTCACTTAGTCTATCTATATCCCTTTGCAGACTCTTTGTGTTCTCCTCACAGCTTACTGTCCCACCTAGCTTTGTATCATCAGCAGACTTGGATACATTACACTCGGTCCGTTCATCTAGATCATTAATATAAATTGTAAATAGCTGAGGCCCCAACACTGATCCTTGGGGCACCCCACTAGTTACAGCCTGCCAACCTGAAAAAGATCCGTTTATCCCTACTCTCTGTTTTCTGTCCGTTAACCAACTCTATCCATGTTACTATATTACCCCCAACCCCATGAGCCCTAATCTTGTGTAATAACCTTTTATGTGGCACCTTATTGAATGCCTTTTGGAAATCAAAATATACTACATCCACTGCTTCCCCTTTATCTACCCTGCTAGTTCCATCCTCAAAAAACTCTAATAAATTTGTCATACACGATTTCCCTTTCATAAAACCATGTTGACTCTGCCTAATCATGTTATGATTTTCTAAGTGCCCTGATACCACTTCCTTAACAATGGATTCCAGCATTTTCCTGACAACTGATGTCAGGCTAACTGGCCTGTAGTTCCGTTTTCTCTCTCCCTCCTTTTTTGAATAGAGGTGTTACATTTGCGACCTTCCAATCCGCTGGGACTGTTCTAGAATCTAGGGAATTTTGGAAGATCAAAACCAATGCATCCACTATCTCTTCTGCCACCTCTTTTAGAACCCTAGGATGTAGTCTCTCAGGTCCAGGGGATTTGTCAGCTTTTAGTTTCTTCAGATTTGACCAAAATCCCAGATTTGTCCCATTAGTTTCTTCAGATGGTGATATGTACTGCCTACACACTCTTAGATGAACCTTCAAATGCAATGTGGCCAAGTCTGCTTTAAATATCCCGACTGGAAATGAGTCATCGATGACATCATCAAACCCGCACCATTTAATAGGGCCGGGTAACGCGCAGGCCTGTCGTAATAGGATCATTAAGGGAAAGTCGCTCTGATGAGGGAGATGAAAAGAAGAATGGGGTTCTGAGCCGCCACACCACCTGCCCGCACCCGACCGGCCCTGGTAATGAAAATTCCAGCCCATGGGTCTTTTGTGCTTTTTTTGTCAATTTTGTGTTCATTGAGGTCAGGGATTTTAATATTGGAGAATGGAAGCAGTGCAGACCTGCTCCCCTGAATCACTGGGATTCTTTTGGATTCCCACAGAATAAGAGGAAGGGCTCCGATAATACAGCACTATGGAACCATTCACGGGAGCACTCCGAAAATCTTCTGATTTCCCATGCAGCCAGTCCGCCCCTGAAAAGAACCTTTCCAGGCACTCAGCATCAAGCATTCCCAAGTTAGGTGCAGCACAATTAGATGTAGAGTAAGGCTCCCTCTACTTTGTCCCAGCAATCTGATTCAGCCCCAACCTCTGAAAAATAGCTCTGTCTCCATCAGTATGGTATTTTTCCACTTCCTTTATCAGTCACACTATGGCCTCTGAGTGAGATTGCTAATTTGTCCAACATTAGCAGCAAGAAGAAAAGATAAAACACATTTATAGAACTGTATCCTTGACACAGAATTATCGGTAGTGATCTGCCATGGCACTAATTTCCCCAGTGCAAGGGGTTTTGTATAGTCAAACTTAACTTGATAGTTGCAATTTCAAAGGCATGTTTGAAGAACTTAATTGTATCTTTTAAAATGATTTATGCAGGAAGAATTGTTTGCCACAGTTGGTTAAATCAGATGAAGTGATGATAACGGCAGCAGCTTTAAGTATTTAAAGGTTGAGCATTGTTCACTTCAATTGCAAGAGCTTCAGAGAGATTGCAGAATTAAGAAGGTTTCTGGGAGATAAAACTAAAGGTTATTGGAAATGTTCAGCTGAAGTACAAAGAAAGTAGAGTGTAACAAACATGATGATGTGCAAGGTGTTAGACAGATGAAGATTGCTGCTGAGTCAGGTGGAAAGAGAACGATTGATAACCAAGATATTTACCAAAAGTGATTCTGGAGCAGAGCCACACAACGAGAACAACAACTTGCATTTATATAGCGCCTTTAATGTAGCAAAATGTCTGTAGGGGGTGGTGTGTGGGGTCAGCCTCACCTCTGACTCAGTGAGTAGTTCGAATCGCTCTCACGCTCCTGGTTCTAGACCTTGGACTTATTTAGGGGTTGTGAATGAAGATGCAGTAGACAACAGGTTTTGATGAAAGAATTTTGACTTTATTAAAAAGAAAAAGGTAACAAACTTAAAACACTCTTAATGCTTAAACACAGGTTGGGGAACACATGGTACAGGCGAGGGAAATAACATTAGAAGAATACTTCACCCCTCCCAATCCCACTTCACTAGCTAGGTTGGACTCTGGAGAACCAGGGATAATGCTCACCAAACGAATCCTTGACAGTTGAGAGTTAGGGTTTAGAGTCTTTTGAGTAAAAGGTTTCGTAAGGCCCTTGTTGCCACGAGGTGTCCGATGGTCACTGAGGCAGTCGCTCTGGTTTCTTCTTGCGTGTTGGTCTGCTTGTGAAGTTGTTGGCCTTCTTTGTTGAACTTCTTGCTGTAACTCTGCCTCTGTTTAAACTGTCTTCTTCTGAGCTGTGGAACTGCCTTCTGCCTGCTTGTCCTGAACTCTGTAACTCCAGCACTGACTTTTTGCTGAAAACAGGCTTTTCAATTGAACTGCAGACTGCCTTCTGTTGAACTTGAACTGTAACTGGAGAACTCGAACTCCCTTCTTACTCAAACTGCTGTAACTGCTTGATGGGCCTTCAATTATACTAAATTGAAGTGGCCTTGTCAAAACCAAATCACATCCTGGTCATTCTAAGACCTTATTAACAGTAATGACTTTACTAAGTGTCAAATGGCTTGCGTCCTGTCGATCTCTTCAGTTGATTACAGGTGATTGGTTTCGCGTTTTGGGTTTCCAGGCTGGACTCGGGTTTTTCTATAGAATGTTCCTGAGCGATTTGAATTATGCATGGTTTGATAGGTTTTAATGGGGCCTGTGTTTTGGGTGGGGCTGCCTTCTCCCAGGGCCTATTGTCCAAATGTTAATGCTTGCTGGGGCTTGAGTGAGGTCATCCCGATTCCCAGACAATGCAATTTAACTGCAATACCCAAAACTGCTATTACAGAGGTTGAGCCCTCCTCCTGTGCAGCCTTTTCTCCCTTACAGGTCCAGTCATGTCTTTTTAAAATGCCAAAACTTGGTTTTTGGTCTTAAATTCCTTGGGGGAGAAATTCAGTATCGCCCCATTTGGGGCGCAATTATCAGCTGGGCGCAAAGATTAGCGCCTGGCGCTAATTATCGCCACCGACTGCAAACTTGACTTTTATCGCCCCTGGAGGTGATTGGAGCGCTAAATCAGGCGCTTCACACCTGTCTTAAGGCGCAAAGGCCGAGGAGCGAGGCGCTACCTCAGAGCGCTGGCGAAGCTCATGTAATGTCAGTCAACAATGGAACACACACACAATGACACGGGCCAGTTCTTAAAGGGGATGGTTAATCTTGCTTTCCATCCACATCTTGCTCATTGCAGCCTTGAATCTCGGCCTGGAGAGACCTGCACATCAAATCTGCTGGAAAGATCAATGGAGAGTACCAGGCAAAGAGCTCAGAGTGCAGCCCCCACAGTCTCTTCTAAATTGATACAAGGAATGGCAAATCAAAATGAACCTGCAAAGTGCTGCTCAGTACCCAAAACTCCTTCACACAACGTTGAATCTCTCCAGAAGTCTCTCTCTGCCTCGCTCAGAATGCGTAGTTCAAAAATGGCACCAACAATAAAAGGCAGGAAGCGATCACCTTTAAATAGCGCTCCCCCTTTCCCTTCATGACTGCAGTACGCTCCCCTCAACCTGTCGTTGCTTGCGTCAGGCGGTAAGGCAGGGGGCGCCACTCAATTTCCGCTCCGGGGCGATACCGGGGCGTTGCGCACTCGACTGACGTCACGATCTGTGGGCGCAGGAGATCGTGGCGGTAGTGTTTAGCGCCGCCGCAAAATGTCTAGTTAATTTCGCGAGCGGCGCAAACTTCGCCGCGCCTGGGTGCTAGATGCTTTGCGCCCCATTAGCGCCCTCTTAAGGCGCTAACGGGAGGCGCAACCAACTGAATTTTTCCCCCCTTATGTTAGGCCCAAATGCATTTTTATCACTCTGGGGTAGTTCCAAAGTCCTTTTTCCTTCGGTTTTGGGGATCTGCAAATTTTGGAAACCTTACAATGTCCCACGGCGCTTAACTAAAGGTTTATCAATAAAAATGTTGACACCGAGACACAGAAGGAGATATCAGTATCAGGATAGATGACCAAAAGCTCGGTCAAAAAGGTAGGTTTTAAGGCGCATCTTAAAGGAGAAGAGAGAGGTAGCGAGGCCCAGAGGTTTAAGGAGGGAATTCCAGAGCTTAGGGCCAAGGAAGCTGAAAGCACGGCCGCCAATGGTGGAGTGATTAAAATCGGGGATGCACAAGATGCCAGAATTGGAGGAGCGCCGAGATCTTGAGGGCTTGTAGGGCTGGAGAAGGTTACAGAGATAGTGAGAGGTGAGGCCATGGAGGGATTTGAAAGCAAGGATGAGAATTTTAAAGTCGAGGCGTTGCTTAACCGGGAGCCAGTATATGTCAGCAAGGTCATCCACTGTGTGACTTATAGGGGGAGAAATTCGTTATCACCCCGCTTGGGGTGCTAAATTTTGAAATCGTGCAAAATTAGCGCCAAGTGCTAATGAATCTGTGGTTCCCCATAAGTGGATGTTAGCGCTCCAGGAGAGAGCTGGAGCGCTAAATCAAGCACTAATGACCTCATTAGGGCGCTACAGGGGCTCTATCAGCAGATCGATAATGGGCCAGAATTCGGGTCCCCACGGGTGAGTATGCGCTGTTTACTCGCCCGTAGGGTCACCGGAATTGCCGGTTTCACGCATGCACTGCGCATGTGCGGGAAACCGGCACTTCCGGTCTCTTGAAGGTAGGGGTTCACGGGTCAAGCGCGTGCGTGGGAGAGGTTGCACGTAGACCTGGAACTTCCGTTTTTTTTACAGGTTTCTCCATGCGGGTAAGTCCCTAGCAGCTGCGCGTGGAAAAAGCAGGTGCAAGGCCTGCTTTTAACAAGGTAAGTGGTGAATTAAGTAAAATGTAAACATTTTTTCCACAGGTTTATCATTTTTAAATACTTTAAAGAAAGGTAAGTTTATTTTTAGCCCCATTAAAAACTTGAATTAATTTTTTCAAAAATTTAAATTTTTGTTTAAAATAGTTAATTTATGCAATTTATAGTTATTTTTAAAATGTGATGTTTTTAAAAAAAAATTATTTGAAGTTTAACTTAGGTTTTGGGGCCGATCTCTATTCATAGATTTGACAGATCTTCCTGTCAAATCTATGAATGGAGATTCCCTGCTCCGATTGGCTCCCCATGGCCCACGTGATCCCAGGGGACGCTTCGAACTAGTTGCGCCACTGGGATGCGCGAGCACTGCACACCGGCAGCTGGAGGAGGCCCAGGACCGGAATCACACGCGGGCCCACAGCACAACGACAGGCGCGCTATCTAAGTGCAGTTCAGGGGCTTGCACCCGCGGGAAGCCTCCGACCGGAATTTCTGGCCCAATGAATTTCAGTTGCAGTACAATCGGGATTGATAGTTCACACTGGCTCCTTCCAGCTCTTAAAGGGGAGGTTGCATCATTGTGCAGATCCTCATTCTCAGCAGTGCTTGCTGTGAAGGCGACCTGCAACCAAGTCAATCCCCTGATCGTGATGGCTGATCCCACTCCCAGGGAGAGAGCTTGTCGTTTCATGGATGAGGCATTGGAGGCAGGAGTGGAGCAAAGGAGGGCAGTGCTGTTCCCGGACACTGGAAGGAGGCCATTGTCCCAGGTCTTCAGGGCAATGTGGAGGGAAGTGGCCCAGGAGGTCTCGGCCAGTAGTGACACAGTGCAGGAAGAAATTCAACGACCTCACTCAGGTGGTCAAGGTGAGTACATGCTTCAACAGGTCCTACATACCACCATCTGAACCTCAATCTGTACACACTGCACAAACCACCACACCCCCACCACTCACCCACGAAACATCTGCACCTACTTAAACTCACATCCACATCTCACGCCTTGCCTACAATCACAGCCATTCAACTACGGCAGGCATAACTACCAAACAGATAGCTGGAATCTGACTCACACACATTTGTTTCTTTTGCAGGCCAAGATGGCCCACAATAGGCGGGAGCAGTAGAGAATAGGCGGGGTTGATGCGCAGCTCCAGCAGCTTTCAAACCTGGAGGAGCGAGTGCTGCGACTCATTGGGCAGCATGTGGTGGACGCCGTGGCCCTCGGCAACGCCGCCCCCCTTGGGGGTAACAACGGTATGTTCATCCCCTTTCCTCTCATCCCACTTCCCTCTCACATCACAAGCCTTTCCCACTTTCCACCTCCTGATACTGTCTGCATTCCTTGCTCCCTTCCTGCCCCCCTGCCCTCACCTTAAAGCGAGTCTTGTGCCTTTATGCTTTCAGAGAATCAGCAACCAGATGACCAGCCTGTCCCTCAGCCGCCCATTGAAAGTGAGGAAGGAGAAGAGGAGGAGAAGCAAAGCATCGTGTCACTGCATCTATCACCTGCAGGCACCACCTCAGATACTGGCACTATGCGATCTTTAGGGGCAAGTTTAGTAGAGGGGTCTGCACTGGGTAATGCACCGGGTACGAGCGGGCTGAAGCAAGACTAGGGAGAAAGGGTAGTTCAGGAGCCAGCTCCCCGGAAGGCGAGTTCACGTGAGAGTTCTGCTGCGCAGGACTCAGATGAGGACCTCGATGGGGAGGCGTTCACAAGAAGGGTGATGGGCATGCACACTGAGATGATAGGTGCAATGGCAAGGATGCCCGAAAGCCTGTCGGCAATGGTAAGGAGCGTGGAGGAGTCCGCCTCCAACATTGCACAGAGCTCTGCGCACACCATGGAGCCCATCCTTGGCAGTCTGCCAAGGATGGTACACTCCCTGAGAGATCGTGGGGACACAGACCTCATGCTGTGTGTCATGGGCGATGTGGCAGCCTCCATTGCAGCACAGGCAGAATCCACGCAACATCTTAGTGCTGTAATGCAGTCAATGGTTGATGACATCCGGTCACAGACTGCTCTCATGCAGTCTCAGCTTGATGCCACGAAAGCTCTGACTGCTACCATCGTTGCTGGGTCCACCATAGTCCACCGGGAATCTCACGGTGTCGCAGCAGCCCAGCAATCTGTGCTGCAACAGATTGGTAGGGATGTTGAGGTGCTGCCCCGGGGGATTGGCAGTGGGTCAATGGAGCAGAAACCTGCTGTCCTCTCTCAGGATGACAGCATTCCTGCTCCCACCACTGCCACTCCGCCATTGCCTATCATCCAGCCAGCCCAGACTGCTGCCGCCCATGCTGAGGTGGCGCAGTGTATAGCCGGGCCTTCCAGGCCCAGAGCTGGTCGAGGGCATCCTGCAAGGCAATCTGTAGTCTCTGGCACCGACACTCAGCAGCCTTCCACCAGCCCTGCTGCAGCCATTGGGGAGACACTACGTAGGAGCAGTAGATTAGGGAAAGGCACTGTAAAGAGGGCAAGTAAATGTTTGCACAAGGGATATTAGTTAATATTGTTGTTGTATATATGTGGTTACTGCTTGTGGATAAATTTATTATTGCAATGTTGCAGAAATGGTGCTGTGTCTCATTTCAGCTTTGGGTGTGGTATGGAATGAGAAATTGATGGAATGATGGGGACTGGCTGAGCAACCAGGAAGTGGCCTCGAATTCAGTGGAACCGCAGTCCAATCAGGCAGTCACGGGCTGCACTTCCACAAGGCCAATGGAGTGGCTGGCTTCTCTGTCGCTGCTGTTCGTGCTTCTGTTCCTCCTCCTCCTCATCCTCGTCCTCCTCCTCCTCCTCTTCCTCTTCCTCTTCCTCCTCCTGAGGTGGTGTGGCTATGCCTGGTGGCAATTGCTGCGCCCTCGTGATATATATAGGGAACGGTAGCATAGTGGTAATGTCACTGGGCTAGTAATCCAGAAGCCTGGACTAATGATCCAGACGTGAGTTCAAATCCCATCACGGCAGGGGAACTTAAATTCAGTTAATTAAATAAATCTGAAATAAAAAGCTAGTATCAGCAATGGTAACCAATGGTAAAAACCCATCTGGTTCACTAATGTCCTTTAGAGAAGGGAAATCCTTACCTGGTGGTTGACTCTTAACTGCCCTAATAAGCCACTCAGTTGTAACAAACCGCTATGAAAAACAATAATAAGAATGAAACCGGACGGATCAACCTCAGCACTGGCTACAGACACGGCAATGGCACACCCAGCCCAGTCGACCCTGCAAAGTCCTCCTCACCAACATCTGGGGTCTCCTCCATGTTGAACAGCACTGAGCAAAGCAAGGGCACAGAATGTACTCTGGGTGGGGGACTTCAATGTCCATCACCAAGAGTGGCTCGGTAGCACCACTACTGACTGACCTGAACGACATAGCTGCCAGTCTAGCCCTGCGACAGCTGGTGAGAGAACCGACACGAGGGAAAAACCTATTTGACCTCGTCCTCACCAATCTACCTGTCGCAGATGCATCTGTCCATGGTAGCAGTGACCAACGCACAATCATTGTGGAGACGACTTCCCGTCTGGACACCCTCCATCGTGTTGTATGGCACTACCGCCGTGCTAAATGGGATAGATCTAGCAGCTCAAAACTGGGCATCCATGAGGTGCTGAGAGGCAGCAGCAGAATTGTATTCCACCACAATCTGTAACCTCATGACCCGGCATATCCCTCACTCTACCATTACCATCAAGCCAGAGGACCAACCCAGGTTCAATAAGGAGTGTAGAAGAGCATGCCGGGAGCAGCACTAGGCGTACCTAAAAATGAGGTGCCAACCTTGGGAAGCTGCAACACAGGACTACATGCATGCTAAAAAAACAGAAGCAGCATGCTATAGACAGGGCTAAGCAATCCCACAATCAACAGATCAGATCAAAGCTCTGCAGTCCTGCCACATCCAGTTGTGAATGGTGGTGGACCATTAAACAACTAACGGGAGGAGGAGGCTCCGTAAATATCCCCATCCTCAATGCTGGTGGAGCCCAGCACGTGAGTGCAAAAGACAAGGCTGAAGCATTTGCAACCATCTTCAGCCAGAAGTGCCGAGCGGATGATCCATATCGGCCTCCTCCTGAGGTCCCCACCATCACAGAAGCCAGTCTTCAGCCAATTCGATTAACTCCACGTGATAGCAAGAAACGGCTGAGCGCACTGGATACAGCAAAGGCTATGGGCCCCGACAACATTTCGGCTATTGTGCTAAAGACTTGTGCTCCAGAACTAGCTGCGCCTCTAGCCAAGCTGTTCCAGTACAGATACAACACTGGCATCTATCCGACAATGTGGAAAACTGCCCAGGTATGTCCTGTCCACAAAAAGCAGGACAAATCGAATCCGGCCAATAACTGCCCCATCAGTCTACTCTCAATCATCAGCAAAGTAAAGGAAGGTGTCATCGACAGTGCTATCAAGCGGCACCTGCTCACTGATGCCCAGTTTGGGTTCCGCCAAGATCACTTGGCTCCTGACCTCATTTCAGCCTTGGTCCAAACATGGACAAAGGAGCTGAATTCCAGAGGTGAAGTGAGAGTGACTGCCCTTGACATCAAGGCAGCATTTGACCGAGTGTGGCATCAAGGAGCCCCAGTAAAACTGAAGTCAATGGGAATCGGAGGGGGAATTCTCCACTGGCTGGAGTCATACCTCGCACAAAGGAAGATGGTTGTGGTGGTTGAAGGTCAATCATCACAGCCCCAGGACATTGCTGCAGGAGTTCCTCAGGACAGTGTCCTCGGCCCAACCATCATCAGCTGCTTCATCAATGACCTTCCCTCCAACATAAGGTCGGAAATGGGGATGTTCGCTTTTGACTGCACAGTGTTCAGTGCCATTCACAACTCCTCAGATAATGAAGCAGTCCATGCCCGCATGCAACAAGACCTGGATGATGTTCAGGCTTGGACTGATAAGTGGCAGGTAACATTCGCGCCACAGAAGTGCCAGGCAATGACTATCTCCAACAAGCGAGAGTCTAACCACCTCCCCTTGACATTGATCAAGAAGGCCAACGGAATGTTGGCTTTTATTGCTAGGGAGATAGATTATAAAAACAGGGAGGTATTGCTGCAGTTATATAAGGTATTGGTGAGACTGCACCTGGAATACCGCATACAGTTTTGGTGTCCATACTTAAGAAAAGACATACTTGCTCTCGAGGCAGTACAAAGAAGGTTCACTCGGTTAATCCCGGGGATGAGGGGGTGGACATATGAGGAGAGGTTGAGTAGATTGGGACTCTACTCATTGGAGTTCAGAAGAATGAGAGGCGATCTTATTGAAACATAAGATTGTGAAGGGGCTTGATCAGGTGGATGCGGTAAGGATGTTCCCAAGGATGGGTGAAACTAGAACTAGGGTGCATAATCTTAGAATAAGGGGCTGCTCTTTCAAAACTGAGATGAGGAGAAACTTCTTCACTCAGAGGGTAGTAGGTCTGTGGAATTTGCTGCCCCAGGAAGCTGTGGAAGCTACATCATTAAATAAATTTAAAACAGAAATAGACAGTTTCCTAGAAGTAAAGGGAATTAGGGGTTACGGGGAGCGGGCAGGAAATTGGACATGAGGCTGAGTTCGGATCGGTCAAGGCCCTGTGGGTGGCGGAGCGGGCCCAGGGGCTGAGTGGCCGGGTCCTGCTCCTACTTCTTGTGTTCTTTAGATTTGAGGTTAGGATCAGATCAGCCATGATCTTATTGAATGGCGGAGCAGGCTCGAGGGGCCGATTGGCCTACTCCTGCTCCTATTTCTTATGTTCTTATGTTCTTATTCAATGGCATTACCATCACCGAATCCCCCACCATCAACATCCTGGGGGTCACCAGTGACCAAAAACTTAACTGGACCAGCCACATAAATACTGTGGCAACAAGAGCAGGTCAGAGGCTGGGTATTCTGCGGCGAGTGTCTCACCTCCTGACTCCCCAAAGCCTTTCCATCATCTACAAGGCACAAGTATGGCGTGTGATGGAATGCTGTCCACTTGCCTGGATGAGAGCAGCTCCAACAACACTCAAGAAGCTCGACACCATCCAGGACAATGCAGCCCGCTTGATTGGCACCCCATTAACATTCACTCCCTCCACCACTGGCATACTATGGCTGCAGTATGTACCATCTACAAGATACACTGCAGCAACTCGCCAAGGCATCTTCGGCAGCACCTCCCAAACCTGCGACCTCTTCCACCTAGAAGGACAAGGGCAGCAGGCGCATGGGAACACCACCACCTCCAAGTTCCCCTCCAAGCCATACATCATCCTGACTTAGAAGTATATCGCCGATCCTTCATCGTTGCTGCGTCAAAATCCTGGAACTCCCTACCCAACAGCACTGTGGGAGTACCTTCACCACACGGACTGCAGCGGTTCAAGAAGGCGGCTCACCACCACCTTCTCAAGGGAAATTAGGGATGGGCAATAAATGCTGGCCTTGCCAGCGACACCCACATCACATAAATTCATTTTAAAAAATGATAACCAAGTTGTGCAGCATGCAGCAGATGATGACGAATAGGGACATCCGCTCAGCCGAGTAATGGAGGGCTCCTCCTGAACGGTCAAGGCAGCGGAACCATTGCTTGAGCACTCCGATGGTCTGCTCAATGATGTTCCTAGTGGCAGGATGGCTCTCATTGTATGAGTGTTGGGCACGAGTGTTGGGGTTGCAGAGGGGAGTCATGAGCCAGGTGGAGAGTGGTTAGCCCTTGTCTCCCAGAAGCCATCCGCTAGCTTGATGTGGTGGCTGGAATAGAGCTGGCACAGAAATGTAAGCAGCCGAAATATAAACAAAACAGGAAAAGTGAGCATAGGAAAGAATAAAGCAAGCGAGGACATTGACGTCAAGGGAGCAAATAGAGTTATAGAACAGAAGTGTAAAAAGATGGTTAAACATAAAGTGAGAGGAAATCATATTAAAAATGAGTTAAACTGTCTGTACAGCAATGTACACAGTGTCCGTAATAAAACAGGGGAGCTGGAGGCAATCATGCGTTGGGAGGAACCAGACATAGTAGGGATTACTGAGACATGGCTACAGAAAAATCAGGATTGGGAATTAAACATTGCAGGGAATAACATATTTAGAAAAGATAGAGAGGGGAAACGAGGAGGTGGAGTAGGTGTACTTATTAGGGATAACAGGGGTTTTATCCTCTTTGAGTTTGATTAGTTTATTTAATATATCTCCTTTTTTAATTTTAAATGCACTTATCTCATTACTCATCTCATCATCCAATGTCATGTCCACCTGTTCTATCACCCTGGTAAATACTATAATGGCAGTAGAAAAAAGGGACGTAGATATCAGCAAGCCAAAAATAGAATCCATACGTATAGAGGTAAAAGATAATAAAGGATCAATCACACTAATAGGCGTAGTCTACAGACCACCTAATAGTGGAAGGGAGGTGGAGGAGGAAATATACAGACAAATGAGAGAAATGAGATAGAATAATAATCATGGGGGATTTCAACTACCCTGATATTAATTGGACAGAAGAGGTAGGTAAAGGAGATAAGGGAATGGAGTTCTTGCAATGTCTACAGGACTCCTTTCTAACCCAGTATGTAAAAAGCCCAACAAGGGAGGATTCACTATTAGATCTAGTTATGGGGAATGAGTCAGAGCAGATAAGAGAAGTAAAAGTAGGGGAACATATAGGCAATAGTGACCATAATATAATGTGCTTTAAGATGATAATAGAGAAGGACATAAGTATGACAAAAAAATAGGTTCGTAGATTGGAGAAAAGCTGATTTTGAGGGGCTGAGAATAGAACTTGGGAAGATAAAATGGGCAACAATATTGGCAAACAACAATGCAGAACGACAATGGGAAACATTTAAAATGGTGTTCAACAGAGTGCAGGAAAAATATATTCCGCTAAAAGGAAAGAACAAACTAAACACCATTGAGACTCTGTGGATGAATAAAGACAAAAGGAAATAATTGAGGGCAAGGAAAGAGGCATACATTAAGTACATAGACAGCATAGGAGTGCATGATAAGAGAGAATATGAAGGGATTAGGAAAGAAGTAAAAAAAAAGTTAGGGAGGTAAAGAGGAACTATGAAATTAAATTATCAAGGAACACAAAACAAAATAGTGAAATATTTTACAGGCACATCAATAGAAAAAGGAAGATTGGGATGGGAATAGGGCCATTAAGGGATAGACAGGACAATACCACAGGTAACGATAGGGAGATGGCAGAAATATTAAATCATAATTTTGCTTCGGTATTTACCAGGGAGATAGAACAGGTGGACATGACATTGGATGATGAGATGAGTAATGAGATAAGTGCATTTAGAATTAAAAAAGGGAATATATTAAATAAACTAATCAAACCCAAAGAGGATAAAACCCCTGGTCCGGATGGATTGCATCCCCGCATTTTAAAAGAATCTAGGGAAGAGTTAGCAGAGGCATTACTACACATATTTAATAATTCGTTAGAAAAAGGTGTAGTACCAGAGGACTGGCGGATAGCTAACGTAATATCGATATTTAAGAACAGGGATAGAACATGTCCAGGGAATTATAGACCAGTCAGCTTAACATCGGTGGTAGGAAAAAATAATGGAATCCCTACTAAAGGAGAAAATAGAAGAACATCTAGAAACGAAAAGTATAATAAGGAATAGTCAACATGGATTTCAAAAGGGAAAATCTTGCTTGACCAACCAAATTGAATTTTTTGAAGAGGTAACAGAGGGAGTAGACAATGGTAATGTAGTAGATGTAATTTATCTAGATTTTCAAAAGGCCTTCGATAAGGTGCCCCATAATAGACTGATGAACAAGGTCAGAGAATGCGGAGTCAGGGGACACGTAGCAGAATGGATTGCTGGCTGGCTTCAAGACAGAAAGCAGAGTGGGAGTAAAGGGTAGCTATTCACAGTGGCAGAAGGTGGGTAGTGGTGTTCCACAAGGATCAGTGCTGGGACCACTGCTGTTCACAATTTACATTAATGATTTAGACTTAGGAATCAAAAACACAATTTCTAAATTTGCGGATGATACTAAATTGGGAGGGATAGTCAATACTGAGGAGGACTGCAACAAATTACAGGAGGACATTTATAAGCTTGCAGAATGGGCAAATAATTGGCAAATAATGTTCAACACAGATAAATGTAAGGTTTTACATTTTGGTAGGAAGAATAGGGAGGTCACTTATCACTTGGAGGGTGCGAGTCTAGGTGGGGTAGAGGAACAAAGGGATCTCGGAGAACAAATACACAAATCACTAAAAGTTGCGCCACAGGTTAGCAAGGCCATAAAAAAAGCAAACCAAACACTAGGGTTTATTTCTAGAGGTATAGAATTGAAAAGTAGGGAAGTTATGCTAAACCTGTATTGAACCTTGGTTAGACCACACTTAGAGTACAGCGTACAGTTCTGGTCGCCATATTATAAAAAGGATATAGAGGCACTGGCGAGGGTGCAGAGAAGATTTACAAGGATGATACCAGAAATGCGAGGGTATACATATCAGGAAAGGATGATCAGGCTGGGTCTCTTTTCTCCTGAAAAAAGAAGGCTGAGGGGTGACCTAATAGAGGTCTTTAAAATTATGAAAGATTTTGATAGAGTAGATACAGAGAGAGTGTTTCCACTTGTGAGGAAGAGCATAACTAGAGGCCATCAATATAAGATAGTCGCCAAGAAATCCAATAGGGAATTCAGAAGAAACTTCTTTACCCAAAGAGTGGTGAGAATGTGGCACTCGCTACCACAGGGAGTGGTTGAAGTGAATAGTGTAAGGGGTGACCTGCGGCTCTGTGCTTAGCCTGGGTGCTAGTGCGGGGTTAGGCCTTGTTGCCTGTTCTGATCTCCAGCCAGCCTGGTAACACTAGACACCTGTGAGTGGTTCGACCCACTCGCCCTTACGGTTCTGACACTGGACTTAGGTGCGAGAGCAGTAATGCAGAGAAAACTCAGGTAGACTCGGTTGAATAGTACGAAATGGAAAATCTTTATTGCATATTATTCAAGATTACGAGATACATGTCATAAGCACAGATTAATGACAGTACAATCTTACACACAGTTATGAAACTAATTTTAGGGAAACGAGGAGCGCATGACACATCGTAAAAGGGGACACACATTATAATTATCCTTAAAACTTAAACCCTCCCCTATCAATACCTGTCCTAATCTAGATTTGTAGGATCGAGACTCATGCTCACCACTCGTGATAACTCGGAGAACTCCGAAACTCTGCTCGGATGTTTTTACCGCAGCACCTGACTATCCACGTGTTGATCAGGGGTCTCTGTACCCCACTTGTTTACTCGTTTCTGCTCCGGCTAGCAGGCTGGACCGTCTGCTGTCATGAAGATCTGTGTTGCCCTCGGAGTTCGGACACCACTCGAAAAGGAGTCTTCCTGTGCCCTACACCAGTTGTCTGTAGAACTCAAAGAAGGGTCTTCCTAGGCCAGTTGTGGAGTAGCCGATAAAATTCAAAGAAGTGTTTATTCGACTTACAGGTGCGGTCGGGGCTTACTGACCGTGGCGATGCGTATTGTCGTCTTCTTCTCTTCTCATCTCATCTCATCTCATCTCATCTCCTCTCGGGCCTTCGGTTCCAACACCGTTTACCGACTTCTCGGGATGGTGCGCCCGCTTCCAGGCCTCACAGCCCAGTTCTCCACAGATCTTCGCGGCAAGCCACGAGGTTGATCCTAGCGGATCAGAGTCCAGAGCCATCAGGCAAGAGGATAAAAGTTCAGCAGCCTTCCAGCGAGTCAAAAGCAGCAAGAGCAGCAAGAGAAAGATGGACGGTTGTACCTTACAGTTATAGTGCTGTAATTTCTCTTTTCCTGCCCAATCTTAATGTCTATCTTTTGTCAGGGTTTTGGCGCTCAAACTTCTTGTATGGGGTGATCTCAGTCTTTAATGGGTTTCGGTGATACTTGTGACTGTCTGAGTACCCGTTAATATTTCTCCCATTGTGGAACCGGCTAGTAGTCTCCCTGGAGGGGTTTTGGGGCTTCCAAATGCTTGCTGTAAGTACCCGCAAACGGCTCTCTCATCGTAGAGCCGTGGGGATTTCGCATATTAATGTCTTTGGATGGGTCCTTGATCGCTCAGTACAATAGCCCTTGTTTGCACCCGGGAGACCGATTCCAGTATTTATGTTTAAAATGCAAGCCCATCATGTCTTGTCAATTATCTCAAATGTGCTGAGTCCTGTACGATCTTGCACAAATGTTTATTGGAACGCCATCTTGTCTGCCTACTGAAAGTCTAGAACTTTCTGCCACGAGGCGTGGCGGCCATTTTACAGGCTGTTTGTGTCCGTTTTGAAACCTGACAGCATTCTGCTGAAATAAAGCTGTTTGTACGAAACTTTATGTCTCCTTCTTATTTTATAAAATCGCTATAATTTTGCGAATTCTACAGTCCCTCCTGTTGATGCGAATAACTCCGCTTATCGTATCAAAAACATTGTGGTGAGCAATATTATCTCGATTCTCCATATCCAAAAATTCCCATAACTTAAAACTATCTAGGGTCTCCGTGTCGTCCTTATTTCCCAGGAAAATTACATTCTTATAACACCGTAGGCAGCATTTGCCTTTAACTTACACCGCGTGCGTTTCCTTCCACGTGTAACCAGGCCGATGCCTCTCGCACCACCTGCATATGCATATTTTTTTATTCAAGGAAAAAGAAAAAAAACAACAACAACCAAACAATCATATTCAACAACACCAAATCAAAATAATCAAAACCAACTCTTAAACATGTAGGGGTAGAAATTAGGTCGCGCCCCATTTGGGGCGCAAATATCGTCCGGGCGCAAATATTAGCGCCTGGCGCTAATTA
Organism: Squalus acanthias; assembly: GCA_030390025.1. Lineage (NCBI taxonomy): Eukaryota > Metazoa > Chordata > Chondrichthyes > Squaliformes > Squalidae > Squalus > Squalus acanthias. The sequence goes on from CM059435.1 coordinate 61,447,116, forward strand.
TCGGCACTGACAGGAAACTTCACTTTTACCGCCCCGGGAGGTGAGTGGAGCGCTAAATTAGGCGCTGCACACCTCTCTTAAGGCGCAAAGGCCAAGGAGTGAGGCGCTAACTCAGCGCACGAGCGCAGCGCAGCTGCTGCCAGTTAGCGAGGGAACACAGACACAATGGCGCCGGACACTTCTTAAAGCGGGGGGGGCCACTTGCTCCCCAGCCACACCCTGCTCATTGCAGCCTTGAATCTCAGCCTGGAGAGACCTGTAATCCATTTTGCTGCCAAGCATGGAGAGGGTGAGAGAACGCGCTCATCGCTTCACCGAGCGGGCCTTGGATGCTCTGGTTGACGCAGTGGAGCGCAGACGATGCATGCTGTTCCCGGAGAGTGGCAGGAGGCCTTTGCCACGCGAGTTCAGAAGAGTGTGGAGGGAGGTGGCTCAGAGCGTCTCCTCCAGGAGCATGGTGCCCAGGACCCATGTTCAATGCCGCAAAAAGTTCAACGACCTCACTCGGGTCGTCAGGGTGAGTGGCTTTTTCTCAATACCTCTCCATCCCTCCATCTCAACCTCACTCTATGGCCAGAGGGTCTTAAAACCCCAATGCACAACACTCATCCAACACCTATGGCCCTTTCATCAAACACACACACACATTCTACACTTTGCATACAGTAAGGGCTATTCACCTATGGGAGGCACATCAGGCAAGACCATGGCTGTATATTGTAAGGGCTATTCACCTATGGGAGGCACATCAGGCAAGACCATGGCTGTATATTGTAAGGGCTATTCACCTATGGGAGGCACATCAGGCAAGACCATGGCTGTATATTTACTCAGATGCTGTCCTTTTTCTTGCAGGCTAAGCTGGCTCATAATCGGAGACAGCAGCAACGGACGGGTGGACGGCGGCTTCAGCTGCAATCCCTCAGCGATCTGGAGGAGCGCGTCCACAGGATTGTGGCAAGCCGGGTGATCGGTCCCGTCGCCACTGGAGACGCCGACCCCGTTGTGGACAGCAATGGTAAGGTCATCACCTTTTTTGTCCTCTGTCCTTCCACTTGTCCCTCACAATACCAGCCTTTGACACTTTCAATCCAACTTGCTAACTCGCTGCACTTATTCCTCCCTTACTGCCACCCTGTCCTCACGCTAAAGCCACTCTTGCACCTCCCTGCTTTCAGATGGTGATTCACCAGCTGAGGAGACGGGCCCTGAAGCTGCCACTGGGAGTGATGCTGCAGCTGAGGAGGAAGAGGAAGCCGGAGCATCAGTGCCACCCTCTCCCGAGGAAGCCCATGCCCACACTGGGAACACGCCTTCCCCGGAGGGGAGCAAGGGGGAAGGGGCTGATGATGGTGAAGCTCCAGGACCCAGCGGGCTGCAGCAACGCCATGGGGGGGGGAGGGAAGAACGGGAGCCTTCTCCCCAGAGGGAGAGTATGCCAGACACTCCTACTGCAATGGACGCAGAGGAGGAGCGGCTGATTGCAGAAATGAACAGCCAGGCTGTGGGCATGCACACTGAGCTCATGGGTGCAGTGGGAAGGGTGCCCGAATGCATTGAGTCACTGGCAAGGAGTGTGGAGCACTTCGCTGTAGCACAGGCGGATGCCAGACTAAAGCTTAGTGCTGCAATTCAGTCACTGGCTGCCAGGAACCCATCTGAGACTGCTCTCATGCAGACTCAGATTGAGGCCACGCGAGCACTGACTGCTGCCATCCTCGATGGTTCGTGCACATGTCCCCGGGGCTGTCACCGCGCCGCAGCAGGCCAGCAATCTGTTCTCCGGCAAATTGCTCCGGATGCTGAAGTGCTGCCCCGTGGGAGTGCCAGTGTGTCGGGCGAGCAGGGAGTTGCTGTCCTCTCTCACGATGACAGCATTCCTGCTGCCAACACTGTCACTTCTCCACTGCACTTGCCACCGCCTGTAGGACAGACTGCTGCCGCCCATGCAGAGTTGGTGCAGTCTGCAGCCGGGCCCTCCAGGCCCAGAAGTGGTCGAGGCCGTCCTTCAGGGGCATCTGCAGTGTCAGGGTCTGACGATCAGCAGCCTTCCACCAGCCTTGCTGCAGCCACTGAGGTCCCATTACGGAGGAGCAGTAGGGTTAGAAGGGGGGAAGTGCGCAAGGGAAGGAGATCACCCTCGAAGGGCAAAAAGTAGGAGGTGTGCCAAAATGCTGGTCATTTTTTTATTAAAGGCCGAGGTTCATGGTCCAACTTTTGTTTAGTGTTTTGGACATTATCTCCAGGTTGTGAGAACCAGTTATGTTATTGACTGTTTTTTTGTGTTTATTTCTATGAGTTTGTCATGAGGAATTGACACACACAGAGTTTGTAAAATAAATAAGTTTCTGTATTCAAAATATACATGGCTGGTGGTTGGAATTATTGGTGCCTTGGCCGGCTTAGGGGTTGCGTGCTGGGTTGATTAGTGTTTGTAGCAATGGCAGGGGCCCTAGAAGCGGCTTGCTATTAGTCGTTGACGGACGGCCCTTGCAGTTTGACCATTGTGGGCCGCCCTCCCGCCTTGGTGCTGCTGATGATCATCGTCCTCGTCCTCTTCCTCCTCTTCCTCCTCCTCCTCTGGTGGTGCTACAAGGCCTGGTGGCATTGGCTGGGTCCTGAGGATTGCCATGTTGTGCAACATGCAGCACACGACTACGAAGTTCGAAACTTGCTCAGGCGAGTACTGCAGGGCTCCTCCGGAATGGTCCAGACAGCGGAACCGTTGTTTCAGCACGCCGATTGTGCGCTCAATAATGTTCCTGGTTGCTTGATAGCTTTCATTGTACCGCAGCTCAGCAGGGGTGTTTGGCGTACGGAGCGGTGTCATCAGCCAGGTGCTCAATGCGTACCCCTTGTCCCCCAGAAGCCAACCAACTGGCTGATGCGGTGCCTCGAAAAGTTCTGCCACAGTAGTCTGGCGCAGGATGAAAGCATCGTGGCAGCTGCCCGGATAGTGGGCATTGACAGCGAGTATCACCTGTCTGTGGTCACAGACCAACTGCACATTCAAGGAATGGAACCCCTTTCTGTTCCTGAATTCCTCTGCATTCTCTCGCGGAGCACGCAAAGCCACATGCGTGCAGTCAATGGCGCCCTGCACCATGGGGAAGCCCGCTACCCTCGCAAAGCCCAGAGCACAGTCACGCTGCTTGTCTGGGGTCATAGGGAAAGAGATGAAGTCTCGTCTCCTTCTGAAGAGGGCATTGGTGACCTGCCGGATGCAGCGATGCACCGCAAACTGGGAGATATTGGCGAGGTCCCCAACAGCAGCTTGGAATGAGCCAGTGGCGTAGAAGTTCAAAGCCACTGTGACCTTCACTGCCACCGACAGAGACGTCCTGGACCTCAGCTGAGGCTGCAGATCTGGCTGCAGCAGGTGGCAGAGCTCAGTGACCACCTCCTTGCTGAATCGCAGCCTTCGCAAACACAGCTCCTCGGACATATGGATGTAGGAGAGCTGTTCACGATATACCCTGGGAGGGTAAGCTCTCCTGTACATGCGCCTGATGGCCCTCCTCCGTCTGGCCATCATTGCCACTCTCTGTCTGCGTCTCACTATCCTCCGATTCAGCTGGAGCAGGACGACGCCCCCAATCATTGCAGCCCCCATATTCTCTTTGCCAGAAAAGTAATGAGGTACAGCAACTAAAGTAGCAACAAAGTTAGGATGAATAGGCAAAACTACCTCACAAAGCGTTGAGTCAATGTAGAAGTCTCTCTCTCTCTCTCTCTGAATCTCTCTCTCTCTCTCAGAATGAGTGGTGCATAAATGTCGACCACAGAAAAAGACAGGAAGAGGCCCCCTTTAAATAGCGCCCCCCCCAGCCCCACACCGATTGATAACGTTCCAGTCTTCCGGTCGTTGGAAGCGCCAGGCGGTAAGGCAGGGGGCGCCACTCAATTTCCGCTCCGGGGCGCCCCAAGGGCGTTGCACCATGGAATGACGTCACAATCTGCGCGCGCAGGTGGTCGCAGCGGTAAGTTTTAGCGCCGCCGCACAATCTCAAGTTAAGTTCTCGAGCGGCGCAAACAGCGCTGCGCCCGGGCGTTAGCGGCTTAACGCCCCATTAGCGCCCTCTTAAGGCGCTAACGGGAGGCGCAACCAAGTGAATTTTTACCCCGTAGAGTTCCAAACTTAATTACAGTTTCTGAGAAAAATCACGGTCGATTACAACAATTCCGAGGCGCACGTGGAAAACTGGAGTGACGCCATTTTGTCTGTTTACGCGGTGCTTTCATCGTGCACGCGCACGTAACATTCTCGCCACTCTCCCGTGTTTTCGTTCTTGGTGAGGCGTTTGCCTCTCTTACAATGCACGACCAATAAGTATATCACAATAAACACTTGGCATACAACTAAAATGTGGGAGGCTATTCTAATCCAGGAAGGCACTTCAATGTTGGTGAACAGATCCCACCACGGTGGAATTACTATGTCTAGAATTTCTGTCCCTATCTCGACAGTCTTTTGTTCTAGGGTGTAAAAATGTTTTTGCGATACCGCGACGGCTTTCAAAAGCTTGGTGAGGTGTTCAGGGAGAGGGGGAATGAGGTATCCGAAATGCGCGACGAATCGCTGCAGGTCGGTGAAGTTCTCTTTTACTGTGAGATGAACAGTGGATGGTTCAGGGATCGGGACAATTCGCTGTTGTGCTACTTGAACTTCCGCCCTGGGTTTAAAACAGAAACTGCTGTCACTCACCGGACACCGACTACGGTTTCCATGTTGGTAGTGTTGCGCTGCAGTGGTAACACAATATGTTCCACCCCCGATGTATGCTACCTGCGGAGGCACATGATCTTGTGCCATTGCCTCCATGGTGCAATTCATGGGCTTGGCGCCAGCCGTTCTGATCCCGCACTGTGGTGTTAAAAAGGCATTCAAGTGCTGGGGACACAGTATTATGTGTGCTCCCCGGCCACGACAACCAGAGAGATCTGTACCTGTCATCGTTTGCTCCCAGCGGATGACGTAAGGTGGAACCGCTGCATAGCGAATGTGGGCTCCCCCCTGAATGACACCAATGTTCTCTACCCGATACACCGGGGCGGGCTTTGCTGTGTCGCCCAAAACCGGCATACGTAAAACTATACCCATGATGGTATGGTTTGATCGTCCGCAGTCCACGGGGACTGGGTATGCTTCTGAAGCTAGCCTGAGCTGGCACGGACTTAATGCGTTCTGAAAAGGGTGGAGCGCCTGCAGGTGTTTGTTACTTATCCAGGACGGGACCAAACCTTGTTTTAAATCCTCCAAATTACTGCGGCCCTCACCCAGTAACCACGCCCCGTAAAGCACGCACACCTCGTTCTGCGCAGCCTGATCGGACGCATTCCGATCTTCCCTAATCAGGGCATTTACCGTACGCGCATGTTTCTCTAGTTCAGCTATTATTTCTTTTAAATGGAGAGTCATGGCCTGGTCCTTGTGTATCCCAGACCCAACCACCTTATTTTCATCTGTGAGAATGCTTTTTAATTGTGTTTTTAAACCATTAATCTGGGTCTGCAGCTCCACGCTGTCTAGAGCGTTGACCACAGATGTACCTGTATTGAAAGCAGTGAACATGTCGTTCACAACACCCCTTCTTTGCCTCCCCACCTGACCCAAAACTTCATGTGGTGCGGTGTACAAACTTGTTTTATCAATTTCCGCGAAATCGAACTCATAAAATTGCCTAAACATCTTGGTCAACAGGACCTGATATAACTGTTCCGTCTCTTTGGGGCACCACTCCGGCAACCGCACCTCGGTGAGGTTTAAAATCACCGAGGCCACCGCGTAATGTACCCCCTGAAATAGTATCTGGTCGGTAGGGACCAATACCAAACCATTCCCGGGTCCCTTACTGGTTTTTGGGCACCCTTCTTCCTTAGCTAGAACCACCGGAATTGTGGGCGGGGCCTTGCGTGGGCGCGTAATGAGTTCAGTGGCATTTACCGGGATCGGGGAGTATGGAGCTCCGCACCCCCTGGTGCTCGCATCCCACCTCATCCCCTGTCCGTTATCATGCCATTGATTGATGAAAAATATGGAGATGCCTTTGGGGCAAATGTGCTTTGACCCCCACATACATACATAAATTCCCTCATCCGGTTCCCACCATTTGTCCCAACAGACTCTCACTTGTCCGTTAGTCCCCGTAATTGTCCGATGGGTATTATTACCCAGTCGCTCCCACTCGACCGAAGAGTTCCTCATGTTTTTGCTCAGCTTTCGCAGCCACCACCATCGGCTCAATGGGACATTCCCATTATAAGTCAAACAAATCCGTTTGCCGACGGTGACGCTGACTCTGGGTGCGATGATCCTCACTTTGGGGCACATTAAAGAAGTCTCTTTGTAGGCAAAACCCGACGTACTGGAATACTCAGTGGAATTCGTTCCCAGCCATCCTGGCCACCTTCCCTTGTGGAAATAGGTGGTGGTCTCCTCAGCCTCTCTCCTTCCGGTCCCATCCACCGCGATGGGGGCCGTGTCCCCGGAGCATCCAAACACCACGACATCCTTGGTGCGGCCTCGATAGGCCAATCCACATCCGATTGCCGCGAGCACTACTAGAATTCGTTCCATCCTTCCTTGGTTCCTGTGATCAGATAGAATGAGGTAGCCAGCCTCCCAAGAGTCTCTGGCTTTTGTGAAAGGTGAGCGGGTCCCCTGACCTCGCCTCACGTAAGAAGACATGTGCACTGGATAGACTTCAACTATTCCTATTTCTAACTCCCATCATTTTACCATTTTCTGTTAAAAAAATTAAACTACAAACTTTACCTGATTTAAAACTATAAACTTGAACTTATAAACTTATAAACTCATCCTAAACTTATCACTTATCTTAATAACTGTACAGTGCCGCCCGTTCCCAGGGAGGCCTACTCAAATTCTGTGAAGGCGGCCACAAGCTTTTCCCAACGGTGGGGGGGCACTGACCCCTTCCTTTGATCTGCCCCAGCCTGTCGCTGCTGCGCTGGGACTGGGATCTCCCTGGGCTGCCTTGACCTTGAACTTACGCCTGGGGGCGTACGGGGGACTTACCCACATCTTTCTGGGCTGGGGTTTCCGACTTGACTAATGGGGAACTACCGGGGGCAGGAACGCCAGGACTGACGGACCGGGTTCCGAGACTTCCACCGTGGCGACCTGTGGTCCCACCACAGTCGCTGGCTCCGCCTCCCCTGACTCCGCCTCCCTGAACTCGGGATCTGCAGCTTGTGGCACCGCCCTACTTGGCCCAGTAGGCGGCCCTTCACTCGCAGTCCCTACCTCCCTCGAGGGCAAGACGTTCAAGGCGGGCGGCTCGGGCTCTGAGGCATCCATCGCCACGCCCTGTGGTCCCACCACAGCGGCTGGCTCCGCCTCCCCTAGCTCCGCCCCCCTGCGTTCGGGACCTGCAGCTTCGGCCTCCACCCTGTGTGGATCTCTATCTGCAGCCCCTGTCTCCCCTATACCTGAATCGGGGGCGACCCTTTCGTCCTCCGATTCCAGCTCCTCTTCGCTTGTGTCACTATCTTCGTTGAGCTCCTCGAGCTCTTCCTCATCTGACTCCCAACCCAAATAAAGGATCCTACATTTTGTTAGGATGTCCTCTCCCCTGATGCATGCTGCTTTGCCTGCCTGTGTGCCCTGTGGCCCTACCCGGCGCTGCGAGTCCCCACTCGCAGGTTTGGCCCCTGTGATTGGCCCTTGTGCACCCGGCTTATACAGTTTGCACTGATTTACGTGGAACCACTTAGTGCGCCGAGGTACCTTTACGGCGTATACCATGGGACTCGCCTTATCTACAATGCTGTAGGGTCCCATATACAGTGGTTCCAGACTCCCTACTCTGGCATAGTTTCTGACCATGACCTGGTCTCCTACTTCCCACTCCCGCTTTTTGCGAGGTTCCAGCAACAGGCGATTGCCCTGATGCTGCCTTCCCATGTTCCCAGCCGCCTGCTCATAGACCTGCTTCAGGCGCTCCAAGAGGGTCTGGACGAACTTGTCCCTGCTTACCTCTTGGAGCTGACCCTCAGTGAGCACCAGCACTAGCACATGGGTGGGGGTTCGCATGATCCTCCCAGTCATCACCTCGTGCGGGGAATACCCCGTACTTTTCGACTGACTGGCCCGGACCCCCATGAGGACTAAAGGCAGAACCACCGCCCATTTTTGGGGCGAGTTCATAGTCTCTTTCCTCAATTTCTCCTTCAGGGTCCGGTTCATGCGTTCAACAATCCCGGATGACTGGGGATTGTGCGCTACGTGCCATTTCCCTTCAATGCCCAAAAGCATGAGGGTGTTCTGCATCACCTGGCCGGTGAAATGACTCCCTTGGTCTGACTCCACAAAACGGGGGAGTCCCCACCGCGAGAACACTTCCCGGACCAAGATTTTTGCAGTACCCAGTGCCGTAGCTGTTCTACAGGGGAAGGCTTCCACCCATTTGGAAAACACATCCACCAAGACGAGGCAGTATTTATAGCCTCCCTGGGTGGTGGGCAGGGGCCCTATATAGTCGATCTGTATCGACTGCCATGGTCCCTCCACCCTCCTGATGTGCCCCATGGGCACTTTCCTTTTCTGGGGGTCTGGGTTGTTTGCAGCGCACACGAGACAGCTTGCACAGAACTCGCGGACCTGCTCCCTGAGTCCCGGCCACCATCCCGCTTGCTCTACCCGTTGCCAGGTAACCTCGGGCCCGGGGTGCCCTGCCCCCGGTCGCTCATGAGCCAACTGGAGGAATTCCCTCCTGTGCTGCTGCGGCACAACCCACTGCTCCTCGCGGAACAGCATGCCTTCTTTAACGGAGAGGGTTGCCGTACTGTACGGACCCTCTACCTGCTTGCCCTCAACAATGGTTCTGAGAACTGCTTTTAGGGCGGGATCCTGGTTCTGGACGGTCTTAAGGTCTAGGGGCAATGCTACCCTGGTGTACCCGGAATTCCCGTCCCTGCCTTGGATCGCTGCCACGGGTCTGGGCCCATAGGGGTCCCAGAAAGTGCCGTTACGGGCACCCTCCCTGGCTAGCGCATCCGCCTGCTGGTTGCCCTCCCCACGGGGCTCTGTGGAGGAGTGAGCCTTCACCTTATGGATGAAAATCTCCCCTTCCTCCCCTACTGCTGCTAGAATCTTTTCCAGCAAGGGCTTCACCGTTAAAGGTCGTCCGTCCGCGGAGGTGTATCCACGGCGGGACCAAATGGCCAGGTATTCCGTACACGAATTGCATGTGAACATACTGTCCGAGCAAATCGTGTATGGGGTTGGGAAAGTTTCTGGGTGGGTAACGACGTACACCACTGCAGACAGCTCAGCCTGCTGCGCGCTCATGGTGCTGGGGAGCTTAATCGCCAGGGCAAGGTTTGCCGCAGGGTCATAAACTCCGCACCCTGTGAGTCGTTCGCCAGCGGACACTGTGCTGGAACCATCAACATAAATTTCGCGCCCGGTGGGATGTATCCCGGCCCGCAAACCTATGTTGACTTCCCACACCCCTTCCACCGAACACTGGTGGGCTGTACCGGGGTATACCAAATTGGCCGCAAGCCTGGGCTCGCAAAGACCTTTAATTCTAAGATCCATCTGGGAAAGGAGAAGGGTCCAGCGCGCAATTCGAACGCTGCTTACGGTCCCATCCTTAATCCTCCCATCTAGAAGCATCTTAGTTGGTGTGTGATGGGTGAGGAGAGTGATGGGAGAGAGCCCTGTGAAGATCGCTGATCTTTTCACAGCCCAATGCGTGGCTAAAAGGTGTCTTTCGCAATTGGAGAAACTTCTCTCCACATCCGTTAACACCCTGGACGAATAGACAACCGGCCTCAGCTTGCCGTGGCACTCTTGGAGCAGCACAGCGCCCAAGCTGTCCCCGCTGGCAGCTACCTCCAGGAAAAACTCCTTCCCCCCATCTATGGCCCCTAAAGCTGGCGCGGTCTGCAGGTCCCTCTTTAACTTCTCGAAGGCTGCATGGCAGCCCTCGTCCCAAGACCACTCCACTCCCTTATGGAGGAGTCGGAGCAGCGGCGCCGCTGTGGCCGCATAGTCTTCGATAAAATCCCTGCAGTAACCGGTCAGTCCCAAAAAGGACCTCACACCCCTTATGGTGTTGGGAATCGGTAACTCTTGCACCGACTCCCTCCTAGCCTTATCTATGGCTCTTTCCCCAGCGCGAATGGTCAGCCCCAGGAATTTTACTTCCTGCTGACCGATACGTGCTTTCTTAGGGTTCACTTTAAAACCCTTTCTCGCTAGCAGCTCCAATAACTCGGCCAGCAGTGGTCCATGCTCCTCCCTTGAGTCCGTAAATAGGAGCAAATCATCCACGTACTGCACTATCTGATTGGGCTGACTAAACTCCTTTAAACTTCCTGCCATACACTGGTGGAAAATACTGGGGCTGTTGTGGAAACCCTGTGGCAGACAGTTCCATGTGTACTGTTGTCCTTTGAAAGTAAAGGCAAACTTGTACTGGTCCTCTCGCCGCAGCGGGATGGACCAAAAACCGTTCGAGATATCCAGCACCGTGAACGTGGTCGCGGACGCTGGGATACTCCCTATTAGGTCAGCAACTGCTGCTACCGTGGGCGCGCAGGCGGGAATGTTACTGTTAAGGACTCTGTAGTCCGCCGTGGCCCTCCACGAATTATCCGGCTTCCTAACCGGCCATAATGGGGAGTTCACGTGTGTGGCTATCGGCCTCAACACGCCCTGCTGCACCAAGGAGGACATTGCTGTCTCCATATCGGGTTCTGCTTCTTTGGGGAAGTTATACTGCTTTTGGGGCCGGGTCATGGGGTCCCCATCTACGCTGACCTCAAACCCGGTAACCCTCCCACAATCGTGCTTGTGGGTTGCAAACGCGTGCATATTATCTGACACGTACGTTTGCATGTCCGTTGGGACATCCGCGACCATAAGCCCGAGGTCGTAGCCTCCGGATGGCTTCATGGTACACAGGGCCCCTTTACCTTCCTCCCCCGGGATTACCACTACCTCGCCTTTTCCACCCTTAGCTCCCCAGAGACAGTGATTCCTGAGGTCCACGAGGATCCCGTGCCCCGATAGGAGGTCTGATCCGAGGATGCCTCTCCCACCCCCCTCTTGCCATTTCATCAGTATGCACTTCCACGTGGTGTGGAGTGCTCCTAAATGAATGGATAGCGGAATGGAGAACGCGCCAGCCTGCTCTTTTCCCGTAAACCCCGCTAATGTGTATGGGACCTTGGTAGATAGCGGTGAGTCAAAAGGGCTATCCGTATGAATCACGGTGCATGAAGCTCCCGTGTCCAACAAATAACTACCCTTCTGCTTCTCTACCTCCATCTCCACCAGGGGTCGCTTCCACGCATCATAGCTGAGCGGACACAGGTAGACGGGCTGTGCGGGCTCTAGTCATTGGGTACTGTTGGACGGGGCTGCGACATCTGCGGGGCCAGTAGCGACTGCCACCCTTCCTTGCGAAATCATGAGGGTGCGCATGGCTCCCAACATTGATTCGATCGCATCGGGATGGATAGGTGCACCAGCTCCCCTATCAGAGACAGGCGCCTGGGCTCGGACTGCGGGATTTTTATCCCTGGACTCCTTCCAAGGATTCCTGCAGTTCTTGCGCCAGTGCCCTGTCTTTCTGCATCCGAAACAAGCATTACTGGCCTGTGGGACGCGATTTCCCTCCTGATGCCACTCCTTTTGAGCCGGGGCTGTGGGCCGCGCCTCATGCACCTTTCCCTTAAGGGGACGTGCTCCCGCAGTCCTGGTATTACAGTACCCTACCGTGAGTCGATTTAGGACCGACTCCTCTGTTGTGGCGGGGTTAGTGGGATCAAACCACGCTTTGGCCTGCTCCCTGACGGCTGGCAAACTGTTGGCTACCACACACCTGAGCCAATGAGTTAAACCGACACCGTCTAGGCAGTGACGCGCTGGCGCGCCTGGGCAGCTACGTTGATATACTGGCCACAGCCTGTCGGCGAAAACCTTCGGGGGTTCTCCCTCCATCTGCACTGTTTGTCCCAATCTAACGAACGGACCTTTATCGTCCGCTCCCCACACTTCCAGGACCTCGTCCCTCAATTCCCCATAGGTATTATTTCCCCTCTTGCTCTCGTCTGAGAGACACTGAAGGATCGAGCTGTCTAATGAGAACAACAGCATTTTTGCCTTTTCCCCATCGTCGCAGCCGTTAATGGCTGCGGTTTGCTCTACCTCCCTGAAATGTACGGAAGGGTCGTCTGACTCGGACAGCTTCCGTACGTGACTGATCATAGCCCTCAGCTGGTGTGAGCTGTGAGGCAACACAAGCTGGTTGAGGAGATCCCCCTCTGCCCCACCGTCTCTGTTCGGGCCTCTCTTGATACCCGTGACCGGACACAACGGTCCCGGCTTCACTTCTACCTCAGGGGGCTTTTCCTCTACTTCTACCACTTCCTTCCTTACCCAGGTTGCCGAATAGCTGGGTGGCGCGGAGGGCACAGTGGCAAATACCTCCTCTGCTTTGTTCGGTGGGGATTTCTGAAATTCCCCACCCACCAGCGGCTGGTGTGCTGACGGGCTGATAAGGCACACCATGCCATGCGCTTTATTCAGGGCCTCTTTAAGGTTCCCTATCTCTCTTTGGCAGACGCTGTGATCGGCCACCTCATGTTTATCCTCGAGGGCCATCTTATATGCCGCCCTAACCCCCGTTAAGCTCTCTTCCTGGGCTTTTATTTGGGCAGCTAGGCGGGCACATCGTTCCTTTATTCTGCCCTCATTTAACTTTGCCTCAGTGACCTGGCACTCGAGGTAATCTATTTTCGCCTCATGGTGGTTGGCGACTAACTGGCGTTCTTGATGCAACGCATTTAAAGACGCGATGAGCTGCTGCCCCCCCGCGACCTTCTCGTCCATTTCCACCTCTAAACCCTTGGGGGTAGAAATTAGGTCGCGCCCCATTTGGGGCGCAAATATCGTCTGGACGCAAATATTAGCGCCTGGCGCTAATTATCGGCACTGACAGGAAACTTCACTTTTACCGCCCCGGGAGGTGAGTGGAGCGCTAAAGCAGGCGCTGCACACCTGTCTTAAGGCGCAAAGGCCAAGGAGTGAGGCGCTAACTCAGCGCGCGAGCGCAGCGCAGCTACTGCCAGTTAGCAAGGGAACACAGACACACTGGCGTCGGACACTTCTTAAAGCGGGGGGGGCCACTTGCTCCCCAGCCACACCCTGCTCATTGCAGCCTTGAATCTCAGCCTGGAGAGACCTGTGAATCCATTTTGCTGCCAAGCATGGAGAGGGTGAGAGAACGCGCTCATCGCTTCACCGAGCGGGCCTTGGATGCTCTGGTTGGCGCAGTGGAGCGCAGACGATGTATGCTGTTCCCTGAGAGTGGCAGGAGGCCTTTGCCACGCGAGTTCAGAAGAGTGTGGAGGGAGGTGGCTCAGAGCGTCTCCTCCAGGAGCATGGTGCCCAGGACCCATACTCAATGCCGCAAAAAGTTCAACGACCTCACTCGGGTCGTCAGGGTGAGTGGCTTTTCATCAATACCTCTCCATCCCTCCATCTCAACCTCACTCTATGGCCAGAGGGTCTTAAAACCCCAATGCACAACACTCATCCAACACCTATGGCCCTTTCATCAAACACACACACACATTCCACACTTTGCATACAGTAAGGGCTATTCACCTATGGGAGGCACATCAGGCAAGACCATGGCTGTATATTTACTCAGATGCTGTCCTTTTTCTTGCAGGCTAAGCTGGCTCATAATAGGAGACAGCAGCAACGGACAGGTGGAGGGCGGCTTCAGCTGCAACCCCTCAGCGATCTGGAGGAGCGCGTCCACAGGATTGTGGCAAGCCGGGTGATCGGTCCCGTCGCCACTGGAGACGCCGACCCCGTTCTGGACAGCAATGGTAAGGTCATCACCTTTTTGTCCTCTGTCCTTCCACTTGTCCCTCACAACACCAGCCTTTGACACTTTCAATCCAACTTGCTAACTCGCTGCACTTATTCCTCCCTTACTGCCACCCTGTCCTCACGCTAAAGCCACTCTTGTACCTCCCTGCTTTCAGATGGTGATTCACCAGCTGATGAGACGGGCCCTGAAGCTGCCACTGGGAGTGATGCTGCAGCTGAGGAGGAAGAGGAAGCCAGAGCATCAGTGCCACCCTCTCCCGAGGAAGCCCATGCCCACACTGGGAACACGCCTTCCCCGGAGGGGAGCAGGGGGGAAGGGGCTGATGATGGTGAAGCTCCAGGACCCAGCGGGCTGCAGCAACGCCATGGGGGGGGTAGGGAAGAACGGGGGCCTTCTCCCCAGAGGGAGAGTATGCCAGAGACTCCTACTGCAATGGACGCAGAGGAGGAGCGGCTGATTGCAGAAATGAACACCCAGGCGGTGTGCATGCACACTGAGCTCATGGGTGCAGTGGGAAGGGTGCCCGAATGCATTGAGTCACTGGCAAGGAGTGTGGAGCACTTCGCTGTAGCACAGGCGGATGCCACACTAACGCTTAGTGCTGCAATTCAGTCACTGGCTGCCGTGATCCCACCTCTGACTGCTCTCATACAGACTCAGATGGAGGCCACGCGAGCACAGACTGCTGCCAACCTCGATGGTTCATGCACATGTCCCCGGGGCTGTCACCGCGCCGCAGCAGGCCAGCAATCTGTTCTCCGGCAGATTGCTCCGGATGCTGAAGTGCTGCCCCGTGGGAGTGCCAGTGTGTCGGGCGAGCAGGGAGTTGCTGTCCTCTCGCACGATGACAGCATTCCTGCTGCCAACACTGTCACTTCTCCACTGCACTTGCCACCGCCTGTAGGACAGACTGCTGCCGCCCATGTAGAGTTGGTGCAGTCTGCAGCCGGGCCCTCCAGGCCCAGAAGTGGTCGAGGCCGTCCTTCAGGGGCATCTGCAGTGTCAGGGTCTGACGATCAGCAGCCTTCCACCAGCCTTGCTGCAGCCACTGAGGTCCCATTACGGAGGAGCAGTAGGGTTAGAAGGGGGGAAGTGCGCAAGGGAAGGAGATCACCCTCGAAGGGCAAAAAGTAGGAGGTGTGCCAAAATGCTGGTCATTTTTTTATTAAAGGCCGAGGTTCATGGTCCAACTTTTGTTTAGTGTTTTGGACATTATCTCCAGGTTGTGAGAACCAGTTATGTTATTGACTGTTTTTTTGTGTTTATTTCTATGAGTTTGTCATGAGGAATTGACACACACAGAGTTTGTAAAATAAATAAGTTCCTGTATTCAAAATATACATGGCTGGTGTTTGGAATTATTGGTGCCTTGGCCGGCTTAGGGGTTGCGTGCTGGGTTGATTAGTGTTTGTAGCAATGGCAGGGGCCCTAGAAGCGGCTTGCTATTAGTCGTTGACGGACGGCCCTTGCAGTTTGACCATTGTGGGCCGCCCTCCCGCCTTGGTGCTGCTGATGATCATCGTCCTCGTCCTCTTCCTCCTCTTCCTCCTCCTCCTCTGGTGGTGCTACAAGGCCTGGTGGCATTGGCTGGGTCCTGAGGATTGCCATGTTGTGCAACATGCAGCACACGACTACGAAGTTCGAAACTTGCTCAGGCGAGTACTGCAGGGCTCCTCCGGAATGGTCCAGACAGCGGAACCGTTGTTTCAGCACGCCGATTGTGCGCTCAATAATGTTCCTGGTTGCTTGATGGCTTTCATTGTACCGCAGCTCAGCAGGGGTGTTTGGCGTACGGAGCGGTGTCATCAGCCAGGTGCTCAATGCGTACCCCTTGTCCCCCAGAAGCCAACCAACTGGCTGATGCGGTGCCTCGAAAAGTTCTGCCACAGTAGTCTGGCGCAGGATGAAAGCATCGTGGCAGCTGCCCGGATAGTGGGCATTGACAGCGAGTATCACCTGTCTGTGGTCACAGACCAACTGCACATTCAAGGAATGGAACCCCTTTCTGTTCCTGAATTCCTCTGCATTCTCTCGCGGAGCACGCAAAGCCACATGCGTGCGGTCAATGGCGCCCTGCACCATGGGGAAGCCCGCTACCCTCGCAAAGCCCAGAGCACGGTCACGCTGCTTGTCTGGGGTCATAGGGAAAGAGATGAAGTCTCGTCTCCTTCTGAAGAGGGCATTGGTGACCTGCCGGATGCAGCGATGCACCGCAAACTGGGAGATATTGGCGAGGTCCCCAACAGCAGCTTGGAATGAGCCAGTGGCGTAGAAGTTCAAAGCCACTGTGACCTTCACTGCCACCGACAGAGACGTCCTGGACCTCAGCTGAGGCTGCAGATCTGGCTGCAGCAGGTGGCAGAGCTCAGTGACCACCTCCTTGCTGAATCGCAGCCTTCGCAAACACAGCTCCTCGGACATATGGATGTAGGAGAGCTGTTCACGATATACCCTGGGAGGGTAAGCTCTCCTGTACATGCGCCTGATGGCCCTCCTCCGTCTGGCCATCATTGCCACTCTCTGTCTGCGTCTCTGTATCCTCCGATTCAGTTGGAGCAGGACAACGCCCCCAATCAGTGCAGCCCCCATATTCTCTTTGCCAGAAAAGTAATGAGGTACAGCAACTAAAGTAGCAACAAAGTTAGGATGAATAGGCAAAACTACCTCACAAAGCGTTGAGTCAATGTAGAAGTCTCTCTCTCTCTCTCTCCGAATCTCTCTCTCTCTCTCAGAACGAGTGGTGCATAAATGTCGACCACAGAAAAAGACAGGAAGAGGCCCCCTTTAAATAGCGCCCCCCCCCAGCCCCACACCGATTGATAGCGTTCCAGTCTTCCGGTCGTTGGAAGCGCCAGGCGGTAAGGCAGGGGGCGCCACTCAATTTCCGCTCCGGGGCGCCCCAAGGGCGTTGCACCATGGAATGACGTCACAATCTGCGCGCGCAGGTGGTCGCAGCGGTAAGTTTAGCGCCGCCGCACAATCTCAAGTTAAGTTCTCGAGCGGCGCAAACATCGCTGCGCCCGGGCGTTAGCGGCTTTGCGCCCCATTAGCGCCCTCTTAAGGCGCTAACGGGAGGCGCAACCAAGTGAATTTTTATCCCTTGATCTGCGCTGCCTGCGCTAAGATGACCTGGTCCGAAAGCTGGACTTGTCTTTTATAGCACATCAGCCAGACTGCTTTCTCTACTGTTTTTTTATGTTCCTCGCTACCTGTCCACCTCACGGCTGCCTCTAGTGGACGCTTATCCACCAGCAGGTCACTTATCCATTTCTTAGTCAAATTCACTTTTCCAAACACATAATCTGCTATTCTCTCTTCCATAACATTTCGCCCATTCATACTAGGGTCTAACACATTATTTTCTCGCTGCCAGTGTCCCTTCGTGGTCGCCATTATCTGTAAGGGGTGACCTGCGGCTCTGTGCTTAGCCTGGGTGCTAGTGCGGGGTTAGGCCTTGTTGCCTGTTCTGGTCTCCAGCCAGCCTGGTAACACTAGACACCTGTGAGTAGTTCGACCCACTCGCCCTTACGGTTCTGACACTGGACTTAGGTGCGAGAGCAGTAATGCAGAGAAAACTTAGGTAGACCCGGTTGAATAGTGCGAAATGGAAAATCTTTGTTGCATATTATTCAAGATTACGAGATACATGTCATAAGCACAGATTAATGACAGTACAATCTTACACACAGTTATGAAACTAATTTTAGGGAAACGAGGAGCGCATGACACATCGTAAAAGGGGACACACATTATAATTATCCTTAAAACTTAAACCCTCCCCTATCAATACCTGTCCTAATCTAGATTTGTAGGATCGAGACTCATGCTCACCACTCGTGATAACTCGGAGAACTCCGAAACTCTGCTCGGATGTTTTTACCGCAGCACCTGACTATCCACGTGTTGATCAGGGGTCTCTGTACCCCACTTGTTTACTCGTTTCTGCTCCGGCTAGCAGGCTGGACCGTCTGCTGTCATGAAGATCTGTGTTGCCCTCGGAGTTCGGACACCACTCGAAAAGGAGTCTTCCTGTGCCCTACACCAGTTGTCTGTAGAACTCAAAGAAGGGTCTTCCTAGGCCAGTTGTGGAGTAGCCGATAAAATTCAAAGAAGTGTTTATTCGACTTACAGGCGCGGTCGGGGCTTACTGACCGTGGCGATGCGTATTGTCGTCTTCTTCTCTTCTCATCTCATCTCATCTCATCTCATCTCCTCTCGGGCCTTCGGTTCCAACACCGTTTACCGACTTCTCGGGATGGTGCGCCCGCTTCCAGGCCTCACAGCCCAGTTCTCCACAGATCTTCGCGGCAAGCCACGAGGTTGATCCTAGCGGATCAGAGTCCAGAGCCGTCAGGCAAGAGGATAAAAGTTCAGCAGCCTTCCAGCGAGTCAAAAGCAGCAAGAGCAGCAAGAGCAGCAAGAGAAAGATGGACGGTTGTACCTTACAGTTATAGTGCTGTAATTTCTCTTTTCCTGCCCAATCTTAATGTCTATCTTTTGTCAGGGTTTTGGCGCTCAAACTTCTTGTATGGGGTGATCTCAGTCTTTAATGGGTTTCGGTGATACTTGTGACTGTCTGAGTACCCGTTAATATTTCTCCCATTGTGGAACCGGCTAGTAGTCTCCCTGGAGGGGTTTTGGGGCTTCCAAATGCTTGCTGTAAGTACCCGCAAACGGCTCTCTCATCGTAGAGCCGTGGGGATTTCGCATATTAATGTCTTTGGATGGGTCCTTGATCGCTCAGTACAATAGCCCTTGTTTGCACCCGGGAGACCGATTCCAGTATTTATGTTTAAAATGCAAGCCCATCATGTCTTGTCAATTATCTCAAATGTGCTGAGTCCTGTACGATCTTGCACAAATGTTTATTGGAACGCCATCTTGTCTGCCTACTGAAAGTCTAGAACTTTCTGCCACGAGGCGTGGCGGCCATTTTACAGGCTGTTTGTGTCCGTTTTGAAACCTGACAGCATTCTGCTGAAATAAAGCTGTTTATACGAAACTTTATGTCTCCTTCTCATTTTATAAAATCGCGATAATTTTGCGAATTCTACAATAGTATAGATGCATTTAAGGGGAAGCTGGAGAAACATATGAGGGAGAAGGGAATAGAGGGTTACGGTGATAGATTTAGATGAGGAAAGACGGGAGGAGACTTGACTGGAGCATAAACGCCGGCATGGACAGTTTGGGCTGAATGGCCTGTTTCTGTGCTGTATATCCTATGTAATCCTATGTGAGGATGAAGGCATCGTGACTGCTGCTAACATAGCGGGCATTGACAGTGAGGAAGCGCTGTGTGTGGTCCCACACCAACTGCACATTAAGTGAGTGGTATCCTTTGTGGTTACGGAATACCTCAGCATTGTTATGAGGTGCCCGCAAAGCCACGTGGGTGCAGTCAATGGCGCCCTGCACCATATCGAAGCTCGCGATCCTGGCAAAGCCACATGCACGCTCGCGCTGCTTCTCTCTGGTCATGGGAAGGAAATGTAGTCCCTTTTCCTTCTGTAGAGAGCATCTGTGACCTTGCGGATGCAGCAATGGGCGGCGAAATGTGATATGTTAGTTATGTCTCCTGTTGCACACTGGAAGGATCCGCTGGCATAGAAATTGAGGGCGATGGTGACCTTGACTGCCACTAAGAGAGACGTGGTGCTCCTGATGTGAGGCTCGAGATCTGGCTGCAAGAGGTGGCAGAGCTCTGTGACCATTTCCTTGGTGAAGCAGAGCCTTCTAAGAAACTGCTCCTCAATGAGATTGATGAAGAAGAAATGCTGCCTGAATATCCTGGGAGGGTAAGGCCTCCTGTTGAGAGCCCTGTTGGCCCTCCTCCCTCTGGCCACATTTTGCAATCTTTTGCTCTGCCTCCGACGTTGACGCTGGAGGGCGAGGTCCAGTGCCAGTACAGCCCCCATTAAATTATGAAAATGTTGCACTATAAAATCTAACTGAAGTAATACATTTTTCTGAGGCAGAATGCTCCTTCAAGTTGAAAACGCTGAAATCGCTCAAAACGATTGTTTGCCTATGTCAAACTGACAAGGCAGCATTCTTTGCCGACAAAAAAAAGGAAATTGACGCCTTTATATAGCGCTCCTCCAGTACTCATCTGACTGCAAACCGCCTCCTCTACCTGTCATTACTAACGGCAGGCGCTCAGGCAGGGAGCGAGAGTGAATTTCAAA
This sequence comes from Squalus acanthias, assembly GCA_030390025.1. Lineage (NCBI taxonomy): Eukaryota > Metazoa > Chordata > Chondrichthyes > Squaliformes > Squalidae > Squalus > Squalus acanthias. The sequence continues at coordinate 61,467,184 of CM059435.1, forward strand.
GCCGGGGCGCTACCGGGGCACTGCGCATCCGGATGACGTTACGATCTCCGGGCGCAGGAGATCATGGCAATAGTGGTTACCGCCACCACAAACCTCCACCTCAATTTCGCGGGCATTGGTACTATCGCCACGCCCGGTCGCAAAGCCAGTAGCGCCCGCGGAGGCGCTAACGGGAGATGCTAAGGTGCCCAATTTTTCCCCCATAGATTTTGAGTACTTATTTTTCTGTTTTCCCAATTTTCTCCTATTTGTGCAATGTTACAGTTCCATGGATGTTAGCTGCCCTCTGACACTTGGCTCAAGTGGCAGTTCTTCAATGCGAATTGAGACAGTGAGTGTCAGCAGGCTATTCAGTTGTGGGACCATCATATCCAAGCATGCTCCTTTTTCTCAGCAGGGATTGCTAGATAGTTTGGGGTGATGGGTTGACCAAGCTTTCCTTTCACTGAAACACATGACAAGGCTACCTGATGAAGGCCTCATCGTAAACAAAATCAATAAGCTCTTGTTTGCACTACTCCATCTCAAAAAATAACATTGCATTTAAAGACATTCGTAACAATTTTGTAATGAAACGCCAGAGTGTATCAGAAAAGGTTAGATGTTTTCCAGTCTTTTGGCCTTACAGGTTTTCTCAGGTGAGTAGACGAGAATGACCTTTGTCTGTCTATCAGGTCACTGACTCATACCCTGCCCCTTAAAGCTCTCAAAGTCAAAGCTTCAGGTAATGGTTCACTCTCTCTCACGCTATTTGATTTTAAGTGAGGGTCAAAAGGATTCACTAATAAGCTGTTCCTTCCAGTTGAATTATTTATAGACTCTTTCACAGAAACATCATTAATTTCCAGTGGGTGATTCGAATGCAAACATCTACTGCTTATCAATGTATCTCACTGCCATTGATTTATAGGGTAGATACAGAGAAACTATTTCCTCTGGTGGGGAAATCAAGAACAAGGGGATATAATCTTAAAATTAGAGTTATGTTTAAATGAAGTAGGGTGGGAGGAGGCTCGTATGGAGCATAAACAACAGCATAGATCTGTTAGGCAGAATGGCCTGTTTCTGTGCTGTAAATTCTATGTAATTCTATATAATAGCGATTAGCATTGGGAACTCTGTCAGATTTAAGATAAAAATAAAGACTTGCATTTATATAGCGCCTTTCATGACCTCAGGCCATCCCAAAGTGCTTTACAACTAACAAATTACTTTTGAATTGTAATCACTATTGTAATGTAGGAAACGCAGCAGCCAATTTGCACACAGCAAGCTCCCATACACAGAAATGTGATAATGTCCAGATAATCGGTTTTAGTGATGTTGGTTGAGGGATAAATATTGGCCAGGACACAAGGGCAAACTCCCCTGCTCTTCTTTGAATAGTGCCGTGGGATCTTTTATGTTTGCCGGAGAGTGCAGACGGGGCCTCGGTTTAACGTCTCAGCCGAAAGACCTGTGTGTAGCCCGAGGAGACTGAGATTAATTGAAATGTTCAACAGCTGAACAAGCTCAAATTGGCTACCAGTGTCGACTTGTACTAACCTGTGATAGGGCCAGGACAGTTAGCCCAGTTGTTACAGGGCTAATTTTCCTGGCCCTATTGCCCCCTGGACCACCTTTAGGTGAGGCCCAGCAAACTGGGAGACCTGTAACAGCGGGTGTCCAATCCAAGAATACTTCCCGCAAACTTCCTGTTTGCAGAAGGGCCCCGCAAATGTTGCTCCAGAAGCAGGTGCCATGGTGCAAATATAAAACTTTCATTGCGTTGGTGACATTACCATGACTTGTGACCCAATTTCCTGTTGCAGCATCAGTTGTAGGTTGTGTGCAAGTTGCCCACATAAAAAGAGGGTACTGTGAAAAAAGTATAGAGGTGGATTTGGATTTGATGGGGACACAAAACAGGTGGAATCGCATTGGTCGCCTGTTATAACACATGCCCGATATTCAGTTCCATTGAAGGCAATGAAACTTAATATTGGGCGGGGCGTATAACGGGCAACCGATGTGATACCACTCATATTGCGTCCCTGCCCATGTTCAATTTCACCCCCTGAGTGTTTTGAATTCTGTCTGGTCTGATGGTGCAAGATTGGAGAGGTACAGTTACTGGATACAGTGATATCCAAGTTCTTACAAAACTTACGAGTTTTTGAGTTAAAATACAGTATATACTGGGACTGGGCTGGATTTTATCATTGGGGACGTGCTGGAGGCGGGACTTCTGGTTTCTGGGTTTCAGTCCCGCCCCCAGCGACGTCTGACCAACCCACGCTATTTTCCCTTGATTGGCATTGTTAAGCCCGCCATGCAGGCTTACCGGCCAAATAAGGGAAAGCCGGTGACAGATGACATCAGCGTATGACTCTTCATCTGTCGAAAACATTTTGACAGATGAATTGTCAGCGTTTGACAGCTTTGAGAAGCTGTCAAACACTGGCAATCTCTGTTCTAAGGTGAACCCTTGCACTGAAGACTCACCAAGACCTCCCTTCTTAGCAGAAAGCAGATGGCTGCTGCATCTGAGAATGCAGCAGCCATTCTGTCATCTCTGCCGTTGAGATGAGGCACCTCCGGATCCTCGGAGGTTGAAGCCTGCAGAAAGAAGCAAAGGCAAGGAAACTTTTTCCAATACTTTATATTCACCTCTCATACTTACCTGTCCACACTTGCACCCATCACTCACCTCTAGAGCTGACATTTCGACTCCTCTCACCCCCGCAGATCCACTGCTCGCCTCGCTGACCCTGGTGAGGTTCGCAGCTGTCGGGAAGCCCGCAATTGCAGGCGTAAAATCGGGAAAAGGCTCAAAACTGCCTGTTAACTACCTGTTAACAGGCAGTTAATTGGCTCTAATCCCCTTCCTGCCTCGAGGAGACGGGTCCCTGCACGACTCGGGGACCCGCCTCCTGGGAAGATGGTTTGGAGGCGGGTTGGGAGCGGGGTTGGGACCCGCTCCCAATTTTTCCCATTTTCCCAGCAGTCCCGCCTCCAAACCATCCTCCTCAGGGCTGGTACAATCCAGCCAAACACTGAGGGCTGGATTTTGATACTGGGGCGGGTTGGGGTCGTGTCATCTGCATTTCGTGTTATCCACCCGACAGCAATTGGATGTGGGAGATTGATGCAATCTTCACTTAATTGGGCAATTGAGTTCCAGCATGTGGGAACCCATGAACCAATTAGTGGTTTCAGTCTGAAAGTCGCCTCTGATGATGTCATCATTGCTGCTGCATTGCAGGTCAGAGACTGCCTGGCTTTTGCTGTGAGAGGACCTGGATGCAAAATGAGCAGCAGCTGAGAGAGAGAGAGAGATTTTTTTGCATCCAGGTCCTCTCACAGCAAAGGCCAGGCAGTCTGTGAAGTCATTCAATGCAGCAGCATCAGAGGCGACTTTCAGACCTAATACTACTACTACCTTCATCACATCTCCGTTGCAATAGTGGACCTGCAGCTGATAGTCAGCTATCCAAATGTGCTCCCGCCAGGTTTCACAATCGTGGTTCAGAACAGGCGTGCTTCACGTAGATCAAGGGTTAAAATCACAAAGGCCTTTCAAAATGGCATTATAGAGCCAATTTAGTGCTTGTTAAGGGCCTTAACAGCCAATCCCATCTCTTAAAGGCGGGATGGAGTCGGGACCAGCAGACACGATTTAATGAAAATTGTGTGGAGGTGGGATGGAGGCGGACCTGTGTCCGCCCGCCAGTTTTCACAATTTTAACCCCCCACACGCCTCCAAACCCGCCTCCACGGGTCAATGAAAATCCAGCCCTGAGTGTTTTGGCTGTTGTGAGAAGACTTTGCTGTGCAGTATTTTGGGGTTCCCATTTGGGATCCCCCTGTGCTTCTGCTATCGGTAAGCAGGAAAGCTCAGCAACATGTCTGAGCTGACAAAGACCCACCTAGGAGATAATGAGATGTGCGGGTATACTGTCTCTGAAGGACTTTGGTGAACCTCAGTGAGGAGCAATGCTTGCAGAAGCTCTCTTTCAGGAGGGAAGTGGTCAAGAAGCTGTGCCAGCTGCTAGGAGAGGACCCGCAATCACATTCAAACTGGGAGACTTCTTGAAGAGTGACGGTCCTCTTCTAGTAGCTGTAAGTTGTCTCCTGTTAAACACCAACTTGTGCGGAAACATGGGGATGAGAATTTCCATGGACATTCTCCGGCTTGCCCACCGTATCTTCAGCGGGAAAGCCACAGAAACCTTGGAAAAATGTCAGTTTCTGTAGCTCTTCTGCCAATGTTGTCAGGCGAGCAGGAGAACCTTTGTGGAAATTCACCACCTTGATCTCACCTTGATTACTGAGAAGTATATTGAGCCCAAGACTCACCATCATGAGCTGAGGCCCACCCCTATTTAAAGAAAGCATTTTCTCAAAGTAACAGATTCTGCTGCAGGAGTTTGATGCAAGAATCAGATCCTTCCATTTACTTGAATGGAGTCAGTGAATGGAGACATTCTTAATTGGCTGTGAGATTCCGCTACCTATCACTGTAATTTGTAGAGGGACAATGCATTGTGGGAATTGAATTTACACTAGGTTGTTGCCAGGGAACTCAGAAACAGCATTATATGTGTGACACTTACTTTTCTCCATTGGCTGAGGTCTTCCTGCGTTGTATCCTTGTTATGTGGTCAGTGCTGCTGGAGTTATGGCCTCCGACACCTCTTGCAATTCCGTGCAGGCCTTAAGTACCTTTCTTGTATGGTGGAGGAACAGGGCATCACTCTGCTCAATTATCTGCAGCAATTGCTGAATCACCTCTTCATCAAAGTGGGATGCCCTTATGAGACCAGCCCTGCTATCTGACATGGTGAAGGTTTGTACAAAATCAGCCAACTAGGTATTTCTCCTTGACATTTTCAATTTTGGCCTTCTGGCTTACTTGGAATGAAGTTGCAGACTTTCCAAATTGCACACTTTACTCTGTAGCATTTTCTCCACAGGGTTCCCTCAGGACCAAAATGTTGCATCCTCTTTAAGCTGCCACAGGCCCTTAAGATCTACAGCAATGCTCCAATTTCTAGTCCTTTCTTCTATGTGACCCTTAACCTTAAGGTACAATATCACCATGGCGTTATGATTTTGGCAACACCTTTTGTAAGAGAATGGTTTCAGTTAATCATTTCAGCTTCAGGTCTATTTCCTAAGGAACACTTACCTTGCAGTTAAAAGGAGCACCCACCTGGGCACCTGACTAACTGCACTGCAGGTCAAAGGATCATGCTGCTGCAAAGAGACATTGTGTGAATGTAGCCATAAATCTACTTTGTAATCAAAAGAATAACTGGCAGAGGATCAGGCTTATTGCACAGATGTACTTTTTGTCAGCTAATTATGGGATAACTTTGCCAGCAGACATGAAGGTAGCAATGGCTGTAGCCCAAGCCTGGATCCAGACCATGCCCGTGCTGCCTTCCGTGCTGAAATGAGGGGGGAGAAGCACAAGCGCAGTAAAACTCTAAAATATAAGTATTCGCCATATACCAGAAGCAGCATATTGGCTTTTTCAATGGCCTTTCCTTTCTCTTGTGCAGCTCTGGTGTGTAACGGTGAAGTTATGAGTAATAGCAGACATCTTTCTTCCGTTGACATTTATTCGGTAAATAATGTTCTGTGGAAAGAATTATTTGATGTGGCAACAATATTTCTCAGCTCCTGCTCACTTTCAGCAGCCAGACAGGTTGTCTACATTTTCCTCTGTAGATTTAATAAGGGTAGTGCAATTTATGGCCATGTCCTTAAGTGTATCCCCTCACAGAGGCTCATAATTTACTGACTTTTTTCCTTCCTGTCAGAGAAGAAGCTTGCTGGGACAAGTTCTGTTTGTGGCTGGATTGCTGGTCGAAGAGGCGCCAATCTCTGTTGACCTGAGAGAGATTGTTACTGATGAAATGTTGGCACTATGCCCTGCAGGTGCAAGCTTTCGTTCCCCAGGGAGGAGGGTATCAAGGTCGCAGGAATGTACCGGCAGACAGGAAGATGGCTTGAAGTGTGTCTACTTCAATGCAAGGAGCATCCGGAATAAGGTAGGAGAACTTGGAGCGTGGATTGGTACTTGGGACTACGATGTGGTGGCCATTACGGAGACATGGTTAGAACAGGGACAGGAATGGTTGTTGGAAGTTCCGGGGTATAGATGTTTCAGTAAGAGTAGGGAAGTTGGTAAGAAAGGTGGAGGAGTAGCATTGTTAATCAAGGATAGTTTAACAGCGGCAGAAAGGCAGTTCGAGGGGGATCTGCCGTCTGAGGTAATATGGGCTGAAGTTAGAAATAGGAAAGGAGCGGTCACGTTGTTAGGAGTTTTCTACAGGCCCCCAAATAGTAATAGAGATGTGGAGGAAGAAATTGCAAAGCAGATTATGAATAGGTGTGGAGGTCACAGAGTAGTTGTCATGGGTGACTTCAACTTTCCAAATATTGATTGGAACCTTTATAGGTCAAACAGTTCGGATGGGATAGTTTTTGCACAGTGTGTGCAGGAGGGTTTCCTGACACAATATGTGGATAGGCCGACAAGAGCTGGGGCCACGTTGGATTTGGTACTGGGTAATGAACCGGGCCAAGTGTTTGATTTGTATGTGGGAGAGCACTTTGGAGATAGTGATCACAATTCGGTAACTTTCACTATTGCAATGGAGAGGGATAGGGCCATACGGCAGGGCAGGGTTTATAATTGGGGGAGGGGTAATTATGATGCGATTAGGCAAGAATTAGGGAGTATAAGATGGGAACAGAAACTATCAGGGAAAGGCACAAACGAAAAGTGGAGCTTTTTCATGGAGCAATTACTGCGTGTCCTTGATAGGTATGTCCCTGTCAGGCAGGGAGGAAATGGCCGAGTGAGAGAACCATGGTTCACAAAAGAGGTTGAATGTCTAGTCAAGAGGAAAAAGGAAGCGTATGTAAGGATGAGAAAACAAGGTTCAGTTGGGTCGATTGAGGGGTACAAGGTAGCAAGGAATGAGCTAAGAAAAGAGCTTAGGAGAGCTAGGAGGGGGCATGAGAAGTCCTTGGCGGGTCGGATCAAGAAAAACCCCAAGGCCTTTTACTCTTATGTGAGAAATAAAAGAATGACCAGGGTGAGGGTAGGGCCGGTCAAGGACAGTAGTGGGAACTTGTGCATGGAGTCAGAAGAGATAGGAGAGGTGATGAATGAATACTTTTCGTCAGTGTTCACCGAGGAGAGGGGCCATGTTCTTGAGGATGAGAGTGTGATAAAGGTGGATAGGCTGGAGGTGGTAGATGTTCTGAGGGAAGATGTTTTAGCAATTTTGAAGAACCTGAGGGTCGATAAGTCCCCTGGGCCAGATGGGATATATCCTAGGATTCTTTGGGAGGCAAGGGAGGAGATTGCAGAGCCTCTGGCTTTGATCTTTGGGTCCTCACTGTCCACGGGAATGGTGCCAGAGGACTGGAGAGTGGCGAATGTTGTTCCTCTCTTCAAGAAAGGAAATAGGAATGACCCTGGTAATTATAGGCCGGTTAGTCTTACTTTGGTGGTTGGTAAGATAATGGAAAAGGTCCTGAGGGATAGGATTTATGACCATTTGGAAAGGGGCAACTTAATCAGGGATAGTCAACACGGATTCGTGAAGGGTAAGTCTTGCCTAACAAATTTGATTGAATTCTTTGAGGAGGTAACTAAGTGTGTAGATGAAGGTAGAGCAGTTGATGTCGTATACATGGATTTTAGTAAGGCGTTTGATAAGGTTCCTCATGGTCGGCTCATGAAGAAAGTAAGGAGTTGTGGGATAGAGGGAAATTTGGCCGATTGGATAAGTAACTGGCTATCTCATAGAAGGCAGAGGGTGGTGGTGGATGGAACATTTTCGGACTGGAGACCAGTTACCAGCGGTGTGCCACAGGGGTCGGTGCTGGGTCCTCTGCTGTTTGTGATTTTTATCAATGACTTGGAGGAGGGGACTGAAGGGTGGATCAGTAAATTTGCTGATGACACCAAGATTGGTGGAGCAGTGGATGAGGTGGAGGGCTGTTGTAGGCTGCAAAGAGACATTGATAGGATGCAGAGCTGGGCCGAAAAATGGCAGATGGAATTTAACCCTGATAAGTGCGAGGTGATTCATTTTGGTAGGGCAAATTTGAATAAGGATTACAGGGTCAACGGCAGGGTTCTGAGGAACGTGGAGGAGCAGAGGGATCTGGGGGTTCATATCCACAGATCTCTGAAGGTTGCCACTCAAGTGGATAGAGCAGTAAAGAAGGCCTATGGTGTGTTGGCGTTTATTAACAGAGGGTTTGAGTTTAAGAACCGTGAGGTTATGCTGCAACTGTACAGGACCTTGGTGAGACCACATTTGGAATATTGTGTGCAGTTCTGGTCACCTCACTATAGGAAGGACGTGGAAGCATTGGAAAGAGTGCAAAGGAGATTTACCAGGATGCTGCCTGGTTTGGGGGGGAGGTCTTATGAGGAAAGATTGAGGGAGTTGGGGCTTTTCTCTTTAGAGCGGAGGAGGATGAAAGGCGACTTAATAGAGGTTTATAAGATGATGAGGGGGATAGATAGAGTGGATGTTCAGAGACTATTTCCTCGGGTAGAGGCAGCTGTTACAAGGGGGCATAACTATAAGGTGCATGGGGGGAGATATAGAAGGGATGTCCGAGGTAGATTCTTTACTCAGAGAGTGGTTGGGGTGTGGAATGGACTGCCTGCTGTGATAGTGGAGTCGGACACTTTAGGAACTTTCAAGCGGTTATTGGATAAGCACATGGAGCACACCAGAGTGATAGGGAGTGTGATAGCTTGATCTTGGTCTCGGACAATGCTCGGCACAACATCGAGGGCCGAAGGGCCTGTACTGTGCTGTACTGTTCTATGTTTCTATGTTTCTATGAGTCGTAAGTTTTTTTCGCTGGTGTGGAGGCAGCAGGTCCATTTCTCTTGACACGGATTTGTAAAAAATGAGATATATAATTTGTTACAGGCATGAAACTCCATTACCTATTTATTTATTTAATTATTTATCTATTTATTTATTTATGCCAATGTCTTTGAAAGATGCTGACTTCTTGTCGAGATACATCCCAGCAGCCCTATGGTACTTCTCCTAAGTGGTCATTTTGTTGATGTATGAGCCCAAACATTATGTGAAGGGCATCACTGCTAAATCCTCACACGACATCCATCCAAGCAATATTTTCCAACAAGAGTCACCAGTAATTAGGGGTGGCACCAAGAAGACGAATCTGGGACCTGCAGCCCTCCTCACCACACCACGTAGTATATTTATAAACTGGTCCATCGGGGAAGTTAGTTGTTTATTTTTATGCCTTTAAGTGACAGTCCTTACCAAACTGATCTCGATTAGGGAAACTTTAATGCTTTGAAAATGGACCCAGAAATCTAATACTTCTGAACCTGAATGTAGTTTGGTTCTTGCCTCCATGTGGACAGGTGCGTGCTGGAGCTCCCTGGGTGGGTGGGGGGCAGGGCCTGGCTTCCTGCCTGATTTTTCTGCTGTCTACCCCTGATGCTCAAGCTCCTCACTCATGACTGACTTCTATTAAAACACAGATTCAAACATGGACCAGCTGTGTTTCAAGTGGTTTAAATCCAAAACCCAAATAAATCCAAATGTGATTCTCGAGTGATCGTGACATCACTGATCTAAACTCGCATTAAAATAAACTTCCATGTCCCTTTTTCAATTGGTGTGAAAATGTCCAAGGGGATTCTGTTTTCTTGACTGACACTGAGCATGTATATGTCTCTATTTTGAGAATGGCGCTCTCTGGGTAAAGGATTAAAAAAATCAATCACCCACATGTAGCTATATTTCATGAAGAAGCCAGGACAGTCGGGCCTGGATTCTCCTTTTCTCAGCAGTGTCACGGTAGGGCTGGTCTTCCATCCACCTCCCCGACACCTCTGTGTCCCCGATGCATTTTCCCAAGTCTATTTATTTATGCAGGTCAGGCTCCCGACGGGATCCCTGCCACCAAGAATGAGCCTGCGACTGCTAGGTCACAAAATCCAGGTGCCCCGTCTACTCTGTCAGATGTAAAAGATACCATGGCACTATTCGAAGAACAGCAGGGCAGTTCTCCCTGGCGTCCTGGCAAATATATTTATCCCTCAACCAACATCACTAAAAAAACGATTATCTGGACATTTATCTCATTGCTGCTGATGGGACCTTGATGTGCGCTAATTGGCTGCTGTATTTTCTACATTACAAAAGTGACTACACTTCAGAACTACTTCATTGGCTGTAAAGTGCTTTGGGACGTCCTGAGGTCATGGAAGACACTCTAGAAATGCAAGTCTTTCTTTCTTTGCAGCACCGAAATATGTGACCAGCCAATTAATGGTTTGGGAATAGACCCGAAGAGGATTTCAAGGTTTTTTTTTAGGCCTTGGCTGAGATCGTTAGGGCTGAAATTGAGGACGAGGAGGCCTCTGCGATGCCCTCTCCCTCTCTTAAAAATAAATTTTGGGGCCTTTTTGCCACTATCCCAAGCCTACCGGCACCTTTCTCCGGATGGTCCTGAGCAGTGGCAATACGAGAGGTAGACAGCAGAAAAATCAGGTAGGAAGCCAGGCCCTGCCCCCCACCCACCCCACAACATTTCCATGGAGGGAGACGGGAAAGGGTGGCTAGCGGCAGGATCAGGGGAAGGAAGTGGAGCTCAGGGTGGGATAGTAGAGGAAAATTCAGACCTGAGTGTCGGCAGCCTATTGGAACATTGAAGGGACATAACAAACGAGCTCAGTGCTGTACTCATCTGACATCTGTGCGTATGCCAATCTCTGTCCATGTACTGAATGCTGTAAACTGGGTAAGTTGCATCATATTACCGCATTGATGAGCCAAAGTTTGAGAGTAGAACAAGCTCTGCTGATGAACAAGCCAGAATTCATTTGTACCATATATTTATCTTTCCTAATTTGAAGCTTCCATCCTCCCTCTGTTTCTCCATCATAACCTTTTTTCTTTCATTATCGTGTTGATAGTACTACTATTCTTGCTCCTCTGAATTTCCCTCTTATTCTTCCTAAGCTACTAGTGCACCATCCAACACACTTTGCTCTTCCCTACATTGCCAATGTGCTAAAGTCAAGGGTCAGTGTACCATCTCTAACTCAAATTCTTTCCCAGAACCTCAGGATGGTCGCACTCCTTCCCTCTCTCCGTCTTCTCTCTTCTACAATCTTCAAGCTTATGAAACTCTAGCTTGGCATCACCCAGTCACAACTTCTTAACTCAGCTTCTCTCCCATTCTTTTCAATCCTGGTGGTATTCTGTACTAATTGCCTTGGCCCTTAATCAAGGTTTCACGATTTAAAAATATCTCAAATCAGCAGCTGTGCATAAACCTTGCACATTTCTTGTATAAATGGTACGTGTGTCTTGTACAATGCCACAGAACTGCTGTGTGATATCAGCATGCATGATACACAGGCGGTATTTGTCATATTGTTATTTTAGTGAATTATATGTATGTTTATTGTGCACATATTTTGGGGCATTTGGCAGTTCAGCCATTGTGGAAATTGTTTGCTACTGCAAGTCTTAAAGACCTAGAACAGTAAAAGGGCATGGCAGTTTTTCAGGTCAAACGGGGAGAACAACTGTCAGGAGCTTGTTGTCAGCAGTCAAAGGAGCAGCTGGATGTCACACTTTTCTAACAAGGTAATGAGATTCTTACTTTGTGCAAGTGTCGCTGACGGAAGGACATTCTCTTTCCTGGGGATGGCCAGTGTGTCCCATTGTAAGTGGGCACGTTCCATGGCAGGAGGCGGCCATCCAAATGAATGTGAGCAGCAATGTTCCAAGGACCTGGTTGCGGTGCTGCACAAGGTTCAGTGATCTCATTAGGTACCAAGGTAGGAAATCCCACTCATGTCTCTCATTGATTCAACTGTGAAGGAATGATATGAGCCTTCACCTCCACATAGTGACCAAAAGTTGCTGGGAAATAACGGCAAGTTAAATGCGCACGCCATTTTTAATGTGTAAATCATCCAGCCACTTGTGGTGAGGAAGAGATACCCCGTGAATTGCGAATCGTCACAAGCTTCTGGACAATTTGCCTCGCGAAAACGGCAGCTCGCCATCAACCTCCCTGTGAGTTTCAAGAAATTGTTGCATTTGTGCATTAATTACCAATTAAACGTGTTGCAGAAAGTTAGGGCTTAACAGCATAAGGACCGTTTTAATAAGGAGATTAATGTTCCTGCAGTGACACTCAACCTCTCCGGCCCAGAAAGGGAACAATTAAATGGTGGAGTCTCATTCCTACAGGTAGTAAATATTAAGAGATTTAAATTATTATTTTTTTTAAATTTATTTCTTACTTTTCCTTTCCATCTCTTTTTTCCTCTCTCTTAATCCAATCTTTTTTCCTTTTTATTTCTCTTTCTGTACCCGATTTGAATCTAATTCACCCTATTTCCTTCTCAGTTGTTCCCCTGTTTGTTGCTCAATCCTTAAGTCTCATTGGTTAAGGAGATAGACTGCTGGTCCCATCGTTCACTAAGATCCCAGATGCCCCGTTGCCCTCACCACATGGTTATCAGCTCACACTTCCAGCAAGTTGTAGGCCAAAAATTTTCGAGCTGAAGCGTGAGGGGAAAAATCCAACCAATGGGGCACACTGCAAGATGTCCTGCTCCAGCAAAATCTGGGCCAGTATCTTTGAAGTTTCCAATGTTTGCCCATTATACAGCAGGAAAGACTGCCACACTTCCTTTGTGCTCTTCCTGACGTCTTGAATTTATGCGTCCCCTGACGACTCCTCTTTATTGTAGCAGCATAATGTAATCAGAAACATTATTGTCAGCAGGCTAATAGATGCTTAGGCTCTTTTGGCTAGAACTTCCTTTTGCCAATCTCAGTTATTTAACTCGGTTTACTATTCTTGCAGGAGAAGAGTGCCCATAACAAGAGGGAGGGAAGCTGTATATAAAGACCCCTCAGACTGATCCTCTCACTCTGTTTGAGGAGGCAGCCCAAGAGATCTAGACCAGGGACAATATGGAGGAAGCAGGAGATGGGAAGCCAGAGGTCTGCTCCCAGCTAAGGCTTGTTACGAATTTTTCTTGCAATTACCTTTAGTGGTAACTCCCATATCTCCCCCACCGTGCCCCCCGCCCACCCCACCGAGCACTCTGTCACAGAAGATGACAAATTACCCTGAATGGGTTAAGGCTGAGCCTTTGAAAGGCAAAGCCTTAATCCAAATCGTCACCACGCTGTGACATTTGATGTCTGCAGATAAGGTCTTAAATTCTTAAAACTACTGGATCTCTTGCTGCACCATCAACATTCATGCAGTCCATTCATGCAGGATACCATTCCTGATACCCTGTTTAAAAGAAAAGAAAAACAGAGAATCTAATGTGGCTCCTCTTGAGGGGTTAATTTGCCAATTCATGATATCCTACATTTACCATGGGGAAATATCCACTGAAATTAAGAAACTTAGGGGCAGATAACTTTTGAAAGCTGGAAAAATTAGCGGCAGGCGCTAATGATTGCCAGCTTTCTGTAAATTAGGTGTTAGCGCTCCAGGAATGAAGTGGAGCACTAAACCAAGCGCTCCATTGGGCAACACGGTGGCATAGTGGTTAGCACTGTTGCCTCACAGCGCCAGGGACCCGGGTTTGAAACCGGCTCGGGTGACTGTCTGTGTGGAGTTTGCACATTCTCCCCGTGTCTGCGTGGGTTTCCTCCGGGTGCTCCGGTTTCCTCCCACAGTCCAAAGATGTGCGGGTTAGGTTGATTTGGCTATGATAAATTGACCCTTCGTGTTAGGGGGATTAAATACGTGGGGTTACGGGGATAGGGTGGCATATGTGTCGGTGCAGGCTCGATGGGCCGAAATGGCCTCTATCTGCACTGTGGTGATTCTGTGATTTCCTACTGGAGCACTAAAGGAATGTCCTGTGCCGCGCTGCCGAGATCCAAGGCTCCTTCCCTCACTTAAAGGGAAGGACCATCGCTGCAGGCTCTGCATTGGACCAGTTAGCTGGTCCCCAACAGCAGCCGCAATCTGGCCTGATCAGCCCCATACACTCCAGGAGATTGCCAGGCTGATCACCAGGTTGATCAATCGCAGCCGAAGGAAAATGGAAAAAATTCAAATACTGTGTTGCAACAATTTTACTACTTACCGGGCCAACATCCCCTTTAACTTGCGTCCCCAAAGCGCCCGGCCTCCCGAACAACGCCTCCTGCAGCTGTCAGTGTTGTCGCTCGGCGATGCTGCAGGGGCTGGAACCGAAGTTCGGGTGCAGGGCACTACCAGGGCGATGCACGGGACAATGACATCACGATCTCCGGACACAGGAGATCGTGGCGCAATGTTTTACCGCCGCCGCAAACCTCTCAGACAATTTAGCGGGAGTCGTTCATTTCGCCGTGCCCGGTCGGTAAGTCGTTAGCACCCCGTTAGCGCCCCCTGGAGACGATAACGGGAGGCGCTAAGGAGGACAATTTCTAGTCCTTAAAATTTTATAATTCCTAATGTATATATTTACATTCAGCAATACAAAAGTTGTTGCTTGGTGAATTAAAAAACAGCTGCCAACGGAAAGGGTTAACTTCTTTGCATGTTTATAAGAAGATATCATCAGACGCTCTTGTGTCACTTCACATAATTTTTTTTAAAAACTTTTCAGAACGAGAAAGAACCAGACTCCATTTTACTTTTTGTACCTTTAAAACTTCCTTAGGAATTAACTCTTCAGTTAGTTAGTACAGTCCAATTACAAGATGTATACAGATTGTTGCAATAGAGATAGCAATTTTCACTTCAAATCATTAAACATTTTAGAAATTCAAAACTGCCAATTATATGTGATAATCTCATGTCCGGAATTAGAGATCGCCACATAATTTACAATAAACAGAATTTCTCTGTGATCGCAATAAACTTGGGTTTTCACAATTTAATAGGTTAATTAACCTCAATAAGTCCAATTTAATTCAGACCAATATTTTATTAACTAAACACAATACAGAACAGATAAAGCTATCAAAATAGCATGTGCTTACAACAATCCAGTAAATTATATCATCGTTCTTTTTATTCTTTCTTCAGGCGCATTTCCAAATGACTAAAAATACTGAATATCACTGAAGAAAAAATTAGTATTCACAACTAAACTAAACCTTTGTAACATTCCTACATATTGAAAAAGAGGGCGGAGCCACATCAGTGGCATCAAAACATTCACACAGGCTTTTTAAAGAGACAGTATGCTGAAAACAAAAGAATTCCTGCAGCTTATGACAGTAGAAAAGGGACAGAATCATTCCCTTTCTCCTTCTTTATTCCATCATAGTTAATGTTTTTTCTCGCAAACCAATTTACAATTTCTGATGATTGCTACTTAGCCCCATTTGTAAAAACAGTCAATTAGAACCAAGACATACTGGTTACCCTTCTGAATCCTTTGAAACAGACCAATGCAATCAATCTGCAATTTCTCCACGGGCCATCGGATGCTGGGACATGGCTAGAGGGTGTTTTAACTCTGGGCCCGGGATCATACTGGGTATACGTGAGGCAGTCATTAATAATGGCATTCGCGGTCTGAGCCAGACAAAGCCACCAAATCTGTTGTACTAGCCTTTTGACCAGGCTGTCACCCTTCTGGTGCCCACTAGGGGTGTGGGCTCAATGGACCACTTCATTACGAAGTGACTGCGGGACTACCCGTTTGCCCTGATAAAATAACAAGTTATGCTGCTCTTTTCTGTTAAAGGCATCTTTGGGCCAGGAGCGCTCACTTTTGATGGCCGCCTGGACTGATTTAATCCAAGGGTCCTCACCGTGTACCCCTGCAAGATCTAATGGGAGTGTTTCACTTTGAACTTTACTTATCTGTCCATGCAAGGCTACGGGTGGTTCCCACACTTTGAGGGAAATCTCGAACTTATTTACTAGCAGATCTGCCTTGCCATTCTCCCTGGCCCAGAGGGCGATTTTAGAATGGGCTTGGACTTTAACCACCCCTAAGGGCTGTTGACTCCACTCAGCCTCTGCCAGAATCCACTGGATCAGCCCTGCAGAGGTAAATCCCCTTTTATTCCAAATTACTTCATGCTTTTCAAAACCTTAGGGGGTGGGGGAGGTCTCTCAATATAGCAGGTCTCTCAGACTTGCAGTAACCAAATTAAGAAAGCAGTACTTTGTAAACCTTCGAATTGATTTAAAACAGGACCACAAGTCTTTAATTTAAACTGTATAAAGCAATAGCAATTTTGAGCTGTAATTTAATTAAAACAAAGTGCTTTGAAAAGTTCAAATTGATCTACTATCAGACACCGTAGCAACTGTAACTTGTAATTCTTCAAGGCTGAATCTTATCATCTTAAAAAAAACTTTCTGCTTTTCACAGTTGCACAAGTAAACTTTAGTCAAAATAAATCCGCATCAGCACCTTTAACTTAAGTTTTCCCCAATTCTGGCTGCACAATCTTAAATTGAAATGAACATACTCAACAACCATATTCACACTTTCATGCAACTTAAAAATATTGATCCCTGTAATGGGTTTTGAATTCAAAGTCCCAAATTTGACATGGTATTCCCAGGTCGCGAGCCTAAGGAATATTCACACTGTTTAAATCAGTTCACAACCAAAAACATGACTCAAGTATCACAAAAATAATAAACATGTGTATACATACATAGAGAAAACAATTAACAAACTTAAAACAGCATA
The DNA here is from genome assembly GCA_030390025.1 of Squalus acanthias. Taxonomy (NCBI): domain Eukaryota; kingdom Metazoa; phylum Chordata; class Chondrichthyes; order Squaliformes; family Squalidae; genus Squalus; species Squalus acanthias. The sequence continues at coordinate 61,483,892 of CM059435.1, forward strand.
GGCTTGTAGAAAAGACATTGATTAAAATGCTTAAAATACTTTCAACATCAAAGACAAGCCTACAGAGGGTTAAACAGCTTGTAGCAAACTTCATGGGTCAGCAACACACATTCCCACACGCCTTCACACAAGGCCGCCCAGGGAATGTTAGAGAACCCCACATCAATGCCTGCCTGCTCCTTTTTTACTACTCGTATGGGTCTCATCACCACTTGGGGATTTTGGTGTCTGCCAGGAGGTCTGGGTTCCGGACCCTAGTCCTCCTGCTCCCTGTCTCGGTCATGCTCACACTTGCTAACAGCCTCTGCTATCTCATGGGTAAATTAGTTTGGCGGTTATGGCATGCACCATACCTTTATTTTGCTTTAAAATCTCCTCCAGCTCTAGTATTTTCTTTTGACCATGTCTATGGCCTGTCATGTCTCCAGCGCTATGTTGGTTCCCCTCGTGAGGACCCCACTTAAAGCACTGGTTAACTCCTCTATCTTTTGTTCTAACATCTTATTTAAACCCTCCTGCTCTTCTTACTCGGCTTTATATGTTACTAATTTCCTGGATTTTCTTGCACCTTTGGCTTGAAGATAATCTAACGATGCAGCTAAGGTTGTGCTTTCTTTGTTTTTTTGATCTAATTGGGTTTTCAAACTTTTGATGCAATCGCTCTCGGTTTGGGTGTTTTGGTCTAAATGAATTTCCAGGCTATGGCTACGTTGCTCTCTACTTCTAATTGTTTCTTTAGTTTTATAATATGCTGTCTTGCCAGAACACAACCACAGCTTTCCAATTTCCTTATTTAAATGCTTCTCTTTGGTTAGTGTTTTAACCAACTCCCCTAGCTGGTCTATGTTTTCTGTTTGCTCAATCAAGGTGATGCACAACCCTAACGATTTTTCCACATGTGTGTGGATTGTAGAACATAAATTCTCCGGTGTGTGGTAACACAATACAGCTTCCTGTGACTCGAACTTTATTGCATCACTTCCTGTGATTAGTCCAGGATAAATACTGGGCTGATCAGTTGGATCCTGGAGAGGCATAGAGTAAGACCTCTTTTGTATGTAGCACCTTTTTAGTTGATTAAAGCTTACTTTAAGTTCACCACGCGTAAGGCTCATTCTTACGACAATTTAATCAACTTTGGAAAACTTCGCACTCAAACCTTTTGGACGAACTCGGAACTAAGGATCCAGGGAATCACCCATCATGGAAAACATCCTTAAACCATCGCGTCTTGACTTGGACCCAAACACCCCAGCAGCCGGTAAGGTGTGGAAACACTGGTATCGCACGTTTGACAATTTTCTGGAATATTGCAAGGCTGATGATGACTCAAAGTTGCGGATACTCATCAACTGTGTCACCCCGAATGTATTTCAGTATGTGGAGGAATGGGACAGTTACGAGGAGGCAATTCGGACGCTTAAGAGACTATATACTAAGACACCGAATGAGGTCTATGCCAGACATCTACTAGCTACAGCCGAACAAGGGCCGGAGGAATCCATTGATAAATTCCTCCAAGAGCTTCGCAGACTTAGTATGGACTGTAACTTGCAGGCGGCCTCAGCTGAGCTGTACCGTGAAGAAATGATCCGTGATGCTTTCATCTGCGGGCTTGCCTCCCCATTTATACGCCAGCGTCTACTGGAAAGTAAGACACTTGGGGGGAAAAATTAGGTCGCGCCCCATTTGGGGCGCAAATATCGTCTGGACGCAAATATTAGCGCCTGGCGCTAATTATCGCCACTGACTGGAAACTTCACTTTTACCGCCCCGGGAGGTGAGTGGAGCGCTAAATCAGGCGCTGCACACCTGTCTTAAGGCGCAAAGGCCGAGCAGTGAGGCGCTAACTCAGAGCGCGAGCGCAGCGCAGGTGCTGCCAGTTAGCGAGGGAACACAGACACACTGGCGCCGGCCAGTTCTTAAAGCGGGGGGGGCCAACTTGCTCCCCAGCCACACCCTGCTCATTGCAGCCTTGAATCTCGGCCTGGAGAGACCTGTGAATCCATTTTGCTGCCAAGGATGGAGAGGGTGAGAGAACGAGCTCATCGCTTCACCGAGCGGGCCTTGGATGCTCTGGTTGGCGCGGTGGAGCGCAGAAGATGTATACTCTTCCCTGAGAGTGGCAGGAGGCCTTTGCCACGCGAGTACAGAAGAGTGTGGAGGGAGGTGGCTCAGAGCGTCTCCTCCAGGAGCATGGTGCCCAGGACCCATGTTCAATGCCGCAAAAAGTTCAACGACCTCACTCGGGTCGTCAGGGTGAGTGGCTTTTTCTCAATACCTCTCCATCCCTCCATCTCAACCTCACTCTATGGCCAGAGGGTCTTAAAACCCCAATGCACAACACTCATCCAACACCTATGGCCCTTTCATGAAACACACACACACATTCCACACTTTGCATACAGTAAGGGCTATTCACCTATGGGAGGCACATCAGGCAAGACCATGGCTGCATACAGTAAGGGCTATTCACCTATGGGAGGCACATCAGGCAAGACCATGGCTGTATATTTACTCAGATGCTGTCCTTTTTCTTACAGGCCAAGCTGGCGCATAATCGGAGACAGCAGCAACGGACAGGTGGAGGGTGGCCTCAGCTGCAACCCCTCAGCGATCTTGAGGAGCGCGTCCACAGGATTGTGGCAAGCCGGGTGATCGGTCCCGTCGCCACTGGAGACGCCGACCCCGTTCTGGACAGCAATGGTAAGGTCATCACCTTTTTGTCCTCTGTCCTTCCACTTGTCCCTCACAACACCAGCCTTTGACACTTTCAATCCAACTTGCTAACTCGCTGCACTTATTCCTCCCTTACTGCCACCCTGTCCTCACGCTAAAGCCACTCTTGTACCTCCCTGCTTTCAGATGGTGATTCACCAGCTGAGGAGACGGGCCCTGAAGCTGCCACTGGGAGTGAAGCTGCAGCCGAGGAGGAAGAGGAAGCCGGAGCATCAGTGCCACCCTCTCCCGAGGAAGCCCATGCCCACACTGGGAACACGCCTTCCCTGGAGGGGAGCAAGGGGGAAGGGTCTGATGAGGGTGAAGCTCCAGGACCCAGCGGGCTGCAGCAACGCCATGGGGGTAGGGAAGAACGGGGGCCTTCTCCCCAGAGGGAGAGTATGCCAGAGACTCCTACTGCAATGGACGCAGAGGAGAAGCGGCTGATCGCAGAAATGAACACCCAGGCGGTGGGCATGCACACTGAGCTCATGGGTGCAGTGGGAAGGGTGCCCGAATGCATTGAGTCACTGGCAAGGAGTGTGGAGCACTTCGCTGTAGCACAGGCGGATGCCACACTAACGCTTAGTGCTGCAATTCAGTCACTGGCTGCCGTGATCCCATCTCTGACTGCTCTCATGCAGACTCAGATTGAGGCCACGCGAGCACAGACTGCTGCCAACCTCGATGGTTCGTTCACATGTCCCCGGGGCTCTCACCGCGCCGCAGCAGGCTAGCAATCTGTTCTCCAGCAGATTCCTCCGGATGCTGAAGTGCTGCCCCGTGGGAGTGCCAGTGTGTCGGTCGAGCAGGGAGTTGCTGTCCTCTCTCACGATGACAGCATTCCTGCTGCCAACACTGTCACTTCTCCACTGCACTTGCCACCGCCTGTAGGACAGACTGCTGCCGCCCATGCAGAGTTGGTGCAGTCTGCAGCCGGGCCCTTCAGGCCCAGAACTGGTCGAGGCCGTCCTTCAGGGGCATCTGCAGTGTCAGGGTCTGACGATCAGCAGCCTTCCACCAGCCTTGCTGCAGCCACTGAGGTCCCATTACGGAGGAGCAGTAGGGTTAGAAGGGAGGAAGTGCGCAAGGGAAGGAGATCACCCTCGAAGGGCAAAAAGTAGGAGGTGTGACAAAATGCTGGTCATTTTTTTATTAAAGGCCGAGGTTCATGGTCCAACTTTTGTTTAGTGTTTTGGACATTATCTCCAGGTTGTGAGAACCAGTTATGTTATTGACTGTTTTTTTGTGTTTATTTCTATGAGTTTGTCATGAGGAATTGACACACACAGAGTTTGTAAAATAAATAAGTTTCTGTATTCAAAATATACATGGTTGGTGTTTGGAATTATTGGTGCCTTGGCCGGCTTAGGGGTTGCGTGCTGAATTCATTGATGTTGTTAGCAATGGCAGAAGCCATTTCCACAGCAGGGGCCCTAGAAGCGGCTTGCTATTAGCTGTTGACGGACGGCCCTTGCAGTTTCACCATTGTGGGCCGCCCTCCCGCCTTGGTGCTGCTGATGATCATCCTCCTCGTCCTCTTCCTCCTCTTGCTCCTCCTCCTCTGGTGGTGCTCCAAGGCCTGGTGGCATTGGCTGGGTCCTGACGATTGCCATGTTATGCAACATGCAGCACACAACTACGAAGTTGGATACTCGCTCAGGCGAGTACTGCAGGGCTCCTCCAGAATGGTCGAGACAGCGGAACCGTTGCTTCAGCACACCGATTGTGCGCTCAATGATGTTCCTGGTATCTTGATGGCTCTCATTGTACCGCAGCTCAGCAGGGGTGTTGGGCGTACGGAGCGGTGTCATCAGCCAGGTGCTCAATGGATACCCCTTGTCCCCGAGAAGCCAACCAACTGGCTGATGCGGTGCCTCGAAAAGTTCTGCCACAGTAGTCTGGCGCAGGATAAAAGCATCGTGGCAGCTGCCAGGATAGTGGGCATTGACAGCGAGTATCAGCTGTCTGTGGTCACAGACCAACTGAACATTCAAGGAATGGAACCCCTTTCTGTTCCGGAATTCCTCGGCATTCTCATGTGGAGCACGCAAAGCCACATGCGTGCAGTCAATGGCGCCCTGCACCATGGGGAAGCCCGCTATCCTCGCAAAGCCCAGAGCATGGTCACGCTGCTTGTCTGGGGTCATGGGGAAAGAGATGAACTCTCGTCTCCTTTTAAAGAGGGCATTTGTGACCTGCCGGATGCAGCAATGCACCGCGAACTGGGAGATATTGGCGAGGTCCCCAGCAGCAGCTTGAAATGAGCCAGTAGCATAGAAGTTGAGAGCCACTGTGACCTTCACTGCCACCGACAGAGACGTCCTGGACCTCAGTTGAGGCTGCAGATCTGGCTGCAGCAGGTGGCAGAGCTCAGTGACCACCTCCTTGCTGAATCGCAGCCTTCGCAAACACAGCTCCTCAGACATATGAATGTAGGAGAGCTGTTCACGATATACCCTGGGAGGGTAAGCTCTCCTGTACATACGCCTGTTGGCCCTCCTCCGTCTGGCCATCATTGCCACTCTCTCTCTGCGTCTCTGTGTCCTCCGATTCAGCTGGAGCAGGACGACGCCCCCAATCAGTGCAGCCCCCATAGTCTCTTTGCAAGCAAAGTAATGAAGGACAGCAACCAAAGTACTAGCGAAGTTAGGATCAGTAGGCAAAACTACCTCACAAAGCGTTGAGTCAATGCAGAAGTCTCTCTTTCTCTCTCTCCGAATCTCTCTCTCTCTCTCAGAACGAGTGGTGCAAAAATGTCAACCACAGAAAAAGACAGGAAGAGGCCCCCTTTAAATAGCGCCCCCCCCAGCCCCACAGCGATTGATAGCGTTCCAGTCTTCCGGTCGTTGGATGCGCCAGGCGGTAAGGCAGGGGGCGCCACTCAATTTCCGCTCCGGGGCGCCACAAGGGCGTTGCACCATGGAATGACGTCACAATCTGCGCGCGCAGGTGGTCGCAGCGGTAAAGTTTAGCGGCGCCGCACAATGTCTAGTTAAGTTCCCAAGCGGCGCAAACATCGCTGTGCCCGGGCGTTAGCGGCTTTGCGCCCCATTAGCGCCCTCTTAAGGCGCTAACGGGAGGCGCAACCAACTGAATTTTTACCCCTTGAGCTTCAGAGAGCTTATGACATGGCTTGCTCTCTAGATCTGGCAAAAAGAAATGCAGACCTTTATACAGTGCCCACACCTCGGTCTACTGCCTTAACTACAGTCAGGCAATTTAAGAGGCCACAGGTGAACTCTATTAGGGAGGTCTTTATCCCTGACGATCAATCTGATGACTTCACTGATGAAGAGGATGATGACCCCACTGTGGCAGCCTCTTGGCAATCTAAGAAATGCTTCTTTTGTGGTGATGAGTTTCACCCTCGGAAATTCTGCCCTGCTCGCAATGCGTTTTGCAGTCATTGCAACAAAAAGGGTAATTTTGCAAAGGTTTGCCTATCAAGAGCCTCTACGAGGGCTTATCAAGCTAAGTCCTACCGAACTGCCCCGGTAAGGGCCTATCAAGATGTTCCGGCTAACATCTATCGTGCTTCCTCTCGGGTTTCCTCTCGAAGAAACACTCCTAGAGTTTCAGCCACTCTTTGTGCAACGACACCAATTACAGCTGCTTGTCCTCAGAACCTATTCCATGCAGCTACAAAAGCATCAATTAATGGACATACTTTAGATGCTTTAATTGACTGAGGTAGCACTGATAGTTTCATTAGGGAACAGATTGTTGCAGAGTTAAAGCTACATGTTTTCCCATCGGACCAGGCAGTTGCGATGGCTCAGTCATCACTTAATACCAGAATTTCTGGCTTTTGTATGGTTGAAATAACACTTAATGGTCACAGGTATCCCTCCACCCGGCTTTCGGTGCTCAAGGATTTATGTAGTGATCTTATCTTAGGGCTGGATTTTCAAAAGCAGCATAAGAAGCTCACCATTGAGTTCGGCGGATCCAAACCTGAACTCACTATTTCTAATATACGACCTCGATTACCGTTCTGTGCATTGTCAGCAGCTTCACTGGATGAACCCTCACTGTTTACCAGTATCCCTCCTCGATGCAAACCGATTATAACAAAGTCACGACGTTTCAGTCAGGAAGACCAGTCTTTTATTGCGGCTGAGATTTCTCGGCTTTTAGCGGAGGATATCATCGAGCCTTGTTCGTCGCCATGGCGCGCCCAGGTCGTTATTGTTAAGAACCCTCTACAACCTCACAAGAAACGGCTGTGCATTGACTATTCACAGACCATCAATCAATATACGGACTTGGACGCATACCCATTGCCACGCATCGATGATATGGTTAATAAACTGGCTGAGTACACGGTGTTCTCAACATATGATCTGAAAAGTGCCTATCATCAGGTACCCTTGAAGGTCTCAGACAAGCAGTATACGGCCTTTGAAGCCAATGGACGGCTGTATCAATTTCGTCGCCTCCCCTTTGGGGTCACTAATGGAGTGGCTGTCTTCCAGCGAGCAATGGATGACCTGGTCAAACAGGAAGACTTGAAGGATACGTTTCCTTATCTGGACAATATTACTGTCGCAGGTCGCAATCAGCGGGAACATGACGCCAATCTCCAACGATTTTGGGATGCACTCCAGCACCGTAATTTGACATTAAATGCGGCTAAATCCATTGAGTCACAACCAACCATCAACGTCCTTGGCTATTGTGTGGGCAATGGCATCATTAAACCTGACCCTGAAAGGCTTCGCCCACTCCAAGAACTCCCGCCACCTAAGAATCCGGCCTCCTTGCGCCGGGCCCTCGGCCTGTTTGCATACTATGCTAAATGGATTCCTAACTTCTCGGACCGAATCCAACCTCTACTGAAGGCCAGCACATTCCCATTAGACACAGCGGCTGTTGCAGCCTTTAACCTCCTGAAAAAACAGTTGGAGAAAGCGGCTCTTCACTCCATCGATGAGAGTCTTCCTTTTGTTGTGGAGTGTGATGCCTCGGAGGTGGCGATCTCGGCCACTCTGAATCAGGAAGGTCGTCCGGTGGCATTTTTGTCCAGGACTTTTCAAGGGGCTGAGCTACATTATCCTCCAGTCGAGAAAGAAGCTACAGCCATCATCGAGGCAGTACGGAAGTGGAGTCATCTCCTAGCTCGCCAGCACTTTACCTTAATCACGGACCAGCGATCGGTCGCCTTCATGCTCGATAATCGAAAACGGACCAAAATTAAAAATAATAAAATCCAGCTTTGGCGGCTGGAACTGGCCTCTTTTGGTTACACCATCCACTATCGACCTGGCAAGGAGAATGTGGCTCCGGATACCCTCACACGAGCATTCTGCTCCGCCATGGCACCCTCTACGCTCGTAGACATCCATGATGGGTTGTGTCATCCGGGCGTTACTCGCATGCTACACTTCGTGCGGTCCCGAAATCTCCCATTCTCTACCGGGGATGTAAAGAAGATGTGCTCGGACTGCAGAGTCTGTGCGGAATTGAAACCTCAGTTTTTCCGCCCCTCGGGTGGTATACTCATACATGCGACCCAGCCAATGCAACGGCTTAGCATCGATTTTAAGGGGCCGTTGCCCTCTTCAACTCGCAACACTTATCTGTTGACCATGGTCGATGAGTATTCCCGTTTTCCGTTTGCCTTTCCCTGCCCCAATATGTTGACGACCACGGTTATCAGCTGCCTTGAGCAGGTATTTGCTTTCTGTGGCATGGCATCCTATGTTCATTCGGATTGGGGCCCTTCTTTTATGTCAGGAGAACTCAAGGCCTATCTCTCGGAACGGGGTATTGCTGCCAGCAGAACGACGCCTTATCATCCGGTCGGGAATGGGCAAGTTGAGCGTTTTAACGCTATCATCTGGAATGCGGTACGTCTGGCTTTGAGATCTCGGGGCCTACCCAACCAGCAATGGGAAGCAGTACTTCCAGACGCATTACACTCCACACGGTCCCTCCTTTCGACCACCACAAATACGACGCCTCATGAACGGTTCTTCCGATTTCAGCGTCGCTCATCCTATGGGATATCTCTCCCGTCGTGGCTGACTACACCGGGACCAGTGCTACTCCGAAGATATGTCCGGGCGTCTAAGAATGACCCCCTGGTAGATGAAGTTGAGCTCACTGACGTCAACCCTACCTACGCCTATATTCGGTATCCTGACGGTCGGGAATCTACCGTGTCATTGCGGGATCTGGCTCCCTGCCCGCCGAAACATAGAGGGACACCAGGGGATGATATTGTACCAGGCACATCTCTGGGCTCGCCAGGTGCCTCTCATCACGATCTGGATCTGACGCCGGCTGGTACCTCACTCCAGCGTGCCGACCTGGGGCAGACTGACTATGAGCCCGTCGGGGCTCGCACGCGCAGCCACGATCCACCCCGTACCGTACGCTCGGAAACGGATCTGCCACAGCCCTGCCCGACACCCGTTCGGGCACCAGTACACAGTCAGGATCGTCCTGACCCCTCACAGAGCGGGCTGGATCACTCGGACTCTGGTCCACGGCCCGCGGCGGGTAAACGGGCTAGGGGCCCTCTACCGCTACGAGAACCCAAATGGGTGCGGCTCTCCCTCGTCCAGCGGCTACGAAATGGAGGGAGCATCCCGGCCTCCTAATCTTTTGGGGGGGGAGAATGTGGTAACACAATACAGCTTCCTGTGACTCGAACTTTATTGCATCACTTCCTGTGATTAGTCCAGGATAAATACTGGGCTGATCAGTTGGATCCTGGAGAGGCATAGAGTAAGACCTCTTTTGTATGTAGCACCTTTTTAGTTGATTAAAGCTTACTTTAAGTTCACCACGCGTAAGGCTCATTCTTACGACACGGTTCACATGTCATTCTTATTTCTATTACTTGTGTGGTAGGTCATAACCCAAATATCCCCTTCTGATTTACGTTTGCTTACAGGGTTGGCTATCATTTATAACTCGGTCTCAACCAAATATTCCCCGAATTCCTCAGGTCGGAACCACACTTGTTATTTTTAAACCTTTAACTCAGGCCCACCCAGGGACGCCAATGTTAGCGGCTTTCTCGTGGTTACGATCGCAACTAAGGGTTGTTAGTCCTGCAACAAAACCCTTGCGTGATTCAGGCCTGAGTGTTTTTAAACAACAAGCTTTAATATACAAAAGCAAAATACTGCGGATGCTAGAAATCTGAAATAAAAACAGAAAATGCTGGAAATACTCAGCAGGTCAGGCAGCATCTGTGAAGCGAGAAACAGAGTTAACATTTCATCAGAGCTGGTAAATGTTAGAGATGTAACAGGTTTTAAGCAAGTACAGATGCCACTGAAATCCACAATTGTCAGACCCATAAGACCACCATGCTCTCTGCCTGGTGTGGATTCAGCTTCCCAACTGAAATACCATCCAGATACTCTATTCATTTTTCTTTGTTTGAATGATTAGAAAATTCAATTTTCACTGCTTTTGTTTGGTACCTGAAGGTGACCAGTCCACATGGAACTACACTCCAGTGTGATTCCACCCTTTCAGAAGATATAAAACTGGAGGGGAAAACACTCGCCCATCCCTCGTTTCGAAACAAAATAAGAAAACTTAAAGGGAATATCCTGGTAGCTGTATAGTTTATCCAGAATGGAATTATTTAGTAATTTAAAATCAACCTGCTTGGTTCTACCCAGCAACCTCTGCTGGAAAGGGTGCATGTGTGGACATCAGGTGAGGGCACGATCCAGCTCGGTTATGATAGTACCCATGGATAAACAGCCTGGTGATACTCTCATCTATGCTCACACAGGAAGAATGATGATTAGGCAAGCTACCAGAGGCCACGCAGTGCATGTAGAACTGTACCTCAGCAATCCCTTTGGCAGGAGAGGAGAAAATTGGAAAAAGATAAAAGAACATCTTCCCAGTGCAATCTGATATGACAGATGGTGATTGAGCTTCCAAAGAAGCAATCTGTGGATATACAGTAGTGATCTTCACTCTTTGCTCTCAGCATCCCGTGTTCCTAAGTAATCAACCGACTACAGAAAATGACAAGGTGGCTTCAGCTGTTCAAGTCTTTAAAAGTTGACCATTTTGACGTACTTTGACAGGTATCAGGCAGAGCCACATCAACTGTCAGGACAAAGCTTAAACAACACAAGATCTCAATGCTGCAGATTTCATCTAATTTTAACACCAGGATGTAGCTGAGGTACGTATAACTTATAACTTTAGGTACTTAATTGGCCTTCTCTCTCGTGCTGTTTTTGAGAACCATACAAAGTTGTGGCGTTTTTTTGTGAGAAGAATATTAAGGAGCTTACGCTTCATCTCTCTTAATCAGGGAGCCATTAGCAATGTATGTGAGGGCTGTTACAGAAGGCTCTGTCAGAGAGGGAACGAGAATAGTGTGTTGTTATATTGGATAGTGTGATAGTGAAGGCTGTGATGCAGAAAGGGTGTTTTATGTGATTTCTCTGTCACTGAGAGCTGTAATTAATGGTGTCCTATCTGTTGGATCAGTGGCAGTTTTATTGGTTGTGGTGAGACCAATAAGCTGAACTGTGAAAGATTGCAAATAAATGAGGAAGAGTCAATCAAAAGGACATTTTATGCAAATACATGGTTTCTGCATATAAGTATATGACACAACCACTTTTTGTGAGATGGAATCGACAACAAAGCAACTGCTGCTCAGTCCTGATGAACGTGATTTTGAAGCAACAGCTCATGCGGGAAGTTTTGGCAGAGCCAAGATGGCAGATCCGACATGTGTCATTGGCAACAGCCAGTTATGTTTGCTGCCAATGGCACTTTGCCATCTTCGTCAGTGATTATTGGGTGACTATTCACAACCAAGCCCAATCCTGCTCTCACCCAAAGGCCACATATATACACTTTCATGCAGAGGCCGATAGATGACACTAAGTAATAGGAGCTGACTGATGTTTCCGCTCCCCAGCCCAAGGATGCCGAGATTAATTATATTGCTTCCTTGGCTGAGATCTATTGAATTAGCTCACACCTGAATCAAACCCCACATCTTACTGGTCTGTGTTGCTCAGTACCACATGGACTAGTGCATTTATCATAGAATGGTTACAGCACAGAAGGAGGCTCTCTCTGCAAGAGCACTTCAGCTAGTCCCACTCCCCCGTCCTTTCCCCGTAGCCCTGCAATTTTTTTTCCTTCAGGTACTTATCCATTTCCCTTTTGAAAACCACAATTGAGTCTGCCTCCACCAACCTTTCAGGCAGTGCATTCCAGATCCTAACCACTCGCTGCATAAAAAAGTTTTCCCTCATGTCGCCTTTGGTTCTTATGCCAATCACCTTAAATCTGTGTCCTCTGGTTCTCGACCCTTCTGCCAATGGGAACAGTTTCTCTCTATCTACTCTGTCTAGACCCCTCATGATTTTGAACACCTCTATCAAATCTCCTCTCAACCTTCTCTGCTCTAAGGAGAACAACCCCAGCTTCTCCAGTCTATCCACATAACTGAAGTCCCTCATCCCTGGAGTCATTCTCGTTAATCCTTTCTGCACCCTCTTCACATCCTTCCTAAAGTGCGGTGCCCAGAATTGGACACAATACTCCAGTTGAGGGCAAACCAGTGTTTTATATAGGTTCATCATAACTTCCTTGCCTTTGTACTCTATGGGGCGATTTTCCCAGCCCCGAGGAGGCGGGTTTGGAGTTGGCAAAATGACAAAAACTGAGGGCGGGTTCGGAATCTCCCTCCAACCCGCCTCCGCGCAATTTTGCCGGAGGCGGGTTTGATGGGTGCGATTCGGTCCCGCCTCCATCAGTCGGGAGAGGTAGTTAAGACCCTTAAATAGTGGTTAAGGGCCTCTATAATCCTATTTTGACAGGCCTTCGTTATTTTACCACATTTTCAGCATGTTGCACGACCCTCCTAAACCACGCCAGCTAATCCTGGCGGGTTGACAAGTGGGTGGCCTCCTCACAGCTGCAGCTCCACCATTAAAATGGAGCTTTCATCAGGGAGCAGTTGCAGGTGGCAGAACTTTTGTTCCAAAGGTCTTTCAGCACTTTTAGCAGGCCTCCCGAAGTCGGAGGTGCTGCAGCTTCTATCTCTCAACTGTGGGACCTCCTTGGAAGACCCTCTCCCCGCTTGGATTGAGCGCTTCCTCAATGGAGGTATCTGCCAGCAGCATGGGAACCATTTATTTCCTTTCACCATGGACCTCAGAATCGGATGAGGAGCAGCCACGGCAGCAGCAGAACCAGGCAGCTCAGCAGCAGGAGCCCCAACCTCCTGCTCACCCACTGATGCTGCACAGAGCAGAAGGCGCCAGCACATGGAAGCACGTCGTGCAAGGAATGCACTCATCCTGGCCAGATTTGCATAGGTTGCCCATTGTGGCACATGTGCTTGGCTCCTTCTTAATACATGATAGACAATGGACATGACACTCTGGCCTCCTTTCACTCTGACCACCAACCTGACCACGCAAGTGTCGCGGAGCCCGCAATGTGGAGTTGCCTAAGCCAAAATAACAGATGCCACCACGCCAACAGTTTGCCATCACCTAATTTTAATACATTTCCACAGGGATGGCATTTCATCAATAAACATGATCTCCCCCTTTGTCCGGGGGAGATCATGTCTAACCAATTTGATTGAATTTTTCGAGGGGGTGACTAGGTGCGTGGATGAGGGTAGTGCAGTTGATGTAGTCTACATGGACTTCAGTAAGGCTTTTGACAAAGTCCCGCATGGGAGACTGGTCAAGAAGGTAAGAGCCCATGGGATCCAGGGCAATTTGGCACATTGGATCCAAAATTGGCTTAATGGCAGGAGGCAGAGGGTGATGGTCGAAGGTTGTTTTTGTGACTGGAAACCTGTGTCCAGTGGTGTACCGCAGGGATCAGTGCTGGGTCTTTTGCTGTTTGTAGTGTACATTAATGATTTAGATATGAATGTAGGAGGTATGATCAATAAGTTCGCAGATGACACGAAAATTGGTGGAGTGGTAAATAGCGAGGAGGGAAGCCGCAGGCTACAGGGCGATATAGACGGATTGGTCAGATGGGCAGAACAGTGGCAAATGGAATTTAACCCTGAAAAGTGTGAGCTGATGCATTTTGGGAGGACTAACAAGGCAAGGGAATGGTAGGACCCACTTGTAGGACCCTAGGAAGGACAGAGGATCAGAGGGACCTTGGTGTGCATGTACATAGATCCCTGAAGGCAGCAGGACAGGTAGATAAAAAGGCATATGGGATACTTGCCTTCATTAGCCGAGGCATAGAATATAAGAGCAGGGAGGTTATGATGGAGCTGTACAAAACGCTAGTTAGGCCACAGCTGGAATACTGTGTGCAGTTCTTGTCGCCACACTATAGGAAGGATGTGATTGCATTGGAGAGGGTGCAGAGGAGTTTCACCAGGATGCTACCTGGGCTGGAGCGCTTCAGCTATGACGAGAGACTGGACATGCTGGGGTTATTTTCCTTAGAGCAGAGAAGGCTGAGGGGGGACCTGATTGAGGTGTACAAAATTATGAGGGGCATAGATAGGGTAGATAGAAAGGAACTTTTCCCCTTAGTAGAGGGGTCAATAACCAGGGTGCATAGTTTCAAGGTAAGGGGCAGGAGGTTTAGAGGGGATTTGAGGAAATACTTTTTCACCCAGAGGGTGGTTGGAATCTGGAACTCACTGCCTGAAAGGGTGGTAGAGGCAGGAACCCTCACAACATTCAAGAAGCATTTAGATGAGCACTTGAAACGCCATAGCATACAAGGCTACAGACCAAGTGCTGGAAAATGGGATTAGAATAGATAGGGCTTGATGGCCGGCGCGGACACGATGGGCCGAAGGGCCTCTTTCTGTGCTGTATAACTCTGTGACTCTATGGGGGAGAAATTCAGTATCGCCCCATTTGGGGCGCAATTATCGGCCGGGCGCAAAGATTAGCGCCTGGCGCTAATTATCGCCACCGACTGCAAACTTGACTTTTATCGCCCCTGGAGGTGATTGGAGCGCTAAATCAGGCGCTTCACACCTGTCTTAAGGCGCAAAGGCCGAGGAGCGAGGCGCTACCTCAGAGTGCTGGCGAAGCTCATGTGATGTCAGTCAGCAATGGAACACACACACAATGGCACGGACCAGTTCTTAAAGGGGATGGTTGATCTTGCTTCCCATCCACACCTGCTCATTGCAGCTTTGAATCTTGGCCTGGAGAGACCTGCACATCAAATCTGCTGGAAAGAACAATGGAGAGTACCAGGCAAAGAGCTCAGAGTGCAGCCCCCACAATCTCTTCTAAATCGATACAAGGAATGGCAAATCAAAATGAACATGCAAAGTGCTGCTCATTACCAAAAACTCCTTCACACAGCGTTGAATCTCTCCAGAAGTCTCTCTCTCTCTCTCTCTCTCAGAATGCGTGGTTCAAAAATGGCACCAACAATAAAAGGCAGGAAGCGGTCACCTTTAAATAGCGCTCCCCCAGTCCCTTCATGACTGCAAAACGCTCCCCTCAACCTGTTGTTGCTAGCGTCAGGCGGTAAGGCAGGGGGCGCCACTCAATATCCGCTCCGGGGCGTTGCGCACTCGACTGACGTCACGATCTGCCGGCGCAGGAGATCGTGGCGGTAGTGGTTAGCGCCGCCGCAAAATGTCTAGTTAATTTCGCGAGCGGCGCAAACATCGCCGCGCCTGGGCGCTAGATGCTTTGCGCCCTCTTAAGGCGCTAACGGGAGGCGCAACCAACTGAAGTTTTCCCCCTATGACTCTAAACAGAAACAATCACCCAATCTGCACACAGATCTGGAGGTTATATCCCTTGCCAGCTGGACCCACACAGCCTTGGTTTCTTTGGGAGGCCTCTTCCTCCCAGATAAGAGGAGCAGCGCTCCGAAAGCTTGTGATTTCAAATAAAACTGTTGGCTATAACCTGGTGTTGTGCGACTTCTCACTTTTGTCCACCCCAGTCCAACACCGGCATCTCCGCATCATCCCAGATAAGGGGAAGAGCACCTCCATGCTAGCTCTCGCCTTCTCAACCAGCATACCCAGCGCCTCATCTGAGAACCTCGGGGATACCCTTGCCTTGGAGCTGGCCATTCTTCAAGGAAATAAAACCTAGGAGGTGATGCAGCATCGACCAAAAACCAGTGGAATGAGCCAATGCAGCAAGCAGCCCTTAAATGAAGCTGGATAAGTGACGTCAGCAGAGGCGAGTTTCAGTCCCAAAACACTAATTGGCCCAGGGGAACCAACACCTCTGAAATCAACTGGCCAATTAGGGGAAAATCGCAAATTTTTCCCACCTCTCAGTGGAGGCAGGTTTGGAACCCACCCAAACCGAAACCCACCTCCATTGGGAAAATCGCCCCCTATGCCTCTATTTATGAAATTGAGAGGTCGCACAACACCAGGTTATAGTCCAACAGTTTTATTTGAAATCACAAGCTTTCGGAGTTACAACTCCTTCGTCGGGTGAAGTAAGGAGATACAGAATTGTCAAAGCATATATAGATAGAGAACAATGCATGTGTAACTTACAATTGCAGACCACTAAATTCAATCATCCTGACTATCTGCCGAGGTGTGATAAAGTTAATCAGGTCAGCCAGGAAGGTACCACGTCAAAGACATAGCAAGATACAACTGAGACAATGAGGTGGAGTCGCATGTGGTCTAACGTGTCAAAAGCTGCCGTCTGTATGTAAAACGATTAACTTTAAAATTTTTACTTTTTTACTGGGAATCACATCTGTGAACAAGCCAACGACGACTCGAGTCCGGATCACGTCATGTATCGTGACATAAACCCAAGATCCCGGTTGAGACCGTCTTCATGAGTGCGGAACTTGGCTATCAGTTTCTGCTCGATGATTTTGCGTTGTCGTGTTTTCCTAAGGCCGCCTTGGAGAACGCTTACCCGCAGATCCGAGGCTGAATGTCCTTGACTGCTGAAGTGTTCCCCGACTGGGAGGTAACAATCCTGCCTGGCGATTGTTGCGCGGTGCTCGTTCATACGTTGTCTCAGTGTCTGCATGGTCTCGCCGATGTACCATGCCGCGGTGCATTCTTTCCTGCAACGTATGAGGTAGACAACGTTGGCCGAGTCACATGAGTATGTACCATGTACCTGGTGGGTAGTGTCCTCACGTGTGATGATGGTATCTGTGTTGATGATCTGGCATGTCTTGCAGAGTTTGCCGTGGCAGGGTTGTGTGGTGTCGTGGTCGCTGTTATCCTGAAAGCTGGGTAATTTGCTACGAACGATGGTACTTCTGAGGTTAGGCGGCTGTTTGAAGGCAAGTAGTGGAGGCGTGGGGATGGCCATAGCGAGGTGTTTGTCGTCATTGATGACATGTTGAAGGCTGCGAAGAACATGGCGTAGTTTCTCCGCTCCGGGGAAGTACTGGACGACGTAGGGTACCCTGTTGGTTGTGTCCCGTGTTTGCCTTCTGAGGAGGTCTATGCGATTTTTCGCTGTGGCCCGTCGGAACTGTCGATCGATGAGTCGAGTGTCATATCCCGTTCTTACGAGGGCGTTTTTCAGCGTCTGTAGGTGTCCATCGCGTTCCTCCTCGTCTGAGCAGATCCTGTGTATTCGCAGGGCTTGTCCATAGGGGATGGCTTCTTTAACGTGGTTAGGGTGGAAGCTGGAGAATTGGAGCATCATGAGGTTGTCCGTGGGCTTGCGGTAGAGTGAAGTGCTGAGGTGTCCGTCTTTGATGGAGATTCGTGTGTCCAGGAATGAAACCGATTCTGAGGAGTAGTCCATGGTGAGTTTGATGGTGGGATGGAACTTGTTTATGTTATCGTGTAGTCTTTTCAGTGATCCTTCGCCATGGGTCCAAAGGAAGAAAATGTCGTCGATGTATCTGGTGTACAGCGTTGGCTGGAGGTCCTGTGCAGTGAAGAAGTCTTGCTCGAACTTGTGCATGAAGATGTTGGCGTATTGGGGTGCGAATTTGGTCCCCATGGCTGTTCCGTGTGTTTGGGTAAAAAAATGGTTGTCGAAGGTGAAGACATCGTGGTCAAGGATGAAGCGGATGAGTTGTAGGATGGCGTCTGGAGATTGGCTGTTGTTGGTGTTGAGTACTGAGGCTGTCACAGCGATGCCGTCATCGTGGGGGATACTGGTGTAGAGTGCCGAAACGTCCATCTATTTATGAAGCCTAGGATCCCGTTTGCTTTTTTAACCACTTTCTCAACCTGCCCTGCCACCTTCAATGATTTGTGCACATATACCCCCAGGTCTCTCTGTTCATGCACCCCCTTTAGGATTATACCCTTTAGTTTATGTTGCCTCTCCTCGTTCTTCCTACCAAAATGTATCACTCCGCACTTTTCTGCATTAAATATCATCTGCCACATGCCCGCCCATTTCACCAGCCTGTCTATGTCTTCTTGAAGTCTGTCACTATCCTCCTCACTATACTTCCAAGTTTTGTGTCATCTGTAAATTTTGAAATTGTGCTCTGTACATTCACATCCAAGTCATTAATATATATATGAAGAAAAGCAGTGGTCCTGGTACCGACCCCGGGGAATACCACTGTATACCTTCCTCCAGTCCGAAAAAGAACTGTTCACCACTACTCTCTGTTTCCTGTCACTTAGCCAATTTCGTATCCATGCTGCCACTGTCCCTTTTATTCCATGGTCTTCAACTTTGCTGGCAAGCCTATTATGTGGCACTTTATCAAACACCTTTTGGAAGCCCATGTACACCACATCAACCGCATTGCCCTCATCAACCCTCTCTGTTACCTCATCAAAAAACTCAATCAAGTTAGTTAAACACGATTTGCCTTTAACAAATCTGTGCTGGCTTTCCTTAATTAATCCACACTTGTCCAAGTGACTGTTAACTTTGTCCCTGATTATCGTTTCTAAAAGCTTCCCACTACCGAGGTTAAATTGACTGGTCTGTAATTGCTTGGTTTATCCTTACACCCTTTTTTGAACAAGGGTGTAACATTTGTAATTCTCCAGTCCTCTGGCAACACCCCCGTATCTAAGGAGGATTGGAAGATCATGGCCAATACCTCCGCAATTTCCCCCTTAACTTCCCTCAGCATCCTAGGATGCATCCCATCCGGTCCTGGTGACTGATCAATTTTTATTACAGACAGCCTTTCTAGTACCTCCTCTTGATCAATTTTTATCTGATCCAGTATCTCCACTACCTCCTCTTTCACTATGACTTCGGCAGCATCTTCCTTGGTGAAGACAAATGCAAAGTACTCATTTAGTACCTCAGCCATGCCCTCTGCCTCCATGCGTAGGTCTCCTTTTTGGTCCCTAATCGGCCCCACTCCTCCTCTTACTACCCGTTTACTATTGATATGCCTATAGAAGACTTTTGAATTCCCTTTTATGTTAGCTGCCAATCTATTCTCATACTCTCTCTTTGCCACCTTATCTTCTTTTTCACTTCCCCTCTGATTCTCACTTGTATTCTCAACCTGACATCTGTCATATGCACTCTTTTTCTGCTTCATCTTGCTCTCTATCTCTTTCGTCATCCAGGGACCTCTACTTTCGTTGCCCTACCTTTCCCCCTCGTGAGAATGTACCTCGACTGTAATCAAACCATCTCCTCTTTAAAGGCAGCCCATTGTTCGATTTCAGTTTTGCCTGTCAATCCTTGATTCCAATTTACATGGGCCAGACTCGTTCTCAACTCACTGAAATTTGTCTTTGTCCAATTAAGTATTTTTACTCTAGATTGCTCCCTGTCCTTTTCCATAGCTAATCTAAACCTTATGATACTGTTCCCTAAATGTTCCCCTACTGACGCTTGCTCTACTTGACCTACCTCATTCCCCAGAACCAGATCCAGCAATGCCTCCTTCCTTGTTGGGCTGGAAACATACTGATCAAGTAAGTTACCCTGAACACACTTCAGAGATTCTTCCCCCTCTCTGCCCTTTACACTATTACTATCCCGGTCTATATTAGGATAATTGAAGTCCCCCATTATCACTACTCTATAGTTCTTGCACCTCTCTGTAATTTCCCTGCAAATTTGCTCCTCTATATCTTTCCCCTAGTTGGTGGCCTATAGAATACACCTAGTAGTGTAATGGCACCTCTATTGTTTCTTAACTCTAACCAAATAGATTCTGATGTGGAGATGCCGGTGTTGGACTGGGGTGGACAAATGTGAGAAGTATATCAAGACTTGGCCAAAACTGAACACAAATAATTTATTCACTTAACTGTTAAATTCCCGATCACGATTACATTACCGTTTTTAGTCTAACGCGAATGACAATGGGCAGTGGAGGAGATTGTTATGTGCGGTGCTGTCCATGCGGCCCTGAAGCCTTACCTCTCTGGCCCCCAGACCCCTTGCTTAAATCTTTGCCTCTGGGGGCTTAGTCGGCTAAATCTGGACTTCGACCCCCCCCAGCCACAATTGCCAATCCCCAATCCTTTGACCTTTAGCTCAACCCCTGTGGGCCACAGGTCCCAGCAGTTTTACATTGGGTTTGCAGCAGGCAAAGCTGGGACTTCCAGGAATGGGGCACTAGTGCGTGTCTTGCACAACGTAAGGTAGCGAGTAGCACCTCCAGGATGCCAAAAAAAGCCGACTATACCACCAGAGCAACACACACAAGCTGCTCACGCATGATAAGTCACTGACACATCCAAGCAGCAAACCCAACTTTTGAAGCATCAGACCAGCATGCATGGATCAGTTGGTGTACATAAGCTGCTATTATATAGGCCTCAGAACCTGTAAAGCACAATTAGTTATACTGTTGGTTGCACCTCATACTCTGTCGAACCATAGAGCTTTGAACAGGTATGAGCTCCGCTCACCAACCAGTTAAGTTTCAGTGTTAGGAGAGGACAAGCAGCACCACAGGCTCTCTGCTAATTAAAGCATGTCATGATTAAGTTTAAATAGTTCCTAGGAGATCCAGTGAGCCACCTGGAGACAGACCCACTTAGGCTTTAATGCGACTGGGAATCAGATTGCTGACTTGACTTTCACGTTATACTGCCATTTTGCAGTGATGTGAAAACAATAGTATAATATTAGAGTAGATCAACTATAACAAAAGATGAGAGAAACTTAAGTTGTACAGTCTAAAAAGAAGGTTAAATGAGGACTTCATTAGGGTATGTAAAATAATGAATGATAAAGGAAGAACTGGCATTTATAAAGCACTTTTCACGAGCTCAGGATATCCCAAAGCACTTCACAGTCAATGATGGAGTTTGAAGTGTAGTCACTGTCGTAATCTCGGGAAACGTGGCAGCCAATTTGTGCACAGCAAGGTACCGCAAACAGCATTGAGAAACATGATCAGATATTCAGCTTTTGGTGGTTTTGATGGAAGGACAAATGTTGGCCTGGCCACCAGGAGAACTCTCCTACTCGTTTTCAAATAGTGCTATTGGATCTTTTACAATGAGAGAGAAGATGGAATCTTGGTTTAACGTCTCATCCAAAATATGGCGCCTGCAACACTCACTCACTTCTGCAATGAAGTGTCAGCCTAGATTATGTGCTGAAGGCTCTGGAGTGGGGCATGAACCCACGACCGACTGACTTAGAAGTGCGAGTGCTACCATTGAGCCAAGGCTGACACCTATAGCTAAAGTATATAGATATGGTTAACCCAGAATATTTCCTGAAAGTAATTAAGACTATTAGGGTTAGCAGACATAAATTTAAATTATTGAAAAGTAAATTTAAAACAGAAAATAATTAGATGCTGAAATGGGGGGTGGGCTGTGGGGTCTTTCAGATGAGACATTAAACCAAGGCCCTGTCTGCTCTCTCAGGTGGACGTAAAAGATCCCATGGCACTATTTCGAAGAAGAGCAGGGGAGTTCTCCCCGGTGTCCTGGCTAATATTTATCCTTCAATTAACATAACAAAAACAGATTAACTGGTCATTGCCATGTTGCTGTTTGTGGGAGCTTGCTGTGCGCAATTGGCTGCCATGTTTCTTACATTACAACAATGACTACATTTCAAAAGTACTTAATTGGCTGTAAAGTGCTTAGTGATGTCCTGAGGTTGTGAAAGGCGCTATAGAAATGCAAGTCTTTCTTCTTTCTTTCTGAATGGATAAATTAAGACGGACTGAATGGCTTTCACTAACTATCTTGTGAAACACAGCGGAGTCAAAGACATTTGGAGTATTCAAAATGGACTTGCTGCTAGTTAGGGTGAGTTGAAGAACTGGAGGAACGAGCTTCATTGGGGGAATTATGCTTTTGGCCTTGACTTTGTTCTTATGCCATTGTGACTCCGGCAAGTCATGCAGGCTAGGGTTTGACATCAGCCCTCCGACTGTGAGAGTTAACATCTCTCAATCAATGAATGCCAATGGAACTGCATAACATGGCACTTAGATCACTGCGAATCTCTGCAATTTGGCTAACATCTAGATCAGACTGAAAGGATGAAAGTATCCCTTCTCTGTTGGGTGAAGAAAAGAAAGAACTTGAATTTATATAGTGCCTTTCATGAGTCAGGATATCCCAAGGCATTTCACAGCCAATGAAGTACTTTGGAAGTGTTATCACTGTTGTACTATGGGCAGTCAATTTGCGCACAGCAAGGTCCCACAAACATGATAATGATCAGATAATTTGTTTTTGGTGGTGTTGGTTGAAGGAAAAATGTTACATAAGAACATAACATAAGAAATAGGAGCAGGAGTAGGCCATTCGGCCCTTCGAGCCTGCTCCACCATTCAATGAGATCATGGCTGATCTTCTGCCTCAACCCCATTCAACGGCCCTATCGCCATATCCCTTGATGCCCTTACTAGTCAGAAATCTATCGACTTCTGTTTTGAATATACCCAATGACTGAGCCTCCACAGCCCTCTGGGGTAGAGAATTCCAAAGATTCACCACCCTCTGTGTGAAGAAATTTCTTCTCATCTCAGTCCTGAATGGCCTACCCTTTATCTTGAGGCTGTGGCCCCTGGTTATCGACTCCCCAGACAAGGGAAACATTCTCCCAGCATCCATCCTATCAAGCCCTGTAATAAATTTGTATGCTTCAATGAGATTCCCTCTCATTCTTCTGAATTCAAGAGAATACAGGCCTAGTTTACTCAATCTCTTCTCATATGACAGTCCCGCCATCCCAGGAATCAATCTCGTGAACCTTCGTTGCACTCCCTCTATGGCAAGTATATCCTTCCTTAGGTAAGGAGACCAAAATTGTACACAGTACTCCAGGTGTGGTCTCACCAAGGCCCGATATAATTGGAGTAATACTTCTTTACTCCTGTACTCAAATCCTCTTGTAATGAAGGCCATCATACCATTTGCCTTCCTAATGGCTTGCTGCACCTGCACATTCACTTTCAGTGACTCATGTACAAGGACACCCAGGTCCCTTTGAGCATCTGCATTCCCCAATCTTTCACCATTTAGGAAATACTCTGCCTTTCTGTTTTTTCTACCAAAGTGGATAACTTCACATTTATCCACATTATATTCCATCTGCCATGTTCCCGCCCACTCACTGAGCCTGTCAAGATCCCCTTGAAGCCTCTTCACATCCTCTTCGCAACTGACACTGCCACCTAGCTTTGTATCATCAGCCAATTTGTCTCCTGCTCTTAAAAGATCCCATTATATTTTTGATGTCCACCTGAGCAGGTAGTCAGGGCCTTAGTTTAATGTCTCATCCAAATGATGTCATCTCCACAATGCAACACTCTCTCATTACTGCACTGGAACATAAGCTGATAATATGTGCTCAGGTATCTGGAGTGGGGCTTGAACCTACAAGCTACTGACTCACACAACCATTTAGCTAGATATTGGGCAGTATTAGGTGTTCTCCTGATTGTAAGGGATGTAAAAGAAAAACTTGCATTTATATAGCGCCTTTCACAACCACTGTATGTCTCAAAGTGCTTTACAGAGTGTAGTCACTGTTGTAATGTTGGAAACATGGCAATCAATTTGCACACAGCAAGCTCCCACAAACAGCAATGTGATAATGACCAGATAATCTGTTTTTGTTATGTTGATTGAGGGATAAATATTGGCCAGGACACCAGAGATAACTCCCCTGAAATAGTGTTTTGGGATCTTTTATGTTCACCTGAGAGAGCAGACAGGGGCCTCGGTTTAACATCTCATCCGAAAGACGGCACCTTAGCACTGCACTGGAGTATCAGCCTAGATTTGGGACTTGAACCCACAACCTTCTGACTCAGAGGTGAGTGTGCTACCCACTGAGCCACAGCTGACATGCCGACATGTAAGTTCACTTCTGTGTGTAACTAGTGATACTGAGCCTGAGGGAATATCTATTGCAGACCCGTGACAGCAGACATACAAGCATGTTTTGTTGTAACTGAATGAATTAAATGGAATGCTACCCATTGACTCATACTCGCTCTGAAACTTGTTTACCAAATGTCATTCTTCGTGCCACACTCCCAAAATTGGAATTGTTGATTTTTTTTTAAAAACATACATATAAATAGCTTCAACTGACCTCAAAGTTGAATCTAATTTCAGCAAGAGCATGGCAAGTTTTTGAAAATTGTGAAATTGACAAGTTTGTGAAT
Organism: Squalus acanthias; assembly: GCA_030390025.1. Classification (NCBI taxonomy): domain Eukaryota; kingdom Metazoa; phylum Chordata; class Chondrichthyes; order Squaliformes; family Squalidae; genus Squalus; species Squalus acanthias. The sequence goes on from CM059435.1 coordinate 61,508,120, forward strand.
TTGTGAAATGCTCCAGAAGTTAGTGTGAGGGACACAGTCCCTTTTAAAAGACTGTGGGGGAGAAATTCAGTATCGCCCCATTTGGGGCGCAATAATCGGCCGGGCGCAAAGATTAGTACCTGGTGCAAACTTGACTTTTATCGCCCCTGGAGGTGATTAGAGTGCTAAATCAGGCGCTGCACACCTGTCTTAAGGCGCAAAGGCCGAGGAGCGTGGCGCTACCTCAGAGCGCTGGCGAAGCTCATGTAATATCAGTCAGCAATGGAACACACACACAATGGCATGGGCCAGTTCTTAAAGGGGATGGTTAATCTTGCTTTCCATCCACATCCTGCTCATTGCAGCCTTGAATCTCGGCCTGGAGAGACCTGCACATCAAATCTGCTGGAAAGAACAATGGAGAGTACCAGGCAAAGAGCTCAGAGTGCAGCCCCCACAGTCTCTTCTAAATCGATACAAGGAATGGCAAATCAAAATGAACCTGCAAAGTGCTGCTCAGTACCCAAAACTCCTTCACACAACGTTGAATCTCTCCAGAAGTCTCTCTCTCTCTCTCTCAGAATGCGTAGTTCAAAAATGGCACCAACAATAAAAGGCAGGAAGCGGTCACCTTTAAATAGCGCTCCCCCTTTCCCTTCATGACTGCAGAACGCTCCCCTCAACCTGTCGTTGCTAGCGTCAGGTGGTAAGGCAGGGGGCGCCACTCAATATCCGCTCCGGGGCGTTGCGCACTTGACTGACGTCACGATCTGCCGGCGCAGGAGATCGTGGCGGTAGTGTTTAGCGCCGCCGCAAAATGTCTAGTTAATTTCACGAGCGGCGCAAACTTCGCCGCGCCTGGGCGCTAGATGCTTTGCGCCCCATTAGCGCCCTCTTAAGGCGCTAACGGGAGGCGCAACCAACTGAATTTTTCCCCCTGTTTTCGTTCTAGAGCACACATGTTAGTTTACTATTCACAACAGGGGTGCGTAGTATGCAGGCTGCTCATAGCTCATCTTATAGCATTGAGTTTTTTAAAGTTATCCTAAAGACTGTGTAATTTAATGTTGGGAAAGGTGATTCCAATCAGCTTTACTGCAACTGGTTGCATTCTAGATGTGGCAAAGTGTTTGATTTGACTGTGTATATCCCCCTTACTTTGCCATGGTTGTGATCAAGTCTCTTCCCTCAGCCAGCTCAGCTGTGTTAAGTTGCAGTAATGTTGCTTGATGGTTGTTGTTGGTTTGTGCTTTGGGGATTAAAGAGCTTTACATTGTCTGCCTTCTTGTTACTGTTTTAAAACTGGTCCTTTATTCTCTGGATGGGAGAAAAGAATAAGGGTGATATTGGATTGAAAGCTTTGACTAGGGTACCCACAGGAAGGTAGGAGGCTGACTGGCATTTAAAGGTCTTGTATGGAGCATTTACTGAGATAACCTTTATTAATTGCAAAATCTGTTTTTCTCTTTGTGAACATATGCTTTTGTGAGTAAAATATAGGTATAGATACACAATGGAATCCTTTCAAACACCCACACCGTAAAAAGTTTATGTAACCTGATTGGTTTGTATGTGACAGGACAGCTCTACCATAACTTAAAAAGTGAGGGACAAATTCTTTTTGCCTCTTTCTTCTTCATCGCAATTTTCTTTCCTCTCCTGAAGGTGTTGTCTCCTTACCAGGAGACTGTTCTGTGACTCTTCATCATGTAGCTATTAATTTGTGACATATAAACAGAAAATGCTGGAAATACTCAGCAGGTCAGGCAGTATCTGTGAAGAGAGAAACAGAGTTAACTGGAGGTATTTTAATGAGGGTGAGCGCGTGGATTTGGGTGCGGGTGGGGTGTGAAATCCAGGAAAAATGTGAGCACGTCGGGAAACCAGCTCCAACCTCTCAACTTCACTCCAGCATGTTAGGCTGCATGCGAGCCATCCCCTCAGAAGACGCGGGTTGTCAATTTCAATATTTTAATCGCTCAATTAGATCAATATTAAAAATAACAACAGAAAACGCTGGAAAAACTCAGCAGGCCAGGCAGCATCCGTGGAGAGAGAAAGAGAGTTAACGTTTCAGGTCGATGACCTTTCATCAGAACTGTGAAGAGCCGGAAATCAAATAGATTTAAGGCCAGAGTAAAGCTGGGAAAAGGGGGAGGGGATAAAAGAACAAAGGGGGAGATGAAGAGACATTAAGAGACATTAAGAGATATGCAAGACTAGAGGTGGTGTTAATGTGACAGATTAAGGCTGAAAGATGTGTGAAATCCACTGGCAGAATGAAGGACAGCTGCCAGCTTCTAGGAGGAAAAAAAAGGTGGGGGGGGGCAAATAAAAGGGTGGAAAAAATAAAATATAAATGTGATTGGAGCTGAGGTTATGATCTAAAATTGTTGAACTCGATATTGAGTCCAGAGGGCTGTAGCGTGCCTAAACGAAAGATGAGGTGCTGTTCCTCGAGCTTACGCTGCGCTTCCGTGGAACAGTGTAATAGGCCGAGGACGGTGAGGTCAGAGTGGGAGTGAAGCGGTGAATTAAAGTGACAGGCCACCGGGAGCTCGGGGTCCCCCTTACGGACTGAACGGAGGTGTTCCGCAAAGCGGTCACCCAATCTGCGTTTGGTCTCCCCAATGTAGAGGAGACCACATCGTGAGCAGCGAATACAGTATACTAAATTGCAGGAAGTACAAGTAAATCGCTGTTTCACCTGGAAGGGGTGTTTGGGGCCCTGGACAGTGGGAAGAGGGGAGGTGTAAGGGCATGTGTAGCATCTCCTGCGCATGCACGGGAAGGTGCCGGGCGAAGGGGAAGGGGTGCTGGGGGTGGTAGAGGAGTGGACTAGGGTGTCGCGGAGGGAGCGGTCCCTGCGGAATGCTGAAAGGGGAGGTGAGGGGAAGATGTGTTTGGTGGTGGGATCACGCTGGAGGTGGCGGAAATGGCGGAGGATGATCCGTTGAATGTGGAGGCTGGTGGGGTGAAAGGTGAGGACAAGGGGAACTCTATCGTGGTTCCGGGAGGGAGGGGCAGGGGTGAGGGCAGAAGTGCGGGAGATAGAACGGACACGGTCGAGGGCCGTGTCGACCACGGTAGAGGGGAATCCTCGGTTGAGGAAAAAGGAAGACATGTCGGAAGCACTGGTATGGTAGATGGCATCATCAGAGCAGATGCGGCGGAGACGGAGAAACTGGGAGAATGGAATAGAGTCCTTACAGGAGGCGGGGTGGGAGGAAGTGTAGTCCAGGTAGCTGTGGGAGTCAGTGGGCTTGTAGTGAATGTTAGTCAATAACCTATCCCCAGAGATGGAGATGGAGAAGTCGAGGAAGGGAAGGGAAGAGTCGGAGATGGACCATGTGAAGGTGAGGGAAGGGTGGAAATTGGAAGCATAGTGAATGAAATGTTCTAGTTCAGGGCGAGAGCAGGAGATGGCACCGATACAGTCATCAATGTACCGGAAAAAGAGGTGAGGGAGGGGACCCGAGTAGGACTGGAACAAAGAGTGTTCCACATATCCCACGAAAAGGCAGGCATAGCTAGGACCCATGCGGGTACCCATAGCAACACCTTTAATTTGGAGGAAATGGGTAGAGTCAAAGGAGAAGTTGTTCAATGTGAGAACAAGTTCAGCCAGGCGGAGGAGGGTGGTGGTGGATGGGGACTGGTTGGGCCTCTGTTCAAGGAAGAAGCGGAGCGCCCTCAGGCCATCCTGGTGGGGAATGGAGGTGTAGAGGGATTGTACGTCCATAGTGAAGAGGAGACGGTTGGGGCCGGGAAACTGGAAACTGTTAAAATGGCGGAGGGCATCGGAAGAGTCGCGGATGTAGGTGGGAAGAGACTGGACAAGGGGAGAAAAAATAGAGTCGAGATAGGAAGAGATAAGTTCCGTGGGGCAAGAACAGGCTGAAACGATGGGTCTACCGGGGCAGTCCTGTTTGTGGATCTTGGGAAGGAGGTAGAAGCGGGCTGTGCGCGGTTGGGGAACTATGAGGTTGGCGGCCGTGGGGGGAAGATCTCCAGAGGAGATGAGGTCAGTGACGGTCTTGGACACGGTGGCTTGATGTTCCGTAGTGGGGTCATGGTCCAGGTGGAGGTAGGAGGAGGTGTCAGAGAGTTGGCGTTCAACTTCCGCTAGGTAGAGGTCGGTTCGCCAAACAACAACAGCGCCACCCTTGTCAGCAGGTTTAATGACAATGTCAGGGTTGGATCGGAGAGAATGGAGTGCTGCAAGTTCAGAGGGAGGTAGGTTGGAGTGAGTGAGGGGAGCAGAGAAATTGAGCTGGCCGATGTCACGGCGGCAGTTAGCAATGAAAAGATCTAGAGAGGGTAAGAGGCCAGAGGGAGGGGTCCAGGTGGAACGAGAATTCTGAAAGCGGGAGAAAGGGTCAGCCGTGCGGGGGGAAGACTCCTGGCCAGAGAAGTGGGCACGGAGACGGAGGCGGCGGAAAAAGAGCTCAGCATCGTGCCGAGCTCAAAATTCATTGAGATGGGGGCGTAAGGGGATGAAGGTCAGGCCTTTGCTGAGGACTGATCGTTCGGGGTCAGAGAGGGGAAGGTCAGAGGGGATAGTGAAAACGCAGCAGGGGGTGAGATTGGGAGAAGGGGGGTCAGAGGAAAGTGAAGGGGAAGAAGGTTCCGGAGGGGCGTTAGTGTCCAAGAGTTGTTGAAGCTTGCGATCCTTGACATCGGAAAGGAAGAAGAAAAGTTTTTTGTTGAAGCGTCGGATGAGTCTAAGGATGAAATGGAACTGTGGACCCGGACAGCTTTGAGATAGAGTGCGTCGGTGCTGCTGAAGAGAGATGTCGAGAGATGAAAGGTCATCGACCTGAAACGTTAACTCTCTTTCTCTCTCCACGGATGCTGCCTGGCCTGCTGAGTTTTTCCAGCGTTTTCTGTTGTTATTTCAGATTTCCAGCATCCGCAGTATTTTGCTATCGTATTAGATCAATATTAATATGGGTTTTACAGTTTAACTTTGGCTCCACGGGTTTCCTGGGCTTCCTGGAACTCGCCAGTGAAAGCAAGGTGAGAAGATAGCAGTAATTGAGGGGGCTGAAGCCATGACAGGGAAATATGCAATAAGAATTCAGTACTCACAGCTGCTTTCTTACCTGCTTGTGTGTAAGGGTTTGTTCAAAGTACTTATGCTGAGAGGTGACCTTACACACTTTGGAGGTGTCATTGGCACGTTGGAGGTTCAGAGGTCTGATCTGCACTTTGGAGCTCTGAGCTATCAGATCAGCATGGGTGCCGCTTACGCTGTGTTACTTTGGACCACAGTCTGAGTGAGCGGACCTGCGGGAGGAATGGAGTCGGAGACTGGGGATAAAGGCAGCGCGGAGCAGAGACCTGGGAGTCTGAGAGAGCGGACCTCGCGGGGAGGTTTGCTAGTGCTGTTGGGGAGAGTTTAAACTAGCTTGGCAGGGGGATGGTGTCAGAGACCGGGGATAAAGGCAGCGCGAAGCAGAGGCCTGGGAGTCTGAGCGAGCGGACTACCTGCAAGGGAGACAGTCGGCAAGTGACACAACGAAGGAGTGACGTCAGAATTCAAAGGTGTCGCTGGCACAAGGGAGCTCAGAGGTGAGTAGAGGGTGAGTATTTGTGGTAAGGTTTTTTTTGTTCTGTTTTCAGTATATTTCTGCTAAGTAGTTCATAGCCTATCTAATAGAGGGAGGTGCTGATTGGTGGGTAGCTGTTGAGTGTTTCTTGTTGAGTTTTTAAAGTTTATTTCTGCTAAATTACCTCCATAGTCTGGTAAATAGAGGCATGGCAGGGCAGCTCAGTCCCGTAATTTGCACATCTTGTGCAATGTGGGATATCCTGGATGCTTCTTGCAGCCTGGACGACCACATGTGCAGGAAATGTCGCCAACTGCTACAACTCAAGCTCCGGGTTTTGGAGCTTGAGCGGCAGCTGGAGTCACTACCGTGCATCCGCGAGGCTGAGAAATACTTGGAAAGCACATTTCTAGAAGTGGTCACCCCGCAGCCTCAGAATGTGCAGGCAGAGGGGGGAATGGGTGACCGCCAGACAGAGAAGGAGGACCAGGCAGGTAGGGCAGGAATCCCCAGAGTGCATCTCGCTCGCTAACCGGTTCACAGTTCTGGAAACTGGTGGGGGTGATGGCTCCTCTGGGGAGAGCAGCCAGAGCCAAGGTCATGGCACCACGGGTGGCTCAGCTGCACAGGGGGAGGAAGAAGAGTGGAAGAGCAATAGTGATAGGGGATTCATTGGTTAGGGGAACAGATAGGCGTTTCTGTGGACGCAGACGTGACTCCAGGATGGTATGTTGCCTCCCTGGTGCCAGGGTCAAGGATGTCACTGAGCGGCTGCAGGACACTCTGAGGGGGGAGGGTGAACAGCCAGAGGTCGTTGTCCATATCGGTACCGATGACATAGGCAGACATAGGGATGAGGTCCTGCAGGCAGACTATAGGGAGCTAGGAGAGAGATTAAAAAGCAGAACCTCAAAGGTAGTAATCTCCGGATTACTCCCGGTGCCACGTGCTAGTGAGTACAGGAATATGAGGATAGAACAGATGAATGTGTGGCTGGAGAGATGGTTTGGGAGGGAGAGCTTTAGATTCCTGAGGCATTGGGACCATTTCTGGGGAAGGTGAGACCTATACAAGCCGGACGGGTTACACCTCAACAGAGCTGGGACCAATATTCTCGCGGGGAGGTTTGCTAGTGCTGTTGGGGAGAGTTTAAACTAGCTTGGCAGGGGGATGGGCACCAGCATATAGGAGTAGAAAAGAGGAATCAGGTGCATAAAAGAGTGAGTGTGTTGGATAGTACTAGAGGCGGAAGTAGCACCATATTAGATAGGAGCAGACTAAGAAAGACTACGAAAAATTCAAAAATGGGTTTAGAATGCATGTACGTAAACGCACAAAGTGTGGTGAATAAGGTTGGTGAGCTACATGCACAATTAGCAGCGTGGCAATATGATGTTGTGGCAATGACGGAAACGTGGCTTAAAAACGGTGAGGACTGGGCACTTAATATTACATAGATACATAGAAGATAGGAGCAGGAGTAGGCCATCCGGCCCTTCGAGCCTGCTCCGCCATTTAATGAGATCATGGCTGATCCTCCAATTCAGTATCCCGTCCCCGCCTTCTCTCCGTAACCCTTAACCCCTTTTGCCTGTAGAAATATATCTAATTCCCTCTTAAATATATTTAATGAGCTGGCGTACACTGCCCTCTGTGGCAATGAGTTCCACAGGTTCACCACCCTCTGAGTGAAGAAATTCCCCCTCATTTCTGTCCTAAATAGTTTAGCCCTTATCCTTAAATTATGTCCTCTAGTTCTGTTCTCACCCGCCAAGGGAAACATTCCTTCTGCATCTAGTCTGTCTAGACCTGTCAGAATTTTATACACTTCTATGAGGTCCCCTCTCAATCTTCTAAACTCCAGTGTGTACATCCCTAAACTACATAGTCTCTCCTCATAGGTCAATCCCGCCATTCCTGGTATCAGCTTGGTGAATCGCCGCTGCACCCCCTCCATGGCAAGAACATCTTTCCTCAGATGAGGCGACCAAAACTGTACACAGTACTCGAGGTGTGGTCTCACCAGTGCCCTGTACAGCTGCAGCAAGGTATCCCTGTTCCTGTATTCCAACCCTTTTGCTATGAAGGCCAGCATACCGTTTGCCTTCTTGACCGCCTGTTGCACCTGCATGCTCGCCTTCAGTGACTGGTGTACAAGAACACCCAGGTCTCTCTGTACTTCCCCCTCTCCCAATTTATTGCCATTTAAATAATAATTTGCCCTCCCGTTCCTGCACCCAAGGTGGATAACTTCGCACTTGTCCACATTATAGTGCATCTGCCATTTATCCGCCCAATCACCCAGTCTGTCCAAATCGCTCTGGAGCTTCCTGGTCTCCTCCTCTGAGCCCACCCCCCCTCCTAGTTTAGTGTCGTCTGCAAATTTGGAAATGCTGCATCCGACTCCCTGATCCAGGTCATTAATGTAAATTGTGAACAGCTGGGGACCCAGGACAGATCCCTGTGGTACCCCACTTGTTACTGCCTGCCATTCAGAAAATGAGCCGTTTATTCCAACTCTCTGTTTTCTATCTGACAGCCAGTTCTCTATCCACGTCAATACTTTCCCCTTTATCCCATGAGCTTCAATTTTCCATGCTAATCTTTTATGTGGGACCTTATCGAAGGCCTTTTGGAAGTCCAGGTACACCACATCTACTGGCTCTCCCCCATCTATTTTACCAGTTACTCCCTCAAAAAATTCCAATAGATTAGTCAAGCACGATTTACCCTTTGTAAATCCATGTTGACTCTGTCCTATCCTGTCCCCATTTGCTAAGTGCTCCGCTATTTCATCCTTAATGATGGACTCCAGCATTTTGCCCACAACTGATGTAAGGCTTACAGGTCTGTAATTACCTGCTTTTTCCCTACCCCCCTTTTTGAATAGTGGGGTAACGTTAGCTACCCTCCAATCCATGGGCACTGTTCCCGAGTCTAATGAATTCTGAAAAATCATACTTAGTGCATCCGCTATCTCTAGGGCCACCTCCTTCAGTACCCTAGGATGCATGTTATCAGGCCCTGGGGATTTGTCCGCCTTCAATCCCTTTAGCTTCCTTAACACCATATCCTTAGAGATATTGATTTGTGTCAGTTCCTCCTTTGCCAATGTCCCTATTTTTCCCGATATCCCAGGGAGGTTTTTTGTGTCCTCCTTCGTAAAGACTGACCCAAAGTATGCATTTAGTTGGTCTGCCATTTCCTTATTTCCCGTTATATATTCCCCCGTATCTGACTGCAATGGACCAACTTTGGTTTTCACCAGTCTTTTCCTCTTGATATACTTATAAAAGCTTTTGGAGTTAGTTTTTATATTTTCCGCCAGCTTGCTTTCGTAAGCTATTTTGCCCCTCTTGATTAAGCCCTTTGTCCTCCTTTGCTCTATCTTAAACTGTTCCCAATCTTCCGCTCTGGCGCTTTTTTTGGCTATTTTATACGCCCTATCTTTGGATTTTATGCTGTCTCTAATTTCCCCTGTTATCCACGGTTGAGTCACCTTTTTAGATTTCCTTTTATGCCAGATTGGTATAAACAATTTTTGCAATTTTGTCATTCTATCTTTAAATGCTTGCCATTGTTTATCTACCTCCAGTCCTCCCAGGAACGTTGTCCAATCAGACCTACTCAGTTCCCGTCTAATGGCATCATAATTCCCCTTGTTTAAATTCAGGACCTTAGTCTCTGAGTCAATTTCTTCGCTCTCCATTTCGAGTGAGAAATCGATCATGTTATGATCGCTCTGACCCAAGGGTCCCCGTACAACAAGATTACTAATTAGTCCCTTCTCATTGCACAGTACCCAGTCCAATATAGCCTGTTCCTGAGTTGGTTCCTCGACATATTGATCCAGATAACCATCCCTTAAACACTCAAGGAATTCCTCCTCCTCATTATTTTTACTGATTAGGCTATTCCAATCTATATGTAAGTTAAAGTCACCTATGATGACAGGTGTGCTCTTATTGCACGCTTCTCTAATTTCCCTCGTGATGCCCTCCCCAACCTCTATTTTACTATTTGGAGGCCTATATACCACTCCTATTAATGTTTTCGCCCCTCGCTATTTCTTAGCTCCACCCATATAGATTCTGTATTAACTGAGTTAATATCCTTCCTTTCAATTGCATTTATCCCCTCTTTTACCAGCAATGCTACCCCTCCTCCCTTTCTTTTTTGTCGATCCTTCCTAAATACTGAATACCCCTGTATGTTGAGCTCCCAGCCCTGCTCACCCTGCAACCATGTTTCCGTAATCCCAATTAGATCATAATTATTAACCTCTATTTCCACAGCTAATTCATCTACCTTGTTCCTGATGCTTCTCGCATTAAGGTATAAAACCCTCAGGCTTTTTTTATGCTCACATTTTTTATGAATTAGTTTGGCCCTTTGTTTTTTGTTCCTCACCCTTTTACCATTTATTTCTGTCTGCCTTTCACTTTCCTCTATTTCACTACATAGGTTTCTAGCCCCCTGCCATACTAGTTTAAATGCTCCCGAACCGCTTTATCAAAAATTACCCCGAGAACATCAGTTCCATCTTTGCACAGGTGTAGACCGTCCCTTTTGTATAGGTCACACCTACCACAAAACTGGTTCCAATGCCTCAAAAATTTAAAACCCTCCCTCTTACACCACTGCTCAAGCCACATATTTAGCCTAACTATCCTGTTCTCTGTACTCTTACTAGCACGTGGCACTGGTAGTAATCCAGAGATTACTACCTTCGAGGTCCTACTTTTTAGCTTGGCTCCTAACTCCCTAAATTCTACTTGTAGGACCTCTTCCCTTTTTTTAGCTACGTCGTTGGTACCAACATGTATCACGACAACTGGCTGTTCCCCCTCCCCCTCCAGAATGTTCTGCACCCGTTCAAGGGTACAAGATGTTCAGAAAAGATAGGGAAGGAAAAAAGGGAGGTGGGGTGGCAGTGCTGATTAAGGAAGACATTGTAGTGTTGGAAAGGGAGGGTGTTCTTGAGGGGACAAGGACAGAATCCATTTGGTTAGAGTTGAGGAGCAAAAAAGGTATGATCACACTATTGGGGGTATTCTACAGGCCTCCAAATAGTGAGAGGCAGGTAGAGGAGCAAATCTGCAGGGAAATCGCAGAGATATGCAAGAGCTATAGGGGGAGAAATTCGGTATCGCCCTGTTTGGGGCGCAATTATTGGCTGGGCGCAAGGTTTAGAGCCTGGCGCTAATTATCGCATCCGACTGCAAACTTGGCTTCTATCACCCCTGGAGGTGATTGGAGCGCTAAATTAGGCGCTACACACCCCTCAAGGCGCTAACGCCAAGGAGCGAGGCGCTACCTCAGAGCGCTGGCGAAGCTCATGTGATGTCAGTCAGCAATGGAACACAGACACACTGGCGCCGGCCAGTTCTTAAAGGGGAGGGTCGATCTTGCTCTCCATCCACACCCTGCTCATTGCAGCCTTGAATCTCGGCCTGGAGAGACCTGTACATCAATTCTGCTGGAAAGAACAATGGAGAGCCCCAGGGAAAGAGCTCAGAGTGCAGCCCCCATAGTCTCTTCTAAATCGATGCAAGGAAGATCAAATCAAAATGAACCTGCAAAGTGCTGCTCAGTACCCAAAACTCCTCAACACAGCGTTGAACATCTCCAGAAGTCTCTCTCTCACACAAATGCGTGGTGCAAAAATGTCGCCGACATTAAAAGGCAGGAAGCGGTCGCCTTTAAATAGCACTCCCCCAGTCCCTTCCCGACTGCAAAACGCTCCCCTCAACCTGTTGTTGCTAGCGTCAGGCAGTAAGGCAGGGGGTGACACTCAATATCCAGTCTGGGGCGTTGCACACTCGACTGACGTCACGATCTGCAGGCGCAGGAGATCGTGGCGGTAGTGTTTAGCGCTGCCGCAAAATGTCTGGTCAATTTCGCGAGTGGCGCAAACATCGCCGTGCCCGGGCGCTAGTTGCTTTGCACCCCATTAACGACCTCTTAAGGCGCTAACGGGAGGTGCAAACCAACCGAATTTTTCCCCCATAGAGTGGTGATATTGAGGGACTTTAATTACCCAAATATTGATTGGGATAATGCTAGGGTAAAGGGAAAGGAGGGGGAGGAATTTCAGAAATGTGTTCAGGAGAATTTCCTTGACCAGTATGTTCTTGGCCCAACTAGGAAGGAGGCATTGCTGGATCTGGTGCTGGGGAATGAGCTGGGCCAGGTCGACCAAGTGACTGTGGGAGAACACTTGGGTACGAGTGATCATCATATCATAAGATTTAGATTAGCAATGGGGAGGAGCAAGGAACAATCTCGAGTGGAACTTCTAAACTGGAATAGGGCTAACTTCAATGGGATGCAAAAGGATCTAGCCAGAGTAAAATGGAACCAAAGACTGACGGGAAAAACTGTAACAGAACAATGGGAAATCTTTTAAGGAGGAGATATTCCAAGTATAGGCTAGGTACATTCCAACAAGAGCGACTGGTAAGGGAACCAAAGCAAGGGCTCCTTGGATGACGAGGGAGATAGAGAAGATGATGGAAAAAAGAAGAGGGTGTATGATGAATGTCAAGTGAATTCTTCAAGGGAGAACCAGACCAAATACAATAAGTTGAGAGGGGAAGCGAAGATGAAAATAAGATTGGCAAAGAGAGAATATGAGAGTAGAATGGCGGTTAACATAAAAGGGAACCCAAAAATCTTCTACCGGCATGTAAACAGTAAGCAGGTAGTAAGAGGCGGGGTGGGGTCTAATAGGGACAAAGAAGGTGATGAGGTTTATCGCCCAGTAGCCAGCCAGATTGAAAGGCTGGCTACCTGTTGGGTGGGAAAGCAGCCGGGACCGGATGTCTGGTAAGTCTGACTTCACGGGGAGGGTGAGCGGGTTGTTGGTGGGGCAGACATCGTGGGGGAGGAGGCCGACATCGTGGGGATCGGGGGTTGGCCGATCGCAGGGGTCTAATCACGTCGAGGTAAGCTTGTTGGGTCTGGAGGAAACACTCCTGCTCCTCCTGGCCCACAAGCAATGTAATAAAGGCACTTACCTCATGTATCCAGCTATACACGCCTCCTTTTACCTGCTGGGATTCTTGAGGCCCAGGAATCCCGGCCTCCATGAGTTTAAAAATAAAAATCCTGTTAAAATGGAGGCACGCAAACTCCTTAAAAGATTTTAGTGACTGACCCACCTCTTGCGAGCAGGTTGGTCGTCTGCCCCCCAACCCGCCTCCGTTAAAATCAGAAGTTGGGGTCAGGATTTAAATTTTTTAAATTTTTTTCCTTCCTACCCGGATTAAAATTTGCCCCATGGTTGTTTCCCCTCATATTTATCTCTAAATAAGCCATATTGCAAAAGGGGCGAGGTTGGCACTTACTGATCATGGCCTCCCATGCTAACTATAAAGGACTTCACCTGACGAAGGAGCAGCGCTCCGAAAGCTTGTGATTTCAAATAAAGCTGTTGGACTATAACCTGGTGTTGTGTGACTTCTCACAACTATAAAGGACTAACAGCACTCAGGAAAAAAAGTACCAAATCTGCAAAACTATTAAATGCCACACTGCCAGACTGTTATGTTTTGACTAAAGCTAATAGATTTATTTACAAGTAAGAGGTTACACGAAACAATGACATAGCCGTGTCCTCGGCCCAACTATCTTCAGCTGCTTCATCAATGACCTTCCCTCCAACATAAGGTCAGAAATGGGGATGTTCGCTGATGACTGCACAGTGTTTAGCGCCATTCACAACTCCTCAGATAATGAAGCAGTCCATGCCCGCATGCAACAAGACCTGGACGGCGTTCAGGCTTGGGCTGATAAGTGGCAGGTAACATACCCACCACAGAAGTGCCATGCAATGACTATCTCCAACAAGCGAGAGTCTAACCACCCCCTCCTTGACACTCTACAGTATTACCATTGCCGAATTTCCCACCATCAACATCCTGGGGGGTCATCATTAGCTAGAAACTTAACTGAACCAGCCACATAAATACTGTGGCAACAAGAGCAGGTCAGAGGCTAGATATTCTGCGGCGAGTGTCTCACCTCCTGACTCCCCAAAGCCTTTCCACCATCTACAAGGCACAAGTAAGGAGTGTGATAAAATACTCTCCACTTGCCTGGATGAGTGCAGCTCCAACAACACTCAAGAAGCTCGACACCATCCATGACAAAGCAGCCCGCTTGATCGGCACCCCATCCACCACCTTAGAAAAACATCCACTCCCTCCACCACCGGCGTACCGTGGCTGCAGTGTGTACCATCTACAAGATACACTGCAGCAACTCGCCAAGGCTTCTTCGGTCACCTCCCAAACCAGCGACCTCTTCCACCTAGAAGGAAAAAGGCAGCAGGTGCATGGGAACACCACCACCTCCAAGTTCTCCTCCAAGTCACACACCATCCTGACTTAGAAGTATATCGCCGATCCTTCATCGTCGCTGGGTCAAATTTTTCTGGAACTCCCTCCCTAACAGCGCTGTGGCAGTACCTTCACCACACGGACTGCAGCAGTTCAAGAAGGTGGCTCACCACCAGCTTCTCAAGGGCAATTAGGGATGGGCAATAAATGCTGGCCTTACCAGCGACGCCCACATCCCATAAACGAATTTTAAAAAATAATAATTTGCTTAGAGGCGCAGGGCAAGGCTAGAATACTCAATGAGTACTTTGTATCGGTGTTTACTAAGGAGGTGGATGCTGACAAAATATCAGTAGAAGTGGAAAAGGTAGAAGCAATGGAAGGGGTGAAAATTGATAGACAGGATGTACTAGAAAGGCTGGGTATGCTTAGAGTGGATAAATTCCCTGGTCCAGATGGCTTGCATCCCAGGTTGCTAAGGGAATTGGGGGAGGGGATAGCGGAAGGGCTTGCCATAATTTTCCAATCTTCCCTAGATGCGGGGGAGGTGCCTGAGGATTGGAAAGTGGCAAATATGGCACCATTGTTCAAGAAAGGGTGTAAGGACAATCCTAGTAACTACAGGGCGGTCAGTTTAACATCAGTGGGTAAAGTTTTAGAAACAATAATCAAGGGAAAAATTAACGGGCACTTGGAGATGTTTAAGCTAATTAAGGAGAGCCAACATGGATTTGTAAAAGGCAGATCGTGTTTGACTAATCTAATTGAATTTTTTGATGAAGTAACAGGCAGGATTGATGAAGGGAATGCAATGGATGTTGTCTACATGGATTTTCGAAAGGCGTTTGACAAAGTACCACATAGAAGGCTGGTTAACACAATTGAGGCTCATGGAATAGGTGGGTCAGTGGCAGCTTGGATAAGGAACTGGCTTAAGGGCAGAAAACAGCAAGTTGTGGTAAATGGCTGTTTTTCAGACTGGAGGATGGTAGACAGTGGTGTTCCCCAAGGGTCAGTGCTGGGGCCACTGCTTTTTTTGATATATATAAATGACCTGGATATTGGAATACAGAGTAGAATTTCTAAATTTGCCGATGACACCAAACTTGGGGTGTGGCAAACAGTGATGGTGATAACAATCGACTGCAACAGGACATAGAAAGGTTAGCAGAATGGGCAGACAAGTGGCAGATGAAATTTAATACAGAGAAGTGTGAGGTGATGCATTTTGGCAGAAGGAACAGGGAAAGGCAATATAAACTTAATGGCACAGTTTTAAAAGCGTGTGCAGGGACAGAGGAACCTGGGAGTTAATGTGCATCGGTCCCTGAAGGTGGCAGACATATTGAGAGAGTGGTTAGCAAAGCATATGGGATCTTGGGCTTCATAAATAGAGGTATTGAGTACAAAAGTAGAGAAGTTATGCTGAACCTTTATAAAGCGCTGGTTAGGCCACAACTGGAGTATTTCGTCCAGTTCTGGTCACTGCACTTTAGGAAGGATGTGAAGGCACTTGAGAGGGTGCAGAGGAGATTTACCAGAATGGTTCTGGGGATGGGGGATCTTAGCTACAAGGACAGGTTGGAGAAGCTGGATTTGTTTTCATTCAAGCAAAGGAGGTTGCGGGGTGATTTGATAGAGGTGTACAAGATTATGACGGGTTTGGATAGGCTAGACGGGGAAAGGCTGTTCCAACTAGTTGATGGTACAAGGACTAGGGGACACAGATTTAAGTGTTTTGGGCAAGAGAGACAGGGGGGATGTGAGGAAAAACTTTTTTATGCAGCGAGTGGTGAGGACTTGGAACTCGCTGCCGAGGGAAGTGGTGGAAGCAGAGACACTCAATGTTTTCAAGGGGAGGATGGATAGGCACTTGAGGGAAATAAACTTGCAGGGCTACGGGGATAGAGCGGGGGAATGGGACTGACTGGATTGCTCTACCGAGAGCCGGCATGGACTCGATGGGCCGAATGGCTTCCTTCTGTGCCGTTATGACTCTGGCCTAACGGGGCACAAAGCAACTAGCGCCCGTGTGCGGCGCCGCCAATGCCTCCCGCAAAATTCAGCGAGAGGTTAGTGGCGGCAGTAACCGTTAGCACCGCCAATGATGACGTCATCGCCGTGCGCAGAGCCCCGCTCGCACCCTGCCCACGATCTTCGGTAATGCCCCCTGACTTACCGCCGGACGTTATGTCCGACAGGGTCAGGGAGCTCTACCTGTGACGCTAATTAAAGGCGAGGTGCCGGGTGGCCATTTTTGTTGCTGGCCGCCTGACAGCACCTGCCCCCGTTGCCGTCCCCGGCCTCCTGACCCGCCCCCCGTGGAGTGCTGGCTGCGCTCTGTGAGCCCGGCACTTCTCGAGTGCCGGGCTCTTTTGCCGGTATTCCGATCGCTGGTGGCCCAGCTGGGCCCCAGGTCGCGCTGCACAAGGCCCCTCCCCTTTAAGAAGGGGAGGAAGGCCTGTAGTGCCACGGCGCGATGAGCCACAGAGCATGGTGCTGCGGAACGTAGCGCCGCGCTATTCCCTCGCAGCACCCCAAGAGGGAGGCGGGGCGCTTCTCGTAGTGCCCCACTTCTCTCTTGGGGAGCTACCAATGAATTTCGGACGCAGGGGCGCTAATTTTTCCCCCATGACTCTATGGGGGTGAAATTCGGTATCGCCCCGTTTCGAGCGCAATTATCAGCCGGACGCAAAGTTGGCTTCTATCGCCCCTGGAGGTGATTGGAGTGCTAAATCAGGTGCTACACACCTCTCTTAAGGCGCTAACGCTGAGGAGTGAGGTGCTACCTCAGAGCGCTGGTGAAGCTCATGTGATGTCAGTCAGCAATGGAACACAGACACACTGGCGCCGGCCAGTTCTTAAAGGGGAGGGTTGATCTTGCTCTCCATCCACACCCTACTCATTGCAGCCTTGAATCTCGGCCTGGAGAGACCTGTACATCAATTCTGTTGGAAAGAACAATGGAAGAGGGGAAGAGCTCAGAGTGCAGCCCCCAAAGTCTCTTCTAAATCGATGCAAGGAAGATCAAATCAAAATGAACCCGCAAAGTGCTGCTCAGTATCCAAAACTCCTTCACACAGTGTTGAATCTCTCCAGAAGTCTCTCTCGCTCTCTCTCTCAGAACGCGTGGTGCAAAAATGTCGCCGACAAAAAAGGCAGCAAGCGGCCGCCTTTAAATAGCGCTCCCCCAGTCCCTTCCCGACTGCAAAACGTTCCCCTCTACCTGTCGTAACTAGCGGCAGGCGGAAAGGCAGGGGGTGCCACTCAATATCCGGTCCTGGGCGCTACCGGGGCGTTGCACGCTCGACTGACGTCACGATCTGCGGGTGCAGGAGATCGTGGCAGTAGTGTTTAGCGCTGCCGCAAAATGTCTGGTCAGTTTCGCAAGCGGCGCAAACATCATCCGGGCGCTAGTTGCTTTGCGCCCTCTTAGGGCGCTAACAGGAGGCGCAAAGCAACCAAATTTTTCCCTCTATGACTCTGTGGACCAAGATGACCAGCAGCAGCAGCAGGACCTGCTGCTCGGAGACCTGCAGCTCCACAGGAGAGAGGGGATCAGCAGAGAGGTGCAGTTCACAGGAGGCCATACCCAGCACAGAAGGTCTACAGGCAGAGGATAAGCTTCCTCGACCTGTCGTAACACCAGTGTCTGAGGATTTCAAAATTCTCATCCTTGTTTTCAAATTCCTCCATGGCCTCGCCCCTCCCTATCTCTGTAATCTCCTTCAGACCAACTAAATGCATACTTTGGGTCAGTCTTTACGAAGGAAGACACAAAAAACCTCCCTGGGATATCGGGAAAAATAGGGACATTGGCAAAGGAGGAACTGACGCAAATCAATATCTCTAAGGATATGGTGTTAAGGAAGCTAAAGGGATTGAAGGCGGACAAATCCCCAGGGCCTAATAACATGCATCCTAGGGTACTGAAGGAGGTGGCCCTAGAGATAGCGGATGCACTAAGTATGATTTTTCAGAATTCATTAGACTCGGGAACAGTGCCCATGGATTGGAGGGTAGCTAACGTTACCCCACTATTCAAAAAGGGGGGTAGGGAAAAAGCAGGTAATTACAGACCTGTAAGCCTTACATCAGTTGTGGGCAAAATGCTGGAGTCCATCATTAAGGATGAAATAGCGGAGCACTTAGCAAATGGGGACAGGATAGGACAGAGTCAACATGGATTTACAAAGGGTAAATCGTGCTTGACTAATCTATTGGAATTTTTTGAGGGAGTAACTGGTAAAATAGATGGGGGAGAGCCAGTAGATGTGGTGTACCTGGACTTCCAAAAGGCCTTCGATAAGGTCCCACATAAAAGATTAGCATGGAAAATTGAAGCTCATGGGATAAAGGGGAAAGTATTGACGTGGATAGAGAACTGGCTGTCAGATAGAAAACAGAGAGTTGGAATAAACGGCTCATTTTCTGAATGGCAGGCAGTAACAAGTGGGGTACCACAGGGATCTGTCCTGGGTCCCCAGCTGTTCACAATTTACATTAATGACCTGGATCAGGGAGTCGGATGCAGCATTTCCAAATTTGCAGACGACACTAAACTAGGAGGGGGGGTGGGCTCAGAGGAGGAGACCAGGAAGCTCCAGAGCGATTTGGACAGACTGGGTGATTGGGCGGATAAATGGCAGATGCACTATAATGTGGACAAGTGCGAAGTTATCCACCTTGGGTGCAGGAACGGGAGGGCAAATTATTATTTAAATGGCAATAAATTGGGAGAGGGGGAAGTACAGAGAGACCTGGGTGTTCTTGTACACCAGTCACTGAAGGCGAGCATGCAGGTGCAACAGGCGGTCAAGAAGGCAAACGGTATGCTGGCCTTCATAGCAAAAGGGTTGGAATACAGGAACAGGGATACCTTGCTGCAGCTGTACAGGGCACTGGTGAGACCACACCTCGAGTACTGTGTACAGTTTTGGTCGCCTCATCTGAGGAAAGATGTTCTTGCCATGGAGGGGGTGCAGCGGCGATTCACCAGGCTGATACCAGGAATGGCGGGATTGACCTATGAGGAGAGACTATGTAGTTTAGGGATGTACACACTGGAGTTTAGAAGATTGAGAGGGGACCTCATAGAAGTGTATAAAATTCTGACAGGTCTAGACAGACTAGATGCAGAAGGAATGTTTCCCTTGGCGGGTGAGAACAGAACTAGAGGACATAATTTAAGGATAAGGGCTAAACCATTTAGGACAGAAATGAGGGGGAATTTCTTCACTCAGAGGGTGGTGAACCTGTGGAACTCATTGCCACAGAGGGCAGTGTACGCCAGCTCATTAAATATATTTAAGAGGGAATTAGATATATTTCTACAGGCAAAAGGGGTTAAGGGTTACGGAGAGAAGGCGGGGACGGGATACTGAATTGGAGGATCAGCCATGATCTCATTAAATGGCGGAGCAGGCTCGAAGGGCCGGATGGCCTACTCCTGCTCCTATCTTCTATGTATCTATGTATCTATGTAACCCTCCCGAGATATCTGCGCTCCGTTAATTCCGCCCTCTTAAGCATCCCTGATTATAATCGCTCAACCAATGGTGGCCGTGCCTTCTGTTGCCTAGGCCCTAAGCTCTGGAATTCCCTGCCTAAACCTGTCCGTCTCGCTCCCTCTCTTTCCTCCTTTAAGATGCTCCTTAAAATCTACCTCTTTGACCAAGCTTTTGGTCACCTACCCTAATTTCTCCTTATGTGGCTCAGTGTCAATTTTTGTCTTATAATACACTTGTGCAGCGCCTTGGGACGTTTTACTACGTTAAAGGCGCTATATAAATACAAGTTGTTTTTGTTGAGGCTCAGGGTGCCGTGTCAGGTGGTGGCAGACATTTGCAGCCTACTGGAACAAGACCTGCTGTCAACTTCACCATTGCCCTCAACTTTTTTGTCTCTGGATCCTTCCAGGGCTCTGCCGGAGAAATTTGTAAGATCTTGCAGTCAGTGGCACACAAATGCATAAGACAGGTGACTAATTGCTTCTTTGCCAGGGCCGGCAATTATGTGAACTTCGCCTGCGATGATACCAGTCAGAATGAGCGGGCACTCTGATTTTTGGCTCTGGCTGGCTTACCACAGGTGCCGGGCGTCATCAACTGCACACACGTGGCAATTAAGGCACTCGTAGATCACGCAGGAGTGTTCATCAACCGCAAGGCTTCCACTCAGTCAATGTGCAGTTGGTATGCAACCACAAAAAAATCGTTATGAGGGTATGCGCAATATTCACGGGCAGCTGCCATGATGCTTTTGTCCTGCGGCAGTCTACCCTCCCTGATCTCTTCGCACCTCGAAGTAGAGTTACTGGCTGGCTGCAAAACGTAGCTGATCACACCTCTCAGAAACCCAAGGAATGAGGCCCAGGAGCAATACAATGACTGCCATATCACCACCAGATGTGTCATCGAACAAGCCATCGGCATGCTGAAGATGCGCTTCAGGTGCCTGGACAGATCTGGAGGCACCCTTCAGTACGCACTAGCCAGGGTCTCCAGAATGGTTGTGGTGTGCTGCACTCTGCACGACATTGCACTGCAGCGAGGTTTGGACCTGCAGGAGGAACAAGGCACAGAGCCTCTTTGAATGATTCTGAGGAAGAGGGGGAGGAGGAGGCAGAAGGTTATGCGGGCATTGCATCACCAATGGTGCACATTGCTGTCCGGGATGCCCTCATTATTGTGAGGTTCACTTAGGTTCCATCAGTGCATCCATCTAACAACCACATGCAAAAGCCACTTTTGCCCCCCCCCCCTCCCACCCTAGCCAATGCCACTAACACAAAAAGCAGTTCTGCAAACAACCAAACCTCCCTTTCACAGCCCCTCAATGCTTGGCATCAATTCATGTCTTCAATTCATCATTGCACAACTGAAAAGGCCACTTGCCAGCCAGCAACCAAAAATGGGCAAGACGGGAAAGTGGCCCTCTGCATTTGTTAGTTGTGAGATGGCTGGAGGGCCACCTCCGGTTCTTTGCCTCTCCCTCGTGTTCTGTGTTCACTTCTCCTGCAAGGAGGGAAAGAAGATACCCATGAGTGATAGTAATGGCATATATTGAACTGATGGATGGAGAGCATTTCTTGAGGGTGACTGAAGGAGAGGCATCACATTGCATAAGGATGATGGCGAGCATCAGTGGTGGATAGACAGATTTGTGAGGACGTGCAAATACAGAGAGGGATGGGTGTAACTGCAAGGTAAGTGGGTGTGAGGAGTGATCTGCGGGAGTAGGCTTGAGAAAGCAGCGGGAGAGGGTTGGGGTCATACGCACATCAGGATGTAGGTGAATGTACTATTGCTCTCACCTTTCCTGCCTCGCTTAGGTCATTGAACCGCTTCCTGCATTGTATCCATGAGCGTGGCACCACAGTCCTGCTGCTGACCTCTTGTGCCACCTCCAACCACGCCTTCTTGGTGTCCCCAGCCAGATACTTCCTCCCATCGCTAGGGAATAGTATCTTCATCCAGGTCCTCACAACCCCCAGCACATCGAGGGAGGCGTCACTGAACCGAGGCGCAGCCTTTGACTTTCTTGATTTCATTCTCCCTCTTCCTTCTCTTTGGCTCCAAACTCCTTCAAATTGTATGTTTGGAGTGTCCCTTTCTTTTTCTCTCTCTCTCTTTTTCTCTTTCTTTTTCTCACTCTCTCTCTCTCTTTTTCTTTCTTTCTCTCTCTTTCTCTGCTGGAAAGTGACTGTGTGGACATTGGTTGGGAACCGAGTCTGGCTCAGTTGTGATGCCCCCCAACATTGACGCTCACTATTCAGGCTCTTTGATGAAGAATGGCCATTTAAGCAAGCTACCAGAGGGCTGCTGGCTGGCACCAATGGGGCCATACCCCAGTGAGGAGTCCATGCCTTCGAGTAATGGGGAGAAAAATTGGGGGTGAGGTGAATTATCTCACACGATCTTTGTTTCATCGCTATTATCAGCAATTAAACATTTTTTTAAATAATCTGTCTTGCAACACTTAGCACACAGATGGGCGGTATAAATAGAATAACCGAGTCAGGAGCAGCAGGATACTGGAACATTATCTTTGCTTTACCTACATTATTCTGAGTTATTTCTGATATCCCACTGCTTCCCATGGAGAATTTTGCTTCTATCTTTATTTGTCTCTGTCTATAAATTACATGCAGGCTGCTCTAGTAGCTTCAGTAAGGAGTGCGATACATCTTTGAAAATGATTTCTCTCTGTCTTTTATTCTATAAATATTAACTGCAGTTCAGGGTTGTGGAAACTATTGACCAAAGGGTTACCGAAGCTCCTGAGACTTTAGTACACTGGCGGTCACTGCTTCGACCAGCGGGAGATCGTTTACCTACTGCACCCTGCCCTCGGAAGGTGTTTTCATTTTACTTTATTCTCTCTCTATTTAATGTTTGGCCTCCCTCTCCTGAAGGTGCTGACTCTTGCAGGGGTACAGCTCCAGACACAATTCCGGCCCTCCAGCACCATACCTAAATGGCAATTCTTCACCTGTGACCTAGGGCAGTGACTGTTGGCAGGCTGTACAACCATAGAGGGCAAACAGAAAAGACTAAAATAAAAACAGAAAATGCTGGAAACACATCAGCAGGTCAGGCAGCATCTGTGGAGAGAGAAACAGAGTTAACATTTCAGGTCGATGACCGTTCATCAGAACTGCTTCTGCAGTATTTTGCTTTTGTATTACAGAAATGCCTAATCCTGTTTTCATCAGAGGTCCACACACAGACATTTTCCTTCAGGGGACAATGAATTCCTTCCCCCACCCCATGTAATCCGGGGTATTGAGTCCAACTATAGCACCTACTCGCTGTATTCAGCGAAGCTAGCACAGACTGGGAATGGAACCTGCGACCTTCTCGTCTGTATAACTTACTGCCACAGTAGCACCTGGGCTGTCGGGTATTTTTGATTGTACTCTTAAGTGGAGTTTTGTTTAGAAATGGGGTTGGGGGGATGTGGGGGTTAAATGTTTTATCCCTTTTGGCGCAGAGTATGACCCGTGTGTTATTTGTCAGCATGAGCGTGAAGTGATTCAATTGCTGATGTTGCTTTTTCTTCCTGGCTGGGGTACAATTCCACAGGTACCGGCAGCTCTTGTTTTGTTTTGTCACTTAAGTAATCATTCTTCATTTGTGTGCCAAGGCAGTGAGTGTCAGTGAAGGGATAATTACAAGTCCTAGCCCTTTCGGACTACCCCAGATCAGGCGTATTCCCCAGTCGTTTACCTTCAACTAAAGTTTGCGGTAGCCGGATCCTATAAGACGCTTAATTGGGTCTAAAGGTCAGACTACCTCTCCCTAAAGGAAAGAAATGGTCTGAAGATGTTACCGTCCTCCGGATAGTACTTTTAATAAGTTTAACTAGACTGTAACCTTCCGGACATTATGAGGGTCCGGAATACCCCCCAGAATTCTGCAACTCCTTTGAGTGTACAGAAATTGAGTTTGCAAGATGATACAGAAATACTCTTTGAGACAATTCTAAAAATATATAGATTTATTAAAGAACCGACATTTAGTAAACATTTATTATGGCAGTCGCAACTTTAATTGTTCAAAATACAAATAGCTTACATTTCTTATCAGAGATCCTTATTCTCAAATCTTAACTTCGTTACATTTCCACACTTCTACTTATTTCTTAATCCAGAATATCCACCAAAATCAAATACCTTGATTACTCGAGACTCAAAAGTTGTAAACTTACAGAGAATGTCTGTAAAGTTGAGAAACGCTTGTCTTCCCAGCGACTTCTGACTTTCCATATGAAAAGCTCTCATTTTTATATCTTTTTTGGGTGGTTTATCCTTTGAAGTTTTCCTGTTTGTGTAAGCTAATTGTATCAAGTCATTCTTTGCTGACTTTGTTCTATTCTTTATTGATATCTCTGTTGAATGCTTTCTGTCTTTACTGTCAATTTAGCCATTGCATGCATAATTATGTCTCTACCTTATATGTTTCAAAAACCATCATAAACACAATGACAGCAATGGTTTCTGTTTGATGCAATTCTTATCAAAGTCTTTCTATTGAATTTCTAATACTATAACTGGTTATTATCAGACGTTGTGACTCCATGGTATTCCAAGTTCAATACAAGAACAATGTAATTGCTTGGTGCATCCATTGAAGTAATATTTTCAAAGTTGTCTTGTTTGTGTACCTTTTACAACTTGTAAATACTTTATCTAGGGTGTTCCATACATTTCTTATTTACTTCAATTGGTTTTTTATCAGACCTCGGGACTCCATATTTCAAGCTTAACATTAAAACTATTTGTTCAGCAGGCGTTTCTTTTACTTGATGTCATTTCTTCAAAGGCTTCTGTAGGTATCATATTTACATTATGTAAATTGAAAACACTTTAACTCAGTGTTTACTTGTTTTCTAGCTATCTCAATTGGTTGCATATTTAATCGTGTTTCCTGTCTTTAAGTTTAACATAAAACTATTTTATGACAGGTATTTCTTACTTGATATCATTTTTTCAAAGGCACTTGTTTTTTTTAATGTTCTGTGCACCTGTTCGACGTGTTAGATTATAACACTTTACTTGGGTCATTCCATTGTTTTTCTCCCAAACTCTAGACATAGAGGAACCTCCCAATAGTTTGCTTCAATAGGGCATTGTCTTTGTCAAGATCCCATTCCCATATCAAAGCTTGTGTTCACAGCTTTGTGTTAATAAACCATCTTATCTCATAAGCCTGTATTCTGTTTGCAGCCTGTGTCTTTTAAACCCAGTATGTCATTTATTAATAATTTCAGAAATCTGTTTTTAGTATCGTGTATTTTTCTGAATTCTGGCTATTCCTTCACATCAGCAGGCTATGTGACCACAACAGGTGTTAAAGCAAAGCCAGATGCTCTCTTCACTCATAATGCCCCTGACTAAGACTATTCTTTGCTTTTGTCAGTTACTAGGTAACAGTGAAAATTCCACACTCATGTCTGATCACTCTTCACCCAATTGCGTTGATTGTCTGGATCCAAGTGTATAATTTAAAAGTACATGATGTCGCCTGTGGTGTAGGCGCGTGATGTCGCCTGTATACAATGAAGGCAATTCAGATTTGAGGAGATTCCTCATAGCAACAGCATTTGTGGTATGGATTTTTTTAAAGACTAATGAAGCTCATTATATAGGGTTGTGAGCTGGTGTTAATAGGACATGTTGGTGCCACTTCAACCCAGGCTTGGCATCACTTGATCATTACACCCTGGTTTACCTTGCCTTCTCTTCTACATTTTTCAATCTTGTTGGTATCCTGTCAGATGATTGTTTCAATAACAAAAAAAAAGCAGCCAGTTCGAGATCTTGGCTAAACTGTCAGATCTGCCTCAAACATCACTGAAGACAATGGAATGGACATGTCACAACACATGGAATGAAGTTTACTAAATACACATTGACCTCTGCAGACAACATGATTGTGGGCGGGGTAATTGTAGCTTTTGGCAGTGGCATAAAAGGGTAATATCAGATCACCCCGTCTGATTTTCCTTTACATAGTATTACTTAATATTTACAGCACAGAAACAGGCCATTCGGCCCAATAAGTCCATGCCAGTGTTTATGCTCCACACGAGCCTCCTCCCACCCTTCCTTCATCTAACCCAATCAGCATATCCTTCTATTCCTTTCTCACTCGTGTTTATCTAGCTTCCCCTTAAATGCATCTATGCTAGTCACCGCAACTACTCCTTGTGGTAGCGAGTTCCACATTCTAACCACTCTAGGTAAAGAAATTTCTCCTGAATACCCTATTGGATTTATTAGTGACTATCTTACTTTTATGGCCCCCAGTAATGAAGTGGGATAGAAGTGGGAGAGGGAAAGAGGCAGAAGTTGGGAGTGGTGCTTTGGGGGAAATTAAGCGAGAAACTGAGTTGCTCTTTTGAGTGGGGGAAGAAAAGAGAGCGTGAGCCTGAACTCTGGAGAGAGGAGAGAGCGTGAGCCTGAACTCTGGAGAGAGGAGTGAGCGTGAGCCTGAACTCTGGAGAGAGGAGTGAGCGTGAGCCTGAACTCTGGAGAGAGGAGTGAGCGTGAACTCTGGAGAGAGGAGTGAGGAGTGAGCCTGAACTCTGGAGAGAGGAGTGAGCGTGAGCCTGAACTCTGGAGAGAGGAGTGAGCGTGAGCCTGAACTCTGGAGAGAGGAGTGAGCCTGAACTCTGGAGAGAGGAGTGAGGAGTGAGCCTGAACTCTGGAGAGAGGAGTGAGCCTGAACTCTGGAGAAAGGAGTGAGCCTGAACTCTGGAGAGAGGAGTGAGCCTGAACTCTGGAGAGAGGAGAGAGCGTGAGCCTGAACTCTGGAGAGAGGAGTGAGCCTGAACTCTGGAGAGAGGAGTGAGCGTGAGCCTGAACTCTGGAGAGAGGAGTGAGCCTGAACTCTGGAGAGAGGAGTGAGGAGTGAGCCTGAACTCTGGAGAGAGGAGTGAGCCTGAACTCTGGAGAGAGGAGAGAGCCTGAACTCTGGAGAGAGGAGAGAGCCTGAACTCTGGAGAGAGGAGAGAGCCTGAACTCTGGAGAGAGGAGAGAGCCTGAACTCTGGAGAGAGGAGAGAGCCTGAACTCTGGAGAGAGGAGAGAGCCTGAACTCTGGAGAGAGGAGAGAGCCTGAACTCTGGAGAGAGGAGTGAGCCTGAACTCTGGAGAGAGGAGTGAGCCTGAACTCTGGAGAGAGGAGTGAGCCTGAACTCTGGAGAGAGGAGTGAGCCTGAACTCTGGAGAGAGGAGTGAGCCTGAACTCTAGAGAGAGGAGTGAGCCTGAACTCTGGAGAGAGGAGTGAGCCTGAACTCTGGAGAGAGGAGTGAGCCTGAACTCTGGAGAGAGGAGTGAGCCTGAACTCTGGAGAGAGGAGTGAGCCTGAACTCTGGAGAGAGGAGTGAGCCTGAACTCTGGAGAGAGGAGAGAGCGTGAGCCTGAACTCTGGAGAGAGGAGTGAGCCTGAACTCTGGAGAGAGGAGTGAGCCTGAACTCTGGAGAGAGGAGTGAGCCTGAACTCTGGAGAGAGGAGTGAGCCTGAACTCTGGAGAGAGGAGAGAGTGCCAGTTTGAATTCAGGGAGTGGAAGAATACCAGCTTACCCAGGTAAAGAGGGGATGAGAGTGCCAGATTGAAGTAAGATGGGTTGGGGAAGAGTGCCATTATACATTGGGAAGTTGGAGGATAGATTAATGTCTCTGAAAGGGTGGGGAGTTTGATGGGTTGCAGCATTTCTGAACTGGTCTCGAGGGTTGTAAGGAACTAGGTCGGTGGGAGGTTGAATGTGGGATAGTGACTGTGAGGTTACTTTTGAGTAAGTGATCGGTTGAAAATCCAAATGCCATTGTTTATCCTTATTATAGAAAATAAGTAAAAATGTATTAATTGTGAATATGAGTGCTTAAGAATAACCAGAATGTATAATTTTTAATGTAAAAATTCAACATTTTGTAGATCTCCTGAGAAACCCCACCAATTGTGTGTCTTCATTTGGGTTTATCTCTCCTAGGCTTTCATTTAATTATTCTTTTTCATTCTAAGGAATGATGTGTACACCTGCAGTTTAAGTTACACTAAAACAGGGAGTTACATGGGTTTGTATCAGGCTTGGGTTGCCAGCTTATTGAAGCTGTTGGTCAGCTTTTGCTAGTTTTCTAGATTGGCATGGATGGTCACCTGTATCTCTGCTGTGACAGCAGTAATCAGTGTTATCTCTGATCTCGTGTAAAAGAAGTTGAAACTATCAATTCATGATTTTGAAAAGAGCAAGCCTCCCAATATCCTACATTTTTCAGGAATCTCACAGTCCCTTGGCCTCCCTTCTGAGGATTACAGTCTCTCACATTTGTGGCTTTGCTGGTAATTAATGGCAACCACTCACAGCTGATGATCATTAGCAGCTCCTCTTCCTAGCCAAGGACCTGATCTTTGAAAGAGGGACACACTTTTGTTGATGCTGCTGTAGTTTATGTTCATTTTATATTGCAGTGGAAATAGGTACGGGAGATTAACAAAGAGCACAGAGCTTCCACAGGGCTCGTGTACCAATGTCAGCTCTTGCACAGTGTGATATTTTAATCTGCTGGAGACAACCAGAAGTCCCATTGGGAGTTTGGCACTTCAGTTTAAAAATTGTTTTTGTGCACAGCAAGGTAAGGGATGCTCCTGCTGTGGAGTTTCAGGTACCCACTATCAGTACTCCCAGGTAAGGTTAGATGCAGCGTAAAACTTCCTCTACTCCGCCTCAACTATCAGTGTGACATATTCCATCTCCTGCAGCGGGCATACTGTCGCCTCCTCTGAGTGCAACTTTTTAATTTAGTGCTGAATTAGCAGCCCATGCCCAGCAAGAATTGAGTTGAAACTGCTCAAACTCATTTCACATTGGATAACATTTCTTCAGCTTCTGCAATTATAGTTTACTATATGTGCAGTCCAATGGGAAGTCCCGTTATTTGGAGAAAGAAGACAAGGAGGAGAGTAGAGACACCAGGCACATACAACATGTAAGATGTATTGCCCACAGCTGTTGTTAGCCACAGACTCTGATCTACAAGTACCTACCTTGGCATGTCTGTGGAAAACTGACTCCACAGACAGTGACCGTGTTGAGGTGGAGACAGCATTGTACCTTTTCCTGGAAATTTTCACCTCCAGCTGTTTTTTACCTGAGGACAGCATCGGCACTGAACTCTTATGGCTCATTGCAAGCTGCCACATGAAACATCAGCAAACTCAGTTAATCTGCAGTTCTTGGATGTATCAAGCAGGTGACTGTTGCTCAGGGCAATTTCACTGCTTTTCCCATGGACGACCTGCAGCAAAATTAGAGCAAACTATATTTCCTTTGCATAACAGGATCCCCCAAAATCCTCGGGCACAAAATCTAAGGTGATATTTAATGTAGTATGTGGGAGTGCTGCACTGTCAGAGGTGCCGTCTTTTCGATGAGACGTTAAACACCAGCGGCAGAGCATAAAACAGCGGGGGAAACAGCGCCGACCTGATTGGAGACACCAGCGGCAGAGCATAAAACAGCGGGGGAAACAGCGCCGACCTGATTGGAGACACCAGCGGCAGAGGAGCATAAAACAGCGGGGGAAACAGCGCCGACCTGATTGGAGACACCAGCGGCAGAGGAGCATAAAACAGCGGGGGAAACAGCGCTGACCTGATTAGAGGCGGTATCAGTGGCAGCCGAATCGTAGACAATTTCCAAAAAAAATGAAGAGTGACGTCACAGGACAGCAGGTAGTGATTGGTTGGTGAGTATTAAGGTTTTATTTCTCTCTAACCTAGGACAGTGGTTTAAACTAGGAGCGGGAAACTATAACGTATTAAATTTATAGCTTAACTAGTTAAACTATTTAATATAACTATAAATAATTTTGAATAAAAACTTTAACTAATTAAATAAATAAAATAAGACTAGTCTAAAGATATGGCAGGGCAGGTTGTGTGTCTGGACTGCAGCATGTGGGAGTTTGTGGACGGCGAGACTGTCCCGAGCAAACATGTCTGCAGGAGATGTCTCCGTCTCGAATCTCTCCAGCTCAGAGTCATTAAGCTGGAGTGCGAGTTGGAGACGCTCTGACACATAAGGGAGGGGGAGGATTTTCAGGACAGTTTTATACAGAATACAGTCACGCCCCAGAGGAAAGCACAGGTTCAGGAATGGGAGGGTGTGACTGTTAGGGAGCCGGGTAGCGGGGATTTACGAGAGGTTGAGAAGGAGATCCCGCAGACACTGGTCCTGTCCAACAGGTATGATGTACTCGTTACCTGTGAGGACGAGGAGAAAGACTGCAGGGAGGTCAGCCACAATGCAGACCAAGGCACCGTGGCTCAGAAGGCTGTCCAAGGGGAGGAAAGAGCAGAATAGAAATGTGGTAGTATTAGGGGGATAGATAGCGTCCTCTGCAGCCAAGAACAAGAATCCTGAAGGGTATGTTACCAGGGTAAGGGATATCTCACAGCGGCTGGAGCGGAACTTGGAAAGGGAGGGGGTAAATCCAGTTGTCATGGTCCATGTTGGAACAAACGACATAGGTAGGAACAGGGAGGAGATCCTGCTGAAAGAGTTTCAGGAGTTAGGCTCTAAATTAAAAAGTAGGACTTCGAGGGTAATAATCTCTGGATTATTGCCCGAGCCACGTGCAAATTGGCATAGAAGCAGACAGATCAGGAGAATTAACACGTGGCTAAAGAGCTGGTGTGGGAAAGAGGGGCTCCTTTCATGGGACACTAGCACCAATTCTGGGACAGGAATGAGCTGTACCGAAGGGACGGACTCCACCTGAACAGGGATGGGACCCGTGTCCTAGCGGAAAGGGTAAATAGGGAGGTGGCAAAGGCTTTAAACTAGTAAGAAGGGGGGAGGGATCTACAAGAAACATAAGCAGTCTAAATATGAACAAAACAGGAAAAGTGAGCATAGGAATGAATAAAGTAAGGGAGGACATTGACGGTAAGGGAGCAAATAGAGTTATAGAACAGGAGTCTATAAAGGTGGTTAAACATAAAGTGAGAGGAAATCCTATTAAAAATGAGTTAAACTGTCTGTACTGCAATGCACACAGTGTCCATAATAAAATGGGAGCTGGAGGCAATCATGCATTGGGAGGAACCAGACATAGTAGGGATTACTGAGACATGGTTACAGAAAAATCAGGACTGGGAATTAAACATTGCAGGGTATAACATATTTAGAAAAGATAGAGCGGGAAAAAGGGGAGGTGGAGTAGCTGTACTTATTAGGGATAACATAATGGCAGTAGAAAAAAGGGACGTAGATATCACCAAGACAAAAATAGAATCCATATGGATAGAGATAAAAGATAATAAAGGATCAATCACACTAATAGGCGTAGTCTACAGACCACCTAATAGTGGAAGGGAGGTGGAGGAAGAAATATACAGACAAATTAGAGAAATTAGTAAAAAAACATAGAATAATAATCATGGGGGATTTCAACTACCCCAATATTAATTGGACAGAAGAGGTAGGTAAAGGAGATAAGGGAATGGAGTTCCTACAATGTCTACAGGACTCATTTCTAACCCAATATGTAAAAAGCCCAACAAGGCAGCATTCACTATTAGATCTGGTTATGGGGAATGAGCCAGAGCAGATAAGAGAAGTAAAAGTAGGGGAACATATAGGCAATAGTGACCATAATATAATACACTTTAAGATGATAATAGAGAAGGATAAAAGTAAGACAAAAACCAGGTTAATAGACTGAGAAAAGCTGATTTAGAGGGGCTGAGAATAGAACTTGGGAAGATAAAATGGGCAATAATATTGGCAAACAATGATGTAGAAGGACAATGGGAAACATTTAAAACAGTGTTCAACAGTGTGCAGGAAAAATATATTCCGCTACAAGGAAAGAACAAACTAAACAATGATGAGACTCCATGGATGAATAAAGACATAAGGGAACAATTGAGGGTAAGGCAAGAGGCATACATTAAGTACATAGACAGCAGAGGAGTGCATAATAAGAGAGAATACGAAAGGATTAGGAGAGAAGTCAGAAAAATAATTAGGAAGGCAAAGAGGAACTATGAAATTAAATTATCACAGAACACAAAACAAAATAGTACAATATTTTATAGGCAGATCAATTAAAAAAAGGAAGGTTGAAATGGGAATAGGGCCATTAAGGGATAGACAGGACAATACCACAGGTAACGATAGGGAGATGGCAGAAATATTAAATCATTATTTCGCTTCGGTATTTACCAGGGAGATAGAACAGGCAGACATGACATTGGATGATGAGATGAGTAATGAGAAGTGCATTTAAAATAAAAAAGGGGATATATTAAATAAACTAATTAAACTCCGGATAAAACCCCTGGTCCGGATGGATTGCATCCCCGCATTTTAAAAGAATCTAGGGAAGAGATAGCAGAGGCATTACTACACATATTTAACAATTCGTTAGAAAAAGGTGTAGTGCCAGAGGACTGGCGGATAGCTAATGTAATATCGATATTTAAGAAGGGGGATAGAACATATCCAGGGAATTATAGATCAGTCAGTTTAACATCAGTGGTAGGAAAAATAATGGATTCCCTACTAAAGGAGAGAATAGAATAACATTTAGAAACAAAAAGTAGAATAATGAATAGTCAGCATGGATTTCAAAAGGGAAAATGTTGCTTGACCAACCTTATTGAATTTTTTGAAGAGGTAACAGAGAGAGTAGACAATGCTAATGCAGAAGATGTAATTTATTTAGATTTTCAAACGGCCTTCGATATGGTACCCCATAATTGACTAATGAATAAAGGTCAGAGAATGCAGAGTCAGAGGATAAGTACCAGAATGGATTGCTAGCTGGCTTCAAGACAGAAAGCAGAGAGTGGGAGTAAAGGGTAGCTATTCACAGTGGCAGAGGTGGGTAGTAGTGTTCCACAAGGATCAGTACTGGGACCACTGCTGTTCACAATTTACATTAACGATTTAGACTTTGGAATCAAAAATACAATTTCTAAATTTGCAGATGATACCAAATTAGGGGGGTGGTGATAGTCAATACTGAGGAGGACTGCAACAAATTGCAGAAGGACTTTAATAAACTTGCAGAATGGGCAAATAATTGGCAAATGAAGTTCAACACAGATAAATGTGAGGTATTACATTTTGGTAGGAAGAATAGGGAGGTCACTTATCACTTGGAGGGTGCGAATCTAGGTGGGGTAGAGGAACAAAGGGATCTCGGAGTACAAATACACAAATCACTAAAGGTTGCGCCACAGGTTAGCAAGGCCATAAAAAAAGCAAACCAAGCACTAGGGTTTATTTCTAGAGGTATAGAATTGAAAAGTAGGGAAGTTATGCTAAATCTGTATTGAACCTTGGTTAGACCACACTTGGAATACTGCATACAGTTCTGGTCTCCATATAAAAAAGATAGAGGCACTGGAGAGGGTGCAGAGAAGATTTACAAGGATGATACCAGAAATGCGAGGGTATATCAGGAAAGGATGAACAGGCTGGGTCTCTTTTCTCTTGGAAAAAATGCTGAGGGGTGACCTAATAGAGGTCTTTAAAATTATGAAAGGTTTTGATAGAGTGGATACAGAGAGAATGTTTCCACTTGTGCGGAAGAGCATAACTAGAGGCCATCAATATAAGATAGTCAGCAAGAAATCCAAATTAATTCAGAAGAAACTTCTTTACCCAAAGAGTGCTGAGAATGTGGAACTCGCTACCACAGGGAGTGGTTGAAGCGAATAGTATAGATGCATTTAAGGGGAGGCTGGACAAACATATGAGGAAGAAGGGAATAGAAGGTTACGCTGATAGATTTAGATGAGGAAAGACGGGAGGAGGCTCGAGTGGAGCATAAACGCCGGCATGGACTAGTTGGGCCGAATGGCCTGTTTCTGTGCCGTATATCCTATGGAATCCTAAGTAACCCAAGGCCCCGTCTTCTCAGTTGGATGTAAAAGTTCCCATGGCATATTCAAAGAAAAACAAGGAAGTTCTCCCCCCGTGTACTGGCCAATATTTATCCCTCAACCAACATCACTGGCGTAAGAAAACTACTAGGCACTTGGTCCTAGTGTTAAACAAAGCTTTAATCAACTGTTTTCCAACATGATGATCTAGTTGTGTCCTTCTCTAGTTCCTGTTGAGGAATGTCCTAAGCAAGCTGGGCCCATGCCCGAGTATTTATACTCTCCCTGGACAGCGCCACCAGCAGGCCGCCCAGTATTACTTCATACAAGATTCATGTCATTCTTCCCGCCTGTAAGATTGGAAGTTCGGCGGTTTCCTTCTCCCGAATTAGCCGGACTAAGAATAGACGCAGTCGTTTGGATTTCCATTGGAGGCCGGAAGGCGCGTCTCCTCGGACCGTGTTTTGGTCCCTGGGTCGCTTGGTTCGTACCGGCGGGCTGGCAGAGTCCGTGTCACCTTGATCGACCTGAGGGGGACTGGGGAGATCGTGGCTCCGGGTGTGGGTCCCCACCGGCGCAGAGCTGGCTTCATCCTGCTCAGTAGTCGGTGCTTGACCGGTGTCCTGGCTTCGGGTGGCCATCCCGCGGGGAGCGCTCTGTTTCCCGGGTTGATCCAGCGGAGTAGCTGGCAGATCCCTTGATGTCCCGGGTAGGGCGTTATCCTTGGAGTAGCACGGAGTATCGGCGTCGTTAATATGGATCTCTCTATCGATTGGGACCGGTTGGGCAGGGAGCCAGATCCCAAAGTGAAACTGTGGACTCCTGGCCATCAGGGTACCGCATGTACGCGTATGTAGGATTGACATCCGTTAGTTCCACCTCGTCGACGAGGGGATCACTCTTGGAGGATCGGACGAATCTTCGGAGCAGCACGGAGCCAGGAGCTGCCAACCATGATGGTAGGGACGTCCCATGAGTGGAGCGACGCTGGAACCTGAAGAATCGTTCGTGAGGAGTAACATTGGTGGATGTAGAAAGAAGAGACCTGATGGAATGCAACGCGTCAGGGAGCATAGTTTCCCACTGCTGGTCTGTGACCTTAGTGCAAGACGAACAGCATCCAAATGATAGCGTTGTATCTCTCAACCTGTCCATTTCCAATATGATGATACGGTGTCGTTTTACTTGTGGCGATTCCCCGTTGGGAAAGATAACTTTTGAGTTTGCTTGACATGAAGGAGGGACCCCGATCAGAAATTGGCCGTACCGCAAAGGGAAAAGACCTGATCGAGGCATTTGATCACTGTGGAAGTAAGCATATTGGGACAGGGGAAAGCAAAAGGAAAGCGTGAATATTCATCCACCATAGTAAGCAAGTAGGTGTTTCGCGTTGAGGAAGGCAATGGCCCTTTAAAGTCAATGCTGAGTCGCTGCATAGGCTGTGTAGCGTGTATGAACGAGCCATCCGACGGATGGAAGAATTGCGGTTTTAATTCCGCGCAAATTCTGCAAGTGGAGCATGTTCTTTTCACGTCTTCCGTAGAAAATGGGAGATTTTTAGATCGCACAAAGTGCAACATACGGGTAACGCCAGGATGGCATAAGTCAGTATGAAGATCCGCAAGAGTTGAAGTTGACATGGAAGAGCAGAATGCACGCGTGAGGGTATCCGGGTCCACATTATCCTTGCCGGGTCGATACTGTATGGTGTAGCCAAAGGCGGCCAATTCCATTTTCCAGAGCTGTATTTTGTTATTCTTGATTTTAGTGCGTTTCCGGTTATCCAGCATAAAGGCCACCGAGCGCTGATCGGTTATGAGCGTGAAATAGTGATGAGCGAGAAAATGACTCCATTTACGTACTGCTTCAATGATAGCCGTAGCCTCCTTCTCGACAGGAGGATAATGGAGCTCGCTACCCTGCAAAGTTCTGGACAGAAATGCAACGGGTCGACCGCCTTGATTCAAGGTAGCCGAGATCGCCACCTCCGATGCATCGCACTCAACCACGAAAGGGAGATTTTCATCGATGGAATGAAGCGCGGCTTTTTCCAGTTGTTGCTTGAGAAGGTCGAAAGCTGAAATAGCCTTCGCCTCCAACGAAAATAACTTCGCGTGAAGCAGGGGCTGGATCTTGTCGGAAAAGTGAGGTATCCACTTCGCATAATAGGCGAACATGCCGAGGGCCCGACGAAGAGAGCTGAGATTCGTAGGAGGAGGGAGCTCCTGAAGCGGACGAAGTCGCTCCGGATCCGGTTTGATGACACCATTGCCCACCCAGTAGCCAAGGATGTTGACTGATGGTACTGATTTCACAGATTTGGACTCCATTTAAGGATAAGTTGCTACAACGGAGAACGTCAAGAAATTTCTGGAGGTTGGCATCATGCTCTTCTGGTCATGACCAGCAACGGTGATATTATCCAGATATGGAAAAGTGTCTGTTAAGTTCTCCTGTTTGACTAGGCTATCCATTGCCCGTTGAAACACGGCCACCCCATTGGCGACCTCGAATGGAAGGCGACAAAACTGGTAAAGCCGACCATTGGCCTCAAAAGCCGTATACTTTTTGTCAGTGTCTTTTAACGGTACTTGATGGTATGCGCTCTTTAAGTCAAAAGTTGAAAATACCTTGTAGTTAGCAAGGTTATTGACCATGTCATCGATGCATGGTACTGGGTAGGCATCCAGGTCGGTATACTGGTTAATAGTTTGCGAGTAATCGATGCAAAGATGTTTCTTGTGTTGCTTCAGAGGATTTTTAACGACGACTTGAGCCCGCCAGGAAGATGAACATGGCTCAATGATACTGTCAGCTAGAAGGCGAGAGATCTTTACCTCGATAAAAGATAGGTCATCTTAGCTGAAACGTCGTGATTTAGTGGCTATGGGCTTACATCGGGGGGAAAGATTGGCAAACAAGGAGGGCTCGTCGAGCGAAGCCGCCGAAAGTGCACAAAATGGTACTTTGGAAATAGTAAGCTCCGGCTTTGATCCTCCAAACTCGAAAGTGAGTCTTGTGTTGTTTCTGGAAATCCTGTCCCAGGAGCACATCACTGCATAGGTTTTTGAGCACCCCGAGCCGGGTAGAGAAATAAGTGCGGCCATTGAGAATAAGGTCGACAAGACAAAAGCCGGAAGAGTTAGTGGTCAGTGTCATCAGAGCCATTGCAATTTCCCTGTCCGAGGGGTAAATACACAGTTTTAACTTACTGACAGCCTGCTCACTGATGAAGCTGTCAGAGCTGCAGGAGTCGATTAATGCACTCAGAATGTGTCCATTTACCGAAACCTTCGTGGCTGCATGGGACAGGCTTTGGGGAAAAACAACTGTGATGGGAGGAGGGGCAGTTTTATCCTTGACAGCTGTAACATTAGTAGTGGCTCTTGGGGGAGGAGCAGTTTTATAGGGAGCAGCTCTAACCCTAGAAGAGGGTCTTGACTGACATACTTTCGAGAAGTGACCTTTCTTACTCCAATGATTGCAGATTGCATTACGAGCAGGACAAAATTTCCTATAATGAAATGCACCTCCACAGAAGTAACGCTTCCTTTTAGATTGCCAAGATGCCACTAGGGTAGGGTCATCATCAGCTAGGATAGAGTCGACATCAGTAGGGCTTCCGCCTGAGGCTTATCGGAGGAGTCACTAAAAGTGATAGCAGCAGTCCGTGCACGTGGTAAAAGATAGGCATCTGCATTTTTTTTTGCTAAGTTCAGAGAATATGCCTGGTCATAGGCAGCTTGTAACTCGAGGGTTTTATTCTCCAGCAGACGCTGGCGTATGAAGGGAGACGCAATTCCATTAATAAAAGAATCACAAATTAACTCCTCCTGGTACTGCTCAGCTGAGACAGCCTTGAGATTACAATCTTTGCTGAGCCTGCGAAGCTTTTGAAGGAATTCGTCAAGTGATACCCCGGGTTGTTGTCGAGTTGTGGCTAGTAGATGCCGAGCAAAAATTTCGTTTGGGGCCTTAACATATAGTTGCTGTAGTATTCGGATAGCGGAGTCATAGTTTACACAGTCTTCGATATAGTCAAACACATAAGGGGATACATAATTGGCAAGTATCTCTAACTTATCAGGAACATTCACACCACACGCCCTGAGGTAGTTGCTGAAGGTACGATACCAGTGTTTCCATACCTTAGCAGTTGTAGGTGAATTCGGGTCCAGGTCAAGACGCATGGGTCAGAGTAGTTTCTCGATGATGGATTGATTACTATATCTGGTTCCCTTCTACCATTTGAGTCGTAGCCGTCTGTTCCCAAAACCACTCAGAGCGTGGAGCAGGTCCAGTTGATTAAATTGACGTAAGAAAACTACTAGGCACTTGGTCTAAGCGTTAAACAAAGCATTAATCAACTGTTTTCCAACATGGAGGTCTAGTTGTGTCCTTCACTAGTTCCTGTTGAGGAATGTCCTAAGCAAGCTGGGCCCATGCCCGAGTATTTATACTCCCTGGACAGTGCCACCAGCAGGCCGCCCAGTATTACTTCATACAAGATTCATGTCAATCACTAAACCGATGATTTGGTCATTATCACATAGCTGTTTATGGGACCTTGTTGTGAATAAATTGGGTGCTGCATTTTCTACATTACAACAGTGACTACACTTGTTGAGGTTGTGAAAGGCACTATAGAAATGCAAGTCTTTTTCCTTTCCCCGCTCTCTTCCCCCCCCCCTCTCTCTCCCCCCTCTCGCCTCCCGCTCTCTCGCCCCCGCTCTCTTGCCCCCTTCACTCTCCCCCCTCACTCTCACCCCCTCACTCTCCCCCCTCTCACTCCCCCCTCTCACTCTCCCCCCTCACTCTCCCTCCCCCTCTCCCTCCCCCTCACTCTCCCCCCTCACTCTCCCCCCTCACTCTCACTCTCCCCCTCACTCTCCCCCCTCACTCTCACCCCCTCACTCTCCCCCCTCACTCCCCCCTCTCACTCCCCCCTCTCACTCCCCCCCCTCACTCTCCCTCCCCCTCTCCCTCCCCCTCACTCTCCCCCTCACTCTCACTCTCCCCCTCACTCTCCCACCTCACTCTCCCCCTCGCTCTCCCTCACTCTCCCTCTCCCTCACTCTCCCCCCCCTCCCCCCTCACTCTCCCCCCTCACTCTCCCCCCCCCTCACTCTCCCCCCCCTCACTCTCCCCCCCCTCACTCTTCCCCCTCACTCTTCCCCTCACTCTTCCCCCTCACTCTCTCCCCCACCTCACTCTCCCCCACCTCACTCTCCCTCCCCCTCACACTCCCCCCTCTCTCTCTCTCTCTGCCCCCCTCTCTCTCTCTCTGCCCCCCTCTCTCTCTCTCTGCCCCCTCTCTCTCTGCCCCCTCTCTCTCTCTCTTTCTGCCCCCCTCTCTCTCTTTCTGCCCCCCTCTCTCTCTCGCTCTCTGTCCCCTCGCGCTCTCGCTCTCTGCCCCCTCGCGCTCTCGCTCTCTGCCCCCTCGCGCTCTCGCTCTCTGCTCCCTCTCTCGCTCACCGCCCCCCTCGCTCTCTCGCTCTCCGCCCCCTCTTGCTCTCCGCCCCCTCTCTCGCTCTCCACCCCCTCTCTCTCGCTCTTCGCCCCCCATCTCGCTCTCCGCCCCCCCTCGCTCTCTCGCTCACCGCCCCCTCTCTCGTTCTCTCGCTCTCCGCCCCCTCTCTCGCTCTCCGCCCCCTCTCTCGCTCTCCGCCCCCTCTCTCGCTCTCCGCCCCCTCTCTCTCGCTCTTCGCCCCCCATCTCGCTCTCCACCCCCCCCTCGCTCTCCGCCACCCCCTCGTTCTCCGCCCCCCCCTCGCTCTCCGGTCCCCTCGCTCTCCACCCCCCTTGCTCTCCGCACCCCCTCTCGCTCTCCGCACCCCCTCTCGCTCTCGCACCCCCTCTCGCTCTCCGCACCCCCTCTCGTTCTCCGCACCCCCTCTCGCTCTCCGCCCCCCTCTCGCTCTCCACCCCCCCCTCGCTCTCCGCCCCCCTCGCTCTCCGTCCCCCTCTCCACCCCCCGCTCTTCACCCCCCCTCACTCTCCGCCCCCCTCTCGCTCTCCGTCCCCCTCTCGCTCTCCGTCCCCCTCTCGCTCTCCGCCCCCCTCTCGCTCTCCGCCCCCCCTCTCGCTCTCCGCCCCCCCTCGCTCTATCTGCCCCCCTCTCTCTCTCACCCCCATATCTCTCTCTCTCTCTCTCTCTCTCTCTCTCTCTCTCTCTCTCTCTCTCTCTCTCTCCTCCCCCCCCCCCCCCCCCCGGGTGGATATTACTAAGTATTTACAGCACAGTAAGCGGCCATTTGGCCCAACAGGTCTATGCTGGTGTTTATGCTCCACACGAGCCTCCTCCCACCCTTTTTCATCCAACCCTATCAACATATCCTTCTTTTCCTTTCCCCCTTAATTGCATCACCTCAACTACTCTCTCTGGACGCGAGTTCTACATCTAATCACTCTCTGGGTAAAGAAGTTTCTTCTGAATTCCCTATTGGATTTATTAGTGACTATCTTATTTTTATGACCCCTAGTTCTGGTCTCACCCACAAGTGGAAACATCTTCTCTATGTCTATCTTATCAAACCCATTCATAATCTTAATGACTTCTATCAGGTCACCCCTCAGTCTTCTCTTTTCTAGAGAAAAGAGCCCCAGCCTTCTTAATCTTTCCTGATAGGTATAGCCTCCCAGTTCTGGTATCATTCTAATAAATCTTTTTTGCACCTTCTTCAGTGCCTCAATGTTCTTTTCATAATATGGAGACCATAACTGTTCACAGTACTCCCAAGTGTGGCCCAACCAAGGTTCTATACAAGCTTAACATAACTTCTCTGCTTTTCAATTCAATCCCTCTAGAAATGAACCCCTGTACTTTGTTTGCTTTTTCTGGCCTTATTAACCTGCATTGCTACTTTTAGTGATTTGTGTATCTGTACCACCAAATCCCTCTGTTCCTCTACCCCATTTAGACACTTATGTTCCAAGGAGGATGTAGCCTCCTTATTCTTCCTACCAAAATGTACCACTTCACACTTATCTATATTGAAGTTAATTTGCCAATTACATACCCATTCTGCAAGTTTCTTAATGTCTTTGTGTATTTAGTCGCAGTTCTCCTCTGTATTAACTACATCCCCTAATTTGGTGTTATCCACAAATTTTGAAATTGTACTTTGATTCCCGTGTCCAAGTCATTTATGTAAATGGTGAACAACAGTGGTCCCAGCGCTGATTCTTGTGGAACACCATGTGAGTGTTCACAGTACTCTCAAGTGTGGGCTAACCAAGGTTCTATACAAGCTTAACATAACTTCTCTGCTTTTCAATTCCATCCCTCTAGAAATGAACCCCTGTACCTTTCACCCCTACTCGCTGTTTTCTGTTTTGTAGCCAACTTGCTATCCAGTCTGCTACTTGTCCCCTGACTCCACATGTTCTGACCTTAGTCATGAGTCTACTCGGCAGTACCTTATTGAAGGCTTTTTGGAAATCCAAATATATTGTGTCTACTACATTACCCTTATCTACCCTTTCTGTTAGCTTCTTCAAAGAATTCAATGAGGTTGGTCAAACATGACCTTCCTTCTTGGAATCCGTGCTGACTGCTCTCTTTATTATATTTTCAGTTTCTAGATGTTTTTCCATTACATCCTTGAGTAAGGATACCACTATCTTTCCTACCACCAACATTAAACTAATTGGTCTATAGTTCCCTGGGGTTGATCTCTGGAGTTGTTCTATCTCCATTTTTATTTATAGGATTCATATTAGCTGTTCGCCAGTCCTGGCATTATTCCCTTTTCTAATGAATTTATATATATAGATATATAATAGTGCCTCTGTTATCTCTTCCCTAACTTCTTTTAATATGCGTGGATGCAATCCATCCAGACCTGGGATTTTATCCTCTCTCAGGATATACCTATGGTGATGTTTACATTTGAAGGAGTAAGTGATTGCAGAGTGCTGTGAAGTGCTATCTTCTGAGAAACTGGAACCTGGTGCTGTTTCTCTAGGCACATCACCTTGGCAACCCCAAATGTCGAGCTTTGTTGCCAATGAGCTCAGTGAAAAATCTGCTATAGATTATAATCAAATGGAATTTAGGAAATGGGTATTTGTAATTTTCATCATTTAATAAATTATAAGTTTTTAAAAGTTTATTTAACAGAAAACATAAATTCCTCCCCCCCCCCTTCCCGTGCTCTGGGCCCTGTTACAGTTGAACACACTTTCCTCCCCTTTCGTCAGCACTGGGCACACCTATTGAAAGTGAAGAACAGCATGTCTAAATGACACCCATCATATATTGATTCTATGAGAGTGGACCATTGTATTGCATAATGCTTGAGTGTGACAGAGGACCATTCTTCTGCTGGAAGTTCAGCACGGAGAGCGTTAATACTGATGGATACTGAAAGCCTTAGGAAAGTGGATGCTGTAAATGTTACAACATTTGCGGTTGGCATTTTGGTTTGTGTGATGCAGTGCTGAGTGACATTTTGAATCACTGATCCATAAAAACTGGTGATAGTGATTAATATTAGTCATCATTATCTCCTGTGCTGTCAGTGAATTATGTCAGCTTGCTGACTATGATTAGCTATACACAGTAAAAGTGATGAATTTCTGGAATTAGGAGATTTCTTAGATGTGCTTATAGATCTGCTCCATACACACCTCCCTAGGGACTGGAGCGATGGTACGAGAAATGGAATTCTGGAACAGCACCGGGAGCAGACACTGAAAGAACAATGTTGGTCAGTTTTTAAATTTCCTAATCTTCAGAAGAGCCTGGCTTGATCTGGACTCCATGGGGGAAAAATTAGGTCGCGCCCCGTTTGGGGCGCAAATATCGTCTGGACGCAAATATTAGCGCCTGCCGCTAATTATCGCCACTGACTGGAAACTTCACTTTTACCGCCCCGGGAGGTGAGTGGAGCGCTAAATCAGGCGCTGCACACCTGTCTTAAGGCGCAAAGGCCGAGCAGTGAGGCGCTAACTCAGCGCGCGAGCGCAGCGCAGGTGCTGCCAGTTAGCGAGGGAACACAGACACATTGGCACCGGCCAGTTCTTAAAGCGGGGGGGGCCAACTTGCTCCCCAGCCACACCCTGCTCATTGCAGCCTTGAATCTCGGCCTGGAGAGACCTGTGAATCCATTTTGCTGCCAAGGATGGAGAGGGTGAGAGAACGAGCTCATCGCTTCACCGAGCGGGCCTTGGATGCTCTGGTTGGCACGGTGGAGCGCAGAAGATGTATACTCTTCCCTGAGAGTGGCAGGAGGCCTTTGCCACGCGAGTACAGAAGAATGTGGAGGGAGGTGGCTCAGAGCGTCTCCTCCAGGAGCATGGTGCCCAGGACCCATGTTCAATGCCGCAAAAAGTTCAACGACCTCACTCGGGTCGTCAAAGTGAGTGGCTTTTTCTCAATACCTCTCCATCCCTCCATCTCAACCTCACTCTATGGCCAGAGGGTCTTAAAACCCCAATGCTCAACACTCATCCAACACCTAATGGCCCTTTCATGAAACACACACACACATTCCACACTTTGCATACAGTAAGGGCTATTCACCTATGGGAGGCACATCAGGCAAGACCATGGCTGTATATTTACTCAGATGCTGTCCTTTTTCTTGCAGGCCAAGCTGGCGCATAATAGGAGACAGCAGCAACGGACAGGTGGAGGGCGGCCTCAGCTGCAACCCCTCAGCGATCTTGAGGAGCGCGTCCACAGGATTGTGGCAAGCCGGGTGATCGGTCCCGTCGCCACTGGAGACGCCGACCCCGTTCTGGACAGCAATGGTAAGGTCATCACCTTTTTGTCCTCTGTCCTTCCACTTGTCCCTCACAACACCAGCCTTTGACACTTTCAATCCAACTTGC
The DNA here is from genome assembly GCA_030390025.1 of Squalus acanthias. Classification (NCBI taxonomy): domain Eukaryota; kingdom Metazoa; phylum Chordata; class Chondrichthyes; order Squaliformes; family Squalidae; genus Squalus; species Squalus acanthias. The sequence goes on from CM059435.1 coordinate 61,551,234, forward strand.
TAACTCGCTGCACTTATTCCTCCCTTACTGCCACCCTGTCCTCACGCTAAAGCCACTCTTGTACCTCCCTGCTTTCAGATGGTGATTCACCAGCTGAGGAGACGGGCCCTGAAGCTGCCACTGGGAGTGAAGCTGCAGCCGAGGAGGAAGAGGAAGCCGGAGCATCAGTGCCACCCTCTCCTGAGGAAGCCCATGCCCACACTGGGAACACGCCTTCCCTGGAGGGGAGCAGGGGGGAAGGGTCTGATGAGGGTGAAGCTCCAGGACCCAGCGGGCTGCAGCAACGCCATGGGGGTAGGGAAGAACGGGGGCCTTCTCCCCAGAGGGAGAGTATGCCAGAGACTCCTACTGAAATGGACGCAGAGGAGGAGCGGCTGATCGCAGAAATGAACACCCAGGCGGTGGGCATGCACACTGAGCTCATGGGTGCAGTGGGAAGGGTGCCCGAATGCATTGAGTCACTGGCAAGGAGTGTGGAGCACTTCGCTGTAGCACAGGCGGATGCCACACTAACGCTTAGTGCTGCAATTCAGTCACTGACTGCCGTGATCCCATCTCTGACTGCTCTCATGCAGACTCAGATTGAGGCCACGCGAGCACTGACTGCTGCCAACCTCGATGGTTCGTTCACATGTCCCCGGGGCTCTCACCGCGCCGCAGCAGGCCAGCAATCTGTGCTCCAGCAGATTGCTCCGGATGCTGAAGTGCTGCCCCGTGGGAGTGCCAGTGTGTTGGGCGAGCAGGGAGTTGCTGTCCTCTCTCACGATGACAGCATTCCTGCTGCCAACACTGTCACTTCTCCACTGCACTTGCCACCGCCTGTAGGACAGACTGCTGCCGCCCATGCAGAGTTGGTGCAGTCTGCAGCCGGGCCCTCCAGGCCCAGAAGTGGTCGAGGCCGTCCTTCAGGGGCATCTGCAGTGTCAGGGTCTGACGATCAGCAGCCTTCCACCAGCCTTGCTGCAGCCACTGAGGTCCCATTACGGAGGAGCAGTAGGGTTAGAAGGGGGGAAGTGCGCAAGGGAAGGAGATCACCCTCGAAGGGCAAAAAGTAGGAGGTGTGACAAAATGCTGGTCATTTTTTTATTAAAGGCCGAGGTTCGTGGTCCAACTTTTGTTTAGTGTTTTGGACATTATCTCCAGGTTGTGAGAACCAGTTATGTTATTGACTGTTTTTTTGTGTTTATTTCTATGAGTTTGTCATGAGGAAATGACACACACAGAGTTTGTAAAATAAATAAGTTTTTGTATTCAAAATATACATGTTTGGTGTTTGGAAGTATTGGTGCCTTGGCCGGCTTAGGGGTTGCGTGCTGGGTTCATTGATGTTGTTAGCAATGGCAGAAGCCATTTCCACAGCAGGGGCCCTAGAAGCGGCTTGCTATCAGCCGTTGACGGACGGCCCTTGCAGTTTCACCATTGTGGGCCGCCCTCCCGCCTTGGTGCTGCTGATGATCATCCTCCTCGTCCTCGTCCTCTTCCTCCTCCTCCTCTGGTGGTGCTCCAAGGCCTGGTGGCATTGGCTGGGTCCTGACGATTGCCATGTTATGCAACATGCAGCACACAACTACGAAGTTGGATACTCGCTCAGGCGAGTACTGCAGGGCTCCTCCAGAATGGTTGAGACAGCGGAACCGTTGCTTCAGCACGCCGATTGTGCGCTCAATGATGTTCCTGGTAGCTTGATGGCTCTCATTGTACCGCAGCTCAGCAGGGGTGTTGGGCGTACGGAGTGGTGTCATCAGCCAGGTGCTCAATGGATACCCCTTGTCCCCGAGAAGCCAACCAACTGGCTGATGCGGTGCCTTGAAAAGTTCTGCCACAGTAGTCTGACGCAGGATAAAAGCATCGTGGCAGCTGCCAGGATAGTGGGCATTGACAGCGAGTATCAGCTGTCTGTGGTCACAGACCAACTGAACATTCAAGGAATGGAACCCCTTTCTGTTCCGGAATTCCTTGGCATTCTCATGTGGAGCACGCAAAGCCACATGCGTGCAGTCAATGGCGCCCTGCACCATGGGGATGCCCGCTATCCTCGCAAAGCCCAGAGCGCGGTCACGCTGCTTGTCTGGGGTCATGGGGAAAGAGATGAACTCTCGTCTCCTTTTAAAGAGGGCATTTGTGACCTGCCGGATGCAGCAATGCACCGCGAACTGGGAGATATTGGCGAGGTCCCCAGCAGCAGCTTGAAATGAGCCAGTAGCATAGAAGTTGAGAGCCACTGTGACCTTCACTGCCACCGACAGAGACGTCCTGGACCTCAGTTGAGGCTGCAGATCTGGCTGCAGCAGGTGGCAGAGCTCAGTGACCACCTCCTTGCTGAATCGCAGCCTTCGCAAACACAGCTCCTCAGACATATGAATGTAGGAGAGCTGTTCACGATTACCCTGGGAGGGTAAGCTCTCCTGTACATACGCCTGTTGGCCCTCCTCCGTCTGGCCATCATTGCCACTCTCTCTCTGCGTCTCTGTGTCCTCCGATTCAGCTGGAGCAGGACGACGCCCCCAATCAGTGCAGCCCCCATAGTCTCTTTGCAAGCAAAGTAATGAAGGACAGCAACCAAAGTAGCAGCGAAGTTAGGATCAGTAGGCAAAACTACCTCACAAAGCGTTGACGCAATGCAGAAGTCTCTCTCTCTCTCTGAATCTCTCTCTCTCTCTCAGAACGAGTGGTGCAAAAATATCAACCACAGAAAAAGACAGGAAGAGGCCCCCTTTAAATAGCGCCCCCCCCAGCCCCACAGCGATTGATAGCGTTCCAGTCTTCCGGTCGTTGGATGCGCCAGGCGGTAAGGCAGGGGGCGCCACTCAATTTCCGCTCCGGGGTGCCACAAGGGCGTTGCACCATGGAATGACGTCACAATCTGCGCGCGCAGGTGGTCGCGGCGGTAAAGTTTAGCGCCGCCGCACAATGTCTAGTTAAGTTCCCGAGCGGCGCAAACATTGCTGCGCCCAGGCGCTAGCGGCTTTGCTCCCCATTAGCGCCCTCTTAAGGCGCTAACGGGAGGCGCAACCAACTGAATTTTTACCCCCATGTATATTATAATATTTCTCTTACTATCTCTCAGACAAACCATTCTAACCTTTTGCGTTCTGTGAAAATTACACTAGGAATGTGGGTTATAGTTTATGGAAACTACAAAAGAATGGAGGGACGAGTCAAACCCCAGAACTGAATCAAAAATGACTGTTGCATAGTTTTATCAGTCTTGCTCTTTTTAATGCAGGAAGGACTTTATGGAAGTGTCTGACCCTGTACTTTCAGTTCTGATGGCCACCTTTGGCCAAGAGAAAAATTAGACGGGGTGGTGGGAGATGGGCAGCATAGGGATTGGGATCATGGTTTGCTTGTGATGAAAATTCACTGAAAGCCAGAAGAACCTCCATAACAAATCTAATGAATTCCACATCACGTGAGACAGAAAGAATTGGTAGGGGGTGTGGGGGACTTGCAGCATTTTGATGTCTGGTTTACATTCAAGTAATAACTGGACAACACACTCCAAAACTGGATAGATGGCAACTCTCCATTTATCTTCCATTGTATGTATATCTGTGTATTTCTGGTGTTCAATTGAGTATGTACAGCATTTCTAGTAAAATATAATGCAGGTTTTATATTGAAGCCACCTATTGTTGGGCATCACTGACCTGTATATGACCGAGTTGTGTACACAGTTAATACTTTTACTTATTGTGCAACTGCTGGTACAGAATGTGTGTTTAGAAACAGTTGTAAATCGGGAAATGGTGATATACCTTCATTGGAACAAACAAAAAAAACAGTAATGTGGAGGTATGTGGGGTGTGGATTCACTGGAAATTGAGGGGGAAAATGAAAGTCTTGTACCAAACAACTGAACAAAAATCAGTGGTATTTTTTAAAGGCTTGACATTTTCTGTGCTAGCTTTCTGCCAGTTGCATTATTTGCTTCGACTTCCATCGCCATGCTCCTGAAAAGAGAAGATATCTGTCCCTGTTCTCTGCTTTCCCAAATATTCCAATTTCTTGATTTCTTCAATTAAATCAATTGTTGCAACTTTTTAATTCCACTTAACATAAGAAATAGGAGCTGGAGTAGGCCATTTGGCCCTTCAAGTCTGCTCTGCCATTCAGCAGGATCATGGCTGATCTTCTGCCTCAACTCCACCTTCCCGCTCTATCCCCATGTCCCTTAATTACCTTAGTTCCCAAAAATTTATCGACCTCTGTCTTGAATATACTCAACGACTGAGCATCCACAGCTCTCTGGGGTAGAGAATTCCAAAGATTCACAACCCTTTTGAGTGAAGAAATTTCTCCTCATCTCAGTCCTAAATGGCCTACCCCTTATTCTGTGACTGTGACCCCGTGTTCTAGATTCCCCAACCAGGGGAAATATTTTCTCAGCATTAACCCTGTCAATACCTTTAAGAATTTTATATGTTTCAATGAGATCACCTCTCATTCTTCTAAACTCCAGGGAATATAGGCCTAGTCTACTCAATCTCTCCTCCTAGGGCAGCCCCCTCATCCCAGGAACCAGTCTAGTGAACCTTCGTTGCACTCCCTCTAAGGCAAGTAAGTCTTTCCTTAGGTAAGGACTGTACACAGTACTCCAGGTGTGGTCTCACCAATGCCCTGTATAATTGTAGTAAGACTTCTTTACTCTTATACTCTAATCCCTTTGTAACAAAAGCTAACATACCATTTGCTTTCCTAATTGCTTGCTGTGCCTGCATGTTAACTTTCTGTGATTCATGTACAAGGACACCCAGCTCCCTCTGAATGCAAACATTTCCCAGTCTCTCACCATTCAAAAAATATTCTGCTTTTTTGTTTTTCCTATCAAAGTGGATAACTTCACACTTCCCCACATTGTATTCCATTTGCCATGCTCTTGCCCACTCAGTCAACCTGTCTATATCTCTGCAGCCTCTTTGAGTCCTGCTTACAGCGTACTTTCTCATCCAAGTTTGCTGATGATACAAAGTTAGTTATGTTACACTCAGTCCCTTCATCTAAGTCATTAACATAGATTGTAAATAGCTGGGGCCCAAGCACTGATCCTTGCGGTATCCCACTAGTTACAACCTGCCAACCTGAAAAAGTCCCATTTATTCCTACTCTCTGTTTTCTGTCCATTAACCAATTCTCAATCCATGCTAATACATTACCCCCAATCCCATGAGTCTTAATTTTGTGTAATAACCTCTTGTGTGGCTCCTTATCGAATGCTTTTTGAAAATCCAAATACACTACATCCACTGGTTCCCCCTTATCCATCCTACTAGTTACATCTTCAAAAAACTCCAACAGATTTGTCAAACACAATTTCCCTTTCATAAAACCATGTTGACTCTGCCTAATCATATCATGATTTTCTAAGTGCCCTGTTACCACGTCCCTAATAATAGATTCTAGCATTTTGCCTATGATGTCAGGCTAACTGGCCTATAGTTCCACATTTTTCTCTTCCTCCTTTCTTAAATAGAGGGGTTATGTTTGCTACCTCCCAGTCCTTGGGGACTGTTCTAGAATCTAGGGAATTCTGGAAGATTTATTAACATCTCATTGTATGCAGCCCAACCTGCTTCTTTCCTCATTTTTGCCTAGCTTCTATTACTTTCTTCGCTCTGTTTTCATCCGTCTGTCCAAAGACTCTCTGAACTTTTTTTCCTTCCTCCTCTCTTTTTCTATCCTGAAAATGCTGATTCTTGCTGAGCTTCAGTTTCACAGACACAAGCGCACTCCGGCACCTCACCAAGTGGACGTTGTTCTCCTTCGAGCAGAGAAGGTTAAGGGGAGATTTGATAGAGGTGTTCAAAATCATGAAGGGTTTTGATAGAGTAAATAAAGAGAAATTGTTTCCAGTGGCAGGAGGGTCGGTAACCAGAGGACACAGATTTAAGGTAATTAGAAAAAGAACCAGAGGGGAGATGAGAATTTTTTTGTTTTACGCAGCAAGTTATGATCTAGAATACACTGCCTGAAAGGGTGGTGGAAGCAGATTCAGTAGTAACTTTCAAAGAGGAATTGGATATATACTTGAAAATGAAAACTTTGCAGGGCTGTGGGGGAAAATTAGGGGAGTGGGTACAGTAGCATAGTGATTATGTTACTGGACTAGTAATCCAGTGGACTAATGATCCGGAAACATGAGTGCAAATCCCACCACAGCAGTTGGGGAATTTAAATTCAGTTAAATAAGTCTGGAATAAAAAAGCTAGCAATGGTGACTATGAAACTACCAGATTGTCGTAAAAACCCATCTGGTTCACTAATGTCCTTTAGGGAAGGAAATCTGCCGTCCTTACTCGGTCCGGTCGATATGTGACTCCAGACCCACGGCAATGCGGTTGACTCTTAACTGCTCTCTGAAATGGCCTAGCGAGACACTCTGTTGTATTCAAGAAGGCGGCTCATCACCACCTTCTTGAGGACAATTAGGGATGGGCAATAAATGCTGGCCTTGCCGGCAACGCCCACATCCCGTGAATGAATATTTAAAAAAAAATTGGTTAGCTCTTTCAAAGAGCCAGCACAGGCATGATGGGCCGAATGGCCTCCTTCTATTCAGTATGAATCTATGATTCTTCATGTATGATTCTGGATAATGAGGCTATTTTGACTTTATGTGGCATCACAGAAAAACTGAATCCTGTCCTCGCCTAACGTACACACTTTCAGCATGGTTCAGGAACAGGGACTCTGATTCCCCTCCCCTCTAACCCAATGGCACTGAGACTAGTTACAGTGTCCCAAATGGATGAAATCAGCTAAGCACAGATCAAGACTGGTTTCTGGAGTTTGTTAGCAATCCAAGAACACCCCACACCTGTTATGTTGAAAAGCCCTTTGATCTCTGTCCGTTTGTGAAGAGGGAGATAAAATAAAGAGACAAAGAAGAGAAGGCAGATTTTAGAAATGGGAAGGCTGTGAGGGCAGTCAGGTTAAAGGAAAAGCTGTGAGGGCCTTTGATGAAGGGCAGTGATTAGAAATGCTGGAGGATAGTTAAAAGACATCGGGGAAGAAGTTCGGTATCACCCTGTTTTGGGCGCAATTATCAGCCGGGCGCAAAGTTTAGTGCCTGGCGCTAATTATCGCCTCCGACTGCAAACTTGGCTTCTATTGCCCCTGGAGGTGATTGGACGTTGGTGCGCCTATCCTGCCAATGGATTTGCAGGATCTTGCGGACGCAGTGTTGGTGGTACCTCTCCAGTGCTTTGAGGTGCCTGCTGTACATGGTCCATGTCTCTGAGGCATACAGCAGGGCGGGTATTACTGCTGCTCTGTAGACCATGAGCTTAGTGCCGGGTTTGAGGTCCTGGTCTTCAAACAGTCTCTTCCTCAGGCGACCCAGCATCGAAGCTTTGACCACGCTCGATCAGCTCCGATGGACGGGTCACATTGTCCGCATGCCCGATACGAGACTCCCAAAACAAGCGCTCTACTCGGAGCTCCGGCACGGCAAGAGAGCCCCAGGTGGGCAGAGGAAACGCTTCAAGGACACCCTCAAAGCCTCCTTGAAAAAGTGCAACATCCCTACCGACACCTGGGAATCCCTGGCCCAAGACCGCACAAAGTGGAGGAGAAGCATCCGGGAAGGCGCCAAACACCTTGAGTCTCTTCGCCGGGAGCAAGCGGAAGCCAAGCACAGGCAGCGCAAGGAGCGCACGTCAACCCAAGCACCCCACCCACCGTCTGCCCAACCTGTGACAGAGACTGTAGGTCCCGCATTGGACTCATCAGTCACCTGTGAACTCATTTTTAATGTGGAAGCAAGTCATCCTCGGTTCCAAGGGACTGCCTAAGAAGAGGAAGAAAGTGATTGGAGCGCTAAATCAGGCGCTACACGCCTCTCTTAAGGTGCTAACGCTGAGGAGTGAGGCGCTACCTCAGAGCGCTGGCGAAGCTCATGTGATGTCAGTCAGCAATGGAACACAGACACACTGGCCAGTTCTTAAAGGGGAGGGTCAATCTTGCTCTCCATCCACACCCTGCTCATTGCAGCCTTGAATCTCGGCCTGGAGAGATCTGTACATCAATTCTGCTGGAAAGAACAATGGAGAAGCCCAGGGAAATAGCTCAGAGTGCAGCCCCCATAGTCTCTTCTAAATCAATGCAAGGAAGGTCAAATCAAAATGAACCTGCGAAGTGCTGCTCAGTACCCAAAACTCCTTCACACAGCATTGAATCTCTCCAGAAGTCTGTCTCTCTCTCAGAATGCGTGGTGCAAAAATGTCGCCGACAAAAAAAGGCAAATAGCGCTCCCCCAGTCCCTTCCCGACTGCAAAACGTTCCCCTCAACCTGTCGTTGCTAGCAGCAGGCGGAAAGGCAGGGGGCGCCACTCAATATCCGGTCCGGGGCGCTACCGGGCCATTGCACGCTTGACTGACGTCACGATTTGCGGGCGCAGGAGATAGTGGTGGTAGTGTTTAGCGCTGCCCCAAAATGTCTGGTCAGTTTCGCGAGCGGCGCAAACATCGCCGAGCCCGGGTGCTAGTTGCTTTGCGCCCCATTAGCGCCCTCTTAGAGCGCTAATGGGAGGCGCAAAGCAACCGAATTTTCCCCCCACCTTGTCTTAAGTCATGCCAGGCCTACTGATGCGGGGAAGCGTGGTATGTTCTTTATTTTGTATCCTTATGTGAAGATAAGTTGTACTGATTGACTGGTCGTAACTGCTCCTCTATGTTTATTCGCTATGAAATAAACCAACTTAAAGATTCATGTGGCTTACCAAACATCAGCTCGGTCCATCAGATAGATTGAAGCAATACACGTGCAGAAGACATGAATATCCACCACACATCACAAGGGGATGCTATTGTTACATCTCTGGGTTACGCAATTGTACAAGTACATGTAGGGCAGTGTGAATCAATTCCCATAAAAGTAAGATGCTCAGACTACTTACAGAATTGACTGATGGCAAGATTGTATATAGGGCAGACCCAAGTGTATAACCATTGCAAATAGCCCAGTGATTGAGGAGACCATTTCAATTTCTAGTGACTGCAAGGCAGCTATCCCCAAAGCACTGTTGTAAGCAAATGGTGACATCGTTGGGACAATTTGAGACATTTTGTGTAAGTATCATCCCGAGTTAATAGTCGATAGCTGACCTGTCCGGAAACTTCCTATAGCCAGAACATTACTGCCGTCACCGTTTTGTTACTGACTCCTAAGGAATACAAGTGCGAGAGGGAGTGGGTGATTCAGTGAATAAGACTTTTCAACTTTGGGACTTGAGTTCAAATGGAGTTCAGACTGGTGGAGTGAAATTCTCTTCTGACCGCAGGCTCTAAGGGCTAGAAATTCGCCTCCCGCTAGCCCCCTGTTATCGCTCCCCAGAGGCACTAACAACTTACCACCTGGGCGCGCCGATAGTACCGCCTCCCGCGAAATTCACCTGGAGGTTTGCGGCGGCGGTAACCCCTAGCACCATGATCTCCTGTGCCTGGAGATAGTGATGTCCACCGGCTGCGTAGCGCCCCAGACCCAAATTTTGGTTCCGCCCCCTGCAGCATCGCCGGGTGTTAACACCAACAGCTGCAGGAGGCGATGTTCGGGAGGCCAGGCGCTTCAGGAGCGGTAATTAAAGGTAAGGCCGCTGGTCTGCAGAAATTTTTTTTTTCCATTCCTAAGGTTGCCGTTTGAAAATTTTTAACTGCCGCGATTGATCAGCCCTGCACTCTGTTAGAGTGCTTGGGGCTGATCGTTGCGGATCCCAGCTGCCGTCGGCAATGAGGGACATCGTTGAAACGCAGAGCCTGCAGCAATGGCCCTTCCCTTTAAGGAAGGGAAGGAGCCTCTGATCCCGGCAGCGCTGCACAGGACATTGTGCAGCGTTGCACTTCTACCGCCCCTTCTGCGTGGTGAAGCACTCCACTTCCTTCCTGGAATGCTAACAGCCAATTTAGAGAAAGCTGAGAATCATTAGCGCCTGGCGCTAATTTTTCCAGCTTTCAAAATTTAGCGCCCCAAATGGGGCAATACCGAATTTCTCCGCCTAAATGTCCTACGTGAAATGAGTTTGAAAATCCTCAATGTGGATCCTAGTGGGCATGGGCACACAGCACAAATCTTCCCATCATTCAACGCTAACTGGCTGATGTGTGAAACATAAAAATGCCACACTAGTAGGGGTGGCGGTTGATGCATGTTATTGGGGCAAAGTACAAGGAGCATTGTTTTGCTTGTATGACATCTGGCGTTTAAAGGGGAAAAATTATCGCCCATTTGGGCTGCAGAGTTTAGCGCCCGGCGCTAATTATCGCCTCCGAATGCAAAATTCGCCTCTATCACCCCTGGAGATGATTTGAGTGCTAAATCAAGCGCTACACACCTCTCTTAAGACGTTAATGTCTGGGAGCGAGGTGCTAGTTCAAAACGCTACCGGAGCTCAGGCGATGTCAATTAGCATGGAACCCAGACAGACTGGCGCCGGCCAATTCTTAAAGGGGAGGGTCCATCTTGCTAGCTAGCCACACCCTTCTCATTGCAGCGTTGACTCTGGTGCTGGAAAGACCTACCACCATTGTGTTGAGAGGACTGATGGATAGGCCCAGGGAGAGAGCTCGTCACTTTAGCAACCAGGCCTTGGTGGTTCTGGTTGGCGCTGTCGAACGGCGACGGGCAGTGCCGTACCCAGTGAGTGGCAGGAGGCCATTGCCCCGAGAGTACCGAAGAGTGTGGAGGGAGGTGGCTCAGCACGTCTCCTCAAGGAGCATGGTGCCGAGGAGTCACACTCAGTGTCGGAAGAGGTTCAATGACCTCACTCGGTTGGTCAGAGTGAGTGCCTGCTTTTCAATATCTCCATTTCAGTCTGTGCCTAGAGGGTTTAAAAACCCAAATGCCCAGCACTCATCCAAGCCCTATGGCCATCTCATAAAAGACACATGCACATTCCACACCTTGCACACATTAAGGGCTATTCAACTATGGGAGGCCCATCAGGCAAACACATGGCTGCACACTCACTCAGACGCTGTCCTTTTTCTTGCAGGCCAAGCTCTCATAACGGGTGGGAGCAGTAACGCGTGGGAGGAGGACCAGCTGACCTACACCCCCTGACCGATTTGGAGGCCAGAGTGCACAGGATCGTTGCCAGCCAGGTCATAGGTGCTGTGGCCACTGGAGAGGTCGACCCCCCTTGGGGACAGCAATGGTATGTTCATCAGCTTTCTCTCCTCTCTCATATCACTTGCCCCTCACAACACCAGCCTTTTACACTTTCAATCCAACTAACTGTCTCCAGTCCTTGCTCCCTTCCTGCTCCACTGCCCTCACGCTAAAGCCACTCTTGTACCTTTGTGCTTTCAGATCGTCTAACTTTACATCTTTGGTGATTTGACTCATTGCAGCTATGCCCGGCAATAGGGGGTGTGGGATGCTTTCGATGATGTGCTTCTTCATCCCAGAAGCCATCTTCTCTGTAAAGGGTTAGAATCGGTGTCTTACGAGCCATTCACAGTAACATGTGTGCCTCACTCCCACGTTGGTGCTGCTGATCCTCCTCCTCTCCCTCTTCCTCCTCAGGTGGTCCATCAATCGCTGGTGGCAATGGCTGGGTCCTCATGATTGCAATGTTATGCAGCATGCAGCACACAACAATGAAAAGGGAGACTCGCTCGAGAGAGTACTGCAGGGCTCCTCTTGAGTGGTCCAGACACCGGAACAGTTGTTTCAAGACACCGATCATCTGCTCTGAGGTTCCTAGTGGCGCTATGGCTCTCATTGTATTGCAGCTAGGCAGGGGTGTTGGGGTTACAGAGCGGTGTCATCAGCCAGGTGCAGAGTGGATAACCCTTGTCCCCGAGGAGCCATCCACTAGGTTGACGCGGTGCTTGGAAGAGGTCTGCCACACCAGTCTGGCGCAGGATAAAAGAATCATGGCTGCTGCCAGGATAGCGGGCATTAATGGCAAGGATTAGCTGTCTGTGGTCACAGACCAACTGTACATTTAAAGAGTGGAAGCCCTTGTGGTTTTGGAATACCTCTGCATTTTCATGAGGTGCCTTGAATGTCACATGCGTGCAGTCAATGGAGCCCTGAACCATGGGGAAGCCTGCTATCCTCGCAAAGCCACATGTGTTGGCGCTGTTTGTCCCGTGTCATGGGGAGAGATGTATTGGCATCTCCTTTTATACGAAGCTTTTGTCACCTCCCACGTGCAACAATGAACAGCGAACTGTGAGATATTCGCTATGTCCCCAGTAGAAGCCTGAAAGGAGCCGCTGGCATAAAAATTCAGAGCCACTGTCACCTTCACGGCCACCGACAGACACGTCCTGGTCCTGAGCTGAGGCTGCAGATCTGGTTGCAGGAGATGGCAGAGCTCAGTGACCACCTCCTTGTTGAAGCGTAGCCTGTGGAAACACTGCTGCTCGGACAAATGGATATAAGAGAATTGCTCCCTAAATACCCTGGGAAGGTAAGGTCTCCTGTGCAGAGGCCTATTGGCCCTCCTCCTACTGGCCACATTTGCCACTCACACTGTGCCTCTGCTGCCTCCGATTGTGAAGCTGGACAACGACACCCCGAGTTAGTGCAGCCCCCATAGAAGCTTCTAAATATCATAAATATGAAGGTGAAATAAAAATTAACCTCAAGTGGTTCAAAGATCCAAAACTCCTTCGGACAGCATCGAATCTCTCCAGACGTCTCTCTCCCTCTCAACCTGCGTGTTCCAAAAATTTCGCCGACAAGAAAAGGCAGGAAGCGCCCGCCTTTAAATAGCGCTCCCCCAGCCCCTTCCTGACTTGAAAATGTTCCCCTCTACCTGTCGTTCCTAGCGGCAGGCGGTGAGGCAGGGGGCGCGACTCAATATCCGGTCCAGTGCGTTGCATCACGATCTGCAGGCACAGGAGATCATGGCGGTAGTGTTTAGCGCTGCGGCAAAACAACTGGTCAATTTTGCGAGCGGCGCTGAAATCACCGTGCTTGGGCGCTAAGTTCCTAGCGCCCCCCGGAGGCGCTAACCAACCGAACTTTTCCCCCTAAATCTCTTGAGGCCTCTCAAGTGCTGCAACAACAACTTGCATTTATATAGCGCTTTCAATGTAGTAAAATGTCCCAAGGCGCTTCACAGGAATGTTATAAAACAAAATTTGACACTTAGCCACATGAGGAGAAGTTAGGGCAGATGAGGTAGGTTTTAAGGAGCGTCTTAACAGAGTAAAGAGAGGTGGAGAGGTTTAGGAAGGGAATTCCAGAGCTTAGGGCCTAGGCAGCTGAAGACACGGCCACCAATGGTGGAGTGATTAAACTCGGGGATGCTCAAGAGGTCAGAATTAGAGGAGCGTAGATATCTCGGAGGGTTGTGGGGCTGGAGGAGGTTACAGAGATAGGGAGGGGCGAGGCCATGAGGAATTTGAAAACAAGAATGAGATTTTTAAATCGAGGCGTTGCTTAACAGGGAGCCAATGTAGGTGAGCGAGCACAGGGGTGATGGGTGAACAGGACTTGAATTGAATGCAGAGTGGTCTAACTGTCACAGCAGAAAGTATTACTTGTTTTGCCTTAATATTCTGATGCTTCTTTGTCCCTTCAATTGTTATGAAATGCTGTCATTATTTTTAGCCTGTTAAAGCCCTGATCTGCATTTTGATATTCTATCGAAGATTGAAAATCTACAGAATTTCCAGTGCGCACTTTATTTGTAGTCGGTTATTTGACTGTGTAGGGTATCACAGCTGAGCCTGATCCTGTACTCATCCACATCCATGTGCACATGCTATATTCAGTGTGGTGGTTGAATAGTAATCAAGAGCGCGAATCCTCTTCCCCACCCGTTCCTTTGCCCAGGAGTGCTAATGACAGCTATTTCTCTCTCCCATCCCTCACCTTTTTACAACCGGCTCTCCTCAGCACACACAGAGAAATATTGAACATCAATGGAGGAAGCAAGGGATTTGTTGTGTGCACGAGTGTGAATAATACAGGATTGGGCTATTTAATTTGAAAAGATCCCTGCTGTCCTAACCTTTAGTTTAGCAATACTCCTAGTTCTCCCTGGAGATTGTGCTAAAGGAAATTACATGGAAATCTGTCATGTCCAGGTTGTTCCATTAAAATGAAAATCTCTGCTCCGTCTCGCGCAGTGTTTTAAGTTGCTTCCACACTCAGTTCATTGAGCACCTACGTCATTTTCATGTGTCACGTTGAGATCTTTTTTGTGTAGCGCAGACTTGGTATCCATTGAATTCTACCCAATAAATGCCAGAGGACATGAAATGCCTTTCAGCTCTGCAGTGAATACAAAATTCATACAGTTATATGGATCAAAGCCCAGTGTTTCATTTTACAGGAGGTACAATTAAGCCCCATCAGAAAATCAATTTGAACTGTAACTCACTCACAATTTTACCGTGTTTTTTTTTTAAAAGAGGCAAGGGGGGAAAAATTGGGTCGTGCCCTTTTTGGGGCGCTAACTTCGCCGGGGCGCTAAAAGTAGCGCCCCGAAAAAATTAGCACCCCCGTGCCTGAAATTCACTGGTAGTGCCCCAAGAGGGAGGCAGGGTGCTACTGGAAGTGCCCCGCCTCCCTCTTGGGGCGCTGCGAGTGAATATCACGGCGCTATGTGCTGCAGCGCCACGTTGCGCCGCGGCACTGCAGGCCTTCCTCCCTTATTAAACGGGAGGAGCCTAGCGCAGCGCGACCCGGGGCCCAGCTGGGCCACCAGGGATCGGAGTGTCGGCAAAAGATCCCGGCACTCAAGAGAAGTGCCAGGCTCATGGAGCACAGCCTGCACCCCGCGGGGGGGCTGCACAGAAGGCCAGGGACAGCAACGGGGGCAGGTGCTGGCAGGCGACCAGCAACAAAATGGCCGCCTGGCACCTCCCCTTTAATTTGCGCCGCTCCGGCCGCAGGTAGCGTCCGGCGGTAAGTCAGGGGGCGCTACTGAAGATCGCAGCCGGGGCACAAGCGGGGCGCTGCGCATGGCAATGACATCATCGCCAGAGGTGCAGCGCCGCGGGGCGCTAACGGTTACCGCCGCCGCTAACCTCCGGCTGAATTTCGCGGGAGGCGTTGGTGGCGCCACGCCCAGGCACTAGTTGCTTTGCGCCCCATTAGCGTCCTCATAGGGTGCTAACGGGAGCCGCAAATCAACTGAATTTTTCCCCCAAGGACTCTTGACTGAAAAGCTCTATTGAGGGCTGATTTAAGACTGTCTAAATGCTCACTTGAATAAATAGAATCATAGGAATTTACAGCACAGAAGGAGGCCATTCGGCCCATCGTGTCTGTGCTGGCTCTTTGCAAGAGCCGTCATGCCTAGTCCTGAATCCCCGCTTTTTGTCCATAACCCTGTAAGTTGCTCATCCTCAAGTACCTGTCCAAATCCCTTTTAAAATTATTTATGGAATCCGCTTCCACCACCTTTTCAGGTGGAGTGTTCCAGATCCCCACAACTGAGTAAATACTTCTCCTCATCTCCCCTCTAGATCTTTTGCCAATGTTTTGGAATCTATGATCTCTAGTTATTGACCCACTCGCCAGAGGGAATAGTTTTTTTCTATCTACTCTATCAAAACACCTCATCATCTTGAAAACCTCAATTAGGTCACCTCTTAACCTACTCTGTTGCAAGGAGAACAGTCCTAACTTTTCCAATCTCTCCTCATAACTGAAGTCCCTCATCCTTGGTAACATCCTGCACCCTTTCTAAAGCCTTTACATCTTTCCTGAAGTGTGGTGCCCAGAATTGTCCACAATACTCCAGCTCAGGCCGAACCAGTGATCTATAGAGTTCTAGCATGATCTCTTTGCTATTACATTCTATTCCTCTCTGTAGAAATCCAAGTAACCCATATACTTTTTTAACCACCCGGCTGCGATCGGGGGGTGGTGGGGGGAGGGTGTCTTGCCGTGATCAGGGTTGGGGGGGGCGGCGGGAGGAGGGTTGTCTGGCAGAGAGCGGTGGGGGGATGGGGTCTGGCAGGGGAGAGGGGGTGTCTGGCCGCGATCGGGGGGAGGGAGGATGCGGCCACGATCGGTGAAGAGGGGGTTCTGGCCACAATCAGGGGAGGCAGTTCTGGCTGCGATCGGGGGCGGGGGGGTGGGGGGTCTGGCTGCGATCGGGGGCAAGGTGGGTGTCTGGCCGTGATCAGGGGCAGGGGGGGTGTCTGGCTGCGATCGGGGGCAGGGGGGGTGTCTGGCCGCGATTGGGGGGAGAGGGGGGTCTGGCCGCGATCGGGGGGAGAGGGGTGTCTGGCCACGATCGGGAGCAAGGGGGGTGTCTGGCCGCGATTGGGGGGAGAGGGGGGTCTGGCCACGATCGGGGGGAGAGGGGGGTCTGGCCCGCGATCGGGGGCAAGGGGGGTGTCTGGCCGCGATCGGGGGGAGAGGGGGGTCTGGCCACGATCGGGGGGAGAGGGGGGTCTGGCCGCGATCGGGGGGGTGGGGGGGTGTCTGGCCGCGATCGGGGGGAGAGGGGGGTCTGGCCACGATCGGGGGGAGAGGGGGGTCTGGCCGCGATCGGGGGGTGGGGGGGGGTCTGGCCGCGATCGGGGGGGAGAGGGGGGTCTGGCCGCGATCGGGGGGGTGGGGGCGGTCTGGCCATGATCAGGGGGTGGGGGCTCTGGCCACGAACAGCAGTAGAGGGATGGCTGGCTGCGATCAGGAGGAGAGGGGGTCTGGCCACGATCGGGGGCAGAGGGGGGGATCTGGCCGCGATCGGGGGGAGAGGGGGGTCTGGCCGCGATCGGGGGGTGGGGGCTGTGGCCACGAACAGCAGTAGAGGGATGGCTGGCTGCGATCAGGAGGAGAGGGGGTCTGGCCGCGATCAGGGGAGAAGGGGGTCTGGCCACGGTCGGTGGGGAGGAAGGAGACTGGTCGCGATCGGGGGAGAAGAGGGTCTGTGCATGATCGGTGGGGAGAGGCAGGGTCTGTCCTCCATCCTGGGGGGAGGGGTGGGTCACCTAGCACAAGGGAGGTCCATGGCTCAAAAGGAAACATCAAAAATTAAATTAAAGCTTACCTTCTGGCCCAGGATCCAGATCCCGGCAGGTTTTGCCTGACTCGCGCCTCAGCTTGAAATTGCCCATCAGGTCCTGATACCATTGGACCCAATCTTTCTGTTTAAAGTAGGACTTCCTTCCTGTGGGTGCTTTGCTTTCCTGCTCAAAAGAGCAGGTTACTATGGGGACACGGCGGGAAGTAAGTGGGATCAGAGGGTGTAAATGGCTCCCGTTATTTTAACTACCCGCCCCGCCCCCCCAAATTCGGCCCAGTTTCCACCAGACGGAGGCAGTTAAAATCAGGCCCATTGTCTCTGGATCAGTCATTGCTCTACTTTGACTGAGATTCTATTCAGTTCCAGCCAGGCTGGTGCTGGATTCAAATCTTTCTTCACACACAACATTTGAGCTGCCAATAAAAAGCTTTTAATTGAGTAAATATCAGTACTGACACTTGTAATAGCTTTTAAACTCCTACCAATTATTATTTGTTAGTTCTGGCCTTTTCAGCTGTTGATTAGATTAGATATACATGACATTTAAATAATTTTAATTTTTAACATTATGTAGATGTGTTAAATGGCTGTCAGATCCAATGCTATATATCTTAGCAGTATTATTATTGGCTGGTCTATGTTTTTAAATGCTGGATTTAATTGACCTACTTTGGAGACTAAACTTGAAAGATTTCATTAAACCAACATAACTTTTGAGATTTGTGGTGGAATTGCTATGATTTCTCACCCGGAAGATTACACCTCAGTAATCCAGCATTCTTCAGTACTGCAGTGGAGTGCCAGCCTAGATTGTGTGCTCAATATTTGAAGTATAGCTTGTAAACATAACCTACTGACTTAGAGGCAAGGATGTGTGTGTAACTGGTAAGGCCAGCATTTATTGCCCATCCCTAGTTGCCTTTGAGAAGGTGATGGAGAGCCGCCGCCTTGAACCGCTGCAGGCCGTGTGGTGAAGGTACTCCCACAGTGCTGTTAGGTAGGGAGTTCCAGGATTTTGACTGAGCGACGATGAAGGAACGGCGATATATTTCTAAGTCAGGATGGCGTGAGACTTGAAGGGGAACTTGCAGGTGGTGGTGTTCCCATGCGCCTGCTGCCCTTGTCCTTCTAGGTGGTAGAGGTCGTGGGTTTCAGAGGCGCTGCTGAAGAAGCCTTGGCGAGTTGCTGCAGTGCATCTTGTAGATGGTACACACTGAATGCTATTCACTGGGCCAAAACTAACACTAATACATGCTACATTATAGATTACCTGCTACATGTAGAAACACATTTGCAGGAGCTTTTACAATCCTGCAGATTTATGTGGTATTACTCATTGGAGTCAGTCATTCCCTGCAGGGGGGCAACCTTGGGTTAGATGGGGGAGGCTGATATAATTTGACAGGGGGTTGAGGCAGTATGTGGGATGTGTGGAAGTTATGGAACATTCAGTCCAGTGCTGGAATCTATTTATTGATAAGTCAACCCGAGTTATTTCTGTGACAGCGGCGGAGTAGTTGCTTTTGAATTATCTGGAAAGCTGCTGCAAACTGAGTAACTTGTTTCTACACATTAGAAGAATATGTAGAGGGAGTACTCTGTATAACCTTGTTTTGGTAATATTTTGCTCATCAAGGTGATCGATGTTAATGCAGGAGAGTGGAACATTAACACTTAGCACCCAATGTCAGTATCATAGCAACATAAGTAGGCCATTCAGCCCCTCAAGTCTCTTCCATCACTATTTAATCATGGATGATCTTTACCTCAACTCCATTTACCCACCTTTGATCCATATCCCTTGATACCCTTACATATTGATCTCAGTCTTGAAAATTTCAATTAACCCAGCACCCCAGCCTTTTTGGGGAGAGTTCCAGATTTCCACTACCTTTTATATGAAACAGTCCTTCTTTATTTCACTCCTGAACGGCTTGGCTCTTATTTGAAGATTGTGCCCCCTTGTTCTGGATTCCAGCACCAGATAAAATAGTTTATCT
The DNA here is from genome assembly GCA_030390025.1 of Squalus acanthias. Classification (NCBI taxonomy): domain Eukaryota; kingdom Metazoa; phylum Chordata; class Chondrichthyes; order Squaliformes; family Squalidae; genus Squalus; species Squalus acanthias. Next base: position 61,570,174 of record CM059435.1, read on the forward strand.
GTATCGACCCTATTGAATGCCTTAATCATTTCAAACGCGTCAATTAGATCCCTCAACATTATAAACTCTAGGGAATACAAGCCATGTTTATATAACCGGTCGTCATAATTTAACCCTTTAAACCCTGCATTCTGGTGAATCTGTGCTGTACCCACTCGGAGACCAATATCTCCTTCCCGAGGTGCGGTGCCCAAAACTCCAGATGGAGTCGGACCAAGACTCTGTGCAACTCGAGTCTGTTCTGCTATTCTATTAGATCATGGTCGATCTGTACCTCAACCTCATTTACCTGTCTTTTCTCCATATCACTTGATATCCTTACCTAACAAAAATCACCTAATGCATTCCAAGGACAAGTCTATTGTGCTGAAATGCAGCGCAGCTCCCTCCACTGATTCCGCAAGTGCTGGTCAGGCTTCATTACCTTCCCCAAATGGCCAATTTTCATCTGGGTTTCTAGCCATTGAATGTAACTAGCTATTCATCAATCAAGGGCACCACAGCCGAGTCCTATCCTGTGCTCATCTGATATCTACACATGCACATTTTCAAGTAGGAGTCACTAAAAGGTGACCAGGAGGGAGAACTCTGGCTGATTTCTCCTCTTCCCCCAGCCCAGTCAGACACTGAGGAATTACAGTTCCGCCACAGATTAGATCAGCTAGCTTAGCGTAAACTGGGGATGGCACCTGGGGCTTTCCTGGTTTGTGTACTCTTTTAGTGTGGGTGGTTAAACAAATTGTCTGTAACTTAATAAAACTTTAAATAAAACTTTCCTGGTTTGTGTAACTCCGTTCCAAATCAGGATGTGTATTTATTGACTGAGCCATGGGGGTGAGGGCCCTGACGGCCAGTATAATGCAAATATATGAAAGTGCCCAAAAAACAGACATGCGAAGTGAACAGGAAGGAGTGAAGAAGATTTTGAGATTGCTTCTGTAAGTCTTTGTTGAAAATCAATTTGACCTTGTAATTTCTTGAAATATGCTTTGCAGAGTAAAATCTCTGTGAGCCTGTCTAAAGGAGGATGTAGTCATTGAAATTGCTCATAGAAGTGCAGTTTTGTATTTCAGCTAGCAACTTGGACATTTGGAGACAACAAAGATCTTAAAAAAAAAAAAATCCTACTCTTGTTAGCTGGTGAATTACAAGCTGTTCAATTAACTTGTCAGTTAACTGTGAAGGTGACTATTGCGTGTAGAGACTTTGAAACCATGTATTTTTAAATCATAGATTCATAGAATCTTGCAGCACAGAAGGAGGCCATTCAGCACATCGTGCCTGTTCTATGAAAGAGCTATCCAATTAGTCTTACTCCCATGCTCTTTCCCTATAGCCCTGCAAATCTTTCCTTTTCAAGTGTATATCCAATTCCCTTTTGAAAGTTACTATTGAATTTGCTTCAACCACCCTTTCAGGCAGCGAAATCCAGATCATAAGAACTTGCTACGTAAATAAATTCTTCTCATTTCTCTCTTTCCCCCTGCCCCCCCCCCCCCCCACCCCCTCTGGTTCTTATGCCAATTATTTTAAATCTGAGTCCTCTGGTTACTGACTTACTTGCCAGTGGAAACAGTTTCTCCCTATTTACTCTATCAAAACCATTCATGATTTTGAACACACCTATCAAATCTCCTCTTAACCTTCTCTGCTCTAGGGAGAACAATTCCAGCTTCTCCAATCTATCCATGTAGCTGAAGTCCCTCATCCCTGGTACCATTCTAGTAAATCTCCTCTGCACCCTCTCCAAGGCCTTGACATCCTTCCTAAAGTGTGGTGCCTGGAATTGGACACAATACTCCAGCTGAGGCCTAGCCAGTGATTTTATAACTTCCTCGCTGTTATACCTGGCCAGAGGCGCGGTGGCATCCCCGTTGACACGGGGTGTCGGCCGCAGTTCCAGCGGTGGAGCAGGAGCAGCTCCAATGAAATTTCCCGCCATTGTCGAGATCCCTGTGGGTATCACCCAGTGTAATATAATTCGTACGGAACAGGAGGACTCGTCACGATTCCTGGTCGGTCAGTTAGCTGATCTCAGTCAGAGGAGCAGTTGGCTTGCTGCCATTTGCCTTTGGAGTTGCCAACTGTGGATGTATTCCTGGAGGTTTCATCACGTGACCTGCCGCCTCCAATGGCCCTGCCCAGTCAAACAGCATTTTTTCCCCCATTTCCAAATGACTGGCAAACTCAGGTTTATTTCTTCCATGGGAACCTGTGCAGGGAGACAGAGGAAAAGGAAGCAAGGATAGAAGCAAAAGACAGGAAGGAGAAAAGCAAAAGTGGAAGGTGAGAAATCAAGAGTGTAAATCAAACAGGGCTACAGTAACTAATAATTCTAAAAGGACTAAGAGTGTTAAAAAAACAAGCCTGAAGGCTTTGTGTCTTAATGCGAGGAGCATTCATAATAAGGTGGATGAATTAGCTGCGCAAATAGATGTAAATGGATATGATATAATTGGGATTACGGAGACATGGCTCCAGGGTGACCAAGGCTGGGAATTCAACATCCAGGGGTATTCAATATTCAGGAAGGACAGACAAAAAGGAAAAGGAGGTGGGGTAGCATTGCTGGTTAAAGAGGAGATTAACACAATAGTAAGGAAGCATATTAGCTCTGATGATGTGGAATTTGTATGGGTAGAGCTGAGAAATACCAAGGGGCAGAAAACGTTAGTGGGAGTTGTATACAGACCCCCAAACAGTAATGCTGAGGTTGGGGATGGCATTAAACGGGAAATTAGAGATGCGTGCAATAAGGGCACAGCAGTTATCATGGGTGACTTTAATCTACATATAGATTGGGCTAACCAAATTAGTAACAATACTGTGGAGGAGGAATTCCTAGAGTGTATACGGGATGGTTTCCTGGACCAATATGTCGATGAACCAACTAGAGATCAGGCCATCTTAGACTGGGTATTATGTAATGAGAAAGGATTAATTAGCAATCTTGTTGTGCGAGGCCCCTTGGGGAGGAGCGATCATAATATGATAGAATTCTTCATTAAGATGGAGAGTGAAGTAGTTGACTTAGAGACTAGGGTCCTGAATTTAAATAAAGGAAATTACGATGGTATGAGGCGCGAGTTGGCTAGGGTGGATTGGGGAGCGTTACTTAAAGGGTTGACGGTGGATAGGCAATGGCAAACATTTAAAGATCGCATGGATGAACGACAGAATTTGTTCATCCCTGTTTGGCATAAAAATAAAACAAAAAAGGCGACTCAACCGTGGCTAACAAGGGAAATTAGGGATAGCATAAGATCCAAGGAGAGGACTTGGATAGAAAACTGGTTGGCAGACAGGAAGCAAAAGAGTTGGAATAAACGGGTCTTTTTCCGAGTGGCAGGCAGTGACTAGTGGGGTACCACAGGGATCGGTGCTACGACCCCAGCTATTCACAATGGGCCAAAAATTCGGCCCTTCCCGGGTGAGTACACAGTGCGTACTCACCCGTAATGCGTCCCGAAGTGCCGGTTTCCTGCATGCACTGCGCATGCGCGGGAAACCGGAACTTCCGGTCTGGTAAAGGGGGCGGTTCCTAGGTGAACCGCGTGCGTGGTAGAGGCTGCGCGCACGCAGCGAACTTAGATTTTTTTTCAGGTTTCTACGGAAGGGTAAGTAGTGAAGAACCTACGCTTATAAAAAGGAGGCGCAGGACCCGTTTTCAACAAGGTAAGTGGTTAATTAAGTATAATTTTAAAAAAATTTCAACAGGTTTATCTTTTTTAGATACTTTAAAGAAAGGTAAGTTTATTTTTATCACTTTTAAAAGTATTTTAATTTTTTCAAAAATTAAAATTTTTATTTAAAGTGGTTAATTTATTTAACTATAGTTATTTTATAAATGTGATGGTTTTTAAAAAAAAATTATTTCAAGTTTAGCTGCTCTTTTGGGGCCGATTTCAATTCATAGATTTGAAAGGTCTTCCTGTCAAATCTATGAATGAAAGATGGTCTGCTGCCATTGGCTCTCCATGGCCCATGTGATCCCAGGGGACGCATCGCACTAACTGCGCCCCTGGGACACGCAAGCACTGCGCGCCGGCTCTTGGAGCAGGCCCAGGAGCTGAAGTTCCCGTGGGCTCAAAACACAACGGCAGGCGCGGTAGGTAAGTGCGCGCGCGATCCTTACCCCCGCGGCAAGCCGGAGAGGTGAATTTCTGGGCCAATATATATTAATGATCTAGACGAGGGAACTAGATGTAATATCTCTAAGTTTGCAGACGACACAAAGCTGGGTGGGCGTGTGTGCTGTGAGGAGGATGCAGAGAAACTCCAGTATGATTTGGACAGGTTGGGTGATTGGGCAGATGCATGGCAGATGCAGTATAATGTGGATAAATGTGAGGTTATCCACTTTGGTTGCAAAAACAGGAAGACAGATTATTATCTGAACGGCAATAGATTGGGAAAAGGGGAAGTGCAACGAGATCTGGGAGTCCTTGTGCACCAGTCGCTGAAGGTAAGCATGCAGGTGCAGCAGGCGGTTAAGAAGGCAAATGGTATGTTGGCCTTCATAGCGAGAGGATTCGAGTACAGGAGCAAGGATGTCTTGCTGCAGTTGTACAAGGCCTTGGTGAGACCACACCTTGAGTATTGTGTGCAGTTTTGGTCGCCTTATCTGTGGAAGGATGTTCTTGCCATGGAGGGAGTGCAGCGAAGAATCACAAGGCTGATACCTGGGATGGCAGGAATGACGTATGAAGAGAGATTGGGTCGATTAGGCTTATATTCGCTAGAGTTTAGAAGAATGAGACGGAATCTCATTGAAACTTATAAAATTCTAACAGGACTAGACAGACTAGATGCAGGAAGGATGTTCCCGATGACAGGGGAGTCCAGAACCAGGGTCACAGTCTAAGGATAAGAGGTAAGTCATTTAAGACTGAGATAAGGAGGAATTTCTTCACCCAGAGAGTGGTGAACCTGTGGAATTCTCTACCACAGAAGGCAGTTGAGGCCAATCCATTAAATATATTCAAGAAGGAGATAGATATATTTCTTAAGGCTAAAGGGATCAAGGGATATGGGGAGAAAGCAGGGACAGGGTACTGAATTTGGATGATCAGCCATGATCTCATTAAATGGCGGAGCAGGGTCGAGGGGCCGAATGGCCTACTCCTGCTCCTATCTTCTATGCTTCTTTGTATACCAAACATTATGTACATAGGGAGATAGCTGGCTGACTGAGAGAGGAAGTGTCATGCATGTTATTTGGTGGGCAGAGTGAGTGAAGGTGCAAGCGAGAAGCAATGGGAACAGAGTTAAACTTTATAGTTTTACAAGTGTTTTTCTTACCCGACTACCTCTCTCAGGATCTTAAAATTTGGCTACTGCAGCTGTTTCGAGTGAATTTAGGAAAGGCAGTATGTACTTGTGGGGCAGCCATTGAACATGGTTTTATAAATTGGATATTCAAGATCATCAAGGCAGGCTACTTCTACTTCTTTTATGCATGTGAATTTTGCTTTGCATGGTTTCTGCTCTCAACCTTGTCAGGCTATTAGCTTCTGTGGATTATATTGTTTAGGGTTGACACCTTTTGCAAAGTCCAAGATCCGATGGAGCAGAATATGGCATGTTGGTTCTAATGTTGATGATATATCCATTGAAAACCTTAATGAATAAATAAATTAGGAATGGGAGAACTTACATTTCACAAGGTGTAGAAATGAAGTGGGAAAAATAGACTTGTATTTCATAAAATAGCATTCTTTTGACTTTCCAGTTGACTATGTTTAATTTTTGAATAGCCCACTCAGAACCAGAAGGTTACAACCCCAATCTGGTATTCATTATACAACTTTACAGAAGTAATTCATAAGTCCCATTGTTATGGAACATTACTCTGCTTACCCAATGTCCCCTGAGTATCCAAAATCCAAATCCAAAATTGTAAACTGAACATCAACATTTTTTTTTTAAGAAGGACTTTCATTTACACTGATGACACTCAGCTCCACCTCACCACCAACTCTTTCGACCCCTCTACTGCCTCTGATTTGTCACGCTGCTTGTACGACATCCAGTATTGGATGAACAGAAATTTCCCCCAATTAACTATTGGGAAGACGGAATCCATTGTCTTTGGTCCCCACCACAAACTCCGTTCCCTAGTTACTGACTCCATCCCTCTCCCTGGACAGCCTGGTGTCAGAGGCTACACCAGAACGTTCGCAACCTTTTCAGCTTATTTGACCCTGAGCTGAGCTTCCGACCCATATCCTCTGCATCACTAAGTCCACCTACTTCCACCTCTGTAACATCACCCGTCTCCGCTCCTGCCTCAGCTCATCTGCAATGTGCGAATGTTGCAACCACAAGTGGTTCATTTACATCACCCACTGCCCCCTTTCAGCTCTCCTCCACCTATACAGTCACAATATTTGTTCCAACTGGGGTTCTCCTTCATGAGAGCAAGGACTGCAAACCTAGTGCTGTACGTGGGCCTACCAACACTTTGATTTGTTGGGAGTATCGTGCCCTCCTGTCGGAGTATCGTGCCCTCCTGTCGGAGTATCGTGCCCTCCTGTCGGAGTATCGTGCCCTCCTGTCGGAGTATCGTGCCCTCCTGTCGGAGTATCGTGCCCTCCTGTCGGAGTATCGTGCCCTCCTGTCGGAGTATCGTGCCCTCCTGTCGGAGTATCGTGCCCTCCTGTCGGAGTATCGTGCCCTCCTGTCGGAGTATCGTGCCCTCCTGTCGGAGTATCGTGCCCTCCTGTCGGAGTATCGTGCCCTCCTGTCGGAGTATCGTGCCCTCCTGTCGGAGGATCGCAATCTTGTGTGCACGGACAATAATCCTCAGCATTTTTATTGTATCCGCTCACTGATCAGTAAACGCTGTGTAGGTAGGTCTATTCCAGCAATGTCAGAGATTGCAGAAACCTCCTAATAAAGCTATAGACCATAGCTTCAGCTTCCATTACCACTGGATGCTGGGATAGGCCAGCCTTCAGACATGCCTCTTGCTTTCTCTTACTTTCCAGTGAGACACAACCAGGTGAGCTGTGAAAAGCAAGCAGGCAAGAAAAACAGAGAATAAGTGAAAGGGGAGAAGAGATAGAGATTAGAGGAATACATTAATGCCACTTGGCTAGCCCCTGCAGCCCAGGTGACACCTGCAGCTCTCCGCATTTAGCCACGCGTTCACCTTCATGGTGTAAGTCAGTATCTGAAGTATGCAGGTTGCAACTGTGCATCTCACAGCCAGGATTTGTCCACTGTTGGCAGCCCTCATTGTGAATTGCTCTTTCCCAACTTTAGTCTTTCCCACTCCATCCCAAACTTCTAAAACAAGGAACTAGCTCGAGCCCTTGTACCAGTGAGTGTGAAAGAGTGCGTGTGCATCTGCGTGCTTCAATTATTTTATATAAAAAAAGATGGATGCTTAATTATGGGGCGAGAATTAAAGCTGAACAGACAGAAGCTGGCTCGTTGCTGTCTGCTGAATAGGCAAACTGCTGCTTTTTTCTACAGAAATCGCGCATGCTGGACATGCCTTGTATTCATTTTTAATCAGCTCAGACGAGCTAATTTACTCTCTCCTATTAGAGTTCTTTCCCTGGATCCTGCCCAAATTCCCAGAGCATATCATCCACTGCCTTATCATCTGGCTAGGCTTGTGGGGGAGAGACAGGATTTGTACTAATATTTGAATTCAGTTGAAATGAGCTACACTGCAGACCACTGCTGCTCTTTTAGCAATGATTACTATTCAGGAGATGATCACTTTGCCAATGGAGCGTTTGGGTAGCTGTCAACGGTCCTTTTAGCATCAAGTGTTATCTTGAATGCTCAATAGCATTTTGGTTGGCTTCCCCCGATGACTTAGCTGGTTAACTTGGTGAACAGCTGAGCTCTATAGACTAGGAAGGGTCCAGTGTCGATTCCAGTTTGGGGCTGGATTAGCTGCTTTCAGCTAAGGCAATAAAAGGTGTGCTTCAATTGGCCGTGCCCCTCCGTTATGGAGCAGCAAATCAACCAGAAGTCCTGTTCCTTGAACTCTGCTGAAGCTTTGGCGTGTGGATGTTGGGTGAGGAGAGGGTCCGGCATGGCTGTGATGCCCTACATGGTTGAATTGCACATGCTGTCAAAGCTCAAACTTGAAGAATGGGTACTTGAGCATAGTTTCAGAGGGCAGTCGGTGCCCATGGAATAATAACCCTGCAAGGAGTCAACAGCTTCAGGTGAAGGGAAGGGGAGACATTTGCTGGAAAAACAAAAACAAACAAGTATTTTGGTGCTTTTTTTTAAAAAGGCAGGGAAAAGTTCCCTCTGTTCTGCCCTGATAACCTGCCTTAACCCCAACCTTCGACAAGCACATTATGCCACTTAGGTTTCCCATGCCTGTATTGCTTGCAGCTGCTCTAACTCAGTCTGCCAATTTAGTGCCAATTAGTGCTGAGTTCTGGGCAGTGTTGCGATGTGGACATGTGCCCACTAAGACTGACCAACATGTTGATATGGGCCTATAGTTTTGAAGCAGCCCTCTTGATTTGCCTGCTGATATTTGGATAGAGCTGAACCAGGAATTATTAGTGCAGTTGGGAAGATTGAGACGAGCATTTTATTACACTGCATCAATCAGGCTATCAATTTTAGAAACTTGAAAGGAATGCTCATGCCTTTTCAGCTTGTTGTCTTGTGCTGTGGACTGTATGGTCTCTGTATGAGGAGGCGAAGTTACGCTGGGAAGCTGTGGGCAGATTTCAGATCAGCAAATGTTCTTTTATTGAGTTCAGATAAAAATTAGCGATGTTGGTGATATTTTAAGATTGAGATTTATGATCAAAAAGGAGTGAGACACAACAAACCATTTAAAGAAAGCCAGGCCCTCCATTCACTCATGGGCAGTAGGCACCCAGGGTATTGTTCCTACTTTTGGTTCCTCCTGAGCTGGCAAGTTATAATTACTCTTTTTTTAAAAAAAATGCATAAATTAACAGCCAGTCCAGTGAACAGGGGGCTGAGGCACATTGATGGACTGAGTGGAAGGAGCTTCACTCTTTCTCTAACCTTACAATGCCTGACCTGGGAGTGCTTGGTGCTGGCATCATTACATTCCCCAGCACCAACATCCCTCGCTTCAAAGAGCACAAAATTTACAGAAGGAAAAATTAGCATTGACTTTTAAAGCTCTTGTTATTTTATTTCCATCTTTCTATTGAGATAGATTTTTGAATAAAGTGTGTGCTGACAACATCATAGCGCAATTGATTCAGTGGACCTGCTGTGTCTGACACTGTGAAGGAGCTGCATTAGTATTCATGGTTGAAGCAGAAGAACTGCTAGGTTAACAACTGCATGTCCGCTGATAATGTAGCTCTTGTCACTTTGTCAGACTCTGTAACTCCTGCAAGATGGCACCTCCTCTTTCTCTATTGGTGCTGAATGTTTTAAACCACAAGAATCAGCTGAAAGAAATATTTCAAGAAAGATGTTACAGCTGGTGGTCACTGTAGGCGTTATTTTTCTTGAACATCTCATCAGTAATACTATTTTTATCTCCATTTATAAAATACAGAAGTGGGCACAGGAGAGATGTAGAAATCATCTTGTTCTTGATTCAACCCCTGGAAGTCGCTTCTCTTTTAGTTCTGAGCATTAACCCGCACACACCAGCTGCAAATTCATTTTGATTCTATACGCCTTGGGAAAAACTGTCACCGAAATCGATTTTTATTTTTTATTTTTGAAGGTGTTTCAAACAAAATTGATTTGCTTGAAGAACTGGGCTTGTGAAAGCCAAAATAGATCACATTTAAAAAGGTTTGATTGAAGCTAGGTAGCCCATTGAAATTATCTTGCCCTCAGCTCACTCTTAAGGCTGAATTTTGCCGGCGCTCAGAGGGCGGGTTTGGAGGTGGGTCCGCTATCAAAATAGCAAAGATTGACCGGGTAGGAAACCCGTTGTCAATCCGCCTCCACGCGAGTCTCCCTGCTGTCGGGTCTGACAGCGGAGAACTGACCCAACACCAAGCGGTGGGGAGACAATTGAGCTCATTAAATGGCTTGTTAACAGCCAATTTAATGGTTTTTTGTGGCTTCCTTGCAATTTTACGTTCTCCCCCCACGGGTTACCCGCTGTTTGGGGAACACGCCAGCTCACCCTGGCGTGAGTTGAGTCTGCTCTGATGTATCTGATAAGCTGGCAGCTGCAGAATTGGTGTAAAGGATGCCATGTTGTAGATGGTCAGTTTCAGAGCACACAAACTGTTGGTTACTGCACTTGTAAGACATATAGAGATTTCTTTTGCTTGCAAGTGTTTAGAACCAACTGTATGTCCAGTGCCACTTCACTGGAACAACCTCTCTCACCATTGACAGATCGCTACTGTCATCTCACCTGCAGCTGCCATCTATTGCAGCAACATCGGTGCCCTAGAAAATATCTCACCTTGCTCCTCTGATTCCTTCCACACTCAGCCACATCACCAGGCACACCAGCAGCACCAACCTTCTCTGCCATTACCTGATGCTGCACAGGACATAGGGTATCAGCCCCTGACAACATTGCTGCCTGGGAGGCCAGCGATGGCATCACCATAGCCAGATTTACTTCACTTGACGCTGTAAACCCTGGCTGCTACATGATGCACCAGGTTGACACCATCCCACACCAGCACCGTAAAGCATTCCTTTAATGTCCAAGCCATTCCATGCACACTCATCACTATAGCCGGGGGAAGAGAAGTTATGTCTCAGCATTCACTGGAACTCAGCAAGACACTTCTCAAGGTGTGCACAGGCCTGTCCAATAAGGGGCAGTGTTGAAAATATAGATTTCACTGTATGACAACACATTACCAGAAACTTCACATGGACATTGGCTAAACCTCGCAAGTGCCTACCCTTGCGTGTTGTTAGTTGGTATGCTTGCAGTAGGATGAGGGTGAGTGTGAGGGGTGGCTAGTGAGATGGGGAAGTGATAATGTAGATAGAGAGGGATGGGTGGAGGTGCAAGGTAAGTTGGTGTGAGTAAGGATGTGCAGGAGAAGGGTATGGAAGGCAGAGTGATGGGGATGTCTTGAGTGGCTCAGCAGGGTGAGGTTGAGTGTGGCTTTGCAGTAACATTTCATGATCCACTGAGATTGAAAGGTTGGTGCCACTGTAGCCAGGGACCCCTGACGACATCCCTGCTTTTGCCCTCCTGTGCAATGTGCAACCAGGCTGCGTTGGTGTCCTGGGGAAGGAAGAGAACCTCCCTGCGTGCTGTGACTCCCTCCATAAGCATATAGAGGGAGTCATTGGAGAGCCTGGTTGCAACCGTCCACCTTTGTGCAGTGTTTGTCAGTGTTTACAGCACCTCAATGCTGTAAAACACTGACAGAACAACTGTCAAACTCAATGTGGCCGTGGTCCCTATAAGGAAACCGGCTGATGACGTGTCATCAGACCCGCTTCCTGTTAATTGTTATGGTGAGACCAGCACTTGGTTGGATGTCATCAGTACCTGAGCGCCCTGGGCAAAAACAGGGGGATGAAATTGGTCTTGGACGGTAGCGCAAAACGGACGATACGAACCAGCAGCTCCGTTTTACACCACATGATGGAAATGAAAGTCGGGCGGTTCGCTATTGCCTGTTTTGCGCTACTGTCAAAAACCAATTACATCCGCCCCCCCCATTAAATTCAAGTAAGGATTTTAAAGAGAAAAACAATAATTAGGACATTAAAAAAAGGCAATTCAGTTTTGCATTCTATAAATTTCAGAAAGTATATTAAAGTGATAGAATAAATACATTTCCTTATGTTGGTTACTTCAACTTTCAGAAAATAGTTGAACTTTGATGCCAATTATTCATCAGTTAAAGAAGGTAAATGTCCTATTTGTTAATACCAGAGAAAAACAGACACAAACAGCATTTCATCATTATAATTTGATTTCTTAAAAAAAAATACACACCCAAAGTAAACTGAATTTTTAAAAGCAAACAAAGCCTCTTTGATGGAAATAACTGGGAAGGGAGGATAAGAAGGGAAAATAGGTCAAGGGTCACGAGGGCTCTGGCCTCTCATCGCCTGGGGGGGTGGGGGGACAGGCAGGCGGGGAGAGAGTATGAGTGGGAGGAATGAATGGATGGTTAAGATGAGGTGAGTAACAGCAGAGTGGGGGAGAGGGGAGGATACAGGGATTTAGCAAAAAATCTAGGCTGACAATCCAATGCAGTACTGAAGGAGCACTGCATTGTCAGAAGTGCCGTCTTTTGGATGAGACCTTAAACCGAGGCCCCCTCAGGTGGACAGAAAAGATCCCACGGCACTATTCGAAGAAGAACAAGGGAGTTCTGTCCGGTGTCCCTGGCCAGCATTATCCCTCAACCAACATCACTAAAACTGGCTGCCATGTTTCCTATATTACAACTGTGTCTACACTTCAAAAATACTTAATTGGTTATAAAGCACTTTGGGATTTCCTAAGGTTGTGAAAGGCGCTATATTTTATAAGTCTTTTTTTTAATATTTAAGATCTAGTTTGCAACTTCTGCAGGAAAAACAGCAAGAAGAATGTAAAGAAAATTTCACTTTGAGAAAAGACAATTTTGCCCATAGAAGTTCATCCCTTTAATATATGAATTCTCCCATTGTGACATAAAATTGGATTATGATCTCCCAGTGTTTTTCCTTCTCTTGCTTGGTAGATAATGCTAATCATTTGTCAGTCTTTACACAAAGAAGTTTTCCCTGATATATGTTCTGAATTTATTTTTTACTAAATATCTATTCATGACCCTGGTGCTTCTTTCTTGATGTACTTTGAATTAATGATCTGGATTTATCTGATCTATAATATTTTGTACATTTCAATCAGGCCTCTGTAGACTAAAACTCAAACTTTTCTAATCTACCCTGATACCTCACCCCTTCAAACTAGCAGCTAATTTGTGATTAAAACATCTCACACTGGAGATAATTATACTAATGATATTCTAAATGTAATGAGGGCACACTGGCCCATTAGCTTCAGTACCTATGCTTTAAGCAGCGCACACGTGCAGTGTTTTGTATATTTTAAAGTGATGTTTTATCTCCCTTTTAAAGTAATATTTCTTTAGGTTTCTCTGCATGATACACCACCTCACAGTCAAGAGGGTCCACCTGCTGCTCTATTTGATTTTCAATTAAGTTCTGAGACACATCTCTAGAGCCTCCAATGATAAATCAAAGCCGATGTTTTAACCTTGTATAACTCATTAGAGAGCTCTGAGTAATTTTGGGCACCTCACCTTAAAAAAAAAAAAATTATGTAGTGAAGTTTTGGGTAAAAATAAGCAGAGTGGGTCAGGAAGGGACAGAGAGTAACAAAGGTAATAAGGCATCAGTGACTAAGGTGACATCAGCGAAAAATAGAAATAAGTCAAAGCTAAAGGCACGATATCTGAGTGCGCGAAGCATTTGCAACAAAATAGATGAATTAATAGCGCAGATAGAAATGAACAGGTTTGATCTAATAGCCATAATGGAGATGTGGTTGGAAAGTGACCAAGGTTGGGAACTAAATATTCCAGGATACTTAACTTTTAGAAGAGATAGGCAAAATGGAAAAGGAGTAGGGGTAGCCCTGATAATAAAGATGGGATAAAGACAGTAGAGAGAAAGGATCTTAGCTCCAAAAATCAAGAAGTAGAATCAGTTTGGGTGGCGCTAAGGGGCAGAAAGCATTGGTGGGAGTTGTTTATAGGCCCCCAAACAGTAGTTATAATGTAGAGCAGAGTATAAATCAGGAAATTAGAGGCACATGTAACAAGGGTAATTCAGTAATCATGGGGGACTTTAATCTACATATAGACTGGGCAAATAAAATTTGCAGTAATAGGACGAATTCATGGAATGTATGCAAGATAGTTTTTCAGATCAGTATGTTGAGGAACCAACTCGGGAACAGGCTATTTTAGATCTAGTATTGTGCAGTGAGAAAGGGTTAATTAATAACCTTGTAGTAAAGGGGCCTTTAGGGAAGAGTGACCATAATATAGAATTTTATATTGAGTTTGAAAGTGATTTAGTTAAATCCAAAACCAGGGTCTTAAATCTAAACAAAGCAAACTACGTATGTATGAGGGGTGAGTTGGCTAAGGTATGATTGGGAAACTACATTAAAAGGTATGACGGTAGAGAAGCAATGGCTAACATTTAAAGAATTAATATATAATTTACAACAAATAAACATTCCTTTAAGGCACAAAAACCCCACAGGAAAAGTGGTCCAACCGTGGCTAACGAGAAGTTAAAGATAGTATTAGATCAAAGGAAGAGGCTTATAATGTTGCCAAAAAAGAGCAGTAAGCCTGAGGATTGGGAGGATTTTAGAATTCAGCAAAGGAGGACCAAGAAATTGATAAAGAAAGGGAAAATAGAATGAGAGTAAACTAGCGAGAGACATAAAAACAGACTGTAAAAGCTTCTATATGTATGTAAAAAGGTAAAGATTAGTGAAAACAAATGTGGGTCCCTTACAGGCTGAGACAGGAGAAATTATATAGGGAATAAGGAAATGGCAGAGAAATTAAACAAATATTTTGTGTCTGTCTTCACAGAAGAAGACGCAAAAAAACTTCCCAGAAATAGTGGAGAACCAAGGGTCTAGCGAGAATGAAGAACTGAAAGAAATTAGTATTAGTAAAAAAAAATAGTAATGGAGAAATTAATGGGACTGAAAGCCAATAAATCTCCTGAACCTGATGCCCTACATCCTAGGGTTTTGAAAGAGGTGGCTATCGAGATAGTGGATGCATTGGTTGTCATTTTCCAAAATTCCATAGATTCTGGAACGGTTCCCACGGATTGGAAGGTGACAAATGTAACCCCACTATTTAAGAAAGGATGGAGAGAGAAAACGGGGAACTACAGACCAGTTAGCCTGACATCAGTAGTAGGGAAAATGCTAGAATCTATTATTAAGGATGTGGTAACAGGGCACTTAGAAACTAATAATAGGATTGGGCAGAGTCACCACGAATTCATGAAAGGGAAATTGTGTTTGACGAAACTGTTAAGAGTTTTTTGAGATTGTAACCAGCAGAATAGATAAGGGGGAACCAGTGGATGTGGTGTATTTGGATTTTCAAAAGGCATTCGATAAGGTGCCACACAAGAGGTTATTAAACAAAATTAGGGCTCATGGGATTGGGGGTAATACACTAGCATGGATTGAGGACTGGTTAACGGACAGAAAACAGAGAGCAGGAATAAACAAGTCATTTTCGGGTTGGCAGGCTGTAACTAGTAAGTACCGCAAAGATCAGTGCTTGGGCCTCAGCTATTCACAATCTACATCAATGATTTGGATGAGAGGACCAAATGTAATATATCCAAGTTTGCTGATGATACAAAGCTGGATGAGAATGTAAGTTGTGAGGAGGATGCAAGGAAGCTTCAAGGGGATATAGACAGGCTAAGTGAGTGGGCAAGAACATGGCAAATGGAATATAATGTGGAGAAATGTGAAGTTATCCACATTGGTAGGGAAATAAAGAAAAGCAGAGTATTTTTTAACTAGTGAGAGAGTGGGAAATGTTGGTGTTCAGAGGGACCTGGGTGTCCTTATACACGAATCACTGAAAGTTAACATGCAGGTAAGGCAAGAAATTAGGAAAGCAAATGGAATGATGGCCTTTATTACAAGAGGATTTGAGTATAAAAGTAAAGATGTCTTACTGCAATTATATAGGGCCCTGGTGAGACCACACCTGGAGTATTGTGTACAGTTTTGGTCTCCTTACCTAAGGAAGGATATACTTGCCATAGAGGGAGTGCAACGAAGGTTCACCAGACTGGTTCCTGGGATGGGGGGGGATTGTCCTATGAGGAGAGATTGTGTAGAATAGGCCTTTATTCTCTAAAGTTTAGAAGAATGAGAGGTGATCCCATTGAAACATACAAAATTCTTACAGGACTTGACAGGGTAGATGCAAGGAGGATGTTTCCCTTGGCTGGGGAGTCTAGAACCAGGAGTCACAGTCTCAGAATAAGGGGTCGGCCATTTAGGACTGAGATGAGGAGAAATTTCTTCACTCAGGGTGGTGAATCTTTAGAATTCTCTACCCCAGAGGGCTATGGAGGCTCAGTCGTTGAGTATATTTAAGACAGAGATCGATAGATTTTTGAATATTAAGGGAATCGAGGGATATGGGGATAGTGCAGGAAAGTGGAGATAAGGTAGAAGATCAGCTATCATATTGAATGGCGGAGCAGGCTCGAAGGGCCAAATGGCCTACTCCTGCTCCTATTTCTTATGTTCTTATGAGGAGGTATGAGTGTGCCAGCCACTCATTGCCAGTAAACCAAGAATGGGAACTGGAGAACTTCTCCGATTCAGCCTCCATGTTTTTATTATTTTATCAGATTATTAATAGAGAAAAGGATCTGGGAAATGTCTTTGATCATTCTGATCTGAACTATAGTCTCACTTGTAATTAGAAATGGAAAAGTTAGCCATTTCGAAATTCCTGTTTTTTAAACATTTCATAGATAAATGAATATAAGTCCATGATGTGATTTTTAGCTTTGTTTTAATTTGCCGTCTCTTGTATCAAAATGACATGGCCCGTGACAGGTTATGATTACAACCATAATCTAACAATTGTCACTGCATCTCACTGCAAGGTAGTGGTTTGACTTAATTGAGTTCCTTCATAAAACTGAACAAAGAGCAAAGAATTATAGCTCTCATGTGTTTTGAGGCACAAAGAGATGTGTACATGAACAGAGTGGAGCATGCATCTTATTATGTTGACTGTTTATAGTCTTCATTGAAAATTTTAGATGCTAAGAGGCCCTGCCTTTACATTTTGTGCACATGGTGAGGGATATTATTGTTGGGGAATGAAACATTTTTCCACTTGAGGGACTAAGAGCCGTCATCAAATACTTCTGGTTGAGGTACTGCATGGTTAGATACAAGGTAAAGACAAATTAGCAGCAGTTTTATGATGTGTAATCATACAACAACAATTTGCATTTATATAGCACCTTTAATGTAGTAAAACATCCCAAAGCGCTTCACAGGAGCGTAATCAAACAAAAATCGACACTGAGCCAAAGAAGGAGACATTAGGACAGGTGACCCAAGACCTTGGTCAAAGAAGTAGATTTTAAAGAGCATCTTAAAGGAGGAGAGAGGTTTAGGGAGGGAATTCCAGAGCTTGGGGCCTAGACGATTGAAGGTTCGGGTGTCAATGGTGGGGCAAAGGGGGTGGGAGATGCACAAAAAGCCAGAATTGGAGGAATGCAAAGTTCTCGGAGGGTTGTAGGGCTGGAGGAGGTTAGAGATAGGGAGGGGCGAGGCCATGGAGGGATTTGAATAAGAGGATGAGAATTTTAAATTTGAGGCGTGGGTGGACCTGGACCCAATGTTATTCTACTAAACTCATTTTGCATAAGACTCTTGCAGCCAGAAGACAGAGGAGACTTCCAGCCATCCATCTAGGCTAGATTTGAACAAGACATTCCTACTTAGAAAGAGCTCTCCACACTGGCTGTGCTGTTTACTACTGTTGCCGTTTGATTTGCGCAGAAGCAGTTGAGGTTGAGATTATTATCCCCATTTGAGGAGGATCCGGATTAGTATCTGCTGGTGAATGGGAATTGGTGGTTATTGGATCCCAAAGGATAACTGAGGTAATCACAGTTGTTTTCATGCTACCAGGGCAAGGAAACGTGTTCTCTGCAGAACATGCCAGGGTTGCATATTGGAGATGTGAGGATGGATCAGTGTTCTCCAGTTTTGCTTAATTACATTTTGAGGAGGACCGAGCATCACAGCAGAACTTTTCCCTCGGGGTGTTATATGAATGGAGTAAATTGTATATTATTTGTGGAAGCAAGAGCAGGGCTGCATGGTCCGTTCTCATTCAGTGCTTTATGTTTTAACTCTGGTCTAAGGCAAGTAATTTGTTATGGTCCCACAAAGGAATCTTGCAAATTTCTGCAGTTTCTGTACAGGTAAGTCCCAGACCCAGTCAAAATACGAGTTCCTGGTCAGTGCTTCCACCTATAACAATAGCTGTGAGCAGGGACAACAAATGTGTACATTTGGGAGCATTGAGTGTCAACATGCTTCATGCACAGCATTAGGGGAGAAGCTCATGTAGAAAAGCAGTGAGAAACCACAGTTGTTCACATGAATTTCATTTTTTTTGCCACAGCAAATCACTACCCCTATTTATTTCCTGCACTTGACTTAGATCCTGCGCACAGAACTCAACCACAACAGTAATCTGAATTATCGAACACCTTTAACATAATAAACATCCCAAGGCACTTCACAGCTGAGCATCAGAGAGGTGACCAAAGGTATGGTTGAGGAAGTCGATTCTTGAGGATGCTTTTGAAGGTGGAAGAGAGGTTAATAGATTAAGGGTTTGGGAGTGGGAGGTTGAGGCCCAATGGCTGAAGCCTGTGCTTTCGCTAGGGAATAGAGGGAGGGGGAAATGAAAAGAATACCAAGGGCTGGATTTTGAATGACCCATGGAGTCGGGTTTGGAGGCGTGTGGGGGGTTAAATTTGCGGGGTCGAAACCCCGACCCCATCCCGCCTCCACGCAATTTTGACATAATCAGTCGTGGGGTTCCCGACTCCGTCCTGCCTTCAAGAGGCGGGAGAGGCCATTAAAGCCCTTAACATGCTCTAAATTGGCTCTGTAATGCCATTTTGAAACGCTGTAGCTAGTTTAACCCTCTTCTGACGTGAAGCACGCCTGGTGTGAAACACTCCAGTGAAACCTGGCGGGAGCACAAGTGGATAGCTGACTATCAGCTGCAGGTCCACTATTACAACGGAGATGTGATGAAGATAGTAGTATCAGGTGTGAAAGTCGCCTCTGATACTGCTACATTCAATGTCATGGCATTTGGTGTAAGAGGACTTGGATGCAAAAAATTCTCTCTCTCTCTCTCTCTCTCTCTCCCTCTCCCTCTCCCTCTCCCTCTCCCTCTCTCTCTCTCTCTGTCCCCAACACACACACCCATTTTTGCATCCAGGTCCACTCACATCAAAAGCCAGGCAGGTCCTCTGTCACCAACAGTCTCTGAGACTAGACAGTTAGCAATGATGACATCATCAGAGGCGCCTTTCAGACTGAAAACACTCATTAGTTCATGGGTTCCCACATGCTCCAACTCAATTGCCCAATTAAGTGAAAATTGCATCAGGCATCCACATTAATCTGGAGTCGGGGGGGAAACACAAAATGCGGATTACACGATCCCAACCCGACCCCAAGACAAAATCCAGCCCCAAGAGTCCGAAGCGTTAAAGCCATGCTCTGGTACGTTGAGCTGCATAAGTTCACCCGGTTCGACTGACGCGAGGCCGTGGAGAGATTTGTGAACAAAGACCAGGACACTGAATTCAATCCATTGGGAAACAATGGATTGGAGGTTGTCAAAGACATAAATGACAGGAGGTACTAGATAGGATTCAAGAGACAGAGGTTTAGACAGGTTGTAGTTTACGTACGACTGAGCATCGGAGGCTGGTGAGGACTGCATTGGAGAAGTCGAGCCTGGAAGTGAGGAAGGTGTGGATGAGTTGGGGTTTAGTGACAGCCTTGGTGATGGACAGAATATTGGGCTAGAAGCTCAGCTTATTGTCAGGGGATAGAATCGGGCCAGAGATTTTCACTTCCGTCTTGCTGGTAAGTTGGAAAACGTTCTGGCTCATCCTAGACTTGATGTTGGTGAAGAAGTCAGATACCACAGTAGTGGTGGTGGTTACAGCAGCAACAGAGAGGCAGAGCAGTGTATTAATGGAAGCTGACCTCCATGAATATGAATGATATTGCTGAGGGGTAGAATGCATAGGAGGAATAGGAAGAGGCTCAGGGTGTAACCTTGGGGTAGTCCTGGAGTGACCATGTGGAAATGGAGGAACCATTGTAGCACGTGTAACACTGGGTACGGTACTGGTGAGTACAAGTCTGTCACTGTAACATTGAGGTACAGTACTGCTAGGTATAGGTTTATCACTAACACTGGGGTGCAGTACTGGTGGGTACAGATCTATCACTGTATAACGCTGGGGTACAGTACTAGTGGGTACAGGTCTTTAATGCTGGGTGCAGTACTAGTGGGTACAGGTCTATCGTTGTAAATACTGGGGTACAGTACTGGTGTGTACAGATCTGTCTCTGTATAACTAGTCCCAGTGCTTGTGGTATGATGAAAGAAAAGAAATAAAGACTTGCATTTCTATAGTGCCTTTAACGACCTCAGGTTATTCCAAAGCGCTTTACAGCCAATGAAGTACTTTTGAAGTGTAGTCACTGTTGTAATGTAAGAAATGCGGCAGCTAATTTGTGCACAGCAAGCTCCCACAAACAGCAATGTGATAATGACCAGATAACCTGTTTTTAGTGATGGTGATTGAGAGATAAATATTGGCCAGGACACCGGGGATAACTCCCCTGCTGTCCTTCGAATAGTGCCATGGGATCTTTTATGTCTACCTGAGAGGGTTTAACGTCCCATCCGAAAGACGGCACCTCTGACAGTGCAGCGCTCCTCAGTATTGCACTGGAGTGTCAGCCTAGATTTTTGTGTTCAAGTCTCTGGAATGGGACTTGAACCCACGACCTTGTGACTCAGAGACGAGAGTGCTACCCACTGAGCCATGGCTGACATCCCCTGCAAGACTTTGTGCCTTCAGGAGAGGAGAAGCGGTGGGGGGAAGCAATCTATCACTCAGCAATGTAAAATATCAATATGTTGATGTAGGTTATTTGAAGGGATAATTTTAATAAAAACCTAAGTAGGAAAAATCAATATTCCATATCTACTATGAAATACTTGCCTTCCAAGCTTTAAGGAATTCTTCAGGAGATTAAGTACACTGTTAATAATTCACCACTAAGTGGGCCTCAGGAAGTGAATGGAGGGTGTTCTAACACACTGAGCAAGTCACCGTCTGTCAGAGAGGGTGTCATTCGCCCTCTTTGAACTGCACTTGAATTTGGATGATACAGATGAAAAGACCATTGATGAATAATATTCACAACTGACTTCTCCTGACTTCTGGTGAAGAACTTGAGCTGCACTCAATGACCTTACATTACTACAACGGGCATTCCGGAATGAAATCGTAGTTAAGCAAATAGTAGTGTTCAATGAACCTCTGCATCACTACTGAGATTAACTGCACTATTCAAAAGAGGACATTTCATCCAAACAAGCACTGAACAAACATTATCTTTGACATTTAGCATTTTAATAGAAAGATGACAGTAAAACCAGGAATAGCATTCAGATTAATAAGGCCAGAAAGATAAATTAATGCCATCACAGTTCAACGATCTTCCTATTGACTATTACAGAAATATTTCAGCATGTTCTCTTGGCCTTAATCATGTTAATATAGTATTAATCCTGTTAAGAAGATTGAAGCAAAGGGCTGATCATCCATCCAACCTGCCAGTCTGTTGATAGTCCTGGCATTTCAAAGCATGGATTCTAATAAACCCATCTAAAGGCTTTTGCTTTCAACACTAACTTGCCTCGAGAATTGTGACTGTGACTCAGATATGGTAATTGGAGCACACAGTCACATCATGTTGCCAATGTAGGGAGAAATGCGGTTTGGTATGTATCTCTCACAATGGAGAGTAGCATTGTTCCATTTCAAGGGCGAGGTGTCTGGTGTAACCACAATATTAGAGTTAGAATCCCATTGATAGTTCTGCCTTTCATTTAGACTACTTGAGTTACCTCTGATTCAAGTGTCTGTTCCATGGGTACCCTTTCAATATTATTTCATTCAACTATTTTCCCCTTCTCCCCATTCTCTCGAAAGCATTGTCTCCTACTGGGCATTACTATAGCTTGGGAATGTCTGGAATCACTGCAGGGCATACAGGAGGCTGACATTTTCCTGGGTTGTATGTTCAGGAGGTAGTCACCCCACAGCCACAGAGGGCACAGGACAGTAAGTGGGTGGCCATCTGACAATGGTAGAAAGAGGCAGGCAGTGCAGTGGAATACTCCGGGAGTGTAGCGGTCACTAACAGGTTTTCAATATTGAAGGAGTGCAGTCTGGAGGATGGCACCATGGGGCAAAGGACTGCACGGGGGTGGGGGGTACAGCAAAGTGTAGGAATGCCGTGGTTTTAGGGGATCAATAGTCGTGGGGCAGACAGGTGTTTCTGCAACCACCAACTGAGACTCACATGGTGTGTTGCCTCCCTGGTGGGTAAAGAACTTCACTGAGAGGGTGCCGAACATTTTGAAGGGGGGAAGGGGAACAGCCAGAAGTCGTGGTCCATGTGGGAACCAATGACCCAGGAAGGAAAAGGGTTGAGGTCCTGCAGTCAGTGTTTCAGGAGCTAGGGAGGAAGTTAAAAAGCGGGACCTCAAAGGTAGTAATCTCTGGATTACTCCCAGTGTCATGCGCTAGTGAGTATAGGAATGGTAGGATAAAACAGGTTAACGCATGGCTGGAGACATGGTGCAGGAGGGAGGGCTTCAAATTCCTGGGGCATTGGGACCAGTTTGGGGGAAGGAAGAACTTGTTCAAGATGGACGGGTTGCACCTCAAAAGAGCTGGGACCAATGTTCTTGTGGGGACGTTAACTCGTGCTGTGGGGGAGGGTTTAAACTAATTTGGCAGGGGCGTGGGCACCAGGATGAAACATTAGAGGAAAAACAAGGTGCACAGAGGACTGGGAGGCACAAACAGCACTAGAGTGAAGAATAGTTAAGAAACAGGAGAGATCAGACAGGCTGAAAATGCGAGGCATTCTAAGATAGGTTTAGAGTGTATGTGCGTAAATGCACATAGCATGATAAATGAGGTTGGTCAGCTGCAGGCACAAGTCGCCATATGGAACTATGATATAGTGGCAATAACAGAGACCTGGCTCAAAGAAGGGGAGGATTGGGAAATTAATACTCCTGGCTACATGGTATTCAGGAAAGAAAGGGAAGGAAAAAAAGTGGCCGTATTGATCAAAGAAACTATTCTAGCACTGGAACGGGATGATGTAGTTGAGACATCAAAGACAGCCTATTTCCTTAGAATTAAGGAAATATAGAGACGCTATTATGTTACTGGATGTATTCTACAGGTCATCACATAATGGGAAGGAGATAGAGGAGCAAATTGTCAGGTAAATTACAGAAAGTTGCAAGAGATAATGGGTGACTTTAATTATCCAAAAATAGACTGGGATAATAACAGTGTAAAGGGCAAAGAGTGGGAAGAAGCAGGCAGTGCAGTGGAATACTCCGGGAGTGTAGCAGTCAGTAACAGGTTTTCAATATTGAAGGAGTGCAGTCTGGAGAATGGCACCATGGGGCAAAGGACTGCACAGGGGGTACAGCAAAGTATAGGAATGCTGTGGTTATAGGGGATTTAATAGTCGTGGGGCAGACAGGTGTTTCTGCAACCACCAACTGAGACTCACATAGTGTGTTGCTTCCCTGGTGGGTAAAGAATTTCACTGAAAGGGTGCCGAACATTTTGAAAGGGGGAAGGGGAACAACCAGAAGTTGTGGTTGGTCCATGTCTCTTCCTGAAATGTTTACAAGAGAACTTTAAGTGTGCTTCCAGCCCAATGAGGAAGAACACAGTGCTGGATCTAGTGCTGGGAAATGAAGTGGAGCAAATGGACTGTGTTTCAGTGGGAGAGCATTTGGGGAACAGTGATCATAATATCATCAGGCTTAGAATAGTTATGGAAAAGGACAAGGAACAACTCCTGCATAAAAATACTTAACTGGAGGAGGGCTAATTTCAGTGAGTTAAAAAGGGATCTGGCCCAGGTGGATTGGAATCAAAAATTGATAGGCAAAAGAGTAATTAAACAACGGGAGTCCTTCAAAGAGGAGATAGTTCGGGTAGAGTAGACACATTCCCACGAGGGGGAAAGGAAGTGCATCCAAAGCTAGAGCTCCCTTGATGATTAAAGATATAAGGCTGGATTTTCATTGACCCGTGGAGGCGGGTTTGGAGGCGTGTGGGGGGTTAAAATTGCGAAAACTGGCGGGCGGGCACAAGTCCACCTCCATCCCACCTCCACGCAATTTTCATTAAATTGTGTCTGCTGGTCCCGACTCCGTCCTGCCTTTAAGAGGCGGGATAGGCTGTTGAGGCCCTTAACAAGCACTAAATTGGCTCTATAATGCCATTTTGAAAGGCCTTTATGATTTTAACCCTTGTTCTACGTGAAGCATGCCTGTTCTGAACCACGAATGTGAAACCTGGCGGTAAGACATTTCGAAAGCTGACTATCAGCTGCAGTCCACTATTACAATGGAGAAGTAGTAGTAGGAAAAATATCTCGGACCAGACCTAGGGCTGCTGCTGCTCATTTTGCCTTCAGGTCCTCGCACAGCAAAGGCCAGTCTCTCTCTCTCTCTCTCTCTCTCTCAGATTAGTGGGTAACGTAAAAGGGAACCCAAAACTCTTTTATAAACATATAAATAATAAAAGGGTATTCAAAGGAAGGCTGGGGCCGATTAGTGACCAATAAGGAGATGATCTTGTGGAGGCACACAGGGCATAGCTGAGGTACTAAATAAGTACTTTGCATCTGTCTTCACTAGAGAAGAGGATGCTGCCAATGTAGCAGTAAAGGAGGAGGTAGTAGTGACTACTGGAATTTTTTGAGGATGTAACTGGTAGAATAGATGAGGGAGAACCAGTGGATGTGATGTATTTGGACTTTCAGAAGGCTTTCGATAAGGTCCCGCATAAGAGATTAGCGTGCAAAGTTAAAGCACATGGGATTGGGGGTAAGGTACTGACTTGGATAGAAAACTGGTTGGCAGACAGGAAGCAAAAGAGTTGGAATAAACGGGTCTTTTTCCGAATGGCAGGCAGTGACTAGTGGGGTACCGCAGGGATCGGTGCTAGAACCCCAGCTATTCACAATATATATTAATGATCTAGACGAGGGAACTAGATGTAATATCTCCAAGTTTGCAGATGACACAAAGCTGGGTGGGCATGTGTGCTGTGAGGAGGATGCAGAGAAACTCCAGTATGATTTGGACAGGTTGGGTGAGTGGGCAGATGCATGGCAGATGCAGTGTAATGTGGATAAATGCGAGGTTATCCACTTTGGTGGCAAAAACAGGAAGACAGATTATTATCTGAACGGCAATAGATTGGGAAAAGGGGAAGTGCAACGAGACCTGGGTGTCCTTGTGCACCAGTCGCTGAAGGTAAGCATGCAGGTGCAGCAGGCAGTTAAGAGGGCAAATGGTATGTTGGCCTTCATAGCGAGAGGATTCGAGTACAGGAGCAAGGATGTCTTGCTGCAGTTGTACAGGGCCTTGGTGAGACCATACCTTGAGTATTGTGTGCAGTTTTGGTCACCTTATCTGAGGAAGGATGTTCTTGCCATGGAAGGAGTTCAGCGAAGATTCACCAGACTGATACCTGATGGCAGGAATGATGTATGAAGAGAGATTGGGTCGATTAGGCTTATATTCGCTAGAGTTTCGAAGAATGAGAGGGGATCTCATTGAAACTTATAAAATTCTAACAGGACTAGACAGACTAGATGCAGGAAGGGTGTTCCTGATGGCGGGGGAGTCCAGAACCAGGGGTCACAGTCTAAGGATAAGGGGTAAGTCATTTAGGACTGAGATGAGGAGGAATTTCTTCACCCAGAGAGTGGTGAACTTGTGGAATTCTCTACCACAGAAGGCAGTTGAGGCCAATTCATTAAATATATTCAAGAAGGAGTTAGATATATTTCTTAAGGCTAAAGGGATTAAGGAATATGGGGAGAAAGCAGGGACAGGGTACTGAATTTGGATGATCAGCCATGATCTCATTAAATGGCGGAACAGGCTCGAGGGGCTGAATGGTCTACTCCTGCTCCTATCTTCTATGTTTCTATGATATTGGATAGGCTTTCAAAGAGCCAGCACAGGAACTATGGGCCGAATGGATGTCTTCTGTTCTGTATCATTCTATGGTTATTATATCATTGTCAAATCCTGTTCATTATCATATTATTACATACAAAGCTTGCTATTTTATTATTAAAAGCTGCTCATTATCATATATTGTAACCTGCTCAGGCTGCGATTAGGTATCAAAACCTCATTATGAATTACAACCTGCTCATTTTCATATAACACTGTGTCATAACCTGCTTAGTTTCTTGCAGTGAATAAAGTCTCTACCTCTCTATCTCATTATCATGCACTTGTATCCTATGCTCATTTCTATATCATTACATGCCAAATTCTTCTTCTCATATTGCGATTTACCATAATCTGCTACGGTTATCTTTGCAGATCATGAGCTGTTTATTTCTGTAGCATCACCGATCAGAACTTGTTCTTATCTTTTGACAAGTGTACAGCTGCAGCAAGGAAGATTAGAGTTTAGAATCCGAGGAGTTGAAAATGTAATGATAATAACCGTTGTCATGTCACCGTTGGCTCGGATTGATTATTTTTGTTTTATGTGCCTGTTAATGATGCCTTAGACAAGCTGATTAATTTTTGTGATCTTGCAGACCAATGCCAGGTTTTATGTGGCTGACAGGATGTTGGGGAATGTATTACACCGTGGAAAAATAGGACCACTCGAGTTGTTGGCTTTCTTTTTCGTAATTATATCAAGTGTTGTAATTAGCTTGCTAGTGTACTGGAAAAAAATGCATGTCTTTCTTTCTTAACGCCTTTCACAACCTCGGGATGTTCCCAAAATGAGTTACAGCCAATTAAGTACTTTTTTAAGTGTAGTCACTGGTCCCACAAATACATATGTGATAATGACCAGATAATTTTTTTTTTAGCAATGTTGGTTGAAGGAGAAATATTGGGCAGGTCACAGGAAGAACTCCCCTGTTTTTCTTTGAATAGTGCCGTGGGATCTTTTATGTCCACATGAGAGGACAGACGGGGCCTCGGTTTAACGTTTCATCCGAAAGACGGCAGCTCCAATGGTGCAGCACTCCCTCTATCATAACTGATACAAAGCCATTTATAAAGTCCTCTTGGGCATTCTGACCAACAATTAGGAATGGTAACTTGGCCAATTCCTTCTCCTGAATCCCAGTGATCTAAAGCTAATTGTAGCAACCCTCTGTCTACGATGGTTGAGATCAACTAACACAGCACACATCAACGATCGAATCTGGGATTTTCCTGGTCTGTGTATCTCAGCACTGCACCAAGTCAGTGCTTTACCAGCTATGCCACATGGGGCAGATTTTCTCCTTATTTATTTGATTTCTTTTATTTTTATTTAAACACTCTTTTATTCTCATTAATTAGGAAACCAAAAAGCTGTGACTTCTTAATGTCTGCTTTGGTTGTTTGGTTTGATGTGATTTAAAAAAAATCTCAAAGATTTCATCAAAGCATAGGATGAAGTTCCCAATGACTCCACTGGTTAAGCTAATGAGTAATTTAGGCATCAAGATCAGGAAGTTCCCAATCTCAATCCCTGTCTGTGGTGAGCCAGCTGTCCCAGCCAGGGGCAGCCATGGAGCACTGCAATTGGCCTCAGCATGCCTAGGTTCCGGGGGTGGGGGGGGGAAGGAATCATCCGGTGTCCCTGCCACTATCTAGTGGCTCCTGCTGTAAAGTGGGCATATATGTATGTTGACCAAAGATAGGATAGTGCTTGTCTGTGGTCAAATTGGTTGTTGTAACTAATTGTCTACACTCTCACGTGGTGGGTGTGTGACTGGCATTGGTGGAACCTAATCCCATCAAGGAGTTAACACCTTCAGGCGAGAAAGAGAGACAAGGAAGGGAGTGGAGAAAACAAAGAGATGAAGGGGATTAAAAAGCAACCATGGACATCTTGAGCACTAACATATATAAATGGAACTAATTATGTTACAAGCACAAACATTACTATAATTTAATTTAATTATTTCTTGACACTGGGTCTATAGAGCAAATGTTTATGTAATCAGAATGTTTGAAGTATCTCTCCGCTTCATTTCAGGTCAAGAAGAATCTACCGATCCATCCAATTTTTAAAAATAAATAAGATGTTCCTTGAGGAAAGGAAAAATGGAAGACTTTGTTTGCCAAATTAGGAGTAAGCAGATGAATGCCTTCATTTACATACTCATTAAACATCCGCAGTATTACCAGTTGCCTCATGTCATAATAGGTAATGGTATCACACCGTGTAGTACTGAGCCAAGTCTCAGGTTCTATCACTGATATGTGGTGGGTCAGCTAATCGCAGCCAGGGCGGCAGGTGAGGCACTATAATTGGATTCGGTTGATTGGAGCACATAATCTAGGTGGTCACTCCCAGTGCAGTACTGAGAGAGTGCTGCACTGTCTGAGGTGCCGTCTTTCAGATGAGACATTAAACCAAGGCTCCATTTGCCCTCTCAGGTGGACGTAAAAAATTCGAAGAAGAGCATGGTAATTCTCCTGGTGCCCTGGCCAACATTTATCCCTCAACCAACATCACTAAAACAGATTATCTGGTCATTTATTTCATTGCTGTTTGTGGGATCTTGCTGTGTGCAAATTGGCTGCTGTGTTTGCCACATTACAACAGTGACAACACTTCAAAATTACTTAATAATCTGTAAAGCATTTTGCGACATCCTGAGGTAGTGAAAGGCATTATATAAATGCCAGTTCTTTCTTTCGTTTCTTTTTCAGTGTTCCTGAGCTACTTAAGGAAAAAGTCAGACATAGTTGCTCCTATGGATGGCTGTCCAGTGACCCATACTGGAAAATGTGCATCTGTGGACATTGGGTGAGAACAGAATAGCCTCGCTTCATAACTGAATAGTCGTCTGACACTCGTTCAGGCTTACACACTTGACGAAAGGCCACAGATGAAATAGTGGAGGGCTGGTAGCATCTATGAAACAGTAACCCAGCAATAGTGGGGGCCTTCAGAAGGGGTGGCAGAAAAGAGGGAGTAATAAACAATACGCCACGGTGTCCAGACGCCAACTTTTTAAAAATTCATTCATGGGATGTGGGCGTCGCTGGCAAGGCCAGCATTTATTGCCCATCCCTAGTTGCCCTTGAGAAGGTGGTAGTGAGTTGCCTTCTTTAACCGCTGCAGTCTATGTGGTGAGGGTACTCCCACAGTGCTGTTAGGGAGGGAGTTCCAGGATTTTGATCCAGCGACAATGAAGGAATAGCGATATACTTCCAAGTCAGGATGGTGTGTGACTTGGAGGGGAACTTGGAGGTGGTGGTGCTCCCATGCGCCTGCTGCCCTTGTCCTTCTCAGTGTAGTGAATCAGCATTCAGCATACGAGCTGACAACTTGTTGCACCGGTCTACTATTCTCTGGGAAAAGGAGAACCTCCTGACATCTAACCTAGTTTTATCCTTGTGTAACTTAAACACATGACCACCTAGTCCTCCCTGACGTATCTAATTCAAATATTCTGTCAATATGAAATCCGTACAGTCCCTTCCTTATTTTGAACACTGGCATCAGCTCATTCCACATCGTTAGAGTAAATAGACCCAACTTTTGAAGCCTATCTGGGTAACTCAGGGGTTTTAAGCTGGATATTGTTCTCATGGCCCTCCTCGGAAGCTTTACCAAAGCCTCAATATCAACCGACGTGTGAGGGGACCAAAACTGGACAGTTTTCTAAGTGAGACCAAACCAAAGTTGTGTACAAGGACTAAATGGTGTGTTTCGTTTTACATTGAATGGTCCTTGCAATGCAACCATTAATATGCTCAAACTATGCTTTCAACCCCAGTGGCTGCTTTTCTCTGAATTTTCTGGACTAGATTACTCCTTGTGCCTCTCAGTGTTGGACAAGTATTAACCTGCCTAACTGTAAAGATATTGATGACTTTTTCTATCAAAATGTTTGTACAGGTCTTTGATGTAACCTGGAAGAAGGGAAAGTTTGGAATGGAAGAATTCCTGGCAATTTATTCTCTTTGCTGTTGTTTTAAAAGCAGAGATACGTCTGATGGAGTAACGGGGAGGGTGGATGAAGGTACTGCAGTTGATGTTGTGTATTTGGACTGCAAGAGGACATAGACAGACTGGTGTAATGGGTAGACACATGGCAGATGCAATTCAACACAGAGAAGTGTGAAGTGATGGATTTTGGTAGGAAGAATGAGGAGCGGTAATATAAACTGAACGGTACAATTTAAAAGGAGGTGCAGGAACAGGGAGATTTGGGGTGTGGTGGTGGGGGGTGTGGGTTACGCACATAAATCTTTGAAGGTGGCAGGACAAGTTGAGAAGGCTGTTAAAAAAACATATGGGATCCTTGACTTTATAAATAGAGGCATAGAGTACAAAGAGAAGGAAGTTATGCCAAACCTTTATAAATCACTGGTTAGGCCTTAGCTGGAGTATTGTGTCCAATTCTGGGCATAAACTTTAGGTAGGATATCAAGTCCTTAGAGAGGGTGCATCGGAGAAAGAGCTGGCAGAGGCACGATGGACCGAATAGCCTCTTTTTGTGCTGTCTTATTCTATGATTCTAAACGGATGCTTCAGTGTTCGGTGCAGTGCTGTATTTATTAACCAAAATGAGAAAGGAGATGATTATTGATGGACGATTAAAGGCTTAGTTGCATTCACCCCAGTTTAATGTTATTTTTCAGTGTTTTCTTTTGGCCTCATGAGTTGTGAGAAGTAAAGCAACAACTAGGACCTTCTTTTGTGAAACAAATATTGAAAAAGTGAAAAGACTTGGGTGAAAATACATGTGCATGAATTGCTACAACTGGCGCAGGAGGGGGACGTGCTCTATTGAAAAGGAGGGAAGATTAATTTAATAAACCAGCAACTCACCAAGGCTTCTTCGAGCGCACCTCCCAAACCCGTGACCTCTACCACCTAGAAGGACAAGGGCAGCAGGCGCATAGGAACACCACCACCTCCAAGTTCCCCTCCAAGTCACACAGCATCCTGACTTGGACATATATCATGATGCGGAGATGCCGGTGTTGGACTGGGGTGGACAAAAATGAGAAGTCGCACAACACCAGGTTATAGTCCAACAGATTTATTTAAAATAACAAGCTTTCAGAGCTGTTGCCCCTTCGTCAGGTAAATTGTACCTTTACCTGACGAAGGGGCAACAGCTCCGAAAGCTTGTAATTTTAAATAAATCTGTTGGACTATAACCTGGTGTTGTGCGACTTCTCATTTTGGACATATATCGCCATTTCTTCATTCTTTGGTTGATTTTTTTCCCTGCTAAAAGTAGGCCTGTATGTTGAAAAATATTGGCATTGCAAATGACAAATCTCGCTAGTATTTTTCAGCTGTTGTCTCCAATTTAGTTATGGTTGTCTTGACTGGAAGCATTTAGAAGATGACCTCATCAGATACATGGTAAGCAGAAACAGGAGTGTGTATTACACTTCTTTTAAAACATATGCTTTTTTCCCCTCTTCCAACTATCATCCAAAGGACCCCAATGATGAGAAAAGTGCATTGCCAGGGGGTGTAAGGGTTGGGAATGTTGTGCAGGCACTAGAAGCACTTTGAAATGATCTAACTACCCAAAACTCACTTTCTAACGTAAGCAAAAAGTTTCCTACAAAAATGTTTTGATCTGAGAGCAGCTGAGGATCCATTTAAATATGGCTGAAAATGGCATCTTCCCAAACTTGTACCACCAATGGTTTGTGGGCAGGTTGAGGAACACGGGTGGCAACCAAAATGACGTCTGGGTCCTAAAACTGGCTAAGGACCCTCAATTTATGTTTGAGGCTCCCGCCTGTTTTGGATGGCCAATTAAATTGAGGCCCACTCAATAATGGCATCAGGCGCAAAGCTTTTTGTTCAAACCGCTACCACCTGATTCACAGCAAACAACGCAGTGGTCGGCGGATGACCATCGCCCTCAGTTTGGATGTGGCTTTGCAGTCTGATTAAAGATCCATATGTGTTCTGCGACACTGGACACAAGATGCAGCTCAGTCGATGTAATCTTTGATACATTGCAGCCTTGTTGGGTTGACAGAAAAGGCTGGTCATTCTGCATGCTCACTTTTAGGGACTCCTCTCCAATGTACACCGTTAACAATAGGGGCGTATAACCATGGCCTCACTGCAGGATATCCAGGTCATAACTCTAGACAGGGATCTGCAAGGCCTGCACCAACATCTGTGGAACACAATATCCAAGGAACTGCAGCTTTTGGGTGATTATTAATTCTGCAGGGTGGTGTTTTTGGCACAGTTGCTACAGGAATGGAATGGAGATAGCGGAAGCTCTGACCACAATCTTTCAATTCTCCTTGAATGTGGGAGTGGTGCCAGGAGATTGGAGGATTGCAGATGTTACACCCCTGTTCAAAAATGGGGAGAGGGAAAAACCTGGTCACTGCAGGGAAATCAATCCAATGGCAGTGCTGGGAAAACTACTAGAGACAATTGTCAAGGACAAAATTTTCACTTGGAGGAGCATGGGTTAATAAAGGACAGCCAGCACGGATTTGTTAAAGGCAAATCGAATCTGATTAACCCGATTGAGTTCTTTGATGAAGTAACAGAGGGTTGATAATGGTAGTGCAGTATATGTCTGTATGGACCAACGTTCCCTCTGAGCTGTGCAGCCACAGCCGCGCAGCTGTATGCTGGTCCCGTGCAGCCCTGGACTGGATTTTCAGATGTGAAATTTCGTGCATGCGCAAAACTTTGAATTAGCAGCGCAGACCCTTAAAGGGGCCGTGCACCCAAAAGAAAAACCAGGAGGAACATTGGTATGGACTTTCAAAAGGCACATTTGCATATCGCTGAAGGTAAAATCTTCCATGAACCAGCTCAATCGAGCAGCGTTTTGGAACACAATTGTGTACTTTTTTCTTGCATTAAAAATATTGCTTTATATATTTAAGAGTGGTAACCTGCTGAGTTTGATTAATACCACGGAAATGGGTTTAATCACAATAAATCACCATTTTTAATAAGGTCCACCACCTGTGAGTAACCTGATTTTAAATAAGTGAAAATGAGTTTTAAAACTATGCAGAACCATTTACTATTTCATTTGTGTACAGTAGTCAGCTTCTGAGCAAATTGAATATTTTTTAATATTTAAAAACTTTTCAAATACGCTTATTAGTGTCCTTGCACCTTTAAAAAAGCTTAATTTTAAGAGCCTCCTCGAAGGCCCACAAACAAGCGCAATTAGCGCAAACTCGCCATGGTGATGAATTCGACCTGGGTCGGGGCTAGTTTTGTGAGCGGGGCTGTCTTCCAGCACGATGTTTTTTAAACCAGTGCACGAGATCGCAGACACTCGATTTGCACTGGACGTAATTTGTGCTTAAAATTCCTCCATCTTTTGCACTGGTTTGGCCGATTTTGTGCTGAAAAATACCAGCGCAACCTGACGGAAACGCTAAGCTGGGAAGTACAATGTCAAAGGTCGCGATAGATACGAAACCTGGCAACATAGTAAATAATGAGCAGAATAATATCAGACTCAGGAGGACATAGACTGGTAAAATGGGCAGACACATGGCAGCTGCAAGTTAATGTGAATTAAATGTAAAGTGATGCACTTTGGGAGTGCACAGGCTAATCTCTGCACTGTTTGTAAGGGACCTGCGTCTATAAATAAACTAGCATGGTGATCCAGTGAGGAATTGCATGGAGTGAGGAGCAGGATCTGTGTCTAATGTCAGGTGTGAGTGTGTGTTTGTGAGAGAGAGTATCAGAGAGTTCACTCCCAGTCACACAGCAGTACAACCTGCACCATTTGAAGACGCACCAATAGTTACAATGGAACAACAGGTTATCAATTTATTTACACTCTATAAAATTACATATTTACAAATCATGTTGAACGGATGATCACTTTGCTGCTAAGAGGACGTGGAGAAGGTTGGTAGCCAGAGCATTTAGTCTTCAGTGTGATGGTGAACATCAGCAGTTCTTTGTGCAGAGGTTCCACCAGGTGACCCTCTGGGCGGGTCAGACACGTTCTGACTGTTGGTGAAGTAAACATGCAAAGGCCACTGCATGTGCTCGCAGTTGCTCCTGGGGGTTCTGGAAGAAGGACTTGCAATCCGTGGCATATGAGGTGATCTGTTTGGGGATCTTCAGCCAACTGTCGTGAAAGGTCTCTTAGGAGGTTCATGTAGTTCCTGGTGGGCTCCTCCTCATACTTGTCAATCAACAAGGAAGCCTCAACAGATCCAATGAGTGGGCAGAGCAACCGTAGTGTTGAACAAAAAGACCTAGTGAGCTCCTCACTCTTTCCATCCAGGTGCAACAACAAGCGCACCAGGTTGGAATGGACCTGTCGGCAGAAAGAGGATCTGGAACCTCCGATCCCACACTTGGCCGAGATCCCCAACACACTGAACGCCTCAGCCTGCACTCTATCAGACTCTGCCTCAAAGTGTGGTTGAATCCTGGCGAGGATTTTCTCTACAGAGGGTTGGATGGTGTTTGCTCGCAACTGAATTAAGTGCTTCGAGAGGCACTACAGCACCTCAAATATTAGCACCTCCTTCTGGTTCTCCATGTCCCCCAACACAGGAATCATTGTGCACATCACTCTCCGAGACCATCTTTTAGTCTTGGGATGTGCTCTAATGTTGTACAGGCCCCTGACACACACCAACTGGGCAACTGGAGAACCATAGAGCAAACATCTTAGCAATCTACTCGCCAGAATGTCTGTGAGCTGCAGCTGTGAAACCAGTGGATATTTTAACAGCTCTCCAAAGAAGGAAGCGACGGTGACTGCCTGACAGTCTTGGACTGTAAGGATTTGAGCTGCCAGCTGTTTCACAATGCCAGTCAGACTGGGGCCAGCATATCTCACCATTGCTCTGGCCAGCAGGACAACCGCCTTGTCAGACTTGCAGAGATCCATCATCTGGTCCCATCCTCCACTTTGCACCATGTCATTAAGCACAGCTTCATTATTTGTCTGAGCTGGCAGCTCCTTCAGTGTCTTCACACAGTTCACACACACATTGCTGCTTTCAGATGTTAGAGGCTCAACTGAGAATTCTCTCTGCTGCGGTTGACCATCAGGAATAAAGCCACTGACCAGACAAACATTAACACACGAGCTAAGATAAATGAGCAGTGTACTAAATATCTTCGGGAATAACGTAGTCACCGCCTTTGCCAACTCGGGCTTAGTTATTTTCTCGTGCAGCCCACAGATGGCAGCCAGGGATTCAAGGCTTGAATACTGGGTTGTGTTATCTCTGACGGGATAGGTTCTGCTTATCACAAATCCTAACTGTTTGTTCAGTGTCTCCAGCAGCTCTCCCATTGTACTCATGGCACATTCTGTGTTCTCGGCCAGTGATCGCCACACGTCACTGACGTACTGGTCCAAAGGGACAGGGTAGGTTAGGAGACAGGACACAACTGTTGCTGTGTTGTGTGAGGCCAGTATGGTGATACTCTGCAGAACCAAAAGTTTCACGTTCTCATAAGGAACTGACTGCAATTCAACGCTCAGCACGTGAAGTATCTCAGAGACCTGATCCCGAAGTTCACTGCCACGTCTTTTAATGATGTATTGCAGGAGCACAGCAGCTGCACTGGAACAGCTGGGGTGTTGGTCGGACAGTCCTTTGAGGGCCACGGAGAGCAAGTTGCCCAGCTGGTCATGGGGCAAACACTTGGAAATTACCTCTGTGATCTGGCAGCATGCTTGAAAGAGAACTGAAGCATCAGGGTTAACTAACTGTTCCCTGACTTCTTTCAGAACCTCCAACTGCTCCTTTTGCTGATCCAGATTGGTGCCTTCATACGACAACTGAATGGACAGGATGATGTACAAGGTATCCAGAGCCATCTGTCGAACGGGAAGCGATGGGTCTGCACAGCGCGGCATCAGTCGTCCAATCAGAGTCCCCGTGTTATTTCCAGCCGCTACATTCTGAACATTGACCTTCTCCCAGTAACATTTCAGGAGCTGTAAGGTCGTGTCCATGGCTCTCTCTCGCTCATGAGCTTTTGCTGAAGTGGTCCAGACTGCTACCTGATTGAAAATGACCTCAAGACCTTCAGGGGACAGGTCCTGAAGCAGTAATTGCTTCAGGAGCTCCTGCAGGGAACTCATGGTTTGGGTATAAAGTGTTGCCATGACCTTTCTGTTACTATTCATGACTTTGACATTGTCCAGTTCTGAAGGTAACAAGCTGAAAGTACTAGTCAGGCAGGTTTGAATCAATTGGCAAGTGTCAGCTTGGTTTGACTCAATGAGTAGTTGTATCAGATGCTTGCAGGCGTCCATGGCTAACTGTCGAACAGGGCTCTGCAGCAGCTCTGGTGGCTCGGCCTCGATAAGATCCAGCATGCATGTCAGCAGCTCCCTGTTTCTGATCAAGTTGAGGGGAGCTCTCTGGCGATTTGAATGCAGGGATCTGGCTATCAGAGTGACGGTCTTTATAAGGCTGAGCTTTAGTGCGAGATCCCTGGATTCAGTCTTTTTCTCCTGTCAACTTGTAATGTATTGAATGATCGCAGCTGGCAGAATGTGGGTCTCGATTGTGGACAGCATTAGTTCCTCAGGTG
The DNA here is from genome assembly GCA_030390025.1 of Squalus acanthias. NCBI lineage: Eukaryota > Metazoa > Chordata > Chondrichthyes > Squaliformes > Squalidae > Squalus > Squalus acanthias. The sequence continues at coordinate 61,606,612 of CM059435.1, forward strand.
CGTAGAATGCCAAGTTCCCATAGCACAGGACCAGTGTGCTCGCGGCTTTAGCCAAATCCACATCAGGCTTGATCCTAAGAATATTCAAGAAACTTTTAGTTTTCTTAAATCTGTCGGAGTTAGCAAACTCCTCCAGGCTACTGTCATGGCACAGAAACCAATGGCGAGGGCTGCTCCCTCTCTCTCCGTACTCTCACTGTGCTGCACACTCAGTAGCATTTTGTAAAGCTCTTCCTTTATTTTCGTTGTGCAGGTCTGACGGAGCACTGTCCCAAACGATTTATACAGAAAGCCCTTCTCTTGTGGGGAAAGATGGTTGGTGTTGATCTCTTTATGTATTTCATTAGCGAGCTGACATGTCCATTCCTGGTCATCAATGGTATTGAGAGTTCTGGACAAGACCAACAATAATTTCTCCTCCCATTCCCTTTCGGCCAGCGACTCCTTTGAATTCTTCAGTAATTGTTCAACCAATGACGGAAGCTCCTCTTCCCACCCTCTCACTGTTGCTGGGTGGATATTGAGGCTCAGGACTTGCATTAGCCTCAGTGCCGCAGCTCCTCGGCTTCCTCCCTGATATGGGCAACAAGACACAACGAGGAGCCGGGTCAGCAGTGCCTGGGCTTTAGGGAGATTGGCATCTTCATTGTAAGAGAGGAAAAACCTTTCACTGCTGGCTCGCAGTTTCTTTTTTCCAAGGTGTGCTGAACAATTACAGATTGTTGTTAAAGCCTTGGTGTACTGGGTCATGGTGACAAACTCCAGTAAGAATGGCCAAAGGACATCCTCCATCTTCACTGCAGTTGTAATCACACACATCACTGTTTCACATACTGTGACTAATTCCTCAGTTGTTACCTGGTCTGGCTGATGATTGGGTGGTACCAGGGTCCCTGAATCAACGGATGCAGCACACTGTTGGATGACAAATTCCACCATTGCCTTTCCTCCCTCTAGCTCAAGGTAACCTTGCTGGGCCATGACACATATTACCTGGGCAATTAGCTTCTTCTCCTGATTGCTGCTCTTGTCCAGGAATGGTGGTTATACCCTGCCAAAACACACATTTGCTGGTGGAGTCTTTTAAGCAGATTGTCCATCTGTGTTTTCAGCCCCAGATACCTCATCTCTGTGGCAACGTCCAGTACCCGGCACAGACACTCTGTGATGGAAAAATGCCCTGGTTGCTTCTTGTAGAGAGACAGGATGCCTGGAACTATCCTGGGCAGCTCTTCCTCCAGTGTGTCCTTGGGCAGCAGGGAAATGACATAGCCTAGAGCTTCTACTATTGGGATCTTCAATTCAGAGGACTCCTTCTCGAGCCACACCTTGAGTAACAGACTATAGACAGCGTTGATCTCGGTGGAGAATGAATCTTTAGTCACGTTAGGGTCTGAGGCTTTCTCCACATTTCCCAGATAGATCAGGATGCTCTTGCTAAAACTTCCCACTGCTGAGACAAATGCAGTCTTCAGCTCAGCCTGTTTAACACCAACGAATACTGGAATCATGATCCCTAAGATTGATTTTAGTAAAGGAACTATGCCGTACACATTTTCCGATGACAGTTTTGTTAAGGTCTTGACCATGTACACATGCGGAAGGTGCCCTTGTTTGAAACTCTTTGTCATCAACTGGACAACTTCATTTGTGAACCTGAAGCTCATGGCAACCAGGAGATTGCTGGCAGCTTCCTGGCTGTCAGCTTGTGCTCCTGTTAACATCGTCATCCACATTGCAGCCAAAGAGAGAACTTTCTCAGCAAGTGCTTGGCTGATTTGATCAAGGGTGTCCTTGATAATCATTGCCATGGTCTCCAATACTACAACACCGTGTGGAGCTGTCCGCGTGGTGTGATGACACAGATAGTCATGGCAGCTCATTAATACTATTTCTGGGTGCTGACGCCCCAGTGTCTGGAGGGTCTTTGATATTTTCTGCTGACAATTTTCATCTTCCTCGGGTATCATCTTCACGAGGGCAACTGAGAATTTTTCCACATTGAGGGACATTTTCGCAGTCAAATTCTACAACTCTTCAATATGAAGAAAGGTTTCAACCAAATAATTTCTGTGAGTAATGATCAATTAAAGATTGTCTTTGTTCACTAACTCACAGTGTGAAATCAGATCTCTGCTTGGATGTTTTTCACTGACTTCTTTCTCTCCAATAATTAACACTGTTCCTTTACATAGTGTTTCCAATTTGTTCTTGGTGGTCTTCCAAAATTTGGATAGATTTGATGAACGCACTTGTCTTGAAGCTCTCTCCTCTTTGCTCTCTCATGCACAAATGCACAGTTTGGACCACTTTGCTGTGTCTAGTCCACCCCTGTGGTTTCTGGGTTGTCATGGTTTTCATTGTGACACCAGGTTACATAATCCCTCAATTGTGATGTGGCCCTGGGTCATGTGCCCATATAAGTCTTGTCAGCTGTTTATGGCAGATTAAGGTGGGTGGTGGGGGTTAGGGCACAGACCTGAGATACAGACCATACGGACAAGGCAACATTCGCAACCCTTGGCAGCCATATTGGATTGAGCAACTGTTTGTTCCTAATAAAGAACCCACCGCACCACAGACACTGAAAGTACTTGTGACAAAAGATTTAGAAATGGGAGTGTAGGACAGACATTTCTAGCAGAATTGCCCCATATTGGGATGTTCATATGACTCAAATCAATTTTAAATACACTAGAAATAAAAGATCTGAACTCATGAGATCATTCCGGGTTTGGAATGGGAAAGCATCATTTCCAGCCCAGGTAATACGGGAGAACAGTAAAACTCCTTCACTCCAGTAGGATAGTCTCAAATAATATGGAATGGGTCAGATGGTATTTGTCTTTGACTTGAAAGGATGAGTAAACACAGTTGTATGTTTGTACATTCATCACTGTCTAAACAAATGATTCCACTGTATTTATCTGCGCTCCTCTAATTCTGGCCTCTTGAGCATCCCCGATTTTAATCGCTCCGCCATTGGTGGCCGTGCCTTCAGCTGCCAAGGCCCTAAGCTCTGGAATTCCCTCCCTAAACCTCTACGCTTCTCTACGTCACTATCCTCCTTTAAGACGCTCCTTAAAACCTGCCTCTTTGGCCAAGTGTTTGGTCATTTGCCTTCATATCTCCTTATGTGGCTCGATGACAAATGTTGTTTTATAACGCTCCAGTGAAACACCTTGGGACGTTGTAATACGTTAAAGGCGCTATATAAATGCGAGTTGTTGTTGTTGTGCCTTGCCAGGAAGTAAACTCTAAAGAGATTGAAGCTGCTTCATGATGTCATGAAATTGTTGTGACATCAGAGCACTTGTTCCATTCTTCTCTCCTTTAAAATCCTTGTTCTCTACTGCCTACCACCCTGGTTTCTCACACACATATCCTCCCTGATTTCCTCCTTCAGCCTCTGGACTCGGTGACTCCTCATCCTTGGTCATTTCAATCTCCATTTCAACTTCTCTTGCCCTCTCTCCTATGGTTTTACTGCCCTCCTGTCGTCCTTTAAACTCTCCTACCCTTATTCACGGCTACCCCCTCAACTTTGCCATCTCCACTGGCTTCATTCTTCTATGGTCTCAATCACTGACAAGGCCATCTCTGGCCAATTCGTTGTATCAACCCTCTACCTCTTTCCAACCCTACTTCCTTCTGCATCCACACTGTGGGGGATGGCGTGGTGGGGTCAGCTTCACCTCTGACTTCAGTGAGCGGTTCGAATCGCTCCCACACCCTTGGTTCTAGACCTTGGACTTATTTGGGGGTCGTGAACAAAGGTGCAGTAGACAACAGGTTTTGATGAAAGAACTTTGACTTTTATTCAAGAAAAGGTAAATACAACACAAACAATCTTAAAACATACTTAATACTTAAGCACAGGTTGGGGAACACACGGTACTGGCGAGGGAGAATTACAGTATACAAAACCCCTTATCCCTCCCAATCCTACTGCCTAGCTAGGTTTGATTCCAGAGGATCAGGGATAATGCTCACCAAATGACAGTTCTTGACAGTTGAGGTATTTCGCGATTTCGGGGTTCACTGGGGTTTTTGGTTATTGGGGCCTGCCGTACCCCGGACGTGGTAGAAGACTTCAGCTGCACTCCAGGTCAGTTTGGGTCTGTCCGCTGATGCGTTAAGGTGCGTATGTGGATCTATCAGGTGAGTACCCAATTTTTCTTCATTAGAGGTAGGGTTTAGAGTTTTTTTAAGGAAAAATCTTACCCAGGGGTAAGTCAGGAATAGTTTGTAGCGTGGAAACTTGCGTGTTTTCGGTTTTTCCTGGTGTTGGTCTTTCGGTGGTCGCGACGGCCTGGTTCGCACCTGGTTGGTCGGTGACGTTGTGTTGGTTGGTTCGTGGGGCCTTGGTTGCTGCGAGGCGTTGGGAACCTTTTTCCCAGTCAGGTCCATCGATGACCCCCCCCTTACTGTGGCGTGTTGTCCTTGCGTGCCTCGGTACTGTTACTAACTTTAAACTGCCTCTCTGGACAGCCTTGAACTAACTTTTAGTATAGTGTTGTAACAAACCACACGGCTTGAACAGACACCACCACAGTGTCTCTCGGGTTCCTCGTGTCTTCTTGCCCGTGGCTTTAGGCCTGCCTGCCTTCCGAAGGTTCTTCTTGTGACTCGTTCCTTGTTGCTTGGCTCTGGTGTCGCCCTCGTGTCGTGTGTGTTGAACTAACTTTCTTGGGGGATTAGGCCCTCAATTATACTGTTCAGGTCTATTGTGTTCTTCGCACCAAAACTTATTTACTAATCGATTTCGCGTTAAAGTGATTTAGGTTTCAGTTGAGGCTTGCTTATCTTCGCGCCAAAGCTACCCTTCTTTTGTCTTAGGTTTTGGCGGGCTTGTTAAACTGTTCCTGTCGATACTTGGCTAATCGGTTTTTGATGGGATAATGGGCTATGAAACTGTGTACTTGAAGTTTTACTGTTAGGAATTGTTTTCAGACTTCCAGCATCCTGTCTGGACCTGGGGATTTCAAAAGGGGTCTTGGTTTATTCATTTTTGAATGTGTTTGTGATGTTTCGGATGAGGCTCTTCCACCTTGGTTGGATTGCAGTGCAAACATCTCCCAGACAGCTTGATTTGGTCCCAGCACCAAAAGCTGTCCACTGCCTCACCACACCCCTTCCCGCAGCCTGTGTTTCTGTGACTGCAGGTTTACCCAATGGCCCTTTTTAAAAGGTATCTTATCATCCAAAGTCATTTTCCTCAAGGCTTTTCTTCCTAGATCCTTTCAAAATGTCCAAAACTGCTGTTTTGACCTCAAATTCCTTCATTTCGGTCCCACCATTCCAAATTCGTGTTAAGATCCAAAAATCACCCCCTTTAGGGTTCTATTCGAGTTTCTGGGGGATTTTGCGAAGCCTACAACACCTACAAACAAAACTCTCTCTCATAGGAACAGGAGGAAGACATTCAGCCCCTAAGTTTTGCTCTGCCAGAGCTGCAAGGTCATGGGAGTACCATCAGCTCCCAGCCAACACAACACCCTGACTTGGCCATTGTTTCTTGGTCATCGCTGGGCATTTATTACCCATCTCTAGTTGCCCTGAGAAGGTAGTGGTGGGCCTTCTCCTTGAAAGTTGTTTGATATAACTGTGTGGCTTGCTAAGCCACTTCATTTATGAGTAAACCACGTTGGCATGGGACTGGAGTCACATATAGACCAGACTGGGTAAGGGCGGCAAGTTTCCTTTTCTTACAACAATCCGACAGCTTCATGGTCACTTTACTGATACCAGATTTTATTTCTCTACCTTCACCACACGCACTGCAGTTGTTCAAGAAGGCGGCCCACCACCACCTTCTCAGGGCAACTAAGGATGGGCAATAAATGCCGGCCGTACCAGCGATGGCCACATCCAGAGAACAGTAACTAATGTCACTATAATATCCAGTTACCCACCCCTGGGTTGTACAGCTCAAAGTGCCATGTCTTAACAAAACCTGTTGCATCTTGACACTCTCTTGTGCTGTGGTACAGCATGTTGTGTATTAAACTGGAGTTATACTGTACTCGGTGCGAGCCGGAGGTGGTCTCGCACCTCAAGGCTTTAATGTGCTCGCTAGTCTCCTGTGTTATACGGCCACTTGATGCGTACCCAAAGTCACGTGGCATCAACACAAAAGTGGCAGGATAACTGCACCCTTAGAGTAATAGGAAGTGTATTCACACCAACATCTGCCTGCACTTTGAATTCCTGATCTCAGTCATTCCAAAAGGCTAAAGGAAGGAAAAATTGTGGCAAATCACCAAGGGACAAACTGACCCTAATGTGAGAGTTGGCTGTCGAGTGGTCCCTATCTTTGGAGGACCAAACAGGTGAGGGAAGGACAACCAATGACCAGAACAAAGCAACAAATGAAGACCATGCCAATCTTTTCTGCACATGGGCAGGCACTCATGAAGAAAAAAGAAAGACTTGCATTCATATAGCACCTTTCAAGACGTCTCAAAGCGTTTTACAGCCAATGAAGTACTGTCATTGTTGTAGGAAACACAACAGCCAATTTATACGCAGCAAGCTCCCACAAACAACAATGTTCAATCCCAACCGTTGAAAGTTACTATTGAGTCTGCTTCCACCGCCCTTTCAGGCATTGCATTCCAGATCGTAACAACTCCTTGTGTAAAATTATTATCTCCCCTCTGGTCCTTTTGCCAATTACCTAAAATCTGTGCCCTCCGGTTACCGACCCACCTACCAGTGGAAACAGTTTATATTATTTAAATTTATTTACTGCTCCTGTACTTTTCTTCTGTTTCTTCGATGGGGAAAAGTACAGATGGTGGTAGTGGTGGGAAGTAACTTTCGCAAATTGCACAACACTGAAACGCATTGTCTGAAAGTAAGATATTGATCTTATTGGTACCAATGCAATAATTATGCCCAGTGACAGTACTTGCAGTTTGGACCGGCTGTAAGAGTCCTGAGTTAATGAATGAATAAATAGTTGGCAAAATGATTAGTGATAGATAAAACAAGAGTGCACGACATCGAAAGTTTATGAATATCTTGAAACACCGGTTATTTCATTATATGAGCTGTGAGACAACTCAGAAACTAGCTTCTCGTGGTTCAGCCACAGTGAGGTCTGTAATATCGGAGTAGTCGAGGGGTAATTACAGTTCATGAGAACTGGATTTCACCTCCTCCTTCTCCCATCCAGAGAACACAGGATCAGATGACAGTTTATGTGGCTTATAATAAACATTTGATATTCTTCAATCTATAAATGGGTCTTTAATTTGCTTTCATTTAAATGAAAGTCCCACAAATTATCCACACTGGCATTGCAGCAGAGAGCTGTGTGAAGGCTCACTGACCTGTTACAAGGAAAGCTGATGTAAAGAGACCATCACATTTTAGTGGGAGGTATTGAATTACAACCAATTAAATACTTTCTTCTGATCTACTGGTTAGAAACGTGAGAAAATCACGTGCTATCTAATTAATTGCCAGTAATTGTACAAAGTGACCATCCAGTTCTGAACTCCCGATCCCATCGTTCTGATGATTGTCCCTTGGTAGCGAAGTTCTCAGCCTGTTCTTCCAGCAATAGTTAGATACAGGGATTTAAACAAACAGTCGGATAAGCTAGAGAAAGAATTCATACTGGAAGAGAAAGTGGCTCTATGGTACTGTACAACTGTGTTGTTCCATACATTTTCCACTAGCCACATGTGGCTAATTGGGAATCCAGATCCGATGAATAAATAAAAAAGGGAATGAATATTGACATCACTGTGTCAGCCAATGAGTTGGAGGCAGTGCGGAACATGTGGTTTTAATTTACTCATAAACTACAGCAAACAGAGTCTATTTAATTAGCAAATTGCAGTGAGAGGAGGGTAGTTACAAAATACAAATGATACACGTAAAATCAATCCCAGTCACTTACAGCAGTGCGGTCTTCAGGCGTGATTGACAGGGAATTACCCAATCATCTCCATTCTGGCCAGGACTTGTGATGTCACTATATGCAGCCAATTGTACAAAGTGACCATCCATTTCTCAACTCCCGATCCCATCGTTCTGATGATTGTCCCTTGGTAGCGAAGTGAGTAATAGACACTCTCGTTGGGCATATTCACATGGCATATGCATGTGAACTTTAACCTTTTTTGTGCATTTGTTGGTAAAATGCTAAGATGAAAAGCAGATTGTGCGAGTGTTTTAGATCATTGTGTGTGCTTTGGGTGTCGCTGAACCGGGAGCCAATGAGTGCAGGGGTGATGGGTGAACGGAATTTGGTGCGAGTTAGGATATGGGCAGCAGAGTTTTGGATGAGCACCAGTTTACTAACTACAAACTATTGAATCTGGTCTCCAATCAGCACAGGCACGATCTCGAAAAAGCATGTTTGCAATAGATATTGGCCCAAAAATTAGTGCCGCTACGCGAGAGTACGCACTGTGTACTCTCGCGTATTCTGTCTCCAATTGCCGGCTTTCTGCATGCACTGCGCATGCGCTGAAAACCGGCACTTGGTGAATTCAAAAGGGGGCGGTTCCTAGGTGAACCGCGTGCGCGCTACAGGCTGCGCGCACGCAGTGCACTTAGTGCTTTGGACGCGCAGGTAAGCATGGAAGATTTTAGACATAAAGAAAGGAGGTGTAAGACCCTCTTTTAACAAGGTAAGTACTTAATTAAGTATTATTTTGATTTTTTTTAACAGGTATATCTTTTTTAGAGACTTTAAAGACAGGTAAGTTTATTTTTATAACTTTTTAAAAGATTTTAAATTTTTTCAAAAATTTAATTTTTTGTTTAAAATGGTTAATTTATTTAACTATACTTATTTTATTAATGTGATGGTTTTTTAAAAAAATTAATTGAGGTTTAGCTGTTCTTTTGGGGGGGTATAGTATTCATAGCTTTCACAGCCGTGCTGTGAAAGCTATGAATGAAAGATGGTGTGCTGCCATTGGCTCTAACTGAGTCACGTGATCCCACAGCTCGCACGAATTAACTACGCCTGTGGGATACGAAAGCCCTGCACAGCTGCTGTCCAGAACATCAAGTTCATGTGAGCTCGGACTGAAAAAGCCAGCGCGCAGTGAGAGATCGCGGGAAGGCCTTACCCTCGCACGAAGGCTCACTCACGAATTTTTGGGCCAATATAAAATAGTTGGCAAAATGATTAGTGATAGATAAAGCAAGAGTGTGCGACATCGAAAGTTTATAAACTTCTTGAAACACCGGTTATTTCATTATATGAGCTGTGAGACAACTCAGAAACTAGCTTCTCGTGGTTCAGCTACAGTGAGGTCTGTAATATCTGAGTAGTCGAGGGGTAATTACAATTCGTGAGAACTGGATTTCACCACCTCCTTCTCCCATCCCAGCCCAGGGACTGCACGAGAGTGAGTGGAGCAGGTGAGAAGTTGAGTGCTGAGATCGTAGCCCGATGCCTGCTGCTGCATCTCCCCCTGGACCACGACTCTTACTATAGGCGAGCTCCTGTAGAAATCAAGATTGGTAGCCCCTGCCAGTTCTTTGCCTCTCTAATCCACGGGCACTGAAGCCACTTGTGGTCTCAACTAGTGTCACAGCTTAGATTGGATAACTCAGCACAGAACAGGAACCAAACTCGGGATCTCCCTGGGGCTCTAACTGACTGAGATACACACCCAAGATTCGTCCAATATTGACACCTCTGCAAATAAATGTTTACCAGCAATTGTGCGTTGGGCAGTGGTTGTCCCTCTGAAGTGTTTCTCTGCCTACTCTGGGAAGCTACTGTCGATGGACAGCTGCTGAAGCGATCTTCTGCTGGAGGCCTTCCTTCTGAGATAAAAGGGAAACATGAAAATTAAGTTAAAATTTAAGTTTAAATCATGTAAAAGCCAGTCAAAACAAAATGGCCTAGAAATCCAGGCATGGCTGAATTTCTAGGCCTTCATTTTATTACTGTCTGGGATGTGGGTGTCGCTGGCAAGGCCAGCATTTATTGCCCATCCCTAACTGCGCTTCAGAAGGTGGTGGTGAGCACCTTCTTGAACCGCTGCAGTCCGTGTGGTGAAGGTTCCACAGTGCTGTTAGGGAGGGAGTTCCAGGATTTTGACCCAGCGACGATGAAGGAATGGCGATATATTTCCAAGTCAGGATGGTGTGTTACTTGGAGGGGAACTTGCAGGTGATGGTGTTCCCATGCGCCTGCTGCCCTTGTCCTTCTAGGTGGTAGATGTCGTGGGTTTGGGAGGTGGTATTGAAGAAGCCTTGACGAGTTGCTGCAGTGCATCTTGTAGATGGTACACACTGCAGACATGGTGCGCTGGTGATCGATTCAGTGTATGTTTAAGGTGGTGGATGGGGTGCCAATCAAGCGGGCTGCTTTGTCGTGGATGGTGTCAGGCTTCTTGAGTGTTGTTGGAGCTGAACTCATCCAGGCAAGTGGAGAGTATTCCATCGCACTCCTGACTTGTGTCTTGTAGATGGTAGAAAGGCTTTGGGGAGTCAGGTGAGACACTCGCCACAGAATACCAGCCTCTGACCTGCTCTTGTAGCCACAGTATTTGTGTGGCTGGTCCAGTTAAGTTTCTGGTCAATGGTGACTCCCCCCAGGATGTTGTGAAGGGCTAATTACAAGTCCTAGCCCTTTTCAGGCTACCCCAGATCAGGCGTATTCCCCAGACGTTCACCATCAACTAAAGTTAGCGGTAGCCGAATCCTAGAGACGCTTAATTGGGTCTAAAGGTTCAGACTATCTCTTCCTAAAGGAAAGGAACGGCCTGAAGATGTTACCGTCCTCCGGATAGCACTTTTAACAAGTTTAACTAGACTGTAACCTTCCGGATATTATGAGGGTCCAGAAAACCCCCCAGAATTCTGCAACTCCTTACTGAAGAGTGTACAGAAATTGAGTTTGCGAGATGGATACAGAAATACTCTTTGAGACAATTCTAAAAATATATAGATTTATTAAAGAACCGACATCTAGTTAACAGCTGGTTTGGCAATTGCAACTTTAACCATTCAAAATACAAATAGCTTACATTTCTTATCAGAGATCCTTATTCTCAAATCTTAACTTCGTTACATTTCCACACTTCTACTTATTTCTTAATCCAGAATATCCACCAAAATCAAATACCTTGATTACCCGAGACTCAGAGTTAAAAACTTACAGAGCGTGCCTGTGAAGTTGAGAAACGCTTGCCCTTCCAGCGACTTCTGACTCTCTATCTGAAAAGCTCTTATTTTTATACTCTTTTTTTAGTGGTATATTCTTTGAAGTTTTCTTTTGATGTACGCTAATTATCTCTAGGGATACTCTATTGAATTCTTTTCTTTTCTTACTGTCATTTCAGCTGCCAACTTTTAGAATTCTGGGCTGGATTTTGTCTTGGGGTCGGGTTGGGGTCGTGTTACCTGCATTTCGTGTTGCCCCCCCCCCGACTCCAGATTAATGTGGATGAATGATGCGATTTTAACTTAATTGGCCAATTGAGTTCCAACATGTGGGAACCCATGGCGAATGAGTTATTCAGTCTGAAAGTCGCCTCCGATGACATCATCATTGCTGCTGCATTTAAGGTCTGCAACAAGCCTTGCTTCCTCTGCAGGCTGCCAAGCTTTTGGACCTCTAATCTAAAGGCACCTGCAGCAGGAATGGCCAGCCAACGGCCCAGGGCTGCTCCCAGGTTCCATGACGTTGCCCTTCAGGCTTTGGTGGATGGAGCAAGAGCCAACAGGGAGGTGCTCTTCCCCTCCTCAGGGAGGAAGAAGCCTCCCCAGCAGACAAAGGCTGTGTGGGTCCAGATCGCCCAGGAGGTCACCTCCTTATCATTCACATGCAGAACCTGGATCCAGTGCAGGAAGAGGTTTCATGACCTTCTACGTACTGCTAAAGTGAGTATGACTTTCCCTTCACCCTCAATCTGATCTCCATTGTCTCTCCTCACCAGCACTCAGCTTTAGCAACCTCTTCCTCCATATCCCACTTGACACTGACATCCATGCACCCTTACCCATTCCCTCTCCCTCTATGGTCACATTCACCTTACTATTCGACTATGCGGCCCTCACACTCCCTATCACTGTCATGCTTTGAAAAAAACTTACAGCACACAAGGAGGGCCCTTAGTCTCGCCACCTCAATCCATCTTTGTCTCCTTCTAAGCATCTATGCTATGGATTCTCTACACTCACTCCTTCAATCTCACTCAAACTCCACTTGTCTCCCTCATTGCAGGAAAAGAGAGCTCACAATAAAAGGGAAAGAGCCAGGACAGGAGGAGGGCCACCCTCATTAGCCTAGCTCACCCCCTGGGAGGATGCGGTCCTGGAGATCGTGGGTGTAGAGGAGGAAACGCAAGTGGGGGACGGACAGACGGGTGCATCAGAGCAAGCTGGTGACTGAATAGTGTTCCATCTCTCTCATTGACATTGCATGAGTCACTGATAATGAATCTGAAGCTCTAACAGATGGATTTATGATCATCTGCAATATGCAATGTGCATGTAACCTTGGCATCACATCTCTGACTCTTTCCTTTACTCCCCCACAGGACCATCGCAAGCACCCGTCCCCACTAGCCAGGAGGAAGAGCCTGAGCATCCAGACTCCTCCGAGGAAGCTGCAACCTCTGAGGGTGCAGCGTCAGCAGAACTCAGTGCACCCAGCACCAGCGCAGACACTCACACCTCGGTGGGACCCTCGGGACATAGTGTAGTGTTGTCACCTGGTGTATCACAGCTCACAAGTGAGCATCAGCAGATGGTGGAGACAGGGACAGCAGTGGAGAGTCCTAGTCGGAGGGCGCAGGACTGTCCTAGCTCGGCTCAGCTGCATGTCGACCCTCTGCCTCTGGGTCCATCCATAAGATCAGCGGTGCTGGGACTCCAGGAACAGATGCAGGAGTCTCTGGCAGGTTTTGTCTCCAGGGTCGCTGCGAGTGTGGAGTGAATGGAGGAGTCCATAGCGAACATCAGCAGAGCCTTTGCGGAGTCATTGGCGCATGAACGCATCACCACGGAAAGGATGGCAACCTCCGTGGAAAGGATGGCTACAGTAGATGAGAGGATGGCTACGGCTATGGAGGAGATAAGTCGCCAGAGTGCAGAAAACATGGTCATTGTTCAGAATAGACTGGCATCTCTTGAGGAGCGATGGTCATCTATTGAACAGAGAAACCAGACCTTCATGGAAGTCCTTCTGAGTAGGACTGCCAGTGCAGATACGGGTCCCCATGTCCCCCCTGATGTGCAGCAAGGTGCTCTCAAGCCACTTGCAAGCGCTGAGGTGGACCTGATCCATGAGAGGGATGTTGGTGGCACACAACAAGGAGGTGGGGGCTCCTCTCCAAGCACTCACATTTCCATGCCACTGACAGGTCCTCGGTCAGAGCCCCACCAGAGTCCGCACCCAAGTGAGATCGGCGTCTCAACCCCTGCCCAGCCACAGGAGCAGCAGACTGTTGCCGAGCCCTCGCAGGTTTGCAACCCCAGAGGACGCCCGCCAAAGGAGTCGAGACAGGAGCAGCAACAAAGTGAGCAGGGGGCCTTCACTTCTGCTGAAGCCACAGGGGAAGCACCACGTAGGAGCACGCGTAAGAGAAAGAAACTGCACAAATAGTCACAAGGGTAGTCACTTGGGTGAATTTTGATGTGTATTGTGAAAAACCCATCAGGTGTAAAGTTTAAATAAAAACTCTGATGGCTACAGCTGCAGTTGTGGCGTCTGTCATTTCGCTAATGGTACTTCCACAATGAGGCCTTAGGATAACTTGCAATTGTCAGTATGGTGGTCACATTGTTAGGGATCCGCTGGGTCTGGGCCATTGTCGTAGCTCTGGTAAGAAGCTGTGAGGCAAAAGTGCTTTCTTGTCTAGGCTAAGCAAATCTGGCCAAGATGAGTGCGTTCCTTGCATTCCGGGCAGCTTTGGTCTCGCGTAATGCTGCCGCTGGTTGAGGGGCCTCTGCAAGTTGTTCGTTCTCTCTCTCCTCCTCCTCCTCCTCCTCATCTGAGGAGGCTTTGCGAGGAGCCACTTGGTCCTACGGCATCTGTAATCCACGACGCTGTGCCATGTTGTGAAGTGCACAGCAAACCACGACGATTCTGGAGACCCTGGCTGCTGAGTATTGCAGGGCTCCACCTGATCTATCCAGGCATCTGAAGCGCATCTTCAGCAAAGCGATGGTTTGCTCGATTATGGCTCTGGTGGAAATGTGGCTGGAGTTGTAGCTCTCCTCAGCTGCGTTGGATGGGCTCCTCAACGGCGTCATTAGCCACGTCTTCAGGGGATAGCCCTTGTCTCCAAGTAGCCATCCGTGAAGTTGGTCTGGTGGACTGAATAGCGGAGGCACACTAGACTGGCGCAGTACGAAGGAGTCATGGCAACTGCCAGGGTACTTGGCACAAACATGCAGAACTTCCTTGTTGTGGTCACACACCAGCTGAACGTTGAGGGAGTGGAAGCCCTTGCGGTTGACAAAAATACCTGGATTGCGATGGGGTGCCTTAAGGGCCACATGTGTGCAGTCAACGACGCCCTGCACCCTTGGAAAGCCTGCCAGATTAGCTAATCTAACCGCACGCGCCGTGACACTTGCTCGATCCTTGGTGAAATGGATGTGATTGTGCACGATGGCAAAGAGGGCATCGGTTACCTGCGTGATGCAGGTGTGTGCGGCCGCCTGGGAGATGCCGCTGATGTCTGCTGCTGATCCCTGGAATGAGCCTGAGGGAAAAAAGTTGAGTGCGGTGGTGACTTTGACGGCCACTGGTAAGGGGCGTCCACCTGGTCCTCTGGGCTCCAGGTCTTGTTGCAGCATTGCGCAGATGTCACCCACTACCTCTCGCGAAAGTCGGAGCCGCCTTTGGCACTGCTGCTCAGACATGTTGAGGTAACTGACCCTCTGTCTGTAGACCCTGTTTGGGGGGTATCTCCTGCGCCGACGGCCTTCCATGCGCTGGCCCCTTCTGTCCTGTGCAGCTTCAGGTGGGTGAGCAGCAGCTTGGCGCTCCTGCTGTTGCTGCTGCTGTTGGTGCTGCTGTTGTTCATGGTTCTGCTTGTGCCGCGGCTGTTGTTCGTCCTCATCGGATACCCAGGAGGGAAAGAAATAAATGGCTCCCATGCCTCTGGTATATGTCTCAGTTGAGGAAGCCCTCAATGAGGGTGGCGAGAGGGGGTTCTCAGGAGGCCACACTGCAGATGGGTGTCAGGCTCCAAACTTCCAGAGCTCTGGTAATGCCTTCTAAAAGTTACCCCAGACCTGTGACAACAAAGTCCTGCCACCTGCAATTGATGGCTGATCAAATCTCCTATTTAAAGGTTGAGCTGCAGCTGAGAGTCAGCAATACACTTGTGCTCCCGCCAGGTTTCACTGGAGTGTTTCCCATCAGGCATGCTTCACGTGGGAAAAGGGTTAAACTAGCTAAAATGCTTCAAAATGGCATTACTGAGCCACTTTAGGGATTGTTAATGGCTTTAATGGCCTCTCCCGCCTCTTGGAGGCGGGACGGAGTCGGGAACCCTGCGACCGATTTTGTCAAAATTGCGTGGAGGCGTGTTGGAGTCGGGATAGGGTCGGGACCCCCGAATCTGCTACTTTAACCCCCCACACGCCTCCAAACCCGACTCCACGGGTCATTCAAAATCCAGCCCTCTGTCTCTACCTTTAGGTGTTTCAAAAACTATCATAAAATGGTTATTACAGATTTATCTTTTGATGCTATTCTTAGGAAGTCTTTCCATTGAATTCTTAATATCACTTAACTGCTTGTAAGCCAGACGTCGTGACTCCGTGGTGTTCCAAGTTCAATACAAACACAATGAGCTGGATTTTCAATGACCTGTGGAGTTGGGTTTGGAGGCGGGGGGGTGGTTAAAGTTGCAGATTCGGGGGTCCCAACCCCATCCCGCCTCCATCCCGCCTCATGCAAGTTTCTCTGGCGGTGGGTACCCGACCTGTTCTGAGACCCGACTCCCCGAGGCGGGAAGGGATTAGTGACAATTAACTGCCTGTTAACAGGCAGTTTTTTGCATAATCCCTATTTTAAAAAGAAAAGTGTGGGCTTCCTGACAGGTGGCAACCACGCCAAGTTATCGGGGCGGGCCGTGGGTCTGCAGGGGTTGGAGGGGTCGATGTGTCCGGTGGGCAGGTGAGTGATGGGTGCATGTGTGTAAAGTAAGTGCTAAGTGTTGGAAAAAGTTTTACTTACCTTAACTTCCTCCTGCAGGTGTCAGCCCTTCAGTTCTCGGGAGTTAGAAATCTCACCGGCACAGAAAGCAGGAAAGCCGTGGTTCTGTCAAAAACTACAGCCTTCTGTTTTCTGTGGTGGAATGATTTCTAACTCAGCCTGAGAGGAAGGACTGAAGTTAGAAATCATATTGTCAGTGTTTGATAGCTTCACAGAGCTGTCAAACGCTGATATTTCATCTGTCAAAAGCTCTTGACAGATGAAATGTCAGTCTGTGACGTCACCTGTTGCTGGGTGGCCCTTAATTGGCCTGCTGAGCCCACTGGGCGGGCTCAACAAGGTCAATCAAGGGAAAATACAGTGGATTGGCCACATCTCGATGGAGGCGGGTCTACAAGCCAAAATGTGTGATTCCCGACCCCAATCCGACCCCAGTTTCAAAATCCAGCCCAATGTAATTGCTTGGTGTCATCTATTGATATTATATTTTCAAAGCCTCTCTGTAGGTATCTTTTACAATATGTAAATCAAAACCACTTCTCTTAGGGTGTTTACTTGTTTTCTTGCTATCTCAATTGGTTGCATATTTAATCATGTTTCCTGTTTGTAAGTTTAACATAAAACAATTTTACTACAGGTATTTCTTTTACTTGATGTCATTTTTTGAAAGGCACTTGGTTTCTTTAATGTTCTGTGCACCTGTTCGACGTGTTAGATTTTGACACTTTACTTGGGTCATTCCATTGTGTTTCTCCCAAACTCCAGACCTTCTGGAAGCGGCAATGGTTTGCTTCAATAGGGGCATTGTTTTTGTGTTTACAACCATCTCCCATTTCACAGCTTGTGGTGTTTTATAGCTTTTGTTAACACTTCACCTTATCTCAGAAGCCTGTATTGTGTTTGCAGCCTGTGTCGCCGAGGCTTTCCAGACTTTTAAACTCAGTATGTCTTGTATTAGTAATATCAGAAATCTGTTTATAGGATGATGTATTTCTTGGAATATGGCTTATTCCATTACAGTTGATGGTGGGGGATTCGGCGATGGTAATGCTGAATGTCAAGGAGAGGTGGTTAGACTCTCGCTTGTTGGAGACGATCATTACCTGGCACTTATGTGCCATGAATGTTAGCTGCCAATCCTCAGCCCAAGACTGGATGGTGTCCATGTCCTGGAGTTGTGAATGAACACTGAAAAATCATCAATTAACAGCCCACTCCTGACTTAATGATGGTGGAGAAGACCAGCACTTTTGAAGTGTAATCACTGTTGTAATGTAGGAAACGCGGCAGCCAATTTACGCACAGCAAGATCCCACACATAGCAATGTGGTAATTACCAGATCATCTGTTTTAGTGATGTTGGTTGAGGGATCAATGTTGGCCAGAACACCGGGGAGAACTCCTCTGCTCTTCTTTGAAGTAGTGCCGTGGGATCTTTTATGTCCACCTGTGAGGTCAGGTGGGGCCTCAGTTTCCTGTCACATCCAAAAGACAGCACCTCCGTCAGTGTAGCACTTCCTCAGTACTGTACTGAAATATCTGAGAATGCCTGAGTCAGAAGGTTGTGGGATCAAATCCCACTCCGGAGACTTGAGCATAGCTGAAATAGGAAGGGACCTCAATAGGGTGGTTCGTGACCAAGGCTGGGAGTTCCTAGTTGGCCTTGTAAGGGACAGAGCCTCCAGCCGGCCCTTGCACGGCCAGTGATGCCAAGGGGTGAAGAATCACAATGCTGAGAGTTCCAGCTTCCCCTGCCTCAGTGGGAGCCAGTGTATGTTTGGAGGCCAGCATGTCTGGTGAGATGAGGCACACTGGCCTGTGCCTGCAGAAGGGTGTAGGTGGGCTTCACTGGGGGGCTAGGGAGGAGTTTACAACCCAAGGAAAATGGCATGGACCCCTCGAGAGGAGGAATTAAAAAAAATAGTATTAGCCCCGTACGAGTGCAGGAACCTTCTGGCACCATGCAAGTGAGATACCCATCCAGTCCAGTGATGCTGTATGGGTCAACTCTGGAGGGCGCTGGTGGGCACGATCACTGGCCAGGACACCGAGGATAACTCCCCATCCCTTCAAATAGTGCCATGGGATCTTTCACAACCTCCTGAGAGGGCAAACTGGGCTTTGGTTTAATGGGCCAAAAATTGATCCCGGGACGCGAGAGTACGCACTGCGTACTCTCGCGTATTCCCACTCCAATTGCCGGTTTTCTGCATGCCCTGCGCATGCGCTGAAAACCGGCAATTGCTCTTCTGAAAAGGGGGCGGGGCCTGAGTGCATCGCGTGCGCGCTACAGGCTGCGCGCACGCTGTGCACTTCATGCTTTGGACGCGCAGGTAAGTAGGGAAAATTTTAGAAATGTAAAAAGGAGGAGTAAGACCCGCTTTTAAGAAGGTAAGTAGTGAATTAAGTATTTTTTTGAATTTTTTTTTACAGGTATATCTTTTTTATAGACTTTAAAGACAGGTAAGTTTATTTTTATAACTTTTTAAAAGATTTTAAATTTTTTCAAAAATTTAATTTTTTATTTAAAATGGTTAATTTAATTAACTATACTTATTTTATTAATGTGATGGTTTTTTTTTTAAATTTAATTGAGGTTTAGCTGTTATTTTGGGGGGGTGTAAGATTCATAAGTCTCACAGCCATGCTGTGAGACTTATGAATGGAAGATGGTGTGCTGCCATTGGCTCTAACTGAGTCACGTGATCCCACAGCTCGCACGAATTAACTACGCCGCTGGGATACGCAAGCCCAGCACAGCTGATGTCTGGAACATCAAGTTCGTGCGAGCTGGATCAGAAAAAGCATAAGCGAGGTGAGAAATCGCGGGGAAGGCTTACCCCCGCGGGAACAGAGCGAGATCAATTTCTGGGCCAATGTCTCATCTGAAAGGCGACACCTCTGACAGTGCAGCACTCTCTCAGTACTGCACTGCAGTGTCAGCCTAGATTATGTGCTCAAGTCTCTGGAGTGTGACTTCAACCCAGAATCTTCTGACCCAGAAGCGAGAGTGCTACCAACTGAGCCACCAGCAGCGGAAATCTGGTTTCATATCTGTGGACCCAGTTGGTATGCAGGAGACCAGCGGTAGAGTTCACATGTAAAAACAGGAGAGCGACACAAGCTGGGTTGGGGCTGGGGGTCTTTTTTTGGATGCTCTTTTCGAACTGTGTCGTTGCGGACAATGCAAAATAAGTGCTGAGGTGGACACAACCTTGTGTGATATCGGCCAGTTTACATTATTACACTCAACGGTTAACAGGCAGCTGGAGGTTAACTGCAGCAAGTCTTGCCAAACAGTCCCTAGCGGTCACTGGGAGCACAGAACGAGCTGGAGAAACTGGACAAGATACTGACGCACAGAACGGGGAAAAAAGCAATCCCTTTGTTTGACAATGAATGTAAACAAAAAAAGAAGCAGTGGGCAAATGCAGTGAGTTACCTCAGTATTTCCAAGCAGCTGGAGTGCTGGGCAAGGAGCAGGCGCTCCACCTACCTTAAGAAGAAATAGGAGCAGGAGTCGGCCATATGTCCCCTCGAGCCTGCTCCCCCATTCAATAAGATCATGGCTGATCTTCTACTTCAACTCCACTTTCCTGCACTATCCCCATATCCCTTGATTCCCTTAATATTCAAAAATCTATCAACCTTCTCATATAGAGATGACCAAGGGAGAATTCAGGGGATTGGGGCTTCCCCCAGTGGCCTGGTGATTAAATGCACCACCCAGAGTAACGGTTACACTGCAAATTTAGGGCTGGTGTAAAGCATTTCACTTTCATACTGACATTAATCTTTTTCAGCGTAAATCAGATGTTAAGGCCCAAACTGACTCACAGTGAAGTGGAGTGAAATTCACTCTTCCAGGGGAGTCTCACTCCACTTCACTTGGGTATCTGGTCAGGCCCGAACTCCAGACTCAGTTCACTCTACAATGACAGCGTTAGTGCGAGAGAGGAAACGTCTTCAGAATTCCCTCCCTGAACCTCTGTACCCCTAAAAACCATCCTCAATCCTTCAGTCTCTGATTAATCATTCGCTCGCCCCTCCTAAGCTCTCCTTCACTGGCTTAGCGTCCATTTTCCTTATGCCCGCTTGTGAAGCCTCTTGGGACGTTTCATTACATTAAAAGGAACTGTACAAAGGCAAGTCATTACCGTAGTGTAATTGTACCCAAGGCCATACAGCCCAGGAAGTCTTGGATTCAACATCTTCTCCGCTGATCTTAGCTGTCAGTCTTGGCTCAATGTTAGCACTCTCGCCTCTGAGTCAGAAGGTTGTAGGTTCAAGTCCTACTCCAGAGACTTGAGCACATAATCCAGGCTCACACTCGAGTGCAGTACTGAGGGAGGTGCCGCCTTTCGGATGAGACGTTAAACTGAGGCCCCCCTCTGCCCGCTCAGGTGAACATAAAAGATTCCACGCCACTATTCGCAGAGTTCTCCCAGTGTCCTGGCCAAACTTATCCCTCAACCAACGTCATTGTAACAGATTCTGACGAAAGGTCATCGACCTGAAACGTTAACTCTTTCTCTCTCCACGGATGCTGTCTGGCCCGCTGAGTTTTTCCAGCGTTTTCTGTTGTTATTTCGGATTTCCAGCATCCGCAGTATTTTGCTATCGTATCATTGTAACAGATTGGTCGTTATCTCATTGTTGCTTGTTCGAACCTTGCAGTGTACAAATCGGCTGCCGCGTTTCCTACATTACAACAGTGACTGCACTTCAAAAGTAGAATATTCTAACTGTAGAATGGCAGCACACAATGCAAATATTAACGATTTGGAGGAGGGGACCGAGTGTAACATATCAAAGTTTGCAGATGATACAAAGATGGGAGGGAAAGTAGAAAGTGAGGAGGACATAAAAAACCTACAAGGGGATCTAGACAGGCTGGGTGAGTGGGCGGAGATTTGGCAGATGCAATACAATATTGAAAAATGTGAGGTTATACACTTTGGCAGGAAAAATCAGAGAGCAAGTTATTATCTTAATGGCGAGAAACTGGAAAGTACTGCAGTACAAAGGGATCTGGGGGTCCTAGTGCAAGAAAATCAAAAAGTTAGTATGCAGGTGCAGCAGGTGATCAAGAAGGCCAACGGAATGTTGGCTTTTATTGCTAGGGGGATAGATTATAAAAACAGGGAGGTATTGCTGCAGTTATATAAGGTATTGGTGAGACCGCACCTGGAATACTGCGTACAGTTTTGGTGTCCATACTTAAGAAAAGACATACTTGCTCTCGAGGCAGTACAAAGAAGGTTCACTCGGTTAATCCCGGGGATGAGGGGGTGGACATATGAGGAGAGGTTGAGTAGATTGGGACTCTACTCATTGGAGTTCAGAAGAATGAGAGGCGATCTTATTGAAACATATAAGATTGTGAAAGGGCTTGATCGGGTGGATGCGGTAAGGATGTTCCCAAGGATTGGTGAAACTAGAACTAGGGGGCATAATCTTAGAATAAGGGGCTGCTCTTTCAAAACTGAGATGAGGAGAAACTTCTTCACTCAGAGGGTAGTGGGTCTGTGGAATTTGCTGCCCCAGGAAGCTGTGGAAGCTACATCATTAAATAAATTTAAAACAGAAATAGATAGTTTCCTAGAGGTAAAGGGAATCAGGGGTTACGGTGAGCGGGCAGGAAATTGGACATGAGGCTGAGTTCGGATCGGTCAGGGCCCTGTGGGTGGCGGAGCGGGCCCAGGGGCTGAGTGGCCGGGTCCTGCTCCTACTTCTTGTGTTCTTTAGATTTGAGGTTAGGATGAGATCAGCCATGATCTTATTGAATGGCGGAGCAGGCTCGAGGGGCCGATTGGCCTACTCCTGCTCCTATTTCTTATTTTCTGATGTTCTTAAATCGGCGAGTGGAACTGTGATCGAGAGCAACATGTGATCTCACTGGATTTGCGCCCTGACCCACAGGAAACAACACGTTTGGGTATAAGAACATAAGAAATAGGAGCAGGAGCAGGCCATTCGGCCCCTCGAGCCTGCCCCGTGATTTAATGAGATCATGGCTGATCCGATTTTGACCTCAACTCCACTTTCCTGCCCGCTCCCCATAACCCTTGACTCCCCTGTTGCTCAAAAATCTGTCTATCTCAGCCTTGAATATATTCAATGACTCAGCTTCCACAGCTCTCTGGGGTAGAGAATTCCAAAGATTCACGACCCTCTGAGAGAAGAAATTCCTCCTCATCTCCGTCTTAAATGGGCGACCCCTTATTCTGAGACTATGCCCCCTAGTTCTAGATTCCCTGACGATGGGAAATATCCTCTCAGCATCTACTCTATCCAACCCCCTCAGAATCTTATATATTTCAATAAGATCACCTCTCATTCTTCTAAACTCCAGTGAGTATAGGCCCAACCTGCTCAACCTTTCCTCATAAGACAACCCTTCCATCTCAGGAATCAACCTAGTGAACCTTCTCTGAACTGCCTCCAATGCAAGTATACCCCTCCTTAAATAAGGGGACCAAAACTGTATGCAGTACTCTAGGTGTGGTCTCACCAGCGCCCTATACAGTTGTAGCAAGACTTCCCTGCTTTTATACTCTAACCCCCTTGAAATAAAGGCCAACATTCCATTTGCCTTCCTAATTACTTGCTGCACCTGCATGTTAACTTCTTGTGTTTCATGCACAAGGACCCCCAGGTCCCTCTGTACCGCCGCATTCTGTAGTCTTTCTCCATTTAAATAATATTTTTCTTTTCAATTCTTCCTACCAAAGTGGATAACTTCACATTTTCCCACATTGTACTCCATCTGCCAAATTCTTGCCCACTCACTTAACCTATCTATATCCCTTTGCAGACTCTTTGGGCTGGATTTTGTCTTGGGGTCGGGTTGGGGTCGTGTAATCCGCATTTCGTGTTTCCCCCCCGACTCCAGATTAATGTGGATGCCTGATGCAATTTTCACTTAATTGGGCAATTGAGTTGCAGCATGTGGGAACCCATGAACTAATTAGTGGTTTCAGTCTGAAGGCCGCCTCTGATGATGTCATCATTGCTGACTGGCTAGTCTCAGAGACTGTTGGTGAGAGAGGACCTGCCTGGCTTTTGATGTGGGTGGACCTGGATGCAAAAATGGGGGTGGGTGGCAGGGGGTGAGAGGAGAGAGAGACAGAGACAGAGACAGAGACAGATTTTTTGTCCTCCCAGGCAGTTTCTGAAGACATTCAATGCAGCAGCATCAGAGGTGACCTAATACTACTACTACCTTCATCACATCTCCGTTGTAACAGTGGACCTGCAGCCGATAGTCAGCTATCCACTTGTGCTCCCGCCAGGTTTCACTGGAGTGTTTCACACCAGGCGTGCTTCACGTCAGAAGAGGGTTAAACTAGTTACAGCGTTTCAAAATGGCATTACAGAGCCTATTTAGAGCTTGTTAAGGGCTTTAATGGCCTCTCTCGCCTCTTGAAGACGGGACGGAGTCGGGAACCCCGCGACTGATTATGTCCAAATTGCGTGGAGGCAGGATGGAGTCGGGATGGGGTCGGAAACCCCGACCCCGCAAATTTAATCCCCCACACGCCTCCAAACCCGACTCCTTGGGGCATTCAAAACCAGCCCTTTATGTCCTCCTCACAACTTGCTTTCCCACCTATCATTATATCGTCCACAAACTTGGCTACAATGCACTCGCTTCCTTCATCCAATTTATTAATATAGATTGAAAATAGTTTAGGCCCCAGCACTGATCCCTGTGGCACCCCACTAGTTACAGATTGCCATCCTGAAAATGACCCATTTATCCCGACTCTCTGTTTTCTGTTAGTTAGCCAATCCTCTATCCAATCTAATATATTACCCCCAACATCATGAGCTCTTATCTTATGCAGTAACCTTTTATGTGGCACCTTGTCAAATGCCTTTTGGAAATCCAAATACTCTACATGTACTGGTTCTCCTTTATCCACCCTGCTCGTTACCTCCTCAAAGAACTCTAATAGATTTGTCAAACACGATTTCCCTTTCATAAAACCATGTTGACTTTGCTTGATTGTATTATGATTTTCTAAATGTCCTGCTACTACTTCCTTAATAATGGATTCGAGCATTTTGCCAATGACAGATGCATGAAATGGGATTTGCTTTTCACGTTAGATGATCTGATCCCACCCGAGTATTGACTGGACTAAACGTGAAATCAGACAATTGGAGGTTTCAAGACTGAGGTCGATAGATTTTTTTGTTAGGCAAGGGTATCAATGGATATGGAGCAAAGGCGAGTAAATGGAGTTGAGATGCAGATCAATTGAATGGAACAGGCTCGAGGGGCCGAATGGCCTACTCCTGTTCCTAGAACTTCAATAATGGATTGTCGGACTTATTTACCACATTGGAACCAATACATGACCCAATCAATATTTTACCCTAAATGCTTTGCTGCTATGCCAATACGTTGCCTACATGGTCCTTTCAATACTTTGATTATTCCTTCAATGCAAAAGCTTCAAAATAGATGACACTAGGAAGCAAGATTTAAATGAGCCCCTCCCTGCTGAGGTTGCTGCTTATTGCTGGGACAGAGCACCACACTATCTACCAGAGCTGCAAGGTCATGGGAGTACCATCAGCTCCCAGCCAACACAACACCCTGACTTGGCCATTGTTTCTTGGTCATCGCTGGGCAGTTATTACCCATCTCTAGTTGCTATGAGAAGGTAGTGGTGGGCCTTCTCCTTGAAAGTTGTTTGATATAACTGTGTGGCTTGCTAGGCCACTTCATTTAAGAGTAATCCAAGTTGGCATGGGACTGGAGTCACATATAGACCAGACTGGGTATGGGCGGCAAGTTTCCTTTTTTTACAACAATCCGACAGCTTCATGGTCACTTTACTGATACCAGATTTTATTTCTCTACCTTCACCACGCTGACTGCAGTTGTTCAAGAAGAATGCCCACCATCACCTTCTCAGGGCAACTAAGGATGGGCAATAAATGTTGGCCTTACCAGCGATGGCCACATCCAGAGAACAGTAACTCAGGTCACTATAATATTCAATTAACCACCCTAGGGTTGTACAGCTCAAAGTGCTCTGTCTTAATACAACCTGTTGCATCTTGACACTCTCTTGTGCTGTGGTACAGCATGTTGTGTATTAAACTGGAGTTATACTCGATGCAAGCTGAAGGGGGTCTAGCACCTCAAGGCTTTAATGTGCTCGCTAGTCTCCTGTGTTATACGGCCACTTTTGTGTTGATGCGTACCCAAAGTCATGTGGCATCAACACAAAAGTCCCTTCCTTATTTTGAACACCGCTATCAGCTCATCCTACATGGTTAGAGTAAATAAACCCAACTTTTTAAGCCTATCTGGGTAACTCAGGGGTTTTAAGCTGGATATTGTTCTCATGGCCCTCCTCGGAAGCTTTACCAAAGGCTCAATATCAGCCGCCTCGTGAGGGGGCCAAAACTGGACAGTTTTCTAAGTGAGACCTAACCAAAGTTGTGTACAAGGACTAAATGGCGTGTTTCGTTTTACATTGGATCGTCCTTGCAATGCAACCATTAATATGTTCAAACTATGCTTTCAACCCCAGTGGCTGCTTTTCTCTGAATTTTCTGGACTAGATTACTCCTTGTGCCTCTCAGTGTTGGACCTGCCTAACAGAAAAGAAGGTAATCAATATCTTTACAATCAAAATGTTTGTATAGGTCTTTGATATAACCTGGAAGAAGGAGGAGTTTGGAATGGAAGAATTCCTGGCAATTTATTCTCTTTGCTGTTGTTGTAAAAGCAGAGATACGTCTGATGCAGTAACGGGGAGGGTGGCTGAAGGTACTGCAGTTGATGTTGTGTATATGGACTTTCAAAAGGTGTTTGAACAAGTACCACATAATAGACTTGTTAGCAAAATTGAAGCCCATGGGATTAAATGGGCAGCGGCAACATGGTCATGAAACTGGCTAAGGTACAGAAAGCAGAGAATAGACGTGAACAGTTACTTTTCAGGCTAGAGGGAAGTATACAGTGATGTCTCCCAGAGGTCGGTATTAGGACCACTGCTCTTTTTGATATATATTAATGACCGGGACTTGGGTATGCAGGGCATAATTTCAAAATTTGCAGATGACACAAAACTCAGAAATGTAGTAAACAGTGAGGAGGATAGTAACAGACTGCAAGAAGACATAGACAGACAGGTGTAATGGGCAGAAACATGGCAGATGCAATTCAACACAGAGAAGTGTGAAGTGATGGATTTTGGTAGGAAGAATGAGGAGAAGTAATATAAACTGAACGGTACAATTTTAAA
Source organism: Squalus acanthias (assembly GCA_030390025.1). Taxonomy (NCBI): domain Eukaryota; kingdom Metazoa; phylum Chordata; class Chondrichthyes; order Squaliformes; family Squalidae; genus Squalus; species Squalus acanthias. The sequence continues at coordinate 61,633,042 of CM059435.1, forward strand.
GGAGGTGCAGGAACAGGGTGGGGTGGGCTCAGGTGAGCGGGAATTTAAAAAGTCAAAGAGAAAGGAGAAGGCAATAGAGCAGGGTAGCGATAGGGGTAATGGGAACCAGCGTGTGACAGGAAGGGACAGAAGGTATAAAAATAAGAGTGCATCAGAAAGTGGGGTCAAAGCACGGAAAAATAGTAAAAAGACAAAATTAAAAGCTCTTTATCTGAATGCACGCAGCATTCGTAAAAAGATAGATGAGTTGACGGCACAAATAGATATCAATGGGTATGATCTGATAGCCATAACAGAGACGTGGTTGCAAGGTGACCAAGGCTGGGAACTGAATATTCATGGGTATTTGACATTTCGGAAGGATAGACAGAAAGGAAAAGGAGGTGGGGTAGCTCTGTTAATAACGGATGAGATCAGTGCAATAGTGAGAAATGATATTGGCTCAGAAGAGCAAGATGTAGAATCAGTTTGGGTGGAGATAAGAAATAATAAGGGAAAGAAGTCACTGGTGGGCGTAGTCTATAGGCCCCCTAACAGTAGCTATACTGTTGGACAGAGTATAAATCAAGAAATAATGGAGGCTTGTAAGAAAGGTCCAGCAATAATCATGGGCGATTTTAATCTTCATATTGATTGGACAAATCAAATTGGCCAAGGTAGCCTTGAGGAAGAGTTCATAGAGTGTATCTGGGATGGTTTCCTAGAACAATATGTTGTGGAACCAACCAGGGAGCAGGCTATCTTAGATCTGGTACTGTGTAATGAGACAGAATTAATAAATGATCTCATACTAAAGGATCCTCTAGGAAAGAGTGATCATAGCATGTTTGAATTTCAAATTCAATTGGAGGGTGAGAAAGTTGGGTCTCAAACCAGTGTCCTGATCTTAAATAAAGGCAATTACCAAGGTATGAAGGCAGAGTTGGCTAAAGTGGACTGGGAAAATAGATTAACAGGTAAGACGGTTGAAAAGCAATGGCAGACATTTAAGGAGATATTTCATAACTCTCAACAAAAATATATTCCAGTGAGAAGGAAAGACTTTAAGAGAAGGAAGAACCATCCATGGCTAACTAAGGAAGTAAAGGATGGTATCAAACTGAAAACAAAGGCATATAATGTTGCCAAGATTAGTGGAAGGCCACAGGATTGGGAAATTTTTAAAAACCAGCAAAGGACGACTAAAAAAAAATAAAGAGAGAGGAGATGGATTATGAGAGTAAACTAGCTAGAAATATAAAAACAGATAGTAAGAGCTTCTACAGGTATATAAAAAGGAAGAGAGTAGCTAAAGTAAACGTTGGTCCCTTAGAGGATGAGACTGGGGAATTAATAATAGGGAACAGGGCAAATATTTTGTATCAGTCTTCACGGTAGAAGACACTAAAACCATTCCAATAATACATAATCAAGGGGCTATAGGGAGTGGGGAACTTAAAACAATCATTATCACTAAAGCAAAAGTACTCAGTAAAATAATGGGACTAAAGGTGACAATTCCCTTGGACCTGATGACCTGCATCCTAGGGTCTTAAAAGAAGTGGCTGCAGAGATAGTGGATGCATTGGTTGCAATCTACCAAAATTCCCTGGATTCTGGAGAGGTCCCAGCGGATAGGAAAACCGCAAATGTAACGCCCCTATTTAAGAAGGGAGGGAGACAGAAAGCAGGAAACTATAGACCAGTTAGCTTAACATCTGTTATTGGAAAAATGCTGGAGTCCATTATTAAGGAAGCAGTAGCAGGATATTTAGAAAATCATAATACAGGCAAGCAGAGTCAGCATGATTTTATGAAAGGGAAATCATGTTTGACAAATTTGCTGGAGTTCTTTGAGGAGGTAACGAGCAGGGTGGATAAAGGGGAACCAGTGGATATGGTGTATTTGGATTTCCAGAAGGCATTCGATAAGGTGCCACATAAAAGGTTACTGCACAAGATAAGAGCTCACGGGGTTGGGGGTAATATATTAGCATGGATAGAGGATTGGCTAACTAACAGAAAACAGAGAGTCGGGATAAATGGGTCATTTTCCAGTTGGCAAATGGTAACTAGTGGGGTGCCACAGGAATCAGTGCTGGGGCCTCAACTATTTACAATCTATATTAATGACTTGGATGAAGGAACCGAGAGTAATGTAGCCAAATTTGCTGATGATACAAAGATAGGTGGGAAAGCAAGTTGTGAAGAGGACACAAAGAATCTGCAAAAGGATATAGACAGTCTAAGTGAGTGGGCAAACATTTGGCAGATGGAGTATAATGTGGGAAAGTGTGAGGTTATCCACTTTGGTAAGAAAAATAAAACAGCAAATTCTTATTTAAATGGAGAGAGATTACAGAATGCTGCAGTACAGAGGGACCTGGGGGTCCTTGTGCATGAAACACAAAAAGTTAGCATGCAGGTACAGCAAGTAATCAGGAAGGCAAATGGAATGTTGGCCTTTATTGCAAGGGGGTTGGAGTATAAAAGCAGGGAAGTCCTGCTACAACTGTGCAGGGTATTGGCGAGACCACACCTGGAGTACTGCGTACAGTTTTGATCTCCTTATTTAAGGAGGGATATACTTACTTGCATTGGAGGCAGTTCAGAGAAGGTTCACTAGGTTGATTCCTGAGATGGAAGGGTTGTCTTATGAGGAAAGGTTGAGCAGGTTGGGCCTATACTCATTGGCGTTTAGAAGAATGAGAGGTGATCTTATTGAAATATATAAGATTCTGAGGGGGTTGGACAGAGTAGATGCTGAGAGGATATTTCCCATCGTCAGGGAATCTAGAACGAGGGGGCATAGTCTCAGAATAAGGGGTCGCCCATTTAAGACGGAGATGAGGAGGAATTTCTTCTCTCAGAGGGTCGTGAATCTTTGGAATTCTTTACCCCAGAGAGCTGTGGAAGCTGAGTCATTGAATATATTCAAGGCTGAGATAGACAGATTTTTGAGCAACAGGGGAGTCAAGGGTTATGGGGAGCGGGCAGGAAAGTGGAGTTGAGGCCAAAATCGGATCAGCCATGATCTCATTAAATGGCAGGGCAGGCTCGAGGGGCCGAATGGCCTGCTCCTGCTCCTATTTCTTATGTTCTTATACCCAAACGTGTTGTTTCCTGTGGGTCAGGGCGCAAATCCAGTGAGATCACATGTTGCTCTCGATCACAGTTCCACTCGCCGATTTAAGAACATCAGAAAATAAGAAATAGGAGCAGGAGTAGGCCAATCGGCCCCTCGAGCCTGCTCCGCCATTCAATAAGATCATGGCTGATCTCATCCTAACCTCAAATCTAAAGAACACAAGAAGTAGGAGCAGGACCCGGCCACTCAGCCCCTGGGCCCGCTCCGCCACCCACAGGGCCCTGACCGATCCGAACTCAGCCTCATGTCCAATTTCCTGCCCGCTCACCGTAACCCCTGATTCCCTTTACCTCTAGGAAACTATCTATTTCTGTTTTAAATTTATTTAATGATGTAGCTTCCACAGCTTCCTGGGGCAGCAAATTCCACAGACCCACTACCCTCTGAGTGAAGAAGTTTCTCCTCATCTCAGTTTTGAAAGAGCAGCCCCTTATTCTAAGATTATGCCCCCTAGTTCTAGTTTCACCCATCCTTGGGAACATCCTTACCGCATCCACCTGATCAAGCCCGTTCACAATCTTATATGTTTCAATAAGATCGCCTCTCATTCTTCTGAACTCCAATGAGTAGAGTCCCAATCTACTCAACCTCTCCTCATATGTCCACCCCCTCATCCCCGGGATTAACCGAGTGAACCTTCTTTGTACTGCCTCGAGAGCAAGTATGTCTTTTCTTAAGTATGGACACCAAAACTGTACGCAGTATTCCAGGTGCGGTCTCACCAATACCTTATATAACTGCAGCAATACCTCCCTGTTTTTATAATCTATCCCCCTAGCAATAAAAGCCAACATTCTGTTGGCCTTCTTGATCACCTGCTGCACCTGCATACTAACTTTTTGATTTTCTTGCACTAGGACCCCCAGATCCCTTTGTACTGCAGTACTTTCCAGTTTCTCGCCATTAAGATAATAACTACAACTGTGCAGGGTATTGGCGAGACCACACCTGGAGTACTGCGTACAGTTTTGATCTCCTTATTTAAGGAGGGATATACTTACTTGCATTGGAGGCAGTTCAGAGAAGGTTCACAAGATTGATCCCTGAGATGAAGGGGTTGACTTATGAAGAAAGGTTGAGCAGGTTGGGCCTATACTCATTGGAGTTTAGAAGAATGAGAGGTGATCTTATTAAAGCATATAAGATACTGAGGTGGCTCGACAAGGTAGATGCAGAGAAGGTGTTTCCCCTCATGGGGGAATCTAGAACTAGGGGGCATAGTTTCAGAATAAGGGGTCGCCCATTTAAAACTGAGATGAGGAGGAATTTCTTCTCTCAGAGGGTCGTAAATCTGTGAATTCTCTGCCCCAGAGAGCTGTGGAAGTTGGGTCATTGAATATATTTAAGGTGGAGATAGACAGATTTTTGAACAACCTCTTCCTCCACATGCCACTTGACACTTACATCCCTGCACCCTTACCCATTCCCTCTCTCTCTATGGTCACATTCACTTAACTATTCGACCATGCAGCCCTCACACTCCCTATCACTGTGATGTCATGACAACAACAACTTACAACACACAGGGAGGGTCCTTTGTATCCTTCTAAGCATCTATGCTATGCATTCACTACAGTCACTCCTTCATTCTCACTCAAACTCCGCTTGTGTCCCTCATTGCAGGAAAAGAGAGCCCACAATAAGAGGGAAAGAGCCATGACAGGAGGAGGGCCACCCTCAGTAGCCCAGCTCACCCCCCTGGGAGGAGGGGACCCTGGAAATTGCTGGGATCGAGGAGGATACCCAAGTGAGGGACGGACAGATGGGCACATCACAGCAAGCTGGTGACAGAATAGTTTGGAATCTCTCTCATTGACATAGCATGAGTCACTGATAATGATTCTGATACTCTAACAGATTGACTTATGATCACCTGCAATATTCAATGTGCATGTAACCTTGGCCTCACATCTCTAACTCTTTCCTTTATTCCCCCACAGGACCATCGAAAGCCCCCGTCCCCACTATCCAGGAGGAACAGCCTGAGCCTCCAGACTCCTCAGAGGAAGCTGCAACCTCTGAGGGCGCAGCATCAGCAGAATTCAGCGCACCCAGCACCAGTGCAGGCACTCACACCTCGGTGGGACCTTCGCGAGATAAATTAGTGTTGTCACCGGGTGTATCACAGCTCATAAGTGAGCATCAGCAGATGGTGGAGACAGGGTCAGCAGTGGAGAGTCCAAATGACAAATCTCGCTGGTATTTTTCAGCTGGTGTCCACAATCCAGTTATGATTGTCTGGACTGGAAGCATTTAGACGATGACCTCATCAGATACATGGTAAGCAGAAACAGGAGCGTGCATTACATTTTTTTAAAAACATTCGCTTTTTTTCCCCCTTCCAACTATCATCCAAAGGACCCCAATGATGGGAAAAGTGCATTGCCAGGGGGGTGTATGGGTTGGGAATGTTGTACAGGCACTAGAAGCACTTTCAAATGATGTAACTACCCAAAACTCACTTTCTAGCGCAAGCGCAAAATTTCCTACAAAAATGTTTTGATCTGAGAGCAGCTGAGAATCCCTTTAAATATGGCTGAAAATGGCATCTTCCCAAACTTGTACCACCAATGGTTTGTGGGCAGGTTGAGGGACATGGGTGGCAACCAAAATTACATCCTAAAACTGGCTAAGGACCCTCAATTGTTTATGTTTATGAGGCTCCCGCCTGTTTTGGATGGCCGATTAAATCGAGGCCCACTTAATAATGGCATCGGGCGCAAAGCTTTTTGTTCAAACCGCTACCACCTGATTCACAGCAAACAACGCAGTGGTCGGCAGATGACCATCGCCCTCAGTTTGGATGTGGCTTTGCAGTCTGATTAAAGATCGATACGTGTTCTGCGACACTGGACACCAGACACAGCTCAGTCGATGTAACCTTTGATACATTGCAGCCTTGTTGAGTCAACAGTAAAGGCTGGTCATTCTGTGTGTTCACTTTTAGGGACTCCTCTCCAATGTAGACCGTTAACAATAGGGGTGTATAACCATGGCTTCACTGCAGGATATCCAGGTCATAACTCCAGACAGGGATCTGCAAGGCCTGCACCAACATCTGTGGAACACAATATCCAAGGAACTGCAGCTGTTGGGTGATTATTAATTCTGCAGGGCACTGTTTTTGGCACAGTTGCTATAGGAATGGAATGGAGATAGCGGAAACTCTGACCACAATCTTTCAATTCTCCTTGAATGTGGGAGTGGTGCCCGGAGATTGGAGCATTGCAGATGTTACACCCCTGTTCAAAAAAGGGGAGAGGGATACACCTGGTAACTACAGGGAAATCAGTCCAATGTCAGAGCTGGGAAAACTACTAGAGACAATTGTCAAGGACAAAATTCTCACTTGGAGGAGCATGGGTTAATAAAGGACAGCCAGCACGGATTTGTTAAAGGCAAATCGAATCTGATTCACCCGATTGAGTTCTTTGATGAAGTAACAGAGAGGGTTGATAATGATAGTGCAGTATATGTATGTATGGACCAACGTTCCCTCTGAGCTGTGCAGTCGCAGCCGCGCAGCTGTATGCTGGTCCCGTGCAGCCCTGGACTGGCTTTTCAGATGTGAAATTTCGTGCATGAGCGAAACTGTGAATGGTCCGCGCAGCCCCTTAAAGGGGCCGTGCACCCAAAAGAAAAACCAGGAGGAACATTGGTATGTACTTTCAAAAGGCACATTTGCATATAGCCGAAGGTAAAATCTTCCATGAACCAGCTTAATCGAGCAGCGTTTTGGAACACAATTGTGTACTTTTTTCTTGCATTAAAAATATTGCTTTATATATTTCAGAGTGGTAACCTGCTGAGTTTGATTAATACCACGGAAATGGGTATAATCACAAAAAATAAGCATTTTTAATAAGGTCCACCACCTGTGAGTAACCTGATTTTAAATAAGTGAAAATGAGTTTTAAAACTATGCAGAACCATTTACTATTTCATTTGTGTACAGTAGTCAGCTTCTTAGCAAATTGAATATTTTTTAATATTTAAAAACTTTTCAAATACGCTTATTAGTGTCCTTGCACCTTTAAAAAAGCTTCACTTTAAGAGCCTCCTCGAAGGCCCACAAACAAGCGCAATTAGCTGAAACTCGCCATGGTGATGAATTCGACCTGGGGCAGGGCTAGTTTTTTGGGTGGGGCTGTCTTCCAGCACGATGTTTTTTAAACCAGCACACGAAATCGCAGACACTCGATTTGTACTGGACGTAATTTGTGCTTAAAATTCCTCCATCTTTTGCACTGGTTTGGTCGATTTTGTGCTGAAAAATACCAGCGCAACCTGACGGAAATGCTAAGCTGGGAAGTACAATGTCAAAGGTCGCGATAGATACGAAACATGGCAACATAGTAAATAGTGAGCAGAATAATATCAGACTCAGGAGGACATAGACTGGTAAAATGGGCAGACACATGGCAGCTGCAAGTTAATGTGAATTAAGTGTAAAGTGATGCACTTTGGGAGTGCACAGGCAAATCCCTGCACTGTTTGTAAGGGAACTGCGTCTATAAATAAACTAGCATGGTGATCCAGTGAGGAATTGCATGGACTAAGGAGGAGGATCTGTGTCTAATGTCAGGTGTGAGTGTGTGTGTGTGAGAGAGAGAGTATCAGGAGAGTTCACTCCCAGTCACACAGCAGTAAGACTTGCACCATTTGAAGACGCACCAATAGTTACAATGGAACAACAGGATATCGATTTATTTACACTCTATAAAATTACATATTTACAAATCATGTTGAACGAATGATCACTTTGCTGCTAAGAGGAGGTGGAGAAGGTTGGTGGCCTGAGCGTTTAGTCTTCAGTCTGATGGTGAACAGCAGCAGTTCATTGTGCAGAGGTTCCTCCAGGTGACCCTCTGGGCGGGTCGGACACGTTCTGACTGTTGGTGAAGTAAACATGCAAAGGCCACTGCATGTGCTCGCAGTTGCTCCTGGGGGTTCTGGAAGAAGGACTTGCAATCCGTGGCATATGAGGTGATCTGTTTGGGGATATCTTCAGCCAACTGTCCTGAAAGGTCTCTTAGGAGGTTCATGTAGTTCCTGGTGGGCTCCTCCTCATACTTGTCAATCAACAAGGAAGATCAACAGATCCAATGAGTAGGAAGAGCAACCGTAGTGCTGAACAACAAGACCTAGTGAGCTCCTCACTCTTTCCATCCAGGTGCAACAACAAGCGCACCAGGTTGGAATGGACCTGTTGGCAGAAGGAGGATCTGGAACCTCCGATCCCACACTTGGCCAAGATCCCCAACACACCGAACGCTTCAGCCCGCACTCTATCAGACTCTGCCTCAAAGAGTGGCTGAATCCTGGCGAGGATTTTCTCTACAGAGGGTTGAATGGTGTTTGCTCGCAACTGAATTAAGTGCTTCGAGAGGCACGACAGCACCTCAAATATTAGCACCTCCTTCTGGTTCTCCATGTTCCCCAACAGAGTAATCATTGTGCACATCACTCTCCGAGACCATCTTTTAGTCTTGGGATGTGCTCTAATGTTGTACAGGCCTCTGACACACAGCAACTGGGCAACTGGAGAACCATAGAGCAAACATCTTAGCAATCTACTCGCCAGAATGTCTGTGAGCTGCAGCTGTGAAACCAGTGGCGCTTTTAACAGCTCTCCAAAGAAGGAAGCCACGGTGACTGCCTGACAGTCTTGGACCATATGGATTTGAGCTGCCAGCTGTTTCACAATGCCAGTCAGACTGGGGCCAGCATATCTCACCATTGCTCTGGCCAGCAGGACAACCCCCTTGTCAGACTTGCAGAGATCCATCATCTGGTCCCATCCTCCACTTTGCACCATGTCATTAAGCACAGCTTCATTATTTGTCTGAGCTAGCAGGTCCTTCAGTGTCTCCACACAGTTCACACACACATTGCTGCTTTCAGATGTTAGAGGCTCAACTGAGAATTCTCTCTGCTGCGGTTGACCATCAGGAACAAAGCCACTGACCAGACAAACATTAACACACGAGCTAAGATGAATCAGCAGGGTACTAAATATCCGCGGGAATAACGTAGTCACCGCCTTTGCCCACTCGGGCTTAGTTATTATCTCGTGCAGCCCACAGATGGCAGCCAGGGATTCAAGGCTTGAATACTGGGTTGTGTTATCTCTGACAGGATAGGTTCTGCTTATCACAAATCCTAACTGTTTGTTCAGTGTCTCCAGCTGCTCTCCCATTGTACTCATGGCACATTCTGTGTCCTCGGCCAGTGATCACCACACGTCACTGACGTACTGGTCCAAAGGGACGGGATAGGTGAGGAGACAGGACACAACTGTTGCTCTGTTGTGTGAGGCCAGTATTGCGATACTCCGTAGAACCAAAAGTTTCACGTTCTCATAAGGAACTGACTGCAATTCAACTCTCAGCACGTGAAGTATCTCTGAGACCTGATCCCGAAGTTCACTGCCACGTCTTTTAATGATGTTTTGAAGGAGCACAGCGGCTGCACTGGAACAGCTGGGGTGTTGGTCGGACAGTCCTTTGAGGGCCACGGAGAGCAAGTTGCCCAGCTGGTCATGGGGCAAACACTTGGAAATTACCTCTGTGATCTGGCAGCATGCTTGAAAGAGGACTGAAGCATCAGGGTTAACTAACTGTTCCCTGACTTCTTTCAGAACCTCCAACTGCTCCTTTTGCTGATCCAGATTGGTGCCTTCATATGACAACTGAATGGACAGGATGATGTACAAGGTGTCCAGAGCCATCTGTCGAACGAGAAACGATCGGTCTGCACAGCGCGGCATCAGTCGTCCAATCAGAGTCCCCGTGTTATTTCCAGCCGCTACATTCTGAACATTGACCTTCTCCCAGTAATATTTCAGGAGCTGTAAGGTCGTGTCCATGGCTCTCTCTCGCTCATGAGCTTTTGCTGAAGTGGTCCAGACTGCTACCTGATTGAAAACGACCTCAAGACCTTCAGGGGACAGGTCCTGAAGCAGTAATTGCTTCAGGAGCTCCTGCAGTGAACTCATGGTTTGGGTATAAAGTGCTACCATCTCCTTTCTATTACTATTCATGACTTTGTCATTGTCCAGTTCTGAATGTAACAAGCTGAAAGTACTGGTCAGGCAGGTTTGAATCAATTGGCAGGTGTCAGCTTGGTTTGACTCAGTGAGTAGTTGTATCAGATGCTTGCAGGCGTCCATGGCTAACTGTCGAACAGGGCTCTGCAGCAGCTCTGGTGGCTCGGCCTCGATAAGATCCAGCATGCATGTCAGCAGCTCCCTGTTTCTGATCAAGTTGAGGGGAGCTCTCTGGCGATTTGAATGTAGGGATCTGGCTATCAGAGTCACGGTCTTTATTAGGCTGAGCTTTAGTGTGAGATCCCTGGAATCAGTCTTTTCTCCTGTCCACTTGTAATGTATTGATTGATCACAGCTGGCAGAATGTGGGTCTCGATTGTGGACAGCATTAGTTCCTCAGGTGCGTAGAATGCCAAGTTCCCATAGCACAGGACCAGAGTGCTCGCGGCTTTAGCCAAATCCACATCAGGCTTGATCCTAAGAATATTCAAGAAACTTTTAGTTTTCTTAAATCTGTTGGAGTTAGCAAACTCCTCCAGGCTACTGTCATGGCACAGAAACCAATGGCGAGGGCTGCTCCCTCTCTCTCCGCACTCTCACTGTGCTGCACACTCAGTAGCATTTTGTAAAGCTCCTACTTTATTTTCGTTGTGTGGGTCTGACGGAGCACTGTCCCAAACGATTTATAGAGAAAGCCCGTCTCTCGTGCGGAAAGATGGTTGGTGTTGATCTCTTTATGTATTTCATCAGCGAGCTGACATGTCCATTCCTGGTCATCAATGGTTTTGAGAGTTCTGGACAAGACCAACAATAATTTCTCCTCCCATTCCCTTTGGGCCAGCGACTCCTTTGAATTCTTCAATAATTGTTCAACCAATGACGGAAGCTCCTCTTCCCACTCTCTCACTGTTGCTGGGTGGATATTGAGGCTCAGGACTTGCATTAGCCTCAGTGCCGCAGCTCCTCGGCTTCCTCCCTGATCTGGGCAACAAGACACAATGAGGAGCCGGGTCAGCAGTGCCTGGGCTTTAGGGAGATTGGCATCATCATTGTAAGAGAGGAAAAACCTTTCACTGCCGGCTCGCAGTTTCTTTTTTCCAAGGTGTGCTGAACAATTACAGATTGTTGTTAAAGCCTTGGTGTACTGGGTCATGGTGACAAACTCCAGTAAGAATGGCCAAAGGACATCCTCCATCTTCACCGCAGTTGTGATCACACACATCACTGTTTCACATACTGCAACTAATTCCTCAGTTGTTACCTGGTCTGGCTGATGATTGGGTGGTACCAGGGTCCCTGAATCAACGGATGCAGCACACTGTTGAATGACAAATTCCACCATTGCCTTTCCTCCCTGTAGCTCAAGGTAACCTTGCTGGGCCATGACACATATTACCTGGGCAATTAGCTTCTTCTCCTGATTGCTGCTCTTGTCCAGGAGCAGTGGTTTTATGGCAACCACAATCTGAGCCGCCTTCCTCTCAAAATGTGAGGAGACCGATATGATGAGATGCCTCAGTACATTGAGTGTTCCTACTCTCGTTTTTTGCTCAGCGTTCTCTAACTGCGAGAGGAGAAATTCGACTATTGAGTCTGCATAATCTGGGACCAGAACTCTAAAACAGCAAAGGATCTTATTGCGTTTCTTCACAGCAAAATGGTGGTTATACCCTGCCAAAACACACATCTGCTGGTGGAGACTTTTAAGCAGATTGTCCATCTGTGGTTTCAGCCCCAGATACCTCATCTCTGTGGCAACGTCCAGTACCCGGCACAGACACTCTGTGATGGAAAAATGCCCTGGTTGCTTCTTGTCGAGAGACAGGATGCCTGGAACTATCCTGGGCAGCTCTTCTTCCAGTGTGTCCTTGGGCAGCAGGGAAATGACATAGCCTAGAGCTTCTACTATTGGGATCTTCAATTCAGAGGACTCCTTCTGGAGCCACACCTTGAGTAACAGACTATAGACAGCGTTGATCTCGGTGGAGAACGAATCTTTAGTCACGTTAGGGTCTGAGGCTTTCTCCACATTTCCCAGATAGATCAGGATGCTCTTGCTAAAACTTCCCACTGCTGAGACAAATGCAGTCTTCAGCTCAGCCTGTTTAACACCAACGAATACTGGAATCATGATCCCTAAGATGGATTTTAGTAAAGGAACCATGCCGTACACATTTTCCGATGACAGTTTTGTTAAGGTCTTGACCATGTACACATGCGGAAGGTGCCCTTGTTTGAAACTCTTTGTCGTCAACTGGACAACTTCATTTGTGAACCTGAAGCTCATGGCAACCAGGAGATTGCTGGCAGCTTCCTGGCTGTCAGCTTGTGCTCCTGTTAACATCGTCATCCACATTGCAGCCAAAGAGAGAACTTTCTCAGCAAGTGCTTGGCTGATTTGATCAAGGGTGTCCTTGATGATCATCGCCATGGTCTCCAATACTACAACACCGTGTGGAGCTGTCCGCGTGGTGTGATGACACAGATAGTTATGGCAGCTCATTAATACTATTTCTGGGCGCTGACGCCCCAGTGTCTGGAGGGTCTTTGATATTTTCTGCTGACAATTTTCATCTTCCTCGGGTATCATCTTCACGAGGGCAACTGAGAATGTTTCCACATTGAGGGACATTCTAGCAGTCAAATTCTACAACTCTTCAATATGAAGAAAGGTTTCAACCAAATAATTTCTGTGAGTAATGATCAATTAAAGATTGTCTTTGTTCACTAACTCAGTGTGAAATCAGATCTCTGCTCGGATGTTGTTCCCTGACTTCTTTCTCTCCAATAATTAACACTGTTCCTTTACACAGTGTTTCCAATTTGTTCTTGGTGATCTTCCAAAATTTGGATAGATTTGATGAACGCACTTGTCTTGAAGCTCTCTCCTCTTTGCTCTCTCATGCACAAATGCACAGTTTGGACCACTTTGCTGTGTGTCGTCCACCCCTGTGGTTTCTGGGTTGTCATGGTTTTCATTGTGACACCAGGTTACATAATCCCTCAGTTGTGATGTAGCCCTGGGTCATGTGCCCATATAAGTCTTGTCAGCTGTTTATGGCAGATTAAGGTGGTTGGTGAGGGTTCAGGCCCAGACCTGAGATACAGACCATACGGACAAGGCAACATTCGCAACCCTTGGCAGCCATATTGGATTGAGCAGCTGTTTGTTCCTAATAAAGAACCCACCGCACCACAGACACTCAAAGTACTTGTGACAAAAGATGTAGAAATGGGAGTGTAGGATAGTCATTTCTAGCAGAATTGCCCCACATTGGGATGTTCATATGACTCAAATCAATTTTAAATACACTAGAAATAAAAGATCTGAACTCATGAGATCATTCTGGGTTTGGAATGGGAAAGCATCATTTCCAGCCCAGGTAATACGGGAGAACAATAAGACTCCTTCACTCCAGTAGGATAGTCTCAAATAATATGGAATGGGTCAGATGGTATTTGTATTTGACTAGAGAGGATGAGTAAACACAGTTGTATGTTTGTACGTTCATCAGTGTCTAAACAAATGATTCCACTGTATTTATCTGCGCTCCTCTAATTCTGGCCTCTTGAGCATCCCCGATTTTAATCGCTCCACCATTGGCGGCTGTGCCTTCAGCTGCCAAGGCCCTAAGCTCTGGAATTCCCTCCCTAAACCTCTCCTCTTCTCTACGTCTCTTTCCTCCTTTAAGACGCTCCTTAAAACCTACCTCTCATCTGGCCTTATATCTCCTTATGTGGCTCGATGACGAATTTTGTTTTGTAACGCTCCTGTGAATCACCTTGGGACGTTTTACTATGTTCAAGGCGCTATATAAATGCAAGTTGTTGTTGTTGTGCCTTGCCAGGAAGTAAACTCTAAAGAGATTGAAGCTGCTTCATGATGTCATGAAGTTCTTGTGGCATCAGAGCACTTGTTCCAGTCTTCTCTCCTTTAAAATCCTTGTTCTCTACTGCCTACCCCCCTGGTTTATCACCCACATATCCTCCCTGATTTCCTCCTTCAGCCTCTGGACTCAGTGACTCTTCATCCTTGGTCATTTCAATCTCCATTTCAACTTCCCTTGCTCTCTCTCCTCTGATTTTACTGCCCTCCTGTCGTCCTTTAACTCTCCTACCCATATTCGCGACTACACCCTCAACTTTGCCATCTCCACTGGCTTCATACTTCCATGGTCTCAATCACTGACAAGGCCATCTCTGGCCAATTCGTTGTATCACCTACAACCCTCTACCTCTTTCCAACCCTACTTCCTTCTGCATCCACCCCTACAAAAAAACTCTCTCATAGGAACAGGAGGAGGACATTCAGCCCCTAAGGTTTGTTCTGCCATTAACTTAGATCATGGCTGATCTGCACCTCAACTCCAGTTACCTGCCTTTGCTCTATATCTCTTGATACCCTAAAATTCTATCTATCTCATAGGAATACATTGGATATATTGCACAGAAACAGGCCATTTGGCCCAACCAGTCCATGCCGGCGTTTATGCTCCACTCGAGCCTCCTCCTGTATTTCCTCATCTAAATCTATCAGCATAACCCTCTATTCCCTTTTCCCTCATATGCTTGTTCAACCTCCCCTTAAATGCATCTATACTATTCGCTTCAACTACTCCCTGTGGTAGCGAGTTCCATATTCTCACCACTCTTTGGGTAAAGAAGTTTCTTCTGAATTCCCTATTGGATTTCTGACTATGTTATATTGATGGCCTCTAGTAATGCTCTTTACCACAAGTGGAAACATTCTCTCTCTTTCCACTTTATAAAAATGTTTCATAATCTTAAAGACCTCTAATAGGTCACCACTCAGGTTTCTTTTTTCAAGAGAAAAGAGACCCAGCCTGTGCATTCTTTCCTGATGAGTATACCCTCGCATTTCTGGTATCATCCTTGTAAATCTTCCCTGCACCCTCTCCAGTGCCTCTATATCCTTTTAATCAGACAATTGGAGTTTTCAAGACTAAGGTCGATAGATTTTTTTGTTAGGCAAGGGTATCAAGGGATATGGAACAAAGGCGAGTAAATGGAGTTGAGATGCAGATCCAATTGAACGGAACAGGCTCGAGGGGCTGAATGACCTACTCCTGTTCCTAGAACCTCAATAATGGTTTGTCGGACTTATTTACCACATTGGGACCAATACATGACCCAATCAATATTTTACCCTACATGCTTTGCTGCTATGCCAATACATTGCCTACATGGTCCTTTCAATACATTGATTATTCCTTCAATGCAAAAGCTTCAAAATAGATGACACTAGGAAGCAAGATTTAAATGGCCCCCTCCCTGCTGAGGTTGCTGCTTATTGCTGGGACAGAGCACCACACTATCTACCAGAGCTGCAAGGTCATGGGAGTACCATCAGCTCCCAGCCAACACAACACCCTGACTTGGCCATTGTTTCTTGGTCATCGCTGGGCAGTTATTACCCATCTCTAGTTGCTATGAGAAGGTAGTGGTGGGCCTTCTTCTTGAAAGTTGTTTGATATAACTGTGTGGCTTGCTAGGCCACTTCATTTAAGAGTAAACCACGTTGGCATGGGACTGGAGTCACATATAGACCAGACTGGGTAAGGGCGGCAAGTTTCCTTTTTTTACAACAATCCGACAGCTTCATGGTCACTTTACTGATACCAGATTTTATTTCTCTACCTTCACCACACGCACTGCAGTTGTTCAAGAAGAAGGCCCACCACCACCTTCTCAGGGCAACTAAGGATGGGCAATAAATGCTGGCCTTACCAGCAATGGCCACATCCAGAGAACAGTAACTCAAGTCACTATAATATTCAGTGACCCACCCTAGGGTTGTACAGCTCAAAGTGCTATGTCTTAACACAACCTGTTGCATCTTGACACTCTCTTGTGCTGTGGTACAGCATGTTGTGTATTAAACTGGAGTTATACTGTACTCGATGCAAGCTGAAGATGGTCTCGCACCGCAAGGCTTTAATGTGCTCGCTAGTCTCCTGTGTTATACTGCCACTTGATGCGTACCCAAAGTCACATGGCATCAACACAAAAGTGGCAGGATAACTGCACCCTTAGTGTAATAGGAAGTGTATTCACACCAACATCTACCTGTACCATGGTACCAATACACTAATTATGCCCAGTGACAGCACTTGCAGTTTGGGCCGGCTGTAAGGGTCCTGAGTTAATGAATGAATAAATAAACCTGATTTGGCAACAGGACAGCAAGGTGTCTGCTTACTGACCGACGACTAATGCAGAATTCAACTGCCCAACACCAGTAGACGAATTAAAAATAATTAATCATTGGTTATTTTTATAAAGTGGGTGAAATTCTTTCTCCTTTTTAAAGGGTGGTGCAAAATGTTTTAGGTGATGCAGGAGCTCTGTGCAAATTCCCCCAACTTCACTGAGTTATGCAGTTCAGACACATTGCTGCCCCTGCCCTGAGGGAGAGAACAAGATCAGCAAAGGTATTACCTGGAGGAAGGGGAGGGGAATCTTTTTCTGATGCCCATCGCAGGAGTTGTGTTGGGGCTTACTTCTGGCGAACAGATGTAGGAGTAATTGCCCAGAAATTGATCCCGCGACGCGAGAGTACGCACTGCGTACTCTCGCGTATTCCCACTCCAATTGCTGGTTTTCTGCATGCCCTGCGCATGCGCTGAAAACCGGCACTTGCTCTTTTGAAAAGGGGGCGGTTTCTCGGTGCATCGCGTGCGCGCTACAGGCTGCGCGCACGCTGTGCACTTCATGCTTTGGACGCGCAGGTAAGTACGGAAGATTTTAGAAATGGAAAAAGGAGGACCCACTTTTAACAAGGTAAGTAGTGAATTAAGTATTTTTTTGAATTTTTTTTAACAGGTATATCTTTTTTAGAGACTTTAAAGACAGGTAAGTTTATTTTTATAACTTTTTAAAAGATTAAAAAAAATTTCAAAAATTTAATTTTTTATTTAAAATGGTTAATTTATTTAACTATACTTATTTTATTAATGTGATGGTTTTTTTTTAATTTAATTGAGGTTTAGCTGTTATTTTGGGGGGGTGTAAGATTCATAGATTTCACAGCACGTATGTGAAACTTATGAATGGAAGATGGTGTGCTGCCATTGGCTCTAACTGAGTCACGTGATCCCACAGCTCGCACGAATTCACTACGCCGGTGGGATACGCAAGCACTGCCCAGCTGATGTCTGGAACATCAAGTTCGTGCGAGCTGGATCTGAAAAAGCACAAGCGGAGTGAGAGATCGCGGGGAAGCCTTACCCCCGCGGGAACAGAGCGAGATCAATTTCTGGGCCAATATTTATTTTAAAGGATTATAAATTAAGCAGAAAAAGGTCAAAGATGTTTCAGTTTCCCAATTAGAATTAGGAAGGGAATGGGTTCGAAGTGCGCTGCATATTATTCTGGTGCATATTTCCTGGGGTCCCCTGCGAAGGGGAATTCTGGTGCTTGGTTGAAGTGCCCTGTGAGGAAGATTGCCAGAGTGCCAATAGTAAAGAAGAGAAGTGCGATCCAGAAACAGGCCTTGACAATAAGTTTTCCAAACAGAATCCAGTTTTCGTTTTCCTGTAAGAATAGAACAAAAATATCGTGATTGTAAATTCAGCAGTGCTGGGGTTTCACTGCAGCTGATCCCAGTTGTTTATGCGAGCCCGCTAAATGCTAATATCTTGATCTAGTTAGATGAAAAGTATACATATACACACATTTCATGTCAGTTACACTTAAGATGTGTCTCACACTTAAGATATCAAGTAGTGTCTGATTCAAATTGCTGTCACACTTTAAGCAGGGGGAGGTGGAAGGGTATAAACAAACATAGTCATTCAGAATCTACAGATAAACTCTCCAGTGACTGAAAATACCGATTCCACAAAGTCTGCAGCTTCTTTATTGATCGGCTTGTGAACTCACCCAGTGCTTACTTAACATCAATTAAGCTTTGTAACCTTAAACAGACACTTTAGCAGCAGAATTCTACATTACATAGTATAATGTTGCTGTCCTATATCACAACAGTGACTAGTGATCACACTTCAAAAGTACGTCATTGGTTGTGAAACACTTTGGGACATCCTGAGGTCGTGCAAGGCGCTATATAAATGCATGTCTTTCTTTTTTGTTGCCCTTATAAGACAGCACATCCTCACTTACTCACAGATCTGACATTGCTAATAGTACGTATAGGTTTGAAGATCAAACCACACCTGAGACATCAAACTGTGACGTGGAAATTCACATCAGGATTTAATTACAACAACAACAGCTTACATTTATATAGTGCCTTAAATGTAGTAAAACATCCGAATGCGCTTCACAGGAGCATTATCAGACAGGTGACTAAAAGCTCGGTCAAAGAGGTAGGTTTTAAGGAGCGCCTTAAAGGAGGAGAGGTAGAGAGGGAGGGAATTTCAGAGAGCAGCCTGGGCCTCGGTTTAACGTCTCATCCGAATGACGGCACATGACTTGCCCAAGCGACCGCTCTTCACAACTAGACTGAGGCTCAGCCGGCTATTCAGTCACGGTTGGAGGAGCTGCAGAGTGATTTGAGCTGTTCAACATTGCTGGGGGGAGGGGAAAGGACATAATATTCATCCTCACCTGATTTGTATACACACGCTTCTCACAGACACACAAACTCGCACTCACGCTCTTGCTCTTATTCACACTCTCACACACAATCACTCTTACAGACACACTGGGGGCGATTTTCCCAGCCCTGAGGAGGTGGGTTTGGAGGCGGGACAGTTGGCAAAATGGCAAAAACTGAGGGCGGGTTTGGAACCCGCCTCCGCGGAATTTTACCGGAGGAGGGTTTGATGGGTGTGATTCGGTCCCACCTTCATCAGTCGGGAGAGGTAGTTAAGACCCTTAATTAGTAGTTAAGGGCCTCTATAATCCTATTTTGACAGGCCTTCGTTATTTTACCACATTTTCAGCGTGTTGCACGCCCTCCTAAACCATGCCAGCTAATCCTGGCAGGTTGACAAGTGGGTGGCCTCCTCACAGCTGCAGCTCTACCATTAAAATGGAGCTTTCATCAGGGAGCAGTTGCAGGTGGCAGAACTTTTGTTGCAAAGGTCTTTTAGCAGGCCTACCGAAGTCGGAGGTGCTGCAGCTTCTATCTCTCAACTGTGGGACCTCCTGGGAAGACCCTCTCCCTGCTTGGACTGAGCGCTTCCCCAACGGAGGTATCTGCCAGCAGCATAGGAACCATTTATTTCCTTTCCCATGGACCTCAGATTCGGATGAGGAGCAGCCACGGCAGCAGCAGAACCAGGCAGCTCAGCAGCAACAGCAGCAGGAGCCCCAACCTCCTGCTCACCCACCTGATGCTGCACAGGGCAGAAGGCGCCAGCGCATGGAAGCCCGTCGTGCAAAGAATGCACTCATCCTGGCCAGATTTGCATAGGTTGCCCATTGTGGCACATGTGCTTGGCTCCTTCTTAACACATGATAGACAATGGACATGACTCTCTGGCCTCCTTTCACTCTGACCACCAACCTGACCACGCAAGTGTCGCGGAGCCCGCAATGTGGAGCTGCCTAAGCCGAAATAACAGATGCCATCACACCAACAGTTTGCCATCACCTAATTTTAATACATTCCCACAGGGATGGCATTTCATCAATAAACAGAAACAATCATCCAATCTGCACACAGATCTGGAGGTTATATCCCTTGCCAGCTGGACCCACACAGCCTTGGTTTCTTTGGGAGGCCTCTTCCTCCCAGATGAGGGGAAAAGCACCTCCATGCTAGCTCGCACCCTCAACCAGCATACCCAGCGCCTCATCCGAGAACCTCGGGGATACCCTTGCCTTGGAGCTGGCCATTCTTCAAGGAGATAACAGCTTGGAGGTGGTGCAGCATCGACCAAAAACCAGTGGAATGAGCCAAGGCAGCAAGCAGCCCTTAAATGAAGCTGGATTAGTGACGTCAGCAGAGGCGAGTTTCAGTCCCAAAACACTAATTGGCCCAGGGGAACCCACACCTCTGAAATCAACTGGCCAATTAGGGGAAAATCGCAAATTTTTCCCACCTCTCAGTGGAGGCAGGTTTGGAACCCACCCAAACCGAAACCCGCCTCCATTGGGAAAATCGCGCCTACTCACACACAGGGCCTGAAGCTATGGCTGAAATGTTCTCTCCCTCTGGCCTCGCTTGGGCCAATTATAACACACTCCTCCGACATCGCCCCAGCTGACAACAGCTTAACAGAAAGACTTGCATTTATACAGCGTCTTTCACAACCTCAGGACATCCCAAAGTGCTTAGTTAGGCCACAGCTAGAGTACTGCGTACAGTTCTGGTTACCACATTACAGGAAAGATGTGATTGCGCTAGAGAGGGTATAGAAGAGGTTTACGAGGAAGTTGCCAGGACTGGAGAATTTTAGCTATGAGGAAAGATTGGATAGGCTGGGGCTGTTTTATTTGGAACAGAGGAGGCTGAGGGGAGATTTAATTTAGGTGTATGAAATTTTGAGGGGCCTAGATAGAGTGAATAGGAAAGACCTATTTCCCTTAGGAGAGAGGTCAATAACCAGGGGGCATAGATTTAAAGTAATTGGTAGAAGGATTAGAGGGCAGTTGAGGATTTTTTTTTCAAGCAGTGGGAGGTGGGTGTCTGGAACACACTGCTTGAAAGGGTGGTAGAGGCAGAAACCCTCATTGCATTTAAAAGTACTTGGATATGCACCTGAAGTGCTGCAATCTACAAGGCTACGGATCAAGAGCTGTAAAGTGGGATTAGGCTGGATAGCTCTTTTTCAGCCAGCACAGACATGATGGGCCTAATGGCCTCCTTCTGTGCCATAAACCTCTATAACTCTGAGATAATCTGTTTTCATGATATTGGTTGAGGGATAATTATGGGCTACAATACCAGGATACCCCTGCACTATTTGAAATAGTGGCATGGGATCTTTTACATCCACCTGAGAGGGCAGATGGTGCCTCAGTTTAATGTCTCATCCTAAATACAGACCTCCAACTGTGCAGCACTCCTTCAGTACTGCCCCTCCGACAGTGCAGTGCTCCCTCAGTACTGCCCCTGGTGACAGTGCAGCGCTCCCTCAGTACTGCCCCTGATGCAGTGCAGAGCTCCCTCAGTACTGCCCCTGGTGACAGTGCAGTGCTCCCTCAGTACTGCCCCTGGTGACAGTGCAGCGCTCCCTCAGTACTGCCCCTGATGCAGTGCAGAGCTCCCTCAGTACTGCCCCTGGAACACTGCAGTACTCCCTCAGTACTGCACTGGAGTGTCAACCTACATTTTGTGGTCAAGTATCTGGAGTGGGACTTGAACTCATGACCTTGTGACTCAGAGGTGAGAGTGCTACCACTGAGCCACGGCTGACACTTGCTCAGACTAGTAGCAGATTTAGACTGAAGGAACTCATGATATACAGTGTGTTGCTCTCACCAAGACTTCTAGACACTAGGTAGCTTGACATCTTTTAGCAGCACAGCATTAAATTGGTCACTGAAGGTCATGAGTTTAGCTGCCAACCATGAACCTTGAACAGAAAAAATCTGCAAGTGCTACGGGGGAAGAGCAGAGGTGTAGGATTAATTCGATAGCTCTTTCAAGAGCTGGCACAGGCATGATGGGCCGAATGGCCTCCTTCTGTGCCGTAAGATTACATGAACCAGAGTACCGGAACTTGCCTGAGCTCAATGGATCGGGCATGTCATCTTGCTACCTCTATAAGAACAGTTCCTGTACTTCAAAAGTAATTCATTGTGTGAAGCACTTCGTAAAATTTTTATGCGATAAATGTTTGGTTCGATACAAATGAAGGGACACTATTATTTACTGGTCCATCAAATGGAGCACTTTATTGTAGCAGAGTCTTCCATCCCTGGGAGAGAAGAGGAATCGAAAAGAAAGTGAGAAAAAGTGCTGAGTTGTGCTGAGCAGGTAGGCACCTGGCGGAGTGAGTGTGCAGCATCATTGACAACAATGGAGGGCAGATCTTTCCATATTCTTAGCGGTGAGCTCATTGGAAGGCAGGTGATCAGAGGAACGAGAGCTGGGTCAAAACCTAGACTTTCAGGCTGTGATTTACTTGTATATTCCTTCTTGGTATTCACAGGATTATGGCTATGGTTTTGCTAGGTTCCTGGAATGAATAGTGACATGAACCCTGAGGAAAGATTCATATTGGAAATTAAGTTTGATGCTTTGCAGACAGATGGGAATGGGTGAGTGTTACAAATTTCAGGCCTAAAGTCTACCTTAGATATTCTTTTCGGTTAAATGCTACTGGTCACTCTCTTAAGTGGTACGTTCAGAAGTGTACTCGTACTGCCCAACATCTAACTAACACAGCTCGGTAACACCAGTATCCCCTTGTGATCCGAACTGGATTCACATGCGCTTCTTCAATCTTTCTGCAGGCGACTGGATACGACTAGGCCAGGTGTAAATTGTTAAGCTGCTTTTTTTTTTACAGACAACAGGTGAACGTACAGAATATCTGTGGTAACTAAATTTTACTTTGATCCAACTAACTACAGAATTCTCCTTGAGAACACGAAAAATAAAATTCAACTGTCCCTATTAATGAGCTCACTTAACTTATCAGCCTCTGACCCTGACTGCCTCTGGGTTTGAGACAAATTAGTTCTCCCTCACGAAGCCAGTCTTTCTTCCCAGAGCTCGATGGCTGACTGACTCCCCCATATCTCTTTTCTCCTATTTTCTGTGTTCTCAGTGGGTGGGAAGGCTACCACTCTGACTTCTTCCCCATTCAGTGATTTGCCACTGGGCCTGTCAATACAATCATCTACCTCTCCTCCCACTTTGGAGTGTGGGTCTCGAGAAACCATCTTCAGATATTCTTAAAATAATTTTTTTTAATTCATTCCGGGGATATGGGTAGTGGAGGAAGTGGATCAATGGACACATCCCTGGCTTAGTTATTATGGGATAAGTCAATTGACTTTTGCGGCTGGTGGGGGTGGGAGCGATTTCTTCGTTGAAATACTGGGCATAGTAATTTCATGCAAACACATTAACGTATAAAAATGAAGGGCAGGAAAAGACCGGCTTTTCAATCGAGCCTGTCCCACACAGTCATGATGTCTTGAGTATCATGATTGACTACACCCCTCACCCAGCAGCAACCATATCATCTCCTTGTAGAGGTTAAAAAAAAACAGATAAGAAAACCCAAGGCCAATTTAGGGAGAGAAAAAATCTGGAAAATTCCTCTCCAATCTTCTTAGGCGATCAAATCTAGTCCAGGAGACCACCTTGACTATGATTGATATTACTTAGTATTCGACCTACCATATATATGTCCTGATCTCCACCCCAGCTTGTAACTGGTCCGGCTCTCTTTTGAAGATGTTTTTTTAAATTCGTTTATGGGATGTGGGCGTCGCTGGCAAGGCCAGCATTTATTGCCCATCCCTAATTGACCTTGAGAAGGTGGTGGTGAGCCTTCTTGAACTGCTGCAGTCCGTGTGGTGAAGGTACTCCCACAGTGCTGATAGGTAGGGAGTTCCAGGATTTGACCCAGCGACGATGAAGGATCAGCGATATATTTCCAAGTCATGATGGTGTGTGACTTGGAGGGAAACTTGGAGGTGGTGGATGGGGTGCCAATCAAGCGGGCTGCTTTGTCCTGGATGGTGTCGAGCTTCTTGAGTGTTGCAGTTGCACTCATCCAGGCAAGTGGAGAGTCTTCCATCACACTCCTTACTTGTGCCTTGTAGATGGTGGAAAGGCTTTGGGGAGTCAGGAGGTGAGACACTCGCCACAGAATACCTAGCCTCTGACCTGCTCTTGTTGCCACAGTATTTATGTGACTGGTCCAATTAAGTTTCTGGTCAATGGTGACTCCCAGGATGTTGATGGTGGGGGATTCGGCGATGGTAATGCCATTGAATGTCAAGGGGCGGTGGTTAGACTCTCGCTTGTTGGAGATAGTCTTTTCCTGGCACTTGTGTGGCGTGAATGTTACCTGCCACTTATCAGCCCAAGCCTGAACGTCGTCCAGGTCTTGTTGCATGCGAGCATAGACTGCTTCATTATCTGAGGAGTTGCGAATGGCACTGAACACTGTGCAGTCATCAGCGAACATCCCCATTTCTGACCTTATGTTGGAGGGGAGGTCATTGATGAAGCAGCTGAAGATGGTTGGGCCTAGGACACTGCCCTGAGGAACTCCTGCAGCGATGTCCTGGGGCTAAGATGATTGACTTCCAACCACCACAACCATCTTCCTTTGTGCTAGGTATGACTCCAGCCAGTGGAGAGTTTTCCCCCCCGATTCCCATTGACTTCAGTTTTACTAGGGCTCCTTCATGCCACACTCGGTCAAATGCTGCCTTGATGTCAAGGGTAGTCACTCTCACCTCACCTCTGGAATTCAGCTCCTTTGTCCATGTTTGCACCAAGGCTGTAATGAGGTCTGGAGCCGAGTGGTCCTGACGGAACCCAAACTGGGCATCAGTGAGCAGGTTATAGAGTCATAGTCATAGAGTTATACAGCACAGAGAGAGGCCCTTCGGCCCATTGTGTCCGTGCCAGCTATCAAACCCTGTCTATTCTAATCCCATTTTCCAGCACTTGGTCCGTAGCCTTGTATGCTATGGTGTTTCAAGTGCTCATCTAAATGCTTCTTGAATGTTGTGAGGGTTCCTGCCTCTACCAGCCATTGGTGAGTAAGTGCCGCTTGATAGCACTGTCGACGACACCTTCCATCACTTTGCTGATGATTGAGAATAGACTGATGGGGCGGTAATTGGCCAGATTGGATGTGTCCTGCTTTTTGTGGACAGGACATACCTGGGCAGTTTTCCACACTTCTGAGCCATCTTTTGTTTCTTAACCTGTTCTATTACCATCTCGTCTCGCCTTGTGTATCTCTTAATGTCTCTACGTCTCACAGACCTTCCCTTTTGTTCTTTTATTCCCTCCCCCAGCCTCCCTCTTGCTTTTTCATCTGTTTCATTTCCTGCTTTTTTCTCAGTTCTGACGAAGGGTCTTCGACCTGAAACGTTAACTCTGTTTCTCTCTCCACGGATGTTGCCTGGCCTGCTGAGTTTTTCCAGCGCTTTCTGTTGTTATTTCAGTTTTCCAGCATCCGCAGTATTTTGCTATTGTATCAGTTTTCCACATTGTCGGATAGATGCTCGTGTTGTAGCTATCTGACCTGCAAAGCGCCAGCACCTTTTAATTCTATGTACACTTACATCTCTTACTCAGCTGGTTTCTCCCAATTCCTGCTTCTTCATTGTTGGATAAACAGATGTATGTAAATTACTAGAAACATTAATTTAAACTTTTTGTGGCCCACAGGACTCCATGGCGTGTACTTAAACGGTTTCTGATATACAGTAGTCTGTGTAGATAAGCAATACTGTCCATAGAACTGTGTTTCCACGTACTGGAGCTGATTGAAGAAGAAAAAGTAAGATGTCAATAATTTACATGCAACTTCATACTGTGAGTGAGACATGCATCATATCCTCCTGGTCTTGTTCTGTCATTATATTAATGCTAATCTCTCTTCCCCACATCAACTAAACTTTTCTGCTTGAATCCTAGTTCGCTGTGTACATGTTGATTGAACCCTTTGAAGTGATGATTTCCCCTACCTGTGATGATTGTGCTGTATTGGTAATCCCAGTTGACAATGAAAATCTCCTGTTGCTGAGCTCATCTGGAAAACCCCATGATTTTATATGACTATAGACAAGGATGGAGAGCCTCTGAAATTATCAATAACTCTTTTATTAGTTCTCCAAACTTTTCTTTGTTCTCCAACAGCTTTGGTCTCTCTCTGGTGCTTGATATACATGTTGTGGAAGTGCTTGATGCTGACATAAGGTGTAAAAATAGAAGTTGCAGCAGTGTAGATATGCCTTTCAACTCAGTTGATCTAATTCTTGCAGATACCAATCTTAACCATCTTTCTAATACACTATCTAGCTGTTCCTTAAATTAATCCAGTATTCTGGTCGCAATCATCCTTCCTATTCCAGCTGATCATCACCATCAGCTCAGCCTAAAATAATGAACGCAAACCAATCACCCTGCTCTCCCACTATCAAAACAAAAATCAAAGCACAGTGATAGTGTTGCAAATGCAACTGAATATCACTTTCACACTGCTACTGTTGGATTTGAGTTCCCCAGTTCCAGTCGAATCAAATTAAATTTGTGCCCTCAGCCTTCTCCAAGGAGAAGTGTGCTTTAACTTGGTTCTGTAGCAGAATTAATACCACAAATATTGGGCCAGAAATTCGGGTCGGAGGCTTCCCGCGGGTGCAAGCCCCCGACCTGCACTTACCTACCGCGCCTGCCGTTGTGCTGTGGGCCCGCGTGGAATTCCGATCCTGGGCCTCCTCCAGCTGCCGGCGCGCAGTGCTTGCGTATCCCAGGAGCGCAGTTAGTTCGAAGCGTCCCCTGGGATCACGTGGGCCATGGAGAGCCAATCGGAGCAGGGAATCTCCATTCATACGATAGCAAAATACTGCGGATGCTGGAAATCCGAAATAACAACAGAATACACTGGAAAAACTCAGCAGGCCAGGCAACATCCGTGGAGAGAGAAACAGAGTTAACGTTTCAGGTCGAAACCTTCAGAAAGACCTGTCAAATCTAGAGATCGGCCCCAAAACCTAACTAAAACTTCAAATACATTAAAAAAAAAATCACATTTTTAAAATAACTATAAATTACATAAAATAACTATTTTAAACAATAATTTAAATTTTTGAAAAAATTAATTACAGTTTTTAACAGGGCTAAAAATAAACTTACCTTTCTTTAAAGTATTTAAAAATAATAAACCTGTAGAAATTTTTTTTTAATTTTAGTTAATTCACCACTTACCTTGTTAAAAGCAGGCCTTGCGCCTGCTTTTTCCCCGCGGAGCTGCCAGGGACTTACCCTCACTCCAAAACCTGTAAAAAAAAACAGAAGTTCGCTGCGTGTGCGCTGCCTCTCCGGCGCACGCAGTTGACCCTCGAACCCCTTCTTTCACGAGACCGGAAGTTCCGGTTTCCCGTGCATGCGCAGTGCATGCGCGAAACCGGCACTTCCAGTGGCCCTACGGGTGAGTACACAGCGCGTACTCACCCGTGGAGACCCGAATTTCTGCCCCATTATCTATTCCATTCTCCTAGTTCCTCCGTCTACGATGTATCTGTTCTGACAATGCCACCTTCCACATCAGTAGATCCGATTTGTCTTCCTTTTTACTCAACCGAGGATTCCCTCCACCATGGTTGACTGGGCCCTCGACCGGGTCCGTCCCATTCCCGCACTTCTGCTCTGACCCCTTCCCCTCCCTCCCAGAACCACGAGAGGGTTCACCTTGCCCTCCCCTTCCACCCCACCAGCCTCCACATCTGACAGATGATCTTCCGTCATTTCCACCACTTACAGCATGATGCCAGCACCAAATGCATCTTCCCCTCCCCTCCCTTTTCAGCATTCCGAAGGGACAATTCCCTCCGCGACACCCTTGTCCACTCCTCAATCACCCCCAACACCCCTTTTCCTTTCCACGGCACTTTCCCGTGCAAGCGCAGGAGATGTAACACCTGTCCTTTACCTCCTCCCTTCCCACTGTCGAGGGCCCCAAACACTCCTTCCAGGTGAAACAGTGATTTACTTGTACTTCTTTCAATTTAGTATACTGTATTCACTGCTCATGATGCAGTCTCCTCTACATTGGGGAGACCAAATGCAGATTGGGCGACTGCTTTGCGGAACACCTCCATTCAGTCCGTAAGTGAAACCCCACGCTTCCGGTCACCTGCCATTTTAATTCTCCGCCCCACTCCCACTCTGACCTCTCTGTCCGCGGCCTCCTACACTGTTCTAATGAAGCTCAACATAAGCTCGAGGAACAGCGCCTCATCTTTCGATTAGGCACTTCACAGCCTTCAGGACTCAACATTGAGTTCAACATCATAACCTCTGCCCCCATTTTTTCGGACGGCAGCTGTTGCTGATGATTCTGATATTCCCATTTACACCTCCTCTAAACCCATCTTTTGTTTGTTTACTTGTCCCATTACCATCTCCTTTTGCCTTGCACCATCATCCCTTTTGTCATTTAATCTCTCCTGCCTTCCATCCTATCACAGACCTTCCATTTTGTTCTTTCCTCCCCTCCCCCCTTTCTCTGCCTCTGTACTTGCTTAAAATCTGATACATCCCTAACATTTTCCAGTTCTGACGAAAGGTCATCGACCTGAAACGTTAACTCTGTTTCTCTCTCCACAGATGCTGCCTGACCTGCTGAGTATTTCCAGCATTTTCTCTTTTTACGACATATTATGATGCGTCTCCAGCTGCCCTGTAAATGGGGAGGTCGGAATTGACCCTTAAGTTGATCATTTTGAATGACAGTGAGCTGAAAGAATTGGGCCTATGTGTTTCTACCCACTTGTGCAATCTGATCCTGTATGCTGATCGATTCATGGCACGGACACCAATAAGATTCACTCACCACTGCGTTTGTCCAGCTGACCAGTTAATGGGTCTGATTTTGTTGAGGCTGCACTCGCATAACTAGTTTAAAATGGCATTTAAAACCTTCACATAAATCAGAAGTAAGAAAGCTATTTCATCTCTTGAATACTGACTCTGTACCCAGAACATTTTCACTATTCAGCAGAAAGGGAAGCATTTTCTTTGAGTATTTTGTGCATTGGCAGAATTCCATGGAAGGTGGCTGCTTTGATAACGTATCTTAATAGTTTACTTCATGCCAAAAAGCAAACTGAACTAATTAACTTAAAAAAAAATGAAATGATTCATTACATCTGATAAAATGGGACTGCAATCCTTCTCCACTGTGCTGTGTGGTCAGAAGGTCACCATGCAGTGCAGTGCTCTTAAAACCTCGACTGTGATTAATGCAATAACAGGCCCGTATTTTCCGACCCCCACGGGTGGGTACAAGCTGTGTACACACCCATAGGGGCCTTGCAAATGCCGGTTTCAGGAATCCTCTTGACAGATCGCACGCCTGCACAAGAGAAGGGCCTCTGTGGGTGGAGAGTTCCGCTTTCTGCAGAACCTCCGCCCGCTGAAAACCTTTAAAAATCTTACGCCTGCTTTTACCAGCATAAGAGTTTAAAAAAGTAAAAAAATGTCACTCATTTATAATTTTAAAATACTTTTAAAAAAGGTAAGTTTATTTTTAGTCCCATAAAAAACTTTAATTATTTTTTTCAAAAAATTAAATTTTTGTTTAAAATATTTAATTTAATGTAATTTTAACTAATTTTAAATACGTGATTTAAACATTTTTTTTATGTTTTAGTGTGTTTTTTGAGTGATCCCCATTCATACTTTTGACATGTTTATCCGGAGAGACCTGTCAAAAGTGTGAAGGGGGATTCCCTTCTTTGATTGGTTCCCCATGGCCCACGTGATCCCAGGGACGCTTGTGAACTGCCTGCGCCCCTGGGATACCTGGGCCTCTGCGCACGCGCACCAGGAGAGGCCCAGGAGCGGAAGTGTCAGGACCTACGGAGCCAGCAGGTAAGTTAGTAGATTATTTTCAGATCGGAGGCATCGGCACGCAGGAAGCCTCCAATCGGAAAATCCGGGCCAACATTTCTGGTTGTTGTCATTGCACTGGTTCTCTTGAGGTTCACTCAATAGTTCGGGTGGTTAGAGCAGTGAGCAGCTGAGACATATGAACCATATCCTGCCTGGCTGTAGCCCCAGGTTCAGTCTGTACTGAGTTAGCTAATCTCACCTGAGGTAATGTTGGGCCCATTAAATAGCCCTCTCTGGGTTACGGAGGGGGATTTGATCAGGGTTCCTGCTCTTAAGAGCTCTCCAGTGACCTCTGCTGGAAAATGCATATAGAACCATAGAGTCATACGGCACAGAAGGAGGCCATTCGGCCCATCGAGTCTGTGCCGGCTCTCTGTAGAGCAATCCAGTCAGTCCCATTCCCCCGCTCTATCCCCGCAGCCCTGCAAGTTTATTTCTCTCAAGTGCCTATCCAGTCTCCCCTTGAAAACATTGAGTGTCTCCGCTTCCACCACTTCCGTCGGCAGCGAATTTCAGGTCCTCACCACTCGCTGCGTAAAAAAGTTTTTCCTCACATCCCCCCTGTATCTCTTGCTCAAAACCTTAAATCTATGTCCCCTAGTCCTTGTACCATCAACTAGTGGGAACAGCCTTTCCCCGTCTAGCCTATCCAAACCCGTCATAATCTTGTACACCTCTATCAAATCACCCTCAACCTCCTTTGCTCTAATGAAAACAAATCCAGCTTCTCCAACCTGTCCTTGTAGCTAAGATCCCCCATCCCCGGAACCATTCTGGTAAATCTCTTCTGCACCCTCTCAAGGGCTTTTACATCCTTCCTAAAGTGGGGTGACCTGAACTGGACGCAATACTCCAGTTGTGGCCTAACCAGCACTTTATAAAGGTTCAGCATAACTTCTCTACTTTTGTACTCAATACCTCTATTTATGAAGCCCAAGATCCCATATGCTTTGCTAACCACTCTCTCAATATGTCCTGCCACCTTCAGGGACCTATGCACATTAACTCCCAGGTCCCTCTGTCCCTGCACACTCTTTAAAACTGTGCCATTAAGTGTATATTGCCTCTCCCTGTTCCTTCTGCCAAAATGCATCACCTCACACTTCTCTGTATTAAATTCCATCTGCCACTTGTCAGAATTGGAGAGCCAATCGGAGCAGGGCATTTTCATTCATAGATTTGACAGGAAGACCTGTCAAATCTATGAATAGAGATCGGCCCCAAAACCACACTTAAACTTCAAATAATTTTTAAAATAACTATAAGTTACATAAATTAACTACTTTAAACAAAAATTTAAATTTTTGAAAAAATTAATTATACTTTTTAACGGTGCTAAAAATAAACTTACCTTTCATTAAAGTATCTAAAAAAGATAAACCTGTTGAAAAAATGTTTAAATTGTAATTAATTAACCACTTACCTTGTTAAAAGCAGGCCTTGCGCCTCCTTTTTAAAAGTGCAGCTTCTCCATACTTACCCTCACAGAGAAACCTGAAAAAAAAACGAAGTTCGCTGCGTGCGCGCTGCCTCTACTGCGCACGCGTTCGACCTCTGAACCCCTTCCTTCAGGGGAACGGAAGTTCCGGTTTCCAGCGCATGCGCAGTGCATGTGTGAAACCGGCACTTTCGTTAGGTCTACGGGTGAGTACACAGCGCGTACACACCCGTGGAGGGCCGAATTTCTGGCCCAATAACTATTTTCCTCCCAAACTCTTGATGGCCCATCAAATTACAAGATGTTCAATGCTCTGAGTGAGAAGTGTGAGGGAAACAAATTAATCACATTCCTTAAGAGTCCCTTCTCCAAGAAGAAGTCCGAAAGGTTGTAATTATTCTCAAAAAACTACAATAATAACTTGTATTTATATAACCCCTTTAATGTAGTAAAATGTCCCAAGGCGCTTCACAGGAGTGTTATAAGACAAAAATTTGACACCGAGCCACATAAGTAATTAGGGCAGAAAGAGGTAGGTTTTAAGGAGCGTTGTAAAAGAGGAAAGAGAGGTAGAGAGGTGGCGAGGTTTAGGGAGGCAGTTCCAGAGCTTAGGGCCTCGGCAGCTGAAGGCACAGCCACCGATGGTTGAACGATTTATAATCCGGGATGCTCAAGAGGCCAGAATTTGAGGAGCGCAGATATCTCGGGGTGGTGGGGGGGGAGGTGGGGTGGCGACGGGGTTGTGGGGCTGAAGGAGATTACAGATATAGGGAGGGGTGAGGCCATGGAGGAATTTGAAAACAAGGATGAGAATTTTGAAATCGAGGCGTTGCTTAACTGGGAGCCAATGTAGGTCAGCGAGCACAGGTGTGATGGGTGAACGGGACTTGGTGCGAGTTAGGACACAAGCAGCTGATTTTTGGATGACCTCAAGTTTACGTAGGGTAGAATGTGGGAGGCCAACCAGGAGTGCATTGGAATAGTCAAGTCTAAAGAAAGAAAAGACAGAAAGACTTGCATTTATATAGCGCCTTTCACAACCACCAGACGTCTCAAAGTGCTTTACAGCCAATGAAGTACTTTTGAAGTGGAGTCACTGTTGTAATGTGGGAAACACGGCAGCCAATTTGCACTCAGCAAGCTCCCACAAACAGCAATGTGATAATGACCAGATAAACTGTTTTTGTTATGTTCATTAAAATTTGCCAGGACACCGGGGATAACTCCACTGGTGGTCTTCGAAATAGTGCCATGGGATCTTTTATGTCCACCTGAGAGAGCAGACGGGGCCTCGGTTTAATGTCTCATCTGAAAGACGGCACCTCTGACAGTCTAGAGGTAACAAAGGCATGGATGAGGGTTTCAGCAGCAGATGAGCTGAGGCAGGGGCGGAGACGGGCAATGTTACAGAGGTGGAAATAGGCGGTCTTAGTAATGCCGCGGATATGTGGTCGGAAGCTCATTTCAGGGTCAAATATGACACCAAGATTGCGAACAGTGTGGTTCAGCCTCAGACAGATGCTAGGGAGAGGGATGGAGTCGGTGGCTAGAGAACGGAGTTTGTGGTGGGGCCCGAAGACAATGGCTTCGGTCTTCCCAATATTTAATTGGAGAAAATTTCTGCTCATCCAGTACTGGATGTCGGACAAGCAGTGTGTCAATTTAGAGACAGTGGAGGGGTCGAGAGAAGTGGTGGTGAGATAGAGCTGGAAGTCATCAGCGTACAGGTGGAAACTGACGCTGTGTTTTCAGATGATGCCGCCAAGGGGCAGCATATAGATGAGAAATAGGAGGGGGCCAAGGATTGGGAGGCGACAACACGTTCATGGACTTTGGAGAGGAAAGGGAGGTTGGAGATGGGGCAGTAGTTTGCAAGGACGGAGGGGTCAAGGGTTTTTTGTGGAGAAGGGTGATGACGGCAGAGTTGAAGGAGAGGGGGACAGTACCTGAGGAGAGTGAACCATTAACAATGTCAGCTAACATGGGAGCCAGAAAAGGAAGTTGGGTGGTCAGCAGTTTAATGGAAATAGGGTCGAGGGAGCAGGAAGTGGTTCTCATGGACAAGGTGAGTGTAGAGAGGTCAAGAGGGGAGATCGGCAAGAAACTGGAGAAAGATGTGAGTTTAGGGCTAGGGCAGAGGGGGTTCCTTAGAGGAAGTTTGGCCCAGTGGACTAGGGAAAGGAAGGGAAGTGGCAGAGGCAGCTGATCTTAATCTTAGAGACAAAGAAGTCCATTAGCTCTTCGCACTTGTTGGAGGAGACAGGGGAGAGGGGTTTAAGAAGATGGTTAGTAGTAGAGAATAGTAGCCGGGGTTATCTTTGCATTCCAGAATGATCCTGGAATAGTGAGCAGTTTTGGTAGACGAGAGCAGGACCCGATAATGCTTTATGTGGTCCAGCCAGATGTGGTGGTGAATGGCTAAACCAGTTGTCCGCCATATCCATTCAAGTCTGTGTCTCTTGGACTTAAGAGAGCAAAGATGGGGGCCATACCAGGGGGAACAGCCAGGGTGAGAGACAGTAATGGTTTTAATAGGAACTAGGGCATCAAAGGTGGTGTTGAGGCTGTGGTTGAGCAGATCGGTAGCTGCAGAAATGTTGTGGTGAATGGAAGGCCACAGGCTGGACAGTTGGGATTTCATAAGTGCAGTTGTAAGAGAGTTTTTTCTAGGGGCGGACACAGAATTAAGTAGGGTTGGGTGGGGGAAGGGGGATGTAGGTGGAGAGCGATATGAGGAAGTGGTCAGAGATGGCCTTATCTTCGATTGACATGGTGGGAGTAGTGTGGCCACGAGAGATGGCAAGGTCAAGGGGGTGGCCGTGAATATGGGTTGGGGAGTTCACATGGAGGGAGAGATTAGGGGAGGATAGCAGGCTAGTGAACTCAGAGGAGAGAGAACATGGTGAATTGAGATGGAGGTTGAAATCACCAAGGATGAGAAGTTGTTTGGTGCAGAAGTTGAGGGAGGAAAGCAGTGAAGATATCTTGGTGATAACATTTTTATGGTACTTGGGTGGGCGGTAGAGAACGAGAATTTTAAATGAGGTGAGGGGGCGGAACAAGGTGAGATGCTCAAAGGAGGAGAAAGTGCCAGAGGAGTAGGGGGACAGACCCAGGTGTGATTTGGTGATGAGAGCCACACCACGGCGGTCTGGGCGGGGCAAGTGGTGGAAGGTATAGCCAAGCGGGGAAGGTTCATTTAAGGGTAAGGTGTCATTAACCCTCAGCCAAGTTTCCGTCAGGGCCATGATGTCGATGCAATCATTCACCATAAGCTCATGAATGGCAAGGGTCTTGTTCGCAAGTGAACAGACATTCTGGAGGGAGATGCGGAGCAGGTCGGTGATGACAGATCCACTGCCAGAGTCCACAGGATCAGCGCTTGGAGAGGTGAGTTGGATGGGGAGGAGATTGGCCAGATTAGCCTCCCGTGGGCGCGCTGGACGGGAAGGTCGGTGAGAGAGTAGGATGGGATATTTGGGGTTGCTACTCATGAGGAAACCACGATGAGAGGCATAGAGGGAAGCTGTAGGCTTATCTAAGAGGGAGTCAAGCCTGGGACGACAGCAGTAGAGTAGGAAGGTCGAAGAGTAATGAAGGGTTGGGGTAGGGATTTGGGAGGGCAGAGTATCCGCGAGAGGAGAGTTGAAAGGCGGCATGACGACAGGAGTGACCAGTCAGGAAGGGATAGAGAAAAGAAAAAGGGGGAGAAAAAAGTGGAAATAGAAGTGAATGGCTTGGGTCCGGTATGGCAGCCAAAATGCGCACACGAAAGGACACGGTAAAACTCAAGTTACATAGGCCTGGTTATGTAACAATTATAGGGATGCATATTGTAGTAGCAGGGAATAGGTTGGTGACAATAGTAGGAAGTCCAGAGTTAAAGTCGGAGGTCCCGTGGAGGGAAAAAGTTGACATAGGTAGGATGGAGTCGGCTTGGAGCATCGTCAAACTGTTGATTACTAAAAAAAAATGAATGCCTTCAAAAATTGAGGGATTAGGACAGGAACAACTGTAATAGCGCCACCTGGTGACTACTGATGTATGTAATAATAAAGCATATGGGCAGTACAGTTGTTACCGGAAGCCATATTGTGCAGTTGTGTTGGTGTATATATATGCTGTGTCCCAAGATATCACAGAACTGGCGATGAGGATGGGATTGCAGATTCCCTAGTTGAAATTTTTGTTGGAGGATAATCCTGCCAACTGACGGAGGGACTGCTAGATATTCTTCATTTTACAGCGAAAACTTAAAAATCCGAGGTAATTTCGAGCACACGTGGATAAACTGTCGACGTTGCCAGAGTCCAGATGGCCGCACCTAGCGCAATAATAGGGCGCTTGGGTGAGTTTGATCGCGACCGAGAGACTTTTGGAGCGTATGTGAAACGGCTAGAAATGTTTTTCACCGCGAATAGTATCGTCGAAGTCCCCGATGATGTAAACCGTGACCGGGCGGTTTTGGAAAGGAAACGGGCAATTTTTTTGACTGAAGCAGGCCCCGAGGTGTATGAAACCCCGAAAAATTTGCTTGTTCCTGCCAAGCCGAAGGACACACCACTGAAGGAGATCCTAACCAAGTTAGAACAGCACTACAGTATTGAGCCCCTGGAAATTGCTGAAAGTTATCGTTTTGGAACACGTGATCAATTAAAAAACTATCCATTCACTGTCATTTCGGAAACTTTCAGGACCGAGCTTTGCGTGACCGCTTTGTTTGTGGGTTGAAAAATGAACATATCAGAAGTAAATTGTTGACAACCCCTAACTTGACTTTTGACTTAGCTTGTCAGACATCTATGTCGATGGATATGACCGACCAATACTCCCGAGAGTTTTGCACCATTTCCAGTCATCAGACAACCAAGGTGAATCGGCTTCAGGCTAAAAGTAAAAGGCAGCTGGGCCCCAAGGTCTCAGCAACTGGCCAAGGTAACAGTGCATTGAAGTCGTGCTATCAGTGCCTGGGACAACACATCGCTCAAAGCTGTCCATATGTGAAGGCAGAGTGTTTGAACTGCAAGGAAACTGGGCATCTTGCGAAGGGGTGCCGACAGAAGAGTAAACCATCTGGCAATGCTAGAAGTAGAAATCGGCAGACACTACATACTGTTGCAGAGCAGTAGCAGGACGAGGAGTTTCCGGAGATTCATGTCATCAGGAGCACGAAGGTATCTAACAGCGATTCGCGAGGTATGTCATCCAAGTAGATGTCGCAAGAACCAGGATACCCATGGAAATCGACACTGGTGCATCCATGAGTGTAGTACCGGAATCACTATATCGCGACAAGTTGCGTGATTATTGACTAGAGAAATCGAAGGTAGAACTGCGAGGCTACTCAGGAGAGCAAATCCCTGTAGAAGGAAGTGTCACCATACCAGTGAAATACAAGGATCAGTGTCAGAGCTTGCCTCTCATAGTAGTGGCAGGAGACAAGCCTGCCTTGACAGGTAGAAATTGGTTGGGATCACTGAAGCTAGATTGGAATGAGATTTTTCGTGTGGAAGTGAAATTTGCATCGAAAGATGATGTCATCAGGCAGTATCCAAAGGTGTTCAGCAAAATGGGCAGTCCGATCCAAGACTTCAAGGTGAGTGTCAGAGTGCAGAAGGACGCAACACCAGTTTACTGCAAGCCATGTCCTGTACCATACACACTCAAGGAGGAAGTTGAGCAAGAGCTCAAAAGACTAGAAACTGAGAACATTATCTCTAAGGTAGATCTGAGTAATTGGGCTACACCCATTGTTGTTGTACCTAAGTCAGATGGTAAGGTAAGATTGTGTGGTGATTATAAGGTAACCATAAACCAGGTTCTAGAGTGTAATCTACCCAATACGTTGCCAAATATGGAAGATTTGTTCACAACGTTGGCAGGTGGCCAGATCTTTTCGAAGTTAGATCCAACAAGCGCCTACCTACAATTTGAGGTAGATGAAGAGTCCAAGTCATGCTTGACTATAAATATTCACCTAGGCCTATATCAGTTCAATAGGCTACCACTTGGAGTGTCTTCTGCCCCCGACATATTCCAGGGGGGGTGATGAACCAAATTTTGCAAGGGATTGAAGGGGTAGTGTGTTATTTGGATGACATACTCATTTCAGCACCAAACAGGCAAATCAATGATGAGGTGTTGAATGAAGTGCTCAAACGGCTAGAGAAGCACGGCGTACGAGTGACAGCTCACAAGTGTGAGTTGTTTCAAAATTCAATGGAGTACTCAGGGCACAGAGTAGACAAAGATGGTTTACATCCAACCAAGGGAAGCTGGATGCAATCAGAAATGCACCCACTCCCAAGAATGTCTCTGAACTCCGATCATTTTTGGGTCTTTTGAATTATTACGGAAAGTTCCTCCCAAACTTGGCTACATTGTTACATCCACTGAATGAGCGGTTGAGAAAACAGGTCCCTTGGAAGTGGTCAAAAGAATGCGACACAGCATTCAAAGAGTGTAAAAGCCAGTTAGTAGAGAGTACCATGTTCGTTCACTATGATGTATCTAAGGAGATCAAGCTAGAGTGTGATGCCTCTCCATACGGAGTTGGGGCAGTGATCTCTCATACTAGATAATGGGGAGGAGAGACCAATTGCTTTTGCTTCATGCACTCAGTGTTAGTGAGCGGAATTATGCGCAGATTGAAAGGGAAGCTTTGTCATTGATTTATGGGGTCAAGAAGTTTCACAAATACTTGTTTGGTCGTAAGTTTACTACAGTTACTGACCATAAGCCCCTGACAGCAACCCTCCATCCAAAGTCCCCAGTTCCAACCTTAGCTACAGCCCGAATGCAGAGATGGGCGTTGATTTTGTCAGCGTATACATATGACATTGAGTACAGACGATGAGCTGATCACAGTAATGCTGATGCTATGTCCAGGTTGCCATCCCCATCACAAGTTACACCCAATAAGGAAGAAGTGTTCTATTTCTCATGAATTGATGAGCTGCCAGTCATAGCTGAAGAGATTGATAGGGCAACCAAACGTGACCCAATTATGTCAAAGGTGTATGATTACATAGCAAATGGATGGCCAAACCAGGTATCAGAGGAAGATGTCTATCCATACTTCGTTTGTAGGAATGGATTGTCAGTGGATAAAGATTGTATCATGTGGGGAGCAAGAGTGGTTATCCCAAATAGGTTCAAGTCTAAATTGTTCAGAGATCTTCATGACCAGCACCTGGGAGTGTGCTTGACCAAGAGTTTTGCATGCAGTTACTTATGGTGGCCAAGTTTAGATAAAGAGATAAAGTACATAGTCAGTCAGTGTACAACATGTCAATCGGTGAGCAAGAAATCAACTTCAGTACCATTGCAACCATGGAAATGGCCTCCGAGTGTGGCAAAGGTTACATGTAGATATTGCTGAGCTAGAAGGATAGCAATTGTTCATAGTGATAGATAGTCACTCGAAGTGGGTAGAGGTGTTTCCGATGCGGATAATAACAACAAGCAAAACACTAGACAATTTGCGAAGATTGTTTTCTTCATACGGCCTCCCAGAAGAAATTGTGTCTATAATGGGCCGCAATTTTGTTCAGAAGAGTTCACACAGTTCGTGAGCAGAAATGGTGTGAAACATACCAAAGTTCCACCGTACCACCCTGCTTCAAATGGTGCAGCAGAGCGCACAGTACAAATTGTCAAACGTGCCCTCATCAAGCAAATGTTGGATCCAAATCCAAAGAAACGTCAGTTGTTGTTGGACCACAAACTAGCAAATTTTCTGATTACCTATCAAGATACTCCTCATGCCACTACTGGTAGAAAACCAGCAGAGTTGTTTCTCAAACGACAGCTGTAGAAGAGAAACAATCCAGGCAGAAAGAGAGTCATCATAAAGGTAGAGTTGGAGAGAGAAGTGTGAAGTTGAACCAGAAGGTTAGAGTGGAGAACCATTACCATAAATAGTTAAAGTGGTTACCAGGAAGAGTAGTGAAGATATGTGGCCCTCACACATATTTGGTCAAGATATTTGATCATGGAAAGGTTAGGTTTGTTCACATTGATCATATCTTATCTACAGATGTGGAAGGAGTTGAAAGCTGGGATGATTCAATTTATTCTGATGAGCCAGATAGTCTTGTTAGAAGTACAGTTACCAGTAGCAAATCCTACATCAGACGTACCAGAAACAAATCCAAGAGAAAGTCAGAATTTAAGTCTGAGCCCGAGTCAGGCAGACAAACAGTCTGAAAGTGTAGAGTGTCCAAATGTAGATCAAGGTCAGCCATTGGAGAAAAATTCTCCACAGGCTCAGCCTAGAATGAGTCAAAGTCCTACAAGAAGATCTGAAAGTTCTGTTCAAGGAAGAAGGTATCCTCTTCAAAACAGAAAACCAGTGGTAAAGTTTAATTTGTAAAGATGGAAAATAAGTTCATATCTTTTGTTTGTGTTACAGAATTCTATAGTAGAATTTGGAAACATAAAATGGGTTCCATTTGAGAAATGTATACCAAGAGTTGTGTATACCACGCAAGTCATGTACAATGATTATTTGCTATGATTAACTTCTTCAGTAAGGAGGGAGAAGTGTAATAGTGCCACCTGGTGACTACTGATGTATATAATAATAAAGCACATGGGCAGTACAGTTCTTACCGTGACACAGCATATACATACACACAACTGCCATGTTGTGCAGTTGTGTGTATGTATATGCTGTGTCCCAAGATATCACAACAACCTTTGTTGTTTGTGCTACTGCCTGTACTCAGAAATTGATTAGGTCACGTTTGCTTGATGGTTGGACAATCTATCTTTGAAATTCTAATGCACTTGAGTCCACACACTGAAATAGATGAGGATCTATTAAGGGATCTGTTTGAGAGGAAAATAGTTATTGTCTCAACATTAACACCTGTGACATGAAAGGCTTCTTTTGGTGTGAAGACACCAATGTACTCTAATTGACAGCAATGCTCTGTGGCTCCCTCTTAGGCAATCCCTCGGAACCGAGGATGACTTGCTTCCACATTAAAAATGAGTTCTCAGGTGACTGATGAGTCCAATGCGGGACCTACAGTCTCTGTCACAGG
The DNA here is from genome assembly GCA_030390025.1 of Squalus acanthias. Lineage (NCBI taxonomy): Eukaryota > Metazoa > Chordata > Chondrichthyes > Squaliformes > Squalidae > Squalus > Squalus acanthias. The sequence continues at coordinate 61,673,233 of CM059435.1, forward strand.
TGGGGCAGACGGTGGTTGAAGGGGCGGGTGGGTGGGGTGCTTGGGTTGACGTGCGCTCCATGCGCTGCTTGCGCTTGGCTTCTGCTTGCTCCCGGCGAAGAAACTCGAGGTATTCGGCGCCTTGCCGGATGCTTCTCCTCCACTTTGTGTGGTCTTGGGCCAGGGATTCCCAGGTGTCAGTGGGGATGTTGCACTTTTTCAAGGAGGCTTTGAGGGTGTCCTTGAAGCGTTTCCTCTGCCCACCTGGGGCTCTCTTGCTGTGTCGGAGCTCCTAGTAGAGCGCTTGTGTGGAGGTCAAGATTTACCACCCACATACAATCAACCATCGCCTATGACCTCTACCTAGCGGAAGTTGAACGCCAACTCTCCGACACCTCCTCCTACCTCCACCTGGACCATGACCCCACTACCAAACGTCAAGCCACCATTTCCAAGACTGTCACTGACCTCATCTCCTCTGGAGATCTTCCCCCCACGGCCGCCAACCTCATAATTCCACAACCCCGCACAGCCCACTTCTACCTCCTTCCCAAGATCCACAAACAGGACTGCCCTGGTAGACCCATCGTTTCAGCCTGTTCTTGCCCCACGGAACTTATCTCTTCCTATCTTGACTCTATTTTTCTCCCCTTGTCCAGTCTCTTCCCACGTACATCCGCGATTCCTCTGACGCCCTCCGCCACTTTAACAGTTTCCAGTTTCCTGGCCCCAACCGCCTCCTTTTCACCATGGACGTACAATCCCTCTACACCTCCATCCCCCACCAGGATGGCCTGAAGGCACTCCGCTTCTTCCTTGAACAGAGGCCCAACCAGTCCCCATCCACCGCCACCCTCCTCCGCCTGGCTGAACTCGTTCTCACATTGAACAACTTCTCCTTTGACTCCACTTATTTCCTCCAAATCAAAGGTGTTGCTATGGGTACCCGCATGGGTCCTAGCTATGCCTGCCTTTTCGTGGGATATGTGGAAGACTCTTTGTTCCAGTTCTACTCGGGTCCTCTCCCTCACCTCTTTTTCCGGTACATTGACGACTATATCGGTGCCGTTTCCTGCTCTCGCCCTGAACTAGACAATTTCATTCACTTTGCCTCCAATTTCCACTCTTCCCTCACCTTCACATGGTCCATCTCCGACTCTTCCCTTCCCTTCCTCGACTTCTCCGTCTCTATCTCTGGGGATAGGTTATTGACCAACATTCACTACAAGCCCACTGACTCCCACAGCTACCTGGACTACACTTCCTCCCACCCCGCCTCCTGTAAGGACTCTATTCCCTTCTCCCAGTTTCTCCGTCTCCGCCGCATCTGCTCCGACGATGCCACCTTCCATACCAGTGCTTCCGACATGTCTTCCTTTTTCCTCAACCGAGGATTCCCCTCTACCGTGGTCGACACGGCTCTCGACTGTGTCCGTTCTATCTCCTGCACTTCTGCCCTCACCCCGGCCCCTCCCTCCCGGAACCACGATAGAGTTCCCCTTGTCCTCACCTTTCACCCCACCAGCCTCCACATTCAACGGATCATCCTCCGCCATTTCCGCCACCTCCAACGTGATCCCACCACCAAACGTATCTTCCCCTCACCTCCCCTTTCAGCATTCCGTAGGGACCACTCCCTCCGAGACACCCTAGTCCACTCCTCTATCACCCCCAGCACCCCTTCCCCCTCGCCCAGCACCTTCCCGTGCAAGCGCAGGAGATGCAACACCTGCCCTTATACATCCCCCCTTCCCACTCTCCAGGGCCCCAAACACCCCTTCCAGGAGAAACAGCGATTTACTTGTACTTCTTGCAATCTAGTATACTGTATTCGCTGCTCACGATGTGGTCTCCTCTACATTGGGGAGACCAAACGCAGATTGGGTGACCGCTTTGCGGAACACCTCCGTTCAGTCCGTAAGGGTGACCCCGAGCTTCCGGTCACTTGTCATTTTAATTCACCTCTCCACGCCCACTCAGACCTCACCGTCCTCAGCCTCGTGCATTGTTCCACGGAAGCTCGAGGAACAGCACCTCATCTTCCGATTAGGCACTTTACAGCCTTCCGGACTCAATATCGAGTTCAACAATTTCAGATCATAACCTCGGCCCCTACCACATATATATAGATATATATATATATACATTTTATCCACCCTTTTGGTTTGTGCCTTTTCCCTTTTTTTTCTCTCTCTCCCCCCACAGCAGCTGTCTCTCATTCTGCCAGCATTTCACACTTCACACTTCTGAGCCACCTTTTGTTTCTTAACCTGTCCTATTACCATCTCGTTTTGCCTTGAGCATCTCTTAGTGTCTCTACTTACCATAGACCACCCCTTTTGTTCTTCCTCCCCCCAGTCTCCCCCTCGCTTTTTTATCTGTTTCATTTCCTGCTTTTTTCTCAGTTCTGACGAAGGGTTTCGACCTGAAACGTTAACTCTGTTTCTCTCTCCACGGATGTTGCCTGGCCTGCTGAGTTTTTCCAGCGTTTTCTGTTGTTGTTTCAATTTTCCAGCATCCGCAGTATTTTGCTATTGCCTATGAAAGTCTGTTTGATCCAGAAGCCTTATAGATTATTGAACTGCGCAAAAATATATCCTAAAGAAGATATTTTAATCCCCTGTGGACTGATTCAGTTTTCTATGTAGTGGCACCATTAGTAACTTGACTTTCTTTGCTTTTGTATAATGAATCTAGTTGTAAGTAAATCATACACGGTCTGACAGTGTAGTTTATGCCTTTTGGAGTAGTAAAGGTAATGTGGCACACACTCCCTAGTGCAGTGCACCATAATTGATGGATAATTGTCAGTCCCGTAGCACACTGTTCCACTCAACGGTAGGTTTCAGTTCACAGAGGACATGGTCTGCTTATGGAAACGGTCTCTGCCATGAGCACTGGAAGAAATGCTAAGCTGTAACAGTCCACACATGTGATTGTGTCCCTTGTATATTCTTTTTGAGGTGCTGCTATTATCAGACTGTGAAAGCAGATGGTGTTGTCAGCCTGGCTTGACACCTCATTCTTTCATTTGTCTTTGATCTTTCGTTTTCTGTCACAGTTGGCTGGCTCACACATCAGCTAACATTGGTGAGAAGTTGCAATTAATTAGGAAGGGCTTTGAAACTGGCAGTGGTGAATCGTACCATACAAGCTCAGCAACGATTTTTTTTAAATCAAGATTTGTCATTGTATTAGAACATACACTTATTTAAAACAGAAAAAAAATTAGAACCAAATAAGCTTGATTCTTTTTCAATGAACACCCCCACACCATCACCTTCTTACTTTTCTTCAATTGCTTCTCTTTCCAGAAATGCGTCTAATTGTTCTTTGAGTCTATTTATACTGTCTGTTTCAATGTCATTCCCTGCTAACTGACATCTCTTCATACTCACAACTTCATAATTTTTAACTGTCTTCCTCAATATTTGAACCCATTCACCACAGCTAACAAATGGTTCCTACCCATGAAAAGCAGTGCACCCATGTAGATCATCTTAAGGACTAAAAAAAAATTAAGAAATCACTAATTCTGTGGAGTTTTTAAACTGCAACAGTTTCGGGATGTGGCTGCCTTTATACAGAGCATCTTTGACTGACTGTTCAACAAGGAGTCACTTTGCATTGGCTATGTAAACAACTCAAAGGAGAGGAGCCAGTTTGCATTGACAGCTGAACAGATATTACAATCCATGGTTTAATTTTACTCACCGATACTAGCACTTCACATCCCTGGCTGGGTAGAGAAGGGCAAAATAATGTTTGGCATCATGATGGCTTCTTGAATGGCTGATCATAATGGGCCGGATATTCCGATCCCTACAGGTGTGCAGGTGTGTACGCGCTGTGTACACACCTGTAGGGACATCGGAAATGCGCTGAAAACCGGCATTTCCGATCTGTCAAGAATGCTTTTGACAGATCGGACACCTGCCCTGGAGAAGTGCCTCTGCGGGTGGATAGTTCCGCTTTCTGGAGAACCTCCGCCCACAGAAAATCCTTAGAAATCTTACGTCTGGTAAAAGCAGGCGCCAGCATAAGATTTGAAAAAAGTAAAAAAAAAAAATGTTTTCACTCATTTATCATTTAAAAATACTTTAAAAAAGGTAAGTTTATTTTTAGCCCCATAAAAAACTTTAATTATTTTTTTCAAAAAATTACATTTTTGTTTAAAATATTTAATTTATTGTAATTTCAACTAATTTTAAAAATGTGATGTTTTTTAAATTTATTTAATGTTTTTTGAGTGATCTCCATTCATATATTTGACAGGTCTATCTGTCAAGTGTATGAAGGGAGATTCCCTTCTTTGATTGGCTCCCCATGGCTCACGTGATCCCAGGGACGCTTGCGAACTGCCTGCGCCTCTGAGATACGTGGGCCCTGCACATTTCGAGTTGGAGAGGCCCAGGAGCGGAAGTGTCTGGACCTCGGGAGCCCTCAGGTAAGTGCGTAGATTTTTTCCAGATCGGAAAATATGGCCCAATATGTTTCGAGGCGTCAGGGTTGGACAAAGTCCCTGCCTATTTACACTACTGGGTGCACTCTTGCACCCTTTCTAGACAGGCTGTTTTAATTTCTCCCATAAGGTCCTGAGCAGATTCAGTGTAGTAGTCATTATTTTCTTCCACGTTTACCCACTTGTACCTTTTGCAATAACTGTTGGAATACTGCAATCTGAGCATTGTTTCCAGGGTTACCACCAGTCCGTTTAGATGTAACTACTTTATGAAGAGGGTGATGAATGCATTGTCAAAAGGAGACAGTAGCAGCAGATTGTATTAGCAAATTCAAGAGAGTTGGATAAGTAATTGATAGAGGGGTGTGCAAAGTTCTGTGGGATATGATATTTCCTCGGCACTGGGAATGACCAGATGGACTACAACGGTCTTTTCCAGTCCTGTACATTCCCATGTTCCTGTGTTTATTAGTGGGCAGGAACAGTCCAGTCTTCTGCTACTGTGTGAGAAAACAGTGCTTTGCGCATGCACCACTATGGCTCTCATCACTGTGGAAAACCTGGAATCGACTTGCAATTCTGTGGAATTAGTTAATTGATATTAATATACTTACAGACCTCCTCTAGTGAATTCTTACTTAATCAATTTGAATGTACTACCGAATAAGTTGTAAACTCCTCCCTGAATGCTACTGATGTACAAAGTATGTTGCTGGCTCATACTGTGGTGTATAAGGTGTGAAATTCCTTCAGGTGTCTGGTCGTCCTAGTCGAGCTGTTAGCTTAAGTTTCTGGAATTCGACCCCCTTATTCTTGTGCAATCTAACAGAAATGGGCTGTTTTTAAAAATAATTAATTGATACAAATCTTGATTTGAAACTGTAATTGGAAAAATCAATCTGTGCCTTTATCCATAGGTCATTGGGGAAGCAAGAAAGAACTTTTTGTAAATGCTGGTTCTCTTTTGAACCTGTTGCCCATGAGTCCAGTGCGAGTGATAAACAATTTTTATTTTGGTCTGGAATTCAATGGTAACTGTTTGGTTTCCATTAATATAACAGTTTACCCCCTGCCAACCGTATAGTGAGATGTTCCATCTGTTCCTTATATGTCAGCTGTGGCTCGGTTGGTAGCACACTTGCCTCTGAATCAGAAGGTTGTGGGTTCAAGTCCCACTCCAAGGGACTTGAGCACATAAATCTAGGCCGACACTCCAGTGCAGTACTGAGGGAGTACTGCACTGTCGGAGGTGCCGTCTTTTGGATGAGACGTTAAACCGAGGCCCCGTCTGCTCTCTCAGGTGGACGTAAAAGATTCCATGGCCACTATTTCGAAGAAGAGCAGGGGAGTTATCCCCGGTGTCCTGGCCAATATGTATCCCTCAATCAACATAACAAAAACAGATTATCTGGACATTATCACATTGCTGTTTGTGGGAGCTTGCTGTGCGCAAATTGGCTGCCACGTTTCCCACATGACATGAGTGACTGTACTTCATTGGCTGTAAAGCACTTTGAGACATCCAGTTGTTGTGAAAGGCACTATAGAAATGTAAGTTTCTTTTTTGTCTTTGCCTGTTACATGGACAGGGGTAGATGGTTGCATGTTGGTCTGAGTGGTTGCAAGTCTTGCTGTAAAACCCAAAGGTATTGCCTAAATATTTCAGTCAAACTGCAGCTGGTAAATGTGAAGGAATATATTTAATCAAACAATGCAGAGAGTAATTAAAATTAGAATCTGGAATGTACTCGTCGCCAAGGAAATAGACCAAAATATTCAAATACATTCTTTTGTAATGGATGAATAGGAATTAGGATGGTTCACTTAGCATGCTAATTCTTGGGGGCTAATGAGCTAACTTATAATTAAAAAATGTAATGATGTTTTTGGTTTGTTTTAATAATGCCTTCTGATTTTGTTAAACTATAAGCCTCTTAGGAGTAGGTGAACTGATGGCTTTACTTAGTAATCAGTTTAATAACTTTGGTTTGTAATACTTTGTGATACGAGAATAATCCTGCTGCAAATAGGCAGCTGCGGTGATTCTAAATAATATGTGAAACATCGTCCCTGGAACAATAGCATGAGATATTCCACAAATGTTAAATACCCATAAGTCACAACAGCCCCGTATGGACAAGAAACTAGCTGGCTATTTTCTCTTTTTTTTTAATGAGCCGTATTACCAGGCGTAAGATTTCTAAGGGTTTTCAGGCTTCGCATGCCTGAAACCGGCATTTCCGATGTCCCTACGGGTGTGTACACAGCGCGTACACACCCGTAGGGATCGGAATATCCGGCCCATTGTGTTTATGACTTTTCCTGTGTGAATTTTGTGCTCAAGCTGAGGGTTGTTTGCACTAGTCTATGTTAGCAACAAGTGCTCCCAGTTCAAGTATAACACAGTTAGATACATAGTAAAGCTTACTTAGCTCTGGGATCAAGAATATCCTCTATTGCACTGTCAAATCCATTTCACTGAGGACTCTTACAGCCAGCATAGAGACGAGTCTTGCATCCCGTCAGTATGGATTTGTCTGTCTGAGAGAGACTGTCAGTTTAGTCTCAGTTTGTCTTAGATTGTGGACAGTTTTGTATTCTGGACCCACAAGGAAGTGGATTGAGACTGCCTAAACTCATTTCACACGGGACCCATGCAGCCTGTGGTGAGGGGAGATTTTTGTACGATTCAGATACAGATCCTGAAAGAAAAACAGCACACAGTACCACATGAATTCCTATTAACACCATCTGCAATTAACCTCTCTGCCAGTCATGGCTCAGTGGATAGCACTCTCGCCTGAGTCAGAAGGTCATGGGTTCACTCCAGAGACTTGAGCACATAATCTAGGCTGACACTTCAGTGCGGTACTGAGAGAGTGCTGCACTGTCGGAGGTGCTGTCTTTCAGATGTGATGTTAAACCAAGGCCCTGCCTGCCCAGCTCTCAGGTGGATGTAAAAGATCCCATGGTGCTATTTCAAAGAAGAGCAAGGGAGTTCTCCCACTGAACTGGCCAATATTTATCCCTCAATCAATATCGCCAAAACAGATGATCTGGTTGTTTATCTCATTGCTGTTTGTGGACCTTGCTGTGCACAAATTGGCTGCCGCATTTCCTACATTATAGGCCAATCAGTTTAACATCGGCGGTGGGGAAACTTTTAGAAACAATAATCCGGGAGAAAATTAACAGACACTTGGACAAGTATGAACTAATAAAGGGGAGCGAGCACAGGTTTGTTAAAACACATATCGGCCAGAATTTTCCCCAGGTAGGCGGGTTGGGGGCAGGGGGCCTCTGAGGCGGGCGGGAAGCCTGGGAGGCCGGGTTTCCCGTAGGCACTGCTAACTTTAACGGCAGGACCTGATTTGAATGTGAGGCCTCGGATTCCTGCCAGCAGCCAGCCAGCTTGAGAGCATTGACTGCAGACCGGTAGGTCTCAGAAACAAGGGGCCGGTCCGGGGCAGGGATCGCCGGAGGAGGATCGGCAATCGGCAGGGGTCGGGGATCGGGAGGGGGGAGAGCATCGGCAGGGGTCGGGGATCAGGAGGGGGAGCGAGCATCGGCAGGGGTCGGGGATCGGGAGGGGGGAGAGAGCATCGGCAGGGGTCGGGGATCGGGAGGGGGGAGAGAGCATCGGCAGGGGTCGGGGATCGGGAGGGGGGAGAGAGCATCGGCAGGGGTCGGGGATCGGGAGGGGGGAGAGAGCATCGGCAAGGGTCGGGGATCGGGAGGGGGGAGAGCATCGGCAGGGGTCGGGAGGGGGGAGAGAGCATCGGCAGGGGTGGGGGATCGGGAGGGGGGAGAGCATCGGCAGGGGTCGGGGATCGGGAGGAGGGAGAGCATCGGCAGGGGTCGGGGATCAGGAGGGGGAGCGAGCATCGGCAGGGGTCGGGGATCAGGAGGGGGGAGAGCATCGGCAGGGGTCGGGGGTCGGGAGAGGGGCGAGAGCATCGGCAGGGGTCGGGAGGGGGGAGAGAGCATCGGCAGGGGTGGGGGATCGGGAGGGGGAAGAGCATCGGCAGGGGTCGGGGATCGGGAGGGGGGAGAGAGCATCGGCAGGGGTGGGGGATCGGGAGGGGGGAGAGCATCGGCAGGGGTGGGGGATCGGGAGGGGGGAGAGAGCATCGGCAGGGGTGGGGGATCGGGAGGGGGGAGAGCATCGGCAGGGGTGGGGGATCGGGAGGGGGGAGAGAGCATCGGCAGGGGTGGGGGATCGGGAGAGGGGAGAGCATCGGCAGGGGTAGGGGATCGGGAGGGGGGAGAGCATCGGCAGGGGTGGGGGATCGGGAGGGGGGAGAGAGCATCGGCAGGGGTAGGGGATCGGGAGGGGAGAGAGCATCGGCAGGGGTAGGGGATCGGGAGGGGAGAGAGCATCGGCAGGGGTGGGGGATCGGGAGGGGGGAGAGCATCGGCAGGGGTCGGGGATCAGGAGGGGGGAGAGCATCGGCAGGGGTAGGGGATCGGGAGGGGGAGAGCATCGGCAGGGGTGGGGGATCGGGAGGGGGGAGAGCATCAGCAGGGGTGGGGGATCGGGAGGGGGGAGAGCATCGGCAGGGGTCGGGGATCAGGAGGGGGGAGAGCATCGGCAGGGGTCGGGGATCAGGAGGGGAATCGGCAATCGGCAGGGGTTGGGGATCAGGAGGGGAATCGGCAATCGGCAGGGGTCGGGGATCAGGAGGGGAATCGGCAATCGGCAGGGGTCGGGGATCGGGAAGGGGGAGAGCATCGGCAGGGGTCAGGGATCGGGAGGGGGGAGAGAGCATCGGCAGGGGTGGGGGATCGGGAGGGGGGAGAGAGCATCGGCAGGGGTCGGGGATCGGGAGGGGGGAGAGAGCATCGGCAGGGGTCGGGGATCGGGAGGGGGAGCGAGCATCGGCAGGGGTCGGGGATCGGGAGGGAGAGAGCATCGGCAGGGGTCGGGGATCGGGAGGGGGGAGAGCATCGGCAGGGGTCGGGGATCGGGAGGGGGGAGAGCATCGGCAGGGGTCGGGGATCGGGAGGGGGGGAGAGCATCGGCAGGGGTCGGGGATCGGGAGGGGGGAGAGCATCGGCAGGGGTCGGGGATCAGGAGGGAGGAGAGAGCATCGGCAGGGGCCGGGGATCAGGAGGGGGGAGAGAGCATCGGCAGGGGTGGGGGATCAGGAGGGGGAGAGCATCGGCAGGGGTCGGGGATCAGGAGGGGGGAGAGAGCATCGGCAGGGGTCGGGAGAGGGGCGAGAGCATCGGCAGGGGTCGGGAGGGGGCGAGAGCATCGGCAGGGGTCGGGGATCGGGAGGGGAGAGAGCATCGGCAGGGGTCGGGGGTCGGGAGAGGGGCGAGAGCATCGGCAGGGGTCGGGAGGGGGCGAGAGCATCGGCAGGGGTCGGGGATCGGGAGGGGGGAGAGAGCATCAGCAGGGATCGGGAGGGAGGAGAGCATCGGCAGGAGTCGGGAATCGGGAGAGGGGCGAGAGCATCGGCAGTGGTCGGGGATTGGGAGAGGGGCAAGAGCATTGGCAGGGGTCAGGAATCGTGGTGGGGGGCTGTCGGCCAGAGGTAGGGAGTGGGGAGTGGGGAGTCCACCGAGGATCGGCAGGGGGGAGAGAGGATCAGGGCCAGCCACCGGAGGATCGCGGCTGTCCTCATCATCATCATCTTTGAGGGGGAGGCCTCATGGTGGGGATCGGAGACCTGGGACAGTGATCGGAGGCCTCATTGGGGGGTCTCTGATCGCGGGGGGTGGGTATGGTCGGGACCCTGGATCCAGGAGGTAGGTATAAAGCCACTTATCTCCAGGATGCAGCAGTCCCTGCCTTGGTTTAACTGCCGGGCTTCACGAATTATGCAAAACCTGTCCCCATACCATTAAACACAAAATGGAGGGGGAAAAAGAGGCTTCCAACCGTATTACAATATTTAAATTGAGGTAACGCTCACTGGGAGCAGGTTGGTCGCTTGCTCCCCCGTCCTGTCCCGCCCCGCACCCCTTAAAATTGGACGTAGGCGGGATCAGGTCGGGAATCCTATTTTTAACACTTTAACTGCCCCCACGCGCCAAACCACTGCTATGAGCCACCTGGGAGAAAAATTATAGGGGCATTAAAAAAAATTGTGTTTTTAATTTTTGTTTATTAGTTGTATAAATATTGGAGAAAGGTTAAAAAAAAAGTCTGTTTAATGGGTGGGGCATAAGAATTAGGAGCAGGAGTAGGCCATACAGCTCCTCGAGCCTCCTCTACCATTCAATAAGATCATGGCTGATCTTCAAACTCAACTCCACTTTCCCACCCAATCCCCGTATCCTTTGATTTCCCTAGAGTCCAAAAACCTATCTATCACTCTTGAATATACTCAGCGACTCAGCATCCAAAGCCCTTTGGGGCAGAGAATTCCAAAGATTCACAAGCCTCTGAGTGAAGAAATTCCTCCTCTCAGGCTTAAATGGTTGACCCCTTATCCTGAGACTATGCCCCTTAGTTCTAGACTCTCCAGCCAGGGGAAACAACCTCTCAACCTCTCAACATCTACCCTGTCAATCCCCCTCAATCGTATATGTTTCAATGAGATCACCTCTCATTCTTCTAAACTCCAGAGAGTATAGGCCCATTCTACTCAATCTCTCCTCATAGGACAACCCTCTCATCCCAGGAATCAATCTAGTGAACCTTCGTTGCATCGCCTCTAAGGCAGTATGTCCTTCCTCAGGTAAGGAGACCAAAACTGTGCACAGTACTCCAGGGTGTGGTCTCACCAAAGCCCTATACAATTGTAATAAGATTTCCTTACTCTTGTACTCCAACCCCCTTGCAATAAAGGCCAACATGCCATTTGCGGTTGAAGGCGGGAGGTCATGTGATGAAACCTCCAGGAATACGTTCAACCAGAGTTTGCAACCCTATCTACAGCCAGTCAGACTGACGGGGGCCAGAGTTCTCACCAGTGTTGCCTTTACTTTAGGCACAAATTAAATTGGAATTTAGAAAACAGTGCCATTTATGGTGAAAAATGGGAGCTGAATTCTTGATCAGTTCAGCTCCTGCTTGCTGCCATAGATTTATTATTATTTGAATGTATTCTATCTCTTGTCCAGTGCATGGTGTGTATTTCGGGGGAAGAGGAGTGCAAAGTGTCCCCAGTGGTAAATATGTGATTAATTCTTATTGGTAGAAGGGAGGGTTATGTCTAAGATTCTTGGCAGTCGAGTACAGGGGACATGTCTATGTTTCGTAGCAGTCGACGCAGACTCCATGATTTTTTTTAGATTACGACCCTTATTAAAAACTGGACAGGCTGTTTGGGGGGGAAGCAGTGGAAAACCACTCAAGCTGAAGGTGGCTGACGTAACCAGGTTGCATTCGTATGGTAGCGGACTGTCCTTGGGAACAATGGCCCGAGAGGCCCACTCCCAAGTCATGAATAACAAGGCTGGCGACTCACTGTTTCTGGAGAAGATGAGCTCGTTAAGTTAATCGGCTGAGAGATCAAAACGAGATCTAAACCATCCAAACCTGGGAGGAGGCCTGGAAACCATTTCCCTGAGGCCACGTGTCCATTAAAATCACAGACAGCGGTCTGTGTATTGGAGGGGTATATCAGAGAACAGTTTGGATAGCTCTCTCTCTCTCTCTCTCCTGCCCTCCACACACAATGGAACGTCAAGAGGAGCTGAGCCTTGCTCTTGCAACCGAGACGGACTTCGACTCAGACTGGGACTCGCATGCTGCAAGGCCGGTATGGAACCAGGTAGCCGAGACGTATGGGAGGAAGCTACAAGCAAGATCAAGGGCAATCTAGGTGAGCATTGCCAAGCCTGCACACCCACAAGATCACTTAGCTGTGTGAGGGGGTGCCTGTATGTTCCTACCAAACCAGAGTGGGTTTAGCGTTGGAATGGTCCTGTGATAGTTTAGTTCACGGGAGGGTGTTTTTATGCCATGGTAAGTCAGCATGGCAGGGGCTTGTTGGACAAGTCAGGGTTGTACTGTTTTAAACTGTACTGTTGTGTTCACACCGCTCGTACTGTATGCGAGTGGAGTGGTTTTGTCAACCTTAATAAACGCTGTCCGTGTTCCAATCTGTCCTCAGTAATCCCTATCGTCCAGAACTTGTAGTAAGGGGGTTTGCGTGCTCGCTATGGGCGGGGCGAAACCACTTACAATAATTGGTGATTGCGGCAGGGCCCATAGGAAATTGGCCACCACAGAAACCGGTTACAGAATTGGCGACCGCGGCAGGACGATAGGTTGTGGATTAGATATGGACAGTTTAGAGGGCAAGAGATCCGGAATGGAGGACAGAATTTCCTCCTACGTGTTTACAAAGGTTAACGTATCCCAGCAATGGTTGCTGGAGATGTTGCGCTCTGAGAGTCCCCAGGATAGGGCCGCCGAGTGGACAGGGAGCGAGGAGCACACGAAGTCCAAGGAGAAGGCGATTTAGCTCCTGTGCTTCCAAAAGCAAGTTCAACTGCTCCGGGAGCAGGTTGAAAAGCTCAAAAACGAGCTGAAGGAGGCTGAAGACAAGTCAGACGCAAGGGGGATAGTCGGGAGTAGACTAGTGGAGGAGGTGCGCGAGGAAAGACAGGAAAGACGCACACAGGAAGAGACCTCCCGTAATATGGGGGAATACCTGCAGTGCCAGGTTATGGAGGGCAGGTTAAATGAGCAGGCCTTACGGGAGGAGAACGCAAGATTAACAACGGGAGCTGACGGTTTGGAGGGTCAGCTAAGGGACATTAAAATAGCTCATAAGGTAGCTAGAAGTAGGGGCTATGAAGACTTTGATCACGGTCCCTGCGAAGAAAGGATTAAAAAATTGACCCAAGCCTTGTCTGGGGCCAGAGGCATGGTCTGTTTAATGGCACCAGGGGAAACCCGGGTGGAGTGGGACGAGGAGGGTCAGGAAGCAGAGGATAAGGTTCAGAACAGTGAAGTCCCACTGGCGCCGGAAGCACCACCGAGACCAATGTATCCTCTGCGGCAGCAAAAGTACGGTCCATCCACACCAAACGGAACCACGGGCCACTGCTGGACGAGCTGCTAAAGCTGTTGCAGGAGGCGGGGTTCAAGGTCAACACCAAGAAAGCCCAGATCGGCCAGGAGGAAGTAAAATTCCTCGGGCTGACCGTAAGGGCTGGTGAAAGGGCCATAGACGAGGCTAGGAGGAAGGCAGTACAGGAGCTACCAGCCCCCAAGAATGTGACCGGGGCAAGGTCTTTTCTGGGACTCACAGGGTACTGCCGGGACTTCATAGAGGGTTACGCAGCCATGGCAGCCCCTCTGCTTCGGCTCCTTCGCAAGGAAGTCGAGTGGGAATGGGATCAGAACTGCCAGGAAGCGTTCACTCGCCTCAAAGGGGATTTGCAGACGGCACCCGCATTGGGAACCACTAACGGTGGGGAAGAATTCTTCTTAGAGGTAGCAGCCAGCGAGGATAACTTGAGCGCGGTGTTGCTCCAGGAGCGACATGGCAAGCTACGGCCCGTGGTATACTCATCTAGGATTCTCACCGAGGTAGAACGGGGATATTCCAACTGCGAGAGGCACCTCCTAGCCACGCATTGGGCCGTAAAACGCTCTCAGCTTTTTATGGGTACATCCCCAATAGTTCTCTTGACCCACCACACACCCACTCAGATGCTGTTGGACGGGAGAATCAAATATGGGACGGTGAGCAGTGCCCGCATTGCTCGCTGGACATTACTGCTCTCACAGTTGAACTTGAGAGTTGTAAGCGGTTTTTGATCCTAGCCCAATAGCTAGACGGACGGTTCGAATCGCTCCTGCCTTACAAAAGTTCTATACCTGGGAATTATTATTCAAAGTATAAATGAAATAAGTCACAGACAGGAATGCTTCGGTGAAAAATCAAACTTATATTTATTTGGTCTAACATACACTGGCTAAAACATGCACTACTAAACAAAATTACTGTCTCTGTGGAGAATAAAATCCAGGTTACAAATAACATACATACAGTGCAAAACTGAGGACTATGACAAGCAGTAATTCCCTTGTTGCTATGGTGGACTCTAATTCCACCCCTACCAACGAATTACCCAGTCGCATAAGCCCCTTCGCCTGGCTGAACCAAACGAAGTTCCCACCCTCGGAATAGCCCAAAAGCTTCACTTCTGAGAAAAACTCTGAGCCCCTTACACCTCACCCAGCTCGCCTGGGATATCTGGTTTACCGGCTTGGGACACTCGAGACACAGTCGGTCTCGATCGCTCCGCTTAGCTGCTTCCTCCTCTGGTACTTCTTCTTGTTAGGTCGATCTTGGTGCAGCGAGAGAGAGAGAGAATGGTGGGAAAGAATCTATCTTTATAGGAGTCTTGCTACCCCTATCTTTCCCGCCAATCTTTAAAATCCTTTTGTTTCTAAGCACTCTGGTGCTTAATCAGTGATGGGTCATCATCAGACCCATGTGTACTCCGTGATTGGACTAATGGCCCTAAGTCTGGGACATATTTTGGTCTTTGTGTTGGGAAAACTGGCTCCTCTTCGGCTTCTTAAAATCCTTTTGTTTCTAAGCATCTCTTGGTCTTTTGTGTTGGGAAAAACGGGCTCCTTTTCGGCTGGCTGGGTGGGTTCATTGTTCTGCTTCTCTTCTGAGATGGAGGTGAGAAGTGCTTTTGCATATTCTGGATGACTGACAGTTCTTTCGTCACAGCCAACTGCCATGCGTTCTCTGGCGTTTTAACAAACCAGTTTTTCACATATCTGCACAGGGTGATCCCATCACAGGGAAAATACCCTCAGAAAAATCCCATAAAGTCCACAAAATATTCTCGACTGAGTCCATTCTTCAAACAGAGACTTTGCAATCTCTTCAGAGTGCTGGTGTTGACCGAGCCAAAGCTAGCAGCCAACATGATTTACCCAGGGACGGCCCACACATGTACGGTAGAAGGGGTGTGGGATGTAGATGAAGGATTCCGGGCCGGGATACACCCAACGGGCCGGGACATCTATATAGACGGGTCCAGTTTGGTCGTGAAGGGGGAGCGTCTCACTGGGTGCGGAATCTATGACCCTACGGCTAAAATAGCGAAGGCCATTAAACTCCCCAACACCCTGAGCGCTCAGCACGCCGAACTGGCGGCGGTGGCATATGTGGTCACCCACCCCGACGAGTTCCCCACCCCCAACGCCATTTGCTTGGACTCTATGTTCACGTGCAACTCATGCACAGAATACTTGGCAATTTGGGCCAGGCGCGGATTCAAGTCCGCAGATGGGAAGCCCCTAGCAACAGCACCGCTGCTAGGTAAAATTTTGGAGGCCACAGGCACCCAGGGAGATCACTATATTCACAAAGTTAAAGCCCATTCAAAGACAGAGCCCAAGTGGGAGGGCAACCAAAAGGCAGACGAGCTGGCCAAACAGGGGGCCAGGTAAGGAGTATTCTGGGATCCGTACAAAGCAGGTCCGGTAGCAGCAATCCGGGTCAAGGGAGGCACACGGGGTAGCTTTGGCCTCGGACTTAAAGCAGGTCCAAGCCCAGGATCCCATCCTTAAGGCTGTCCTGGTAAGAAAGAGAATGGGGAGTCCATAGAAGGTCCGTTCGGGGCAGCGGACATTAGTATCAAAGAGGGGATGCTTTTCAAAGGGGATCAGTGGGTAGTCCCAGCGCAGCACCAAGAGGAGTTCCTCCAGTTGGTCCATGGGGGTCCGGGAGCGGGACACCCAGGGCCGTAAACTACCTGGAAAAGGGTAGAGGAGGCAGGGTGGTGGCCCCAGCTCAGGGAGGATGTCCGAGTTTTCTGTGTGCACTGTTTGGTGTGCGCAGCCAATAACCCCGATCCGCAGCGCAGGAAAGCCCCCATAGGACACACCAGAAGGGTAGAGGGGCCGTGGCGGTCCCTGCAGGTCGATTTCATCGGACCACTGCCCACCACTAAAGCAGGCAACAAGTACTGTTTAGTCCTGGTGGACGTATTTTCCAAGTGGGTGGAAGCCTTCCCCTGTCGAGCAGCCATGGCACTAGCAACAGCTAGAATCCTGGTGAGGGAAGTGTTCTCCTGGTGGGGGCTGCCACAGGTCGTGGAGTCCGACCAAGGGAGCCATTTCACGGGGCAGGTGAT
Source organism: Squalus acanthias (assembly GCA_030390025.1). Taxonomy (NCBI): domain Eukaryota; kingdom Metazoa; phylum Chordata; class Chondrichthyes; order Squaliformes; family Squalidae; genus Squalus; species Squalus acanthias. The sequence continues at coordinate 61,689,743 of CM059435.1, forward strand.
GCAGGCCACCTTAAAACTCTTGGGAATACAAGGGAAGTGGCATGTGGCTCACAACCCCCAGTTATCGGGGATTGTGGAGCGCATGAACCGGACACTGAAAGAAATACTGAGGAAGGAGATAAGCCCGTTCCCGCAGAGATGGGATGAGGTCTTGCCTCTAGTCTTAATGGGTGTCCGGGCCAGCCCCTCCAGAAGCACAGGGTACTCCCCACACGAGCTTATGACCGGGAGGATTATGCGCACCCCAACCCATGTGTTGGCACCGGTCCTCACCGAAGCGCAGGTCAGGGAGGTAAACTGGGACAGGTTTGTCCAGAATCTGTACGAGACATTGAAACGGATTCACTGGCAGGCAGCCAGTAACCTGGGGAGCCAGCACCAGAAAAATCGGCTGCTGCTAGAACCCCAGAGAACCCACGAGTGGGAGGTGGGAGACCAGGTAATGGTCCGTAATTACGCCCGAGTAGGGGCGTTCGAGCCGCTGTACATGGGGCCTTATAATATCGTGGATAAAGCGAGCCCCATGGTATATGCAGTGAAACTCCCGAAACGCACGAAATGGTTTCATGTAAACCAGTGCTAGTTGTTTAACCCCGAGGAGGGGAAAACAAAGGCCAAGAGGCACCAGGGCACAGTCATGAGCCTGGTGGACACGGGTCTTCCTCCCATGGTGTGGGACGATGATGACCCGGAGGGCGGGGCGGTAAGGAGGAGCAGTCGGGTCCCACGGCCTAGGGTGCCGTGGACGCCTCCCTTCTCGCCGACCGCAAGCCACAAGAGGCCCTGACGGGAGAGGTCTTAAATGGGGCGCTCGTTAATGCGGCAGGGAACACTGTAAATATTTTGTAAATAATCAAAACCAGATCCGTGGAGGAAAACCCTCTCACAGAACGGAACTGTTTTGCTTTTGTTTTGGCAGGGAACCAAAGGAGACCGGAGGAACAAGGGGATATGGCCAACAAATTTATCGTACTTCTATTCCTAATGATGATCGGGACTGGCAGCATGGAAAGAGGAGACACCGAGGTGTCCTTCCTCTACGGCTGCACAGGAGGGAACGGGCCTACCGTGACACGGGGGGGTAGGACAGGGGACACGGACGGAATGGCCACTTATTTCCATGAGGGAAGGTGGCCAGGGTGGCTGGGGTCGAACTCGACTCGGTACTCCGGCAGCGAGGGTTTCACGTATGGAGAAGCTTCCATACCGTGTCCCAAACTACAGGTCACAGCCACACGGGTTAGGGTGACCGAGGGGAAACGCGTCTGTCTAAGATGTGAGGGACACATTCCCTTGGGACAGTGGTGGTGGATAAGGAAGTTGGGCCAGGCCAAGGGTAACCGATCCGCGGACTGGGAGAAACTGGGGGACGATACGTATCGACAGATTACGGGGGCGAGGGGGGGAGTAGAAGAGTGCTGGAACAAAGGGTGGAAAGAGGAACAGGGAATTTACATGTGTATGTGGGGGTCGGAACGGGTCTGCCCGGCGGGTGTGTCGATCGCCTTCTTGCGGCGATAGCAGGATTCCGGGGCCGGGATCGGATGGGATCGGAGTGGGGACTCCTGCGTGATCCCAGACCCTCCCAACACAGTAAATTCCACAGAACTGGTAGCACACGAGAGGAAGCCCCTGCCCACAGCCCCACCGATACAGGAAACACAGATTAGTTGCCCCGCCACCACACCGGGACCGAGGAATGGGTTAGTGTTAGTCCCAACCAGCAAGATCTTGTACTAAGACGTTCACTACGAAGTCGCGTCGGTCATTCTAAATTTAACCTGGGTACTGCTGCCCCGGTGATGTCCGGTAGAAACGGAAAAATTATATGAGGCCCTATTAAAGTAAATGTTCCGACAATTTTATGAATTAAGTTACGGGGACGTGAATCGGGAAAGTCTGTGCGATTTAACTGTAAACCATCGCGTTGGTTCGGGGAGATATAGACGGGGGGTATTTAATGATGCAGCTACAGCCTTCAGCACGGGCACGTCCATTATCAACAGTATGGACGATGCACAGTTGCAGATGCAGGTCAACACCTTAAGGGACCAGCTGCGAAAGATACTGGGGGAGGGTAACGAGCTAGAGGGGTCGGAGTTATGGGAAGATCAAGCTATGACTATGCATTTAAAGGAAGTCATAGCTGAGCTGGAGGCACACGCTCAGACGATCAATAGTTTGATCAGGGAGGATCAGAATGCCTCGGCGCAGGCAGCGAAAAACGATGTGTGTGTGTTGTACGGTGCGTGGCTGCTGAATGAAGGGCGCAGTAATTTGGAGGACCTATAGCAAGGTCGCGTCCCTTCATGGGTCAGCAACTGGCACCTAACTGCGCTCAGCCCATACGAAAATTTAATGAGCCCGTGCCAACTCTGACTGGCCTCAGAGGCATACCCGGTCCCAGTTGACTGGCCAGTCCAACCATACTGTAATGGGGATTGTACTCCGGATGCCAGTAATGGGCGGGTCACCGCGGCCAGCGCCAGTATAGCGAGTAGAGAATATTGGCATCCTAAGGGACGGGGTGCACGTGCGACATCATGGGGCCCCACCGTTTGTTGTAAAGTGGGAGCACGCCATGACCAGCACTGACCTCAATGGATGCCAGAGCAGGGGCGCGCACGTGGTGTTGTGTCCCCAGCATTTGAATGCGTTTAATCAGCCGGTGTGCAGGTTTGAATCAGAGGGTGCGGAGCCCATTAATTGCACCATGGAGGTGATGGCCCAAAGCCACGTTCCACCCCAGGTAGCATATGCGGGCAGAGGGACGTACTGCGTCATGACAAGCGTGGACCAGTACTGGGTACACTTGGTGCCCGGTCACCGATAAGACTTTCTGCTTCAAACCCCACACAGAAGTTCAGGTGGCTCAAGAGCGCATCATTCTCATTTCAGAGCCCACCACGGTACACCTCACAGCGAATGATACAATACAAGACCTGCAACAATAGCTAACACGGTTCGGGTATGAAATTCCTCCTCTGCCCGAACACCTCACAAAATTAATAAAGGAAGTTGAACTCTCCCAAAAGCATTTCTTTACCCTCGAGCAACGGAACAGGGAAACGGGGAATGAGATAAAAGAACTGGTTTCTCCGCCATGGTGGGACATCGGTCTGAATATCGAGATTCCCCCATGGATTCGTGTGATTTCTCATGTGATTGTAGTAGTTCAATGTGTGTTAGTGTTTCACCTTCTCCGGTTGTCATGCAGAAAGCGAAGTAATACACTCCAAAACCGGTGGCAAGCTTTGATTAAAGAATAGCCCGGAGTTGACTGTCTGTTTGTATATATACCTGTAACTGTGATGTGATTTGTTATCTAAAGTGTGAGATACAGGACCCTGGGGTAAAATTTGATGTACGGTTTGGTTGGGATATACAGTGCACCTCCCGCAGCGGAAGACGACAGAAGTTTTGATGATATTTCTGTTTGGGAAAAGTTGAAATATCAAAGGGGGGCCTGTAGCAGTTGGCACAGACTCCATGGATTTTTGTAAGATTATGACCCTTATTAAAAACTGGACAGGCTGTTTGGGGGGGAAGCAGTGGAAAACCACTCAAGCTGAAGGTGGCTGACGTAACCAGGTTGCATTCGTATGATAGCGGACTGTCCTTGGGAACAATGGCCCGAGAGGCCCACTCCCAAGTCATGAATAACAAGGCTGGCGACTCACTGTTTCTGGAGAAGATGAGCTCGTTAAGTTAATCGGCTGGGAGATCGAAACGAGATCTAAACCATCCAAACCTGGGAGGAGGCCTGGAAACCATTTCCCTGAGGCCACGTGTCCATTAAAACCACAGACAGCGGTCTGTGTATTGGAGGGGTATATCAGAGAGCAGTTTGGATAGCTCTCTCTCTCTCCTGCCCTCCACACACAACGGAACATCAAGAGGAGCTGAGCCTTGCTCTTGCAACCGAGACGGACTTCGACTCAGACTGGGACTCGCATGCCGCAAGGCTGGTACGGAACCAGGTAGCCGAGACGTACGGAAGGAAGCTACAAGCAAGATCAAGGGCAATCTAGGTGAGCATTGCCAAGCCTGCACACCCACAAGATCACTTAGCTGTGTGAGGGGGTGCCTGTATGTTCCTACCAAACCAGAGGGGGTTTAGCGTTGGAAGGGTCCTGTGATAGTTTAGTTCATGGGAGGGTGTTTTTAGGCCATGGTAAGTCAGCACGGCAGGGGCTTGTTGGACAAGTCAGGGTTGTACTGTTTTAAACTGTACTGGTGTGTTCATACCGCTCGTACTGTATACGAGTGGAGTGGTTTTGTCAACCTTGATAAACACTGTACAGGTGAGCCCAAAAATGCTGTCCATGTTCAAATCTGTCCTCAGTAATCCCTATCGTCCAGAACTTGTAGTAAGGGGGTTTGCGTGCTCGCTATGGGCGGGGCAAAACCACTTACAATAATTGGCGATTGCGGCAGGGCCCATAGGAAATTGGCAACCACAGAAACCGGTTACAGTTTCCAGTTGGCCTTTTGCTGCTGATGCATCAGCATAACTTAAAGTTGTAAGGTGGAGGAAGCAATAGCAAAAGGGTGAAACCCAAGAAAAGAAATATTTTGAAGAATGTGCTTAACCTATTAAGTTGCATCCGTATGACAGCTGTAAGCATTTGTAGTGAGATAACTGATCTTCAGCATATTGTGACAATTGGAAGCTATGATATAGGAATTTCAGAAACCTGGTGAACTCCTAATAATGGAGAGAAACATAGAAGATAGGAGCAGGAGTAGCCCATTCGGCCCCTCGAGCCTGTTCCACCATTTAATGAGATCATGGCTGATCATCCAAATTCAGTACCCTGTCCCTGCTTTCTCCCCATATCCCTTGATCCCTTTAGCCTTAAGAAATATATCTTACTCCTTCTTGAATATATTTAATGAATTGGCCTCTACTGCCTTCTGTGGTAGAGAATTCCACAGGTTCACCACTCTCTGGGTGAAGAAATTCCTCCTCATTGTAGAATTCGCAATATATCGCGATTTTATTAATAAGGAGAAAACACAGAGTTTTGTTCAAACAGCTTTTATTTCAGCAGAATGCTGTCAGGTTTTTCAAAGTGGACACAAGCAGCCTGTAAAATGGCCGCCGCACCTCGTGGCAGAACATTCTAGACTTTTCGACAGGCAGACAAGATGGCGTTCCAATAAACATTTGTGCAAGATCGATTAAGATTCAGCACATTGAAGATAATACACGAGACATTATGGGTTTGCAGTATACACATAAATACTGAAATCGGTCTCCCAGGTACGAATGAAAGCTATTGTACCAAGTAATCAAGGGCCCATCCAAAGACATTAATATGTAAAATCCCAACGACTCTACGATGAGAGAGCCGTTAGCGGGTAGTTATACAAAACACTTGGAAGCCCCAAAACCCCTCCAGGGAGAACACCGACCGATTTAACAATGGGAGAAATATTAACAGGTACTCAGGCATTTACGAGTAGCCCCGAAACCCATTAAAACGGAGATCACCTATACAAGACATTTGAGCGCCAAACCCAAACAAAAGAAAAGGCATTAAGGTTGGGCGGGAAACGGAAGATTTTGTACTATAATTACAAGCTCCAACCGTCCATCTTTCTCTTATCCGATCGACTCGTATCCTCGTGGCTGCTCCTGTGTTTTGACTCGTCGTCTTGTTCCTGCTTGCTTGGTGTCTCTTTTAAAAAGACTGTTGAACTTTGTGATCCGTTCGGATCTACCTCGTGTCGTGTAACGAAGACCTATGTTGGTAACTGGCATCGGAACCGAAGGCCCGAGATGAGATGAGATGAGATGAGAAGAGAGGAAGACCATACTTATCGCCACGGTCAGTAAGCCCCGACCGCGCCTGTAGGTCGAATAGCCAAGTTTCCTTGCCAGGGAGACTTCTTTGAACTTGCAAGAACGGACCTCGGAAGATCCTCCAAGAAGATATTGACTGGTCTGTGAAACCCATCAGGACAGTGCCTGTTAAACCAACCAACACAGATCTTCATCACAGCAGACGTTCCAGCCTGCTAGCCGGAGCAGAAGCAAGTAAACAAGTGGGACCAGGAGACCCCCTGATCGACACGTGGGTGCTGTGGTGAAAACATCCGATCAGCTATTCGGAATTTCTCCGAGTTATCACGAGTGGTGAGCATGAGTCTCGAATCCTACGAATCTAGCTAGGACAGATATTGATAGGGGAGGGTTTAAGTATTAAGGATACTTGTAATGTGTGCCCCTATTTACGGTGTGTCGTTCGTTCCTCGTTTCCCTAGAATTAGCTATATAACTGTGTGTAAGATTGTACTGTCATTAATCTGTGCTTATGACATGTATTTCGTAATCTTGAATATCATGCAATAAAGATTTTCCATTTCGTACCATTCAACCGAGTCTACATGAGTTTCATCTCCATTACTGCTCTCGCATCTAAGTCCAGTGTCTAGAACCGTAAGGGCGAGTGATTCGAACCACTCACAGGTGTGTCTAGTGCTCCCAGACTGGCTGGAGACCAGAACAGGCAACAAGGCCTAAACCCGCACTGACATACAGGCTGCACAGAGCCGCGTGAATCTCACAGGCTGAGAGACACGCACGTCAAATCCCTTACAGAAAATGGCGACCGCGGCAGGACACTGGCAGCGAGAGGGTAGTGTGTTAGACTTTGGAATGACTGTACGAAATGTTATGCAGGAAAAGATAGCAGATTATGTGTTCGGAAAGGTTAATCTAACTAAGAAATGGATAAGTGAATTGTTAGCGGATAAAAGCCCACTAGAGGCAGCCGAAAGGTGGACAGATAGTAAAGAACATAAAAAGACACTCGAGAAAGCAGTCTGGCTAATGTGTTACAAAAGGCAGGTCCAGATTTCAAACCAGACCATTACAGCACTAACAGCTCGAATCAGTCATTTAGAGGGAGAAATGGATGAGAAGGTTTCTGGAGGGGAATTGCTCATTAGGAATTTAAGTGCGCTGCACCAAGAACGCCAGGAAATCTCCAGTCACCATAAAACAAGGATAGATTACCTCGAGTGCCAGGTCACTGAGGCAAAGTTAAATGAGAGCAGGTTAAAGGAACGATGTGCCCGCCAAGCTGCCCAGATAAGAACTCAGGAAGAGAGCTTAACGGGGGTTAGGGCGGCATATAAGTTGGCCCTTGAGGATAAGTTTCAGGGAGCCGATCATAGCGCCTGCAAAAGGGAGATAGAGCACCTCAAAAGGGCCGTGAACAAAGCGCACGGCATGGTGTGCCTTATCAGTCCGTCAGCACACCAGCCGCTAGTAAGTGAGGAGTTTGAGAAATCCCCACCAAGTAAAGCAGAGGAAGTATTAGCCACTGCGCCCTCCGCGCCACCCAGCTATTCGGAAACCTGGGTAAGGGAGGAAGCAAGTGAAGAAACGAAAGAGCCCACTGAGGAAGAAGTGGAAAAGGGACCGTTGTATCCAGTAACGGGTATAAAAAGGGGCCCAAACAGAAACGGTGGGGAGGAACAGGGATCTCCTCAGCCAGCTTGTGTTGCCTCACAGCTCACACCAGCTGAGAGTTATGATAAGTCACGTACGGAAGCTGACCGAGTCAGACGACCCTTCCGTACATTTCAGGGAAGTTGAGCAAACCGCAGCCATTAACGGCTGCGATGATGGGGAAACAGCAAAAATGCTGTTGTTTTCGTTAGGCAGTACAATCCTTCAGTGTCTCTCGGGCGAGAGCAAGAGGGGAACCAAGACTTATGAGGCATTAAAGAATGAGGTCCTGGAAGTGTTGGGGGCGGACGATGAAGGTCCGTTTGCTAGAGTGGGACAGACAGTGCAGATGGAGGGAGAACCCCCGAAGGTTTTTGCCGACAGGCTGTGGCCAGTATATCAGCGCAGCTGTCTAGGTGCGCCAGAGCGCGAAGATGTGGAAGGCGCCGGTTTAGCTCATTGGCTTAGGTGCATAGTAGCCAACAGTTTACCAGCCGTCAGAGAGCAGGCAAAAGCATGGTTTGATCCCAATGACCCCAACATTACGGAAGAGTCGGTCTTGAATCGACTCACGTTAGGATATCGCAATATAAGGGGTATGGCAACACGTCCCCTTAAGGGAAAAGTACATGAGGTACGACCCGCAGCCCCGTATCAAAGAGAGTGGCATCAGGAGGGTAATCGCGCCCCACAGGCAAGTAATGCTTGTTACGGGTGTGGGAAGACAGGGCACTGGCGCAAGCATTGCAGGAACCCTTGGAAGGATTCCAAGGATAAAAATCCCGCAGCCCGAGCCCAGGCGCCTGTCCCGGCTAGGGAAGCTGGTGCACCCACCCCTCCCGACGACCTCGAAGTAGTGTTAGGAGCCATGCGCAGTTTATTGAGTGCACATGGAAAGGTGGCGGTTGCTACCGGCCCCGTAGGTGCCGCAGGACCGTCTAATAGTCCCCAATGACTAGAGCCCACGCAGCCTGCCTACCTGTGTCCTTTTAAAAGACACGCACAGGAGGGGGTCTGCGGTGAGGAGGCCAGGTTAAAAGAGCAGGCCTTGCGGGAGGAGAACGCCCGCTTAATAGGGAAAATAGATGGGCTGGAAGGGCAGCTTAGAGAGCAGGCCCTGCGGGAGGAGAACGCCTGCTCAATGGGAAAGTTAGACGTGCTCAGGCTAGAAGCGCAGCTTAGAGAGATAAAAGCAGCCTACAGGGTAGCCAGGAGCAGGGAGTATGAGGATTTAAAACAGGATAGAAATCTGCAGCCTCCAGCAGGTGAGATTTCACAGAAACAAGCAGGGGCGGTGGCCTGTCTTAGGGGAGGGGCCAGACCTGCGAGTGGGGACTCGCAGCCCCAGGTAGGACCACAGGGCACACAGGCAGGCAAAGCAGCTTGCATCAGGGGAGGGGACATCCTGGAAGATCATGAAGCATTTTTGTGGGGTTGGGAGTCAGATGAGGATAGTGATGAAGACGAGTGGGTTTTGGGGAACGTAAGGAGCGTTCCCATTTTAGGTATAGGGAGGACACGGACTGCAGATGGAGATCCGCACAGGGCGGAGCCACAAGCTGCAGGTCCCGAACACAGGAGGGAGGAGCTAGGGGAGGCGGAGCCAGCCGCTGTGGGACCACAGGGAGTGACGGTGAGAACCTCCGAGCCCGAGCCGCCCGCTTTGAACGTCCCGCCCTCGGGGGAGGCAGAGATCGCGAGTGAAGGGCCGCCTGCTGGGCCGAGCAGGGCGGAGCCACAAACTGCGAGCCCCGAGGTTAGGGAGGCGGAGTCAGCGGAGGCGGAGCCAGCGACTGTGGTGGAACCACAGGTCGTCCCGATGGAAGTCTCGGAACCCGGTCCGTCGGTCATGGGATCCCCGCCCCTGACAACTCCCCGTAGGTCAAGTAGAGAACCCCAGCCCAAGAAGATATGGGTATGGCCCCAGTCTGTCCCAAGGCGCAGACTCAAGGTTAAGGCAGCCCAGATACAGCCCGGCCCCATCGCAGCAGCAACAGGCTGCGGCAGATCAGAGGAAGGGGTCAGTGCAGAAACAGGCTGCGGCAGATCAGAGGGAGGGGTCAGTACAGAAACAGGCTGCGGCAGATCAGAGGAAAAGGTCAGAGCCCTCCCAAAGTCGGTAAGAGCTCGCAGCAGCCTTCTCAGAATTTAAAGGGGGCCGCCCTGAGAACGGGCGGCGCTGTACAGTAATAAGTTTTAAGTTTTAAGTTCATAGTTTAAGTTTAAGTTTATAGTTTAAGGTTATAAGTTTATAGTTTTAATCAGGTTAAGTTTGTAGTTTTAATTTTAACAGAAAATGATAAAATGATGGGAGCTTTAGAGATAGGTTTAGTTAAAGTTTATTCAGCGAACGTTGAAGTTTACGTGAGGCGAGGTCAGGGGACCCGCTCACCCTTCACAAAAGCCAGAGACTCTTGCGAGGCTGGCTACCTCATTCTATCTGATCACAGGAACCAAGGAAGGATGGAACGAATTCTAGTATTGCTCGCGGCAATCGGATGTGGATTGGCCTATCGAGGCCGCACCAAGGATGTCGTGGTGTTCGGATGCTCCGGGGACACGGCCCCCATCGCGGTGGATGGGACCGGAAGACGGGAGGCTGAGGAGACCACCACCTATTTCCACAAGGGAAGGTGGCCAGGATGGCTGGGAACGAACTCAACGGAGTATTCTAGCACATCGGGGTTTGCCTACCAAGAGACTTCTTTAATGTGCCCCAAAGTAAGGATCATCGCACCCAGGATCAGCGTCACCGTCGGCAAACGGATTTGTTTGACTTGTAGTGGGAATGTCCCATTGAGCCGATGGTGGTGGCTGCGAAAGCTGAGCAAAAACATGAGGAACTCTTCGGTCGAGTGGGAACGACTGGGTAATAATACCCATCGGACAATTACGGGGACAAACGGACAAGTGAGAGTCTGTTGGGACAAATGGTGGGAACCGGACGAGGGAATTTATGTATGCATGTGGGGATCAAAATACCCTTGCCCCAAAGGCATATCCATATTTTTCATTAATCAATGGCAGGATAACGGACAGGGGATGAGGTGGGATGCGAGCACCAGGGGGTGGGATGCGAGCACCAGGGGGTGCGGAGCCCCATACTCTTCGATCCCGGTAAATGCCACTGAACTCATTACGCGCCCACGCAAAGCCCCGCCCACGATTCCGGTGGTTCTAGCTGAAGAGGAAGGGTGCCCTAAAACTAGTAAAGGACCCGGGAATGGTTTGGTACTGGTCCCCACAGACCAGATACTATTTCAGGGGGTACATTACGCGGTGGCCTCGGTGATTTTAAATCTCACCGAGGTGCGGTTACCAGAGTGGTGCCCCAAAAAGACGGAACAGTTGTATCAGGTCCTGTTGACCAAGATGTTCAGACAATTTTACGAATTCGATTTCGCGGAAATTGATAAAACAAGTTTGTACACCGCACCACATGAAGTTTTGGATCAAGTAGGGAGGCAAAGAAGGGGTTTAGTGAACGATGCGTTCACTGCTTTTAACACGGGTACATCTGTGGTCAACGCTCTAGACAGTGTGGAGCTGCAGACCCAGATTAATGGTTTAAAGACACAATTAAAAGACATTCTAACAGATGAGAATAAAGTGGTAGGGTCGGGTCTACACGAGGACCAAGCCATGACTCTCCATTTAAAGGAAATTATAGCAGAGCTGGAGAAACATGCAAAGACGGTAAATGCCCTGATTAGGGAAGATCGGAATGCATCCGATCAAGCTGCGCAGAACGAGGTGTGCGTGCTTTACGGGGCGTGGTTACTGGGCGAGGGCCGCAGTAATTTGGAGGATTTAAAACAAGGTTTGGTCCCGTCCTGGATAAGTAACAAACACCTGCGGGCGCTCCACCCTTTTCAGAACGCATTAAGCCCGTGCCAGCTCAGGCTAGCTTCAGAAGCTTACCCAGTCCCCGTGGACTGCGGACGATCAAACCATACCATTATGGGTATAGTACTACGTATGCCGGTTCTGGGCGACACAGCAAAGCCCGCCCCGGTGTATCGGGTAGAGAACATTGGTGTCATTCAGGGGGGAGCCCACATTCGCTATGCAGCGGTTCCACCCTACGTCATCCGCTGGGAGCAAACGATGACAGGTACAGATCTCTCTGGTTGTCGTGGCAGGGGAGCACACATAATACTGTGTCCCCAGCACTTGAATGCCTTTTTAACACCACAGTGCGGGTTCAGAACGGCTGGCGCCAAGTCCATGAATTGCACCATGGAGGCAATGGCACAAGATCATGTGCCTCCGCAGGTAGCATACATCGGGGGTGGAACATATTGTGTTACCACTGCAGCGCAACACTACCAGCATGGAAACCGTAGCCGGTGTCCGGTGAGTGACAGCAGTTTCTGTTTCAAACCCAGGGCGGAAGTTCAAGTAGCACAACAGCGAATTATCCCAATCCCTGAACCATCCACTGTTCATCTCACAGTAAAAGAGAATTTCACCGACTTGCAGCGATTCGTCGCGCATTTCGGATACCTCATTCCCCCTCTCCCTGAACACCTCACCAAGCTTTTAAAAGCCGTCGCGGTGTCACAGAAACATTTTTACACATTAGAACAGAAAACTGTCGAAATAGGGACAGACATTCTGGATATAGTAGTTCCACCGTGGTGGAATCTGTTCACCAATATTGAAGTGCCTTCATGGATCAGAATAGCCTCCCACATTTAAGTCGTATGTCAAGTTTTTATTGTAGTGTACCTATTGGTCGTACATTGTAAAAGAGACAAACGCCTCACTAAGCATGAAAACACGGGAGAGTGGCGAGAACGTTACGTGCGCGTGCACGATGAAAGCACCGTGTGATCGGAAAATGGCGTCACTCCCGCTCGCCACGTGCGCCGCGGAAGTTTGTACTCGATCATGATTTTCAAAGATTGTAAATAAGTTGGGAACTCGACATGTTTTAAGAGTTGGTGTTAATTATTTTGGTGATGGTGTGATAGTTAAAATTGATTGTTTGGTTTTGGGTTTTGTTTTTCCTTTCCCTGAATAAAAGATGAATATACAGGTGATACGAGAGGCATCGGCCTGGTTACGCCGGGAAGGAAAACAAGTGGTGTAAGTTTAAAGGCAAATAATGCCTACGGTGATATAAAATGTAATTTTCTTGGGAAATAAGGACGACACAGAGACCCTAGCTAGGTTAAAGTTATGGGATTAATTTTCTGGATTCGGAGAAAATCGAGATAATATTGCTCACCACTATTATTTTTGATACGATAAGCGGAGTTATTCGCATCAACAGGAGGGACTGTAGAATTCGCAATATATCGCGATTTTATTAATAAGGAGAAAACACAGAGTTTCGTTCAAACAGCTTTTATTTCAGCAGAATGCTGTCAGGGTTTTCAAAGTGGACACAAGCAGCCTGTAAAATGGCCGCCGCACCTCGTGACAGAACATTCTAGACTCTTCGACAGGCAGACAAGATGGCGTTCCAATAAACATTTGTGCAAGATCGATTAAGATTCAGCACATTGAAGATAATACACGAGACATTATGGGTTTGCAGTATACACATAAATACTGAAATCGGTCTCCCAGGTACGAATGAAAGCTATTGTACCAAGTAATCAAGGGCCCATCCAAAGACATTAATATGTAAAATCCCAACGACTCTACGATGAGAGAGCCGTTAGCGGGTAGTTATACAAAACACTTGGAAGCCCCAAAACCCCTCCAGGGAGAACACCGACCGATTTAACAATGGGAGAAATATTAACAGGTACTCAGGCATTTACGAGTAGCCCCGAAACCCATTAAGAACGGAGATCACCCATACAAGACATTTGAGCGCCAAACCCAAACAAAAGAAAGGGCATTAAGGTTGGGCGGGAAACGGAAGATTTTGTACTATAATTACAAGCTCCAACCGTCCATCTTTCTCTTATCCGATCGACTCGTATCCTCGTGGCTGCTCCTGTGTTTTGACTCGCCGTCTTGTTCCTGCTTGCTTGGTGCCTCTTTGAAAAAGACTGTTGAACTTTGTGATCCGTTCGGATCTACCTCGTGTCGCGTAACGAAGACCTATGTTGGTAACTGGCATCGGAACCGAAGGCCCGAGATGAGATGAGATGAGATGAGATGAGATGAGAAGAGAGGAAGACCATACTCATCGCCACGGTCAGTAAGCCCCGACCGCGCCTGTAGGTCGAATAGCCAAGTTTCCTTGCCAGGGAGACTTCTTTGAACTTGCAAGAACGGACCTCGGAAGATCCTCCAAGATGATATTGACTGGTCTGTGAAACCCATCCGGACAGTGCCTGTTAAACCAACCAACACAGATCTTCATCACAGCAGACGTTCCAGCCTGCTAGCCGAGCAGAAGCAAGTAAACAAGTGGGACCAGGAGACCCCCTGATCGACACGTGGGTGCTGTGGTGAAAACATCCGATCAGCTATTCGGAATTTCTCCGAGTTATCACGAGTGGTGAGCATGAGTCTCGAATCCTACGAATCTAGCTAGGACAGATATTGATAGGGGAGGGTTTAAGTATTAAGGATACTTGTAATGTGTGCCCCTATTTACGGTGTGTCGTTCGTTCCTCGTTTCCCTAGAATTAGCTATATAACTGCGTGTAAGATTGTACTGTCATTAATCTGTGCTTATGACATGTATTTCGTAATCTTAAATATCATGCAATAAAGATTTTCCATTTCGTACCATTCAACCGAGTCTACATGAGTTTCATCTCCATTACTGCTCTCGCATCTAAGTCCAGTGTCTAGAACCGTAAGGGCGAGTGATTCGAACCACTCACAGGTGTGTCTAGTGCTCCCAGACTGGCTGGAGACCAGAACAGGCAACAAGGCCTAAACCCGCACTGACATACAGGCTGCACAGAGCCGCGCGAATCTCACAGGCTGAGAGACACGCACGCAAATCCCTTACAGAAAATGGCGACCGCGGCAGGACACTGGCAGCGAGAGGGTAGTGTGTTAGACTTTGGAATGACTGTACGAAATGTTATGCAGGAAAAGATAGCAGATTATGTGTTCGGAAAGGTTAATCTAACTAAGAAATGGATAAGTGAATTGCTAGCGGATAAAAGCCCACTAGAGGCAGCCGAAAGGTGGACAGATAGTAAAGAACATAAAAAGACACTCGAGAAAGCAGTCTGGCTAATGTGTTACAAAAGGCAGGTCCAGATTTCAAACCAGACCATTACAGCACTAACAGCTCGAATCAGTCATTTAGAGGGAGAAATGGATGAGAAGGTTTCTGGAGGGGAATTGCTCATTAGGAATTTAAGTGCGCTGCACCAAGAACGCCAGGAAATCTCCAGTCACCATAAAACAAGGATAGATTACCTCGAGTGCCAGGTCACTGAGGCAAAGTTAAATGAGAGCAGGTTAAAGGAACGATGTGCCCGCCAAGCTGCCCAGATAAGAACTCAGGAAGAGAGCTTAACGGGGGTTAGGGCGGCATATAAGTTGGCCCTTGAGGATAAGTTTCAGGGAGCCGATCATAGCGCCTGCAACAGGGAGATAGAGCACCTCAAAAGGGCCGTGAACAAAGCGCACGGCATGGTGTGCCTTATCAGTCCGTCAGCACACCAGCCGCTAGTAAGTGAGGAGTTTGAGAAATCCCCACCAAGTAAAGCAGAGGAAGTATTAGCCACTGCGCCCTCCGCGCCACCCAGCTATTCGGAAACCTGGGTAAGGGAGGAAGCAATGGAAGAAACGAAAGAGCCCATGGAGAAGAAATGGAAAAGGGACCGTTGTATCCAGTAACGGGTATAAAAAGGGGCCCAAACAGAAACGGTGGGGAGGAACCAGGGGATCTCCTCGGCCAGCTTGTGTTGCCTCACAGCTCACACCAGCTGAGAGTTATGATAAATCACGTACGGAAGCTGACCGAGTCAGACGACCCTTCCGTACATTTCAGGGAAGTTGAGCAAACCGCAGCCATTAACGGCTGCGATGATGGGGAAACAGCAAAAATGCTGTTGTTTTCGTTAGGCAGTACAATCCTTCAGTGTCTCTCGGGCGAGAGCAAGAGGGGAACCAAGACTTATGAGGCATTAAAGAATGAGGTCCTGGAAGTGTTGGGGGCGGACGATGAAGGTCCGTTTGCTAGAGTGGGACAGACAGTGCAGATGGAGGGAGAACCCCCGAAGGTTTTTGCCGACAGGCTGTGGCCAGTATATCAGCGCAGCTGTCTAGGTGCGCCAGAGCGCGAAGATGTGGAAGGCGCCGGTTTAGCTCATTGGCTTAGGTGCATAGTAGCCAACAGTTTACCAGCCGTCAGAGAGCAGGCAAAAGCATGGTTTGATCCCAATGACCCCAACATTACGGAAGAGTCGGTCTTGAATCGACTCACGTTAGGATATCGCAATATAAGGGGTATGGGCAACACGTCCCCTTAAGGGAAAAGTACATGAGGTACGACCCGCAGCCCCGTATCAAAAGGAGTGGCATCAGGAGGGTAATCGCGCCCCGCAGGCAAGTAATGCTTGTTACGGGTGTGGGAAGACAGGGCACTGGCGCAAGAACTGCAGGAACCCTTGGAAGGATTCCAAGGATAAAAATCCCGCAGCCCGAGCCCAGGCGCCTGTCCCGGCTAGGGAAGCTGGTGCACCCACCCCTCCCGACGACCTCGAAGTAGTGTTAGGAGCCATGCGCAGTTTATTGAGTGCACATGGAAAGGTGGCGGTTGCTACCGGCCCCGTAGGTGCCGCAGGACCGTCTAATAGTCCCCAATGACTAGAGCCCACGCAGCCTGCCTACCTGTGTCCTTTTAAAAGACACGCACAGGAGGGGGTCTGCGGTGAGGAGGCCAGGTTAAAAGAGCAGGCCTTGCGGGAGGAGAACGCCCGCTTAATAGGGAAAATAGATGGGCTGGAAGGGCAGCTTAGAGAGCAGGCCCTGCGGGAGGAGAACGCCTGCTCAATGGGAAAGTTAGACGTGCTCAGGCTAGAAGCGCAGCTTAGAGAGATAAAAGCAGCCTACAGGGTAGCCAGGAGCAGGGAGTATGAGGATTTAAAACAGGATAGAAATCTGCAGCCTCCAGCAGGTGAGATTTCACAGAAACAAGCAGGGGCGGTGGCCTGTCTTAGGGGAGGGGCCAGACCTGCGAGTGGGGACTCGCAGCCCCAGGTAGGACCACAGGGCACACAGGCAGGCAAAGCAGCTTGCATCAGGGGAGGGGACATCCTGGAAGATCATGAAGCATTTTTGTGGGGTTGGGAGTCAGATGAGGATAGTGATGAAGACGAGTGGGTTTTGGGGAACGTAAGGAGCGTTCCCATTTTAGGTATAGGGAGGACACGGACTGCAGATGGAGATCCGCACAGGGCGGAGCCACAAGCTGCAGGTCCCGAAGACAGGAGGGAGGAGCTAGGGGAGGCGGAGCCAGCCGCTGTGGGACCACAGGGAGTGACGGTGAGACCTCCGAGCCCGAGCCGCCCGCTTTGAACGTCCCGCCCTCGGGGGAGGCAGAGATCGCGAGTGAAGGGCCGCCTGCTGGGCCGAGCAGGGCGGAGCCACAAACTGCGAGCCCCGAGGTTAGGGAGGCGGAGTCAGCGGAGGCGGAGCCAGCGACTGTGGTGGAACCACAGGTCGTCCCGATGGAAGTCTCGGAACCCGGTCCGTCGGTCATGGGATCCCTGCCCCTGACAACTCCCCGTAGGTCAAGTAGAGAACCCCAGCCCAAGAAGATATGGGTATGGCCCCAGTCTGTCCCAAGGCGCAGACTCAAGGTTAAGGCAGCCCAGATACAGCCCGGCCCCATCGCAGCAGCAACAGGCTGCGGCAGATCAGAGGAAGGGGTCAGTGCAGAAACAGGCTGCGGCAGATCAGAGGGAGGGGTCAGTACAGAAACAGGCTGCGGCAGATCAGAGGAAAAGGTCAGAGCCCTCCCAAAGTCGGTAAGAGCTCGCAGCAGCCTTCTCAGAATTTAAAGGGGGCCGCCCTGAGAACGGGCGGCGCTGTACAGTAATAAGTTTTAAGTTTTAAGTTCATAGTTTAAGTTTAAGTTTATAGTTTAAGGTTATAAGTTTATAGTTTTAATCAGGTTAAGTTTGTAGTTTTAATTTTAACAGAAAATGATAAAATGATGGGAGCTTTAGAGATAGGTTTAGTTAAAGTTTATTCAGCGAACGTTGAAGTTTACGTGAGGCGAGGTCAGGGGACCCGCTCACCCTTCACAAAAGCCAGAGACTCTTGCGAGGCTGGCTACCTCATTCTATCTGATCACAGGAACCAAGGAAGGATGGAACGAATTCTAGTATTGCTCGCGGCAATCGGATGTGGATTGGCCTATCGAGGCCGCACCAAGGATGTCGTGGTGTTCGGATGCTCCGGGGACACGGCCCCCATCGCGGTGGATGGGACCGGAAGACGGGAGGCTGAGGAGACCACCACCTATTTCCACAAGGGAAGGTGGCCAGGATGGCTGGGAACGAACTCAACGGAGTATTCTAGCACATCGGGGTTTGCCTACCAAGAGACTTCTTTAATGTGCCCCAAAGTAAGGATCATCGCACCCAGGATCAGCGTCACCGTCGGCAAACGGATTTGTTTGACTTGTAGTGGGAATGTCCCATTGAGCCGATGGTGGTGGCTGCGAAAGCTGAGCAAAAACATGAGGAACTCTTCGGTCGAGTGGGAACGACTGGGTAATAATACCCATCGGACAATTACGGGGACAAACGGACAAGTGAGAGTCTGTTGGGACAAATGGTGGGAACCGGACGAGGGAATTTATGTATGCATGTGGGGGTCAAAATACCCTTGCCCCAAAGGCATATCCATATTTTTCATTAATCAGTGGCAGGATAACGGACAGGGGATGAGGTGGGATGCGAGCACCAGGGGGTGCGGAGCCCCATACTCTTCGATCCCGGTAAATGCCACTGAGCTCATTACGCGCCCACGCAAAGCCCCGCCCACGATTCCGGTGGTTCTAGCTGAAGAGGAAGGGTGCCCTAAAACTAGTAAGGACCCGGGAATGGTTTGGTACTGGTCCCCACAGACCAGATACTATTTCAGGGGGTACATTACGCGGTGGCCTCGGTGATTTTAAATCTCACCGAGGTGCGGTTACCAGAGTGGTGCCCCAAAAAGACGGAACAGTTGTATCAGGTCCTGTTGACCAAGATGTTCAGACAATTTTACGAATTCGATTTCGCGGAAATTGATAAAACAAGTTTGTACACCGCACCACATGAAGTTTTGGATCAAGTAGGGAGGCAAAGAAGGGGTTTAGTGAACGATGCGTTCACTGCTTTTAACACGGGTACATCTGTGGTCAACGCTCTAGACAGTGTGGAGCTGCAGACCCAGATTAATGGTTTAAAGACACAATTAAAAGACATTCTAACAGATGAGAATAAAGTGGTAGGGTCGGGTCTACACGAGGACCAAGCCATGACTCTCCATTTAAAGGAAATTATAGCAGAGCTGGAGAAACATGCAAAGACGGTAAATGCCCTGATTAGGGAAGATCGGAATGCATCCGATCAAGCTGCGCAGAACGAGGTGTGCGTGCTTTACGGGGCGTGGTTACTGGGCGAGGGCCGCAGTAATTTGGAGGATTTAAAACAAGGTTTGGTCCCGTCCTGGATAAGTAACAAACACCTGCGGGCGCTCCACCCTTTTCAGAACGCATTAAGCCCGTGCCAGCTCAGGCTAGCTTCAGAAGCATACCCAGTCCCCGTGGACTGCGGACGATCAAACCATACCATTATGGGTATAGTACTACGTATGCCGGTTCTGGGCGACACAGCAAAGCCCGCCCCGGTGTATCGGGTAGAGAACATTGGTGTCATTCAGGGGGGAGCCCACATTCGCTATGCAGCGGTTCCACCCTACGTCATCCGCTGGGAGCAAACGATGACAGGTACAGATCTCTCTGGTTGTCGTGGCAGGGGAGCACACATAATACTGTGTCCCCAGCACTTGAATGCCTTTTTAACACCACAGTGCGGGTTCAGAACGGCTGGCGCCAAGTCCATGAATTGCACCATGGAGGCAATGGCACAAGATCATGTGCCTCCGCAGGTAGCATACATCGGGGGTGGAACATATTGTGTTACCACTGCAGCGCAACACTACCAGCATGGAAACCGTAGCCGGTGTCCGGTGAGTGACAGCAGTTTCTGTTTCAAACCCAGGGCGGAAGTTCAAGTAGCACAACAGCGAATTATCCCAATCCCTGAACCATCCACTGTTCATCTCACAGTAAAAGAGAATTTCACCGACTTGCAGCGATTCGTCGCGCATTTCGGATACCTCATTCCCCCTCTCCCTGAACACCTCACCAAGCTTTTAAAAGCCGTCGCGGTGTCACAGAAACATTTTTACACATTAGAACAGAAAACTGTCGAAATAGGGACAGACATTCTGGATATAGTAGTTCCACCGTGGTGGAATCTGTTCACCAATATTGAAGTGCCTTCATGGATCAGAATAGCCTCCCACATTTAAGTCGTATGTCAAGTTTTTATTGTAGTGTACCTATTGGTCGTACATTGTAAAAGAGACAAACGCCTCACTAAGCATGAAAACACGGGAGAGTGGCGAGAACGTTACGTGCGCGTGCACGATGAAAGCACCGTGTGATCGGAAAATGGCGTCACTCCCGCTCGCCACGTGCGCCGCGGAAGTTTGTACTCGATCATGATTTTCAAAGATTGTAAATAAGTTGGGAACTCGACATGTTTTAAGAGTTGGTGTTAATTATTTTGGTGATGGTGTGATAGTTAAAATTGATTGTTTGGTTTTGGGTTTTGTTTTTCCTTTCCCTGAATAAAAGATGAATATACAGGTGATACGAGAGGCATCGGCCTGGTTACGCCGGGAAGGAAAACAAGTGGTGTAAGTTTAAAGGCAAATAATGCCTACGGTGATATAAAATGTAATTTTCTTGGGAAATAAGGACGACACAGAGACCCTAGCTAGGTTAAAGTTATGGGATTAATTTTCTGGATTCGGAGAAAATCGAGATAATATTGCTCACCACTATTATTTTTGATACGATAAGCGGAGTTATTCGCATCAACAGGAGGGACTGTAGAATTCGCAATATATCGCGATTTTATTAATAAGGAGAAAACACAGAGTTTCGTTCAAACAGCTTTTATTTCAGCAGAATGCTGTCAGGTTTTTCAAAGTGGACACAAGCAGCCTGTAAAATGGCCGCCGCACCTCGTGACAGAACATTCTAGACTCTTCGACAGGCAGACAAGATGGCGTTCCAATAAACATTTGTGCAAGATCGATTAAGATTCAGCACATTGAAGATAATACACGAGACATTATGGGTTTGCAGTATACACATAAATACTGAAATCGGTCTCCCAGGTACGAATGAAAGCTATTGTACCAAGTAATCAAGGGCCCATCCAAAGACATTAATATGTAAAATCCCAACGACTCTACGATGAGAGAGCCGTTAGCGGGTAGTTATACAAAACACTTGGAGCCCCAAAACCCCTCCAGGGAGAACACCGACCGATTTAACAATGGGAGAAATATTAACAGGTACTCAGGCATTTACGAGTAGCCCCGAAACCCATTAAGAACGGAGATCACCTATACAAGACATTTGAGCGCCAAACCCAAACAAAAGAAAGGCATTAAGGTTGGGCGGGAAACGGAAGATTTTGTACTATAATTACAAGCTCCAACCGTCCATCTTTCTCTTATCCGATCGACTCGTATCCTCGTGGCTGCTCCTGTGTTTTGACTCGTAGTCTTGTTCCTGCTTGCCTGGTGCCTCTTTGAAAAAGACTGTTGAACTTTCTGATCCGTTCGGATCTACCTCGTGTCGCGTAACGAAGACCTATGTTGGTAACTGGCATCGGAACCAAAGGCCCGAGATGAGATGAGATGAGATGAGATGAGATGAGAAGAGAGGAAGACCATACTCATCGCCACGGTCAGTAAGCCCCGACCGCGCCTGTAGGTCGAATAGCCAAGTTTCCTTGCCAGGGAGACTTCTTTGAACTTGCAAGAACGGACCTCGGAAGATCCTCCAAGATGATATTGACTGGTCTGTGAAACCCATCCGGACAGTGCCTGTTAAACCAACCAACACAGATCTTCATCACAGCAGACGTTCCAGCCTGCTAGCCGGAGCAGAAGCAAGTAAACAAGTGGGACCAGGAGACCCCCTGATCGACACGTGGGTGCTGTGGTGAAAACATCCGATCAGCTATTCGGAATTTCTCCGAGTTATCACGAGTGGTGAGCATGAGTCTCGAATCCTACGAATCTAGCTAGGACAGATATTGATAGGGGAGGGTTTAAGTATTAAGGATACTTGTAATGTGTGCCCCTATTTACGGTGTGTCGTTCGTTCCTCGTTTCCCTAGAATTAGCTATACAACTGCGTGTAAGATTGTACTGTCATTAATCTGTGCTTATGACATGTATTTCGTAATCTTGAATATCATGCAATAAAGATTTTTCCATTTCGTACCATTCAACCGAGTCTACATGAGTTTCATCTCCATTACTGCTCTCGCATCTAAGTCCAGTGTCTAGAACCGTAAGGGCGAGTGATTCGAACCACTCACAGGTGTGTCTAGTGCTCCCAGACTGGCTGGAGACCAGAACAGGCAACAAGGCCTAAACCCGCACTGACATACAGGCTGCACAGAGCCGCGCGAATCTCACAGGCTGAGAGACACGCACGTCAAATCCCTTACAGAAAATGGCGACCGCGGCAGGACACTGGCAGCGAGAGGGTAGTGTGTTAGACTTTGGAATGACTGTACGAAATGTTATGCAGGAAAAGATAGCAGATTATGTGTTCGGAAAGGTTAATCTAACTAAGAAATGGATAAGTGAATTGCTAGCGGATAAAAGCCCACTAGAGGCAGCCGAAAGGTGGACAGATAGTAAAGAACATAAAAAGACACTCGAGAAAGCAGTCTGGCTAATGTGTTACAAAAGGCAGGTCCAGATTTCAAACCAGACCATTACAGCGCTAACAGCTCGCATCAGTCATTTAGAGGGAGAAATGGATGAGAAGGTTTCTGGAGGGGAATTGCTCATTAGGAATTTAAGTGCGTTGCACCAAGAACGCCAGGAAATCTCCAGTCACCATAAAACAAGGATAGATTACCTCGAGTGCCAGGTCACTGAGGCAAAGTTAAATGAGGGCAGGTTAAAGGAACGATGTGCCCGCCAAGCTGCCCAGATAAGAACCCAGGAAGAGAGCTTAACGGGGGTTAGGGCGGCATATAAGTTGGCCCTTGAGGATAAGTTTCAGGGGGCCGATCATAGCGCCTGCCAACAGGAGATAGAGCACCTCAAAAGGGCCGTGAACAAAGCGCACGGCATGGTGTGCCTTATCAGTCCGTCAGCACACCAGCCGCTAGTAGATGAGGAGTTTCAGAAATCCCACCAAGTAAAGCAGAGGAAGTATTAGCCACTGCGCCCTCCGCGCCACCCAGCTATTCGGAAACCTGGGTAAGGGAGGAAGCAATGGAAGAAACGAAAGAGCCCACTGAGGAAGAAGTGGAAAAGGGACCGTTGTATCCAGTAACGGGTATAAAAAGGGGCCCAAACGAGAACGGTGGGGAGGAACCAGGGATCTCCTCAGCCAGCTTGTGTTGCCTCACAGCTCACACCAGCTGAGAGTTATGATAAATCACGTACGGAAGCTGACCGAGTCAGACGACCCTTCCGTACATTTCAGGGAAGTTGAGCAAACCGCAGCCATTAACGGCTGCGATGATGGGGAAACAGCAAAAATGCTGTTGTTTTCGTTAGGCAGTACAATCCTTCAGTGTCTCTCGGGCGAGAGCAAGAGGGGAACCAAGACTTATGAGGCATTAAAGAATGAGGTCCTGGAAGTGTTGGGGGCGGACGATGAAGGTCCGTTTGCTAGAGTGGGACAGACAGTGCAGATGGAGGGAGAACCCCCGAAGGTTTTTGCCGACAGGCTGTGGCCAGTATATCAGCGCAGCTGTCTAGGTGCGCCAGAGCGCGACGATGTGGAAGGCGCCGGTTTAGCTCATTGGCTTAGGTGCATAATAGCCAACAGTTTACCAGCCGTCAGAGAGCAGGCAAAAGCATGGTTTGATCCCAATGACCCCAACATTACGGAAGAGTCGGTCTTGAATCGACTCACGTTAGGATATCGCAATATAAGGGGTATGGGAACACGTCCCCTTAAGGGAAAAGTACATGAGGTACGACCCGCAGCCCCGTATCAAAGAGAGTGGCATCAGGAGGGTAATCGCGCCCCACAGGCAAGTAATGCTTGTTACGGGTGTGGGAAGACAGGGCACTGGCGCAAGCATTGCAGGAACCCTTGGAAGGATTCCAAGGATAAAAATCCCGCAGCCCGAGCCCAGGCGCCTGTCCCGGCTAGGGAAGCTGGTGCACCCACCCCTCCCGACGACCTCGAAGTAGTGTTAGGAGCCATGCGCAGTTTATTGAGTGCACATGGAAAGGTGGCGGTTGCTACCGGCCCCGTAGGTGCCGCAGGACCGTCTAATAGTCCCCAATGACTAGAGCCCACGCAGCCTGCCTACCTGTGTCCTTTTAAAAGACACGCACAGGAGGGGGTCTGCGGTGAGGAGGCCAGGTTAAAAGAGCAGGCCTTGCGGGAGGAGAACGCCCGCTTAATAGGGAAAATAGATGGGCTGGAAGGGCAGCTTAGAGAGCAGGCCCTGCGGGAGGAGAACGCCTGCTCAATGGGAAAGTTAGACGTGCTCAGGCTAGAAGCGCAGCTTAGAGAGATAAAAGCAGCCTACAGGGTAGCCAGGAGCAGGGAGTATGAGGATTTAAAACAGGATAGAAATCTGCAGCCTCCAGCAGGTGAGATTTCACAGAAACAAGCAGGGGCGGTGGCCTGTCTTAGGGGAGGGGCCAGACCTGCGAGTGGGGACTCGCAGCCCCAGGTAGGACCACAGGGCACACAGGCAGGCAAAGCAGCTTGCATCAGGGGAGGGGACATCCTGGAAGATCATGAAGCATTTTTGTGGGGTTGGGAGTCAGATGAGGATAGTGATGAAGACGAGTGGGTTTTGGGGAACGTAAGGAGCGTTCCCATTTTAGGTATAGGGAGGACACGGACTGCAGATGGAGATCCGCACAGGGCGGAGCCACAAGCTGCAGGTCCCGAACACAGGAGGGAGGAGCTAGGGGAGGCGGAGCCAGCCGCTGTGGGACCACAGGGAGTGACGGTGAGAACCTCCGAGCCCGAGCCGCCCGCTTTGAACGTCCCGCCCTCGGGGGAGGCAGAGATCGCGAGTGAAGGGCCGCCTGCTGGGCCGAGCAGGGCGGAGCCACAAACTGCGAGCCCCGAGGTTAGGGAGGCGGAGTCAGCGGAGGCGGAGCCAGCGACTGTGGTGGAACCACAGGTCGTCCCGATGGAAGTCTCGGAACCCGGTCCGTCGGTCATGGGATCCCCGCCCCTGACAACTCCCCGTAGGTCAAGTAGAGAACCCCAGCCCAAGAAGATATGGGTATGGCCCCAGTCTGTCCCAAGGCGCAGACTCAAGGTTAAGGCAGCCCAGATACAGCCCGGCCCCATCGCAGCAGCAACAGGCTGCGGCAGATCAGAGGAAGGGGTCAGTGCAGAAACAGGCTGCGGCAGATCAGAGGGAGGGGTCAGTACAGAAACAGGCTGCGGCAGATCAGAGGAAAAGGTCAGAGCCCTCCCACAGTCGGTAAGAGCTCGCAGCAGCCTTCTCAGAATTTAAAGGGGCCGCCCTGAGAACGGGCGGCACTGTACAGTAATAAGTTTTAAGTTTTAAGTTCATAGTTTAAGTTTAAGTTTATAGTTTAAGGTTATAAGTTTATAGTTTTAATCAGGTTAAGTTTGTAGTTTTAATTTTAACAGAAAATGATAAAATGATGGGAGCTTTAGAGATAGGTTTAGTTAAAGTTTATTCAGCGAACATTGAAGTTTACGTGAGGCGAGGTCAGGGGACCCGCTCACCCTTCACAAAAGCCAGAGACTCTTGCGAGGCTGGCTACCTCATTCTATCTGATCACAGGAACCAAGGAAGGATGGAACGAATTCTAGTATTGCTCGCGGCAATCGGATGTGGATTGGCCTATCGAGGCCGCACCAAGGATGTCGTGGTGTTTGGATGCTCCGGGGACACGGCCCCCATCGCGGTGGATGGGACCGGAAGACGGGAGGCTGAGGAGACCACCACCTATTTCCACAAGGGAAGGTGGCCAGGATGGCTGGGAACGAACTCAACGGAGTATTCTAGCACATCGGGGTTTGCCTACCAAGAGACTTCTTTAATGTGCCCCAAAGTAAGGATCATCGCACCCAGGATCAGCGTCACCGTCGGCAAACGGATTTGTTTGACTTGTAGTGGGAATGTCCCATTGAGCCGATGGTGGTGGCTGCGAAAGCTGAGCAAAAACATGAGGAACTCTTCGGTCGAGTGGGAACGACTGGGTAATAATACCCATCGGACAATTACGGGGACAAACGGACAAGTGAGAGTCTGTTGGGACAAATGGTGGGAACCGGACGAGGGAATTTATGTATGCATGTGGGGGTCAAAATACCCTTGCCCCAAAGGCATATCCATATTTTTCATTAATCAGTGGCAGGATAACGGACAGGGGATGAGGTGGGATGCGAGCACCAGGGGGTGCGGAGCCCCATACTCTTCGATCCCGGTAAATGCCACTGAGCTCATTACGCGCCCACGCAAAGCCCCGCCCACGATTCCGGTGGTTCTAGCTGAGAGGAAGGGTGCCCTAAAACTAGTAAGGACCCGGGAATGGTTTGGTACTGGTCCCCACAGACCAGATACTATTTCAGGGGGTACATTACGCGGTGGCCTCGGTGATTTTAAATCTCACCGAGGTGCGGTTACCAGAGTGGTGCCCCAAAAAGACGGAACAGTTGTATCAGGTCCTGTTGACCAAGATGTTCAGACAATTTTACGAATTCGATTTCGCGGAAATTGATAAAACAAGTTTGTACACCGCACCACATGAAGTTTTGGATCAAGTAGGGAGGCAAAGAAGGGGTTTAGTGAACGATGCGTTCACTGCTTTTAACACGGGTACATCTGTGGTCAACGCTCTAGACAGTGTGGAGCTGCAGACCCAGATTAATGGTTTAAAGACACAATTAAAAGACATTCTAACAGATGAAATAAAGTGGTAGGGTCGGGTCTACACGAGGACCAAGCCATGACTCTCCATTTAAAGGAAATTATAGCAGAGCTGGAGAAACATGCAAAGACGGTAAATGCCCTGATTAGGGAAGATCGGAATGCATCCGATCAAGCTGCGCAGAACGAGGTGTGCGTGCTTTAAGGGGCGTGGTTACTGGGCGAGGGCCGCAGTAATTTGGAGGATTTAAAACAAGGTTTGGTCCCGTCCTGGATAAGTAACAAACACCTGCGGGCGCTCCACCCTTTTCAGAACGCATTAAGCCCGTGCCAGCTCAGGCTAGCTTCAGAAGCTTACCCAGTCCCCGTGGACTGCGGACGATCAAACCATACCATTATGGGTATAGTACTACGTATGCCGGTTCTGGGCGACACAGCAAAGCCCGCCCCGGTGTATCGGGTAGAGAACATTGGTGTCATTCAGGGGGGAGCCCACATTCGCTATGCAGCGGTTCCACCCTACGTCATCCGCTGGGAGCAAACGATGACAGGTACAGATCTCTCTGGTTGTCGTGGCAGGGGAGCACACATAATACTGTGTCCCCAGCACTTGAATGCCTTTTTAACACCACAGTGCGGGTTCAGAACGGCTGGCGCCAAGTCCATGAATTGCACCATGGAGGCAATGGCACAAGATCATGTGCCTCCGCAGGTAGCATACATCGGGGGTGGAACATATTGTGTTACCACTGCAGCGCAACACTACCAGCATGGAAACCGTAGCCGGTGTCCGGTGAGTGACAGCAGTTTCTGTTTCAAACCCAGGGCGGAAGTTCAAGTAGCACAACAGCGAATTATCCCAATCCCTGAACCATCCACTGTTCATCTCACAGTAAAAGAGAATTTCACCGACTTGCAGCGATTCGTCGCGCATTTCGGATACCTCATTCCCCCTCTCCCTGAACACCTCACCAAGCTTTTAAAAGCCGTCGCGGTGTCACAGAAACATTTTTACACATTAGAACAGAAAACTGTCGAAATAGGGACAGACATTCTGGATATAGTAGTTCCACCGTGGTGGAATCTGTTCACCAATATTGAAGTGCCTTCATGGATCAGAATAGCCTCCCACATTTTAGTCGTATGTCAAGTTTTTATTGTAGTGTACCTATTGGTCGTACATTGTAAAAGAGACAAACGCCTCACTAAGCATGAAAACACGGGAGAGTGGCGAGAACGTTACGTGCGCGTGCACGATGAAAGCACCGTGTAATCGGAAAATGGCGTCACTCCTGCTCGCCACGTGCGCCGCGGAAGTTTGTACTCGATCATGATTTTCAAAGATTGTAAATAAGTTGGGAACTCGACATGTTTTAAGAGTTGGTGTTAATTATTTTGGTGATGGTGTGATAGTTAAAATTGATTGTTTGGTTTTGGGTTTTGTTTTTCCTTTCCCTGAATAAAAGATGAATATACAGGTGATACGAGAGGCATCGGCCTGGTTACGCCGGGAAGGAAAACAAGTGGTGTAAGTTTAAAGGCAAATAATGCCTACGGTGATATAAAATGTAATTTTCTTGGGAAATAAGGACGACACAGAGACCCTAGCTAGGTTAAAGTTATGGGATTAATTTTCTGGATTCGGAGAAAATCGAGATAATATTGCTCACCACTATTATTTTTGATACGATAAGCGGAGTTATTCGCATCAACAGGAGGGACTGTAGAATTCGCAATATATCGCGATTTTATTAATAAGGAGAAAACACAGAGTTTCGTTCAAACAGCTTTTATTTCAGCAGAATGCTGTCAGGGTTTTCAAAGTGGACACAAGCAGCCTGTAAAATGGCCGCCGCACCTCGTGACAGAACATTCTAGACTCTTCGACAGGCAGACAAGATGGCGTTCCAATAAACATTTGTGCAAGATCGATTAAGATTCAGCACATTGAAGATAATACACGAGACATTATGGGTTTGCAGTATACACATAAATACTGAAATCGGTC
Organism: Squalus acanthias; assembly: GCA_030390025.1. Classification (NCBI taxonomy): domain Eukaryota; kingdom Metazoa; phylum Chordata; class Chondrichthyes; order Squaliformes; family Squalidae; genus Squalus; species Squalus acanthias. The sequence continues at coordinate 61,718,295 of CM059435.1, forward strand.
TCCCAGGTACGAATGAAAGCTATTGTACCAAGTAATCAAGGGCCCATCCAAAGACATTAATATGTAAAATCCCAACGACTCTACGATGAGAGAGCCGTTAGCGGGTAGTTATACAAAACACTTGGAGCCCCAAAACCCCTCCAGGGAGAACACCGACCGATTTAACAATGGGAGAAATATTAACAGGTACTCAGGCATTTACGAGTAGCCCCGAAACCCATTAAGAACGGAGATCACCTATACAAGACATTTGAGCGCCAAACCCAAACAAAAGAAAGGGCATTAAGGTTGGGCGGGAAACGGAAGATTTTGTACTATAATTACAAGCTCCAACCGTCCATCTTTCTCTTATCCGATCGACTCGTATCCTCGTGGCTGCTCCTGTGTTTTGACTCGTAGTCTTGTTCCTGCTTGCCTGGTGCCTCTTTTAAAAAGACTGTTGAACTTTGTGATCCGTTCGGATCTACCTCGTGTCGCGTAACGAAGACCTATGTTGGTAACTGGCATCGGAACCGAAGGCCCGAGATGAGATGAGATGAGATGAGATGAGAAGAGAGGAAGACCATACTTATCGCCACGGTCAGTAAGCCCCGACCGCGCCTGTAGGTCGAATAGCCAAGTTTCCTTGCCAGGGAGACTTCTTTGAACTTGCAAGAACGGACCTCGGAAGATCCTCCAAGATGATATTGACTGGTCTGTGAAACCCATCAGGACAGTGCCTGTTAAACCAACCAACACAGATCTTCATCACAGCAGACGTTCCAGCCTGCTAGCCGGAGCAGAAGCAAGTAAACAAGTGGGACCAGGAGACCCCCTGATCGACACGTGGGTGCTGTGGTGAAAACATCCGATCAGCTATTCGGAATTTCTCCGAGTTATCACGAGTGGTGAGCATGAGTCTCGAATCCTACGAATCTAGCTAGGACAGATATTGATAGGGGAGGGTTTAAGTATTAAGGATACTTGTAATGTGTGCCCCTATTTACGGTGTGTCGTTCGTTCCTCGTTTCCCTAGAATTAGCTATATAACTGTGTGTAAGATTGTACTGTCATTAATCTGTGCTTATGACATGTATTTCGTAATCTTAAATATCATGCAATAAAGATTTTCCATTTCGTACCATTCAACCGAGTCTACATGAGTTTCATCTCCATTACTGCTCTCGCATCTAAGTCCAGTGTCTAGAACCGTAAGGGCGAGTGATTCGAACCACTCACAGGTGTGTCTAGTGCTCCCAGACTGGCTGGAGACCAGAACAGGCAACAAGGCCTAAACCCGCACTGACATACAGGCTGCACAGAGCCGCGCGAATCTCACAGGCTGAGAGACACGCACGCAAATCCCTTACATCATCTCAGTCCTAAATGGCTTACCCCTTATCCTTAGACTGTAACCCTTGGTTCTGGACTCCCCCGCCATTGGGAACATCCTTCCTGCATCCAGTCTGTCTAGTCCTGTTAGAATTTTATGAGTTTCAATGAGATCCCCTCTCATTCTTCTAAACTCTAGCGAATACAAGCCCAATCGACCCAATCTCTCTTCATACGTCATTCCTGCCATCCCAGGTATCAGTCTGGTGAATCTTTGCTGCACTCCCTCCATGGCAAGAACATCCTTCCTCAGATAAGGCGACCAAAACTGCACACAATACTCAAGGAGTGGTCTCACCAAGGCCCTGTACAACTGCAGCAAGACATCCTTGCTCCTGTACTCGAATCCAACATACCATTTGCCTTCTTAATGTAGGCTTCGCAAAATCCCCCAGAAACTCGAATAGAACCCTAAAGGGGGTGATTTTTGGATCTTAACACGAATTTGGAATGGTGGGACTGAAATGAAGGAATTTGAGGTCAAAACCTCAGTTTTGAAAGACATTTTGAAAGGATCAAGGAAGAAAAGCCCTGAGAAAAATGACTTGGATGATAAGATACCTTTTAAAAAGGGCCATTGGGTAAACCTGCAGTCACAGAAACACAGGCTGCGGGAAGGGGTGTGGTGAGGCAGTGGACAGCTTTTGGTGTTGGGACCAAATCAAGCTGTCTGCGAGATGTTTGCACTGCAATCCAACCAAGGAGGAAGAGCCTCATCCAAAACATCACAAACACATTCAAAAATGAATAAACCAAGATCCCTTTTGAAATCCCCAGGTCCAGACAGGATGCTGGAAGTCTGAAAACAATTCCTAGCAGTAAAACTTCAAGTACACAGTTTCATAGCCCATCATCCCATCAAAAACCGATTAGCCAAGTATCGACAGGAACAGTTTAACAAGCCCGCCAAAACCTAAGACAAAAGAAGCAAGATTTGGCGTGAAGATAAGCAGGCCTCAACTGAAACCTAAATCACTTTAACGCGAAATCGATTAGTAAAAACAGTTTTGGCGTGAAGAACACAATAGACCTGAACAGTATAATTGAGGGCCTAATCCCCCAAGAAAGTTAAGAACACACAGGTTCAGCACACATGGCACGAGGGCGACACCAGAGCCAAGCAACAAGGAACGAGTCACAAGAAGAACCTTCGGAAGGCAGGCAGGCCTAAAGCCACGGGCAAGAAGACACGAGGAACCCGAGAGACACTGTGGTGGTGTCTGTTCAAGCCGTGCGGTTTGTTACAACACTATACTTAAAGTTAGTTCAAGGCTGTCCAGAGAGGCAGTTTAAAGTTAGTAACAGTACCGAGGCACGCAAGGACAACACGCCACAGTAAGGGGGGGGGGGGGGGGTCATCGACGGACCCGACTGGGAAAAAGGTTCCCAAACGCCTCGCAGCAACCAAGGCCCCACGAACCAACCAACACAACGCCACCGACCAACCAGGTGCGAACCAGGCCGTCGCGACCACCGAAAGACCAACACCAGGAAGACCGAAGACACGCAAGTTTCCACGCTACAAACTATTCCTGACTTACCCCTGGGTAAGATTTTCCCTTAAAAAACTCTAAACCCTACCTCTAACAAAGAAAACTGGGTACTCACCTGATATAATCCAATACGCACCTTACCGCATCAGCGGACAGACCCAAACTGACCTGGAGTGCAGCTGAAGTCTTCTACCACATCCAGGGTACGGCAGGCCCCAATAACCAAAAACCCCCAGTGAACCCCGAAATCGCGAAATACCTCAACTGTCAAGAACTGTCAAGGAGTGGTGAGCATTATCCCTGGTCCTCTGAAATCAAACCTAGCTAGGTAGTGGGATTGGGAGGGTTAAGGGGATTTGTATACTGTAATTCTCCCTCGCCTGTACCTGTGTTTAAGTATTAAGTGTGTTTTAAGATTGTTTGTGTTGTATTTACCTTTTCTTGAATAAAAGTTAAAGTTCTTTCATCAAAACCTGTTGTCTACTGCACCTTTTGTTCACGACCCCTAAATAAGTCCAAGGTGTAGAACCAGGGGAGTGGGAGCGATTCGAACCGCTCACTGAAGTCAGAGGTGAAGCTGACCCTGCTACACCACCCCCTACATTAACCGCCAGCTGCACCTGCATGCTTACCTTCAGCGACTGGTGCACAAGGACACCCAGGTCTCGTTGCACTTCCCCTTTTCCCAATCTATTGCTGTTCAGATAATAATCTGTCTTCCTGTTTTTGCCACCAAAGTGGATAACCTCGCATTTATCCACATTATACTGCATCTGCCCACTCACCCAACCTGTCCAAATCATACTGGAGTTTCTCTGCATCCTCCTCACAGCACACACGCCCACCCAACTTTGTGTCGTCTACAAACTTGTAGATATTACATCTAGTTCCCTCGTCTAGATCATTAATATATATTGTGAATAGCTGGGGTCCTAGCATTGATCCCTGCGGTACCCCACTAGTCACTGCCTGCCACTCAGAAAAAGACCCGTTTACTCCAACTCTTTGCTTCCTGTCTGCCAACCAGTTCTCTATCCAAGTCAGTACCTTACCCCCAATCCCATGTGCTTTAACTTTGCACGCTAATCTCTTATGCGGGACCTTATCGAAAGCCTTCTGAAAGTCCAAATACACCACATCCACTGGTTCTCCCTTATCTATTCTATCAGTTACATCCTCAAAAATTCCAGTAGATTAGTCAACCATGATTTACCTTTTGTAAATCCATGTTGACTTTGTCCGATCCTGTCACTGTTTTCCAAGTGCTCTGCTATTACATCTTTTATAATGGACTGTAGTATTTCCCCCACTACCGATGTCAGGCTTATAATTCCCCATTTTCTCTCTACCACCTTTTTTAAATAGTGGGGTTACATTAGCTACCCTCCAATCCATGGGAACTGTTCCAGAGTCTATAGAATTTTGGAAGATGACCAGCAATGCATCTACTATTTCTAGGGCCACTTCCTTAAGTACCCTAGGATGTAGATTATCAGGCCCTGGGGATTTATCGGCCTTCAATCCCGTCAATTTCCCTAACACCATTTCTCTACAAATACTGATTTCATTCAGTTCCTCCCTCTCATTAGACCCTATGTTCCCCGACATCTCTGGGAGGTTATTTATGTCCTCCTTTGTGAAGACAGAACCAAAGTATGTAATTAATTGGTCTGCCATTTCTTTGTACCCCATTATAAATTCCCCTGATTCTGACTGCAAGGGACCTACGCTTGACTTCACCAATCTTTTTCTCTTCACATATCTATAGAAGCTTTTACAGTCAGTTTTTATGTTCCCTGCAAGCTTACTCTCATACTCTATTTTCCCCCTCTTAATTAATCCCTTTGTCCTCCTTTGCTGAATCCTAAACTGCTCCCAATCCTCAGGTTTGCTGCTTTTTCTGGCCAATTTATATGTCCTCTCCTTGGATCTTATGCTATCCCTAATTTCCCTTGTTAGCCACGGTTGAGTCACCTTTTTTCTTTTCTTTTTATGCCAAACAGGGATGAACAAATTCTGTAGTTCATCCATGCGATCTTTAAATGTTTGCCATTGCCTATCCACCATCAACCCTTTAAGTAACGTTCCCCAATCCATCCTAGCCAACTCGCGCCTCATATCGTAGTTTCCTTTATTTAAATTCAGGACCCTAGTCTCTGAGTCAACTACTTCACTCTCCATCTTAATGAAGAATTCTATCATATTATGATCGCTCCTCTCCAAGGGGCTCACGCAACAAAATTGCTAATTAATCCTTTCTCATTACATAATACCCAGTCTAAGATGGCCTGATCTCTAGTTGGTTCCTCGACATATTGGTCCAGGAAACCATCCCGTATACACTCCAGGAATTCCTCCTCCACAGTATTGTTACTAATTTGGTTAGCCCAATCTATATGTAGATTAAAGTCACCCATGATAACTGCTGTGCCCTTATTGCACGCATCTCTAATTTCCGGTTTAATGCTATCCCCAACCTCAGCATTACTGTTTGGGGGTCTGTATACAACTCCCACTAACGTTTTCTGCCCCTTGGTATTTCTCAGCTCTACCCATACAGATTCCACATCATCAGAGCTAATATCCTTCCTTACTATTGTGTTAATCTCCTCTTTAACCAGCAATGCTACCCCACCTCCTTTTCCTTTTTGCCTGTCCTTCCTGAATATTGAATACGCCTGGATGTTGAATTCCCAGCCTTGGTCACCCTGGAGCCATGTCTCTGTAATCCCAATTATATCATATCCATTTACATCTATTTGTGCAGCTAATTCATCCACCTTATTACGAATGCTCCTCGCATTAAGACACAAAGCCTTCAGGCTTGTTTTTTTAACACTCTCAGTCCTTTTAGAATTATTATTTACTGTAGCCCTGTTTGATTTACACCCTTGATTTCTCTGCCTTCCACTTTTGCTTTTCTCCTTCCTGTCTTTTGTTTCTATCCTCGCTTCCCTTTCCTCTGTCTCCCTGCACAGGTTCCCAACCCCCTGCCATTTTAGTTTAAACCCTCCCAACAGCACTAGCAAACACTCCCCCTATGACATCGGTCCCGGTCCTGCCCAGGTGCAAACCGTTCAGTTTGTACTGGTCCCACCTCCCCCAGAACTGGTTCCAATGTCCCAGGAATTTGAATCCCTCCCCCTTGCACCATTCCTCTAGCCACATATTCATATGAAATACCCTCCTATTTCTACTCTGACTAGCACATGGCACTGGTAGCAATCCCGAGATTACTACCTTTGAGGTCCTATTTTTTAATTTACCTCTAATTTACCTCCTAACTCCCTATATTCAGCTTTTAGGACCTCATCCCGTTTTTTACCTATATCGTTGGTATCTATATGCACCACAACAATTGGCTGTTTACTCTCCCCCTCCAGAATGCCCTGCAGCCACCCTGAGACATCCTTGACCCTTGCACCAGGGAGGCAACATACCATCCTGGAGTCTCGTTTGCGGCCCCTCTATCTATTCCCCTCATAATAGACTCCCCTATCACTATAGCTCTCCCACTCTTTTTCCTCCCGTCCTGTGCAGCAGAACCACCCATGGTGCCAGGAAGTTGGCTGCTGCTGCCTTCCCCCGATAAGCCATCTCTCCCAACAATATCCAAAGTGGTATATCTGTTTGAGAGGGGGATGGCCACAGGGGACCCCTGCACTACCTGCCTGCACCTACTACTCTGCCTGGCGGTCACCCATTCCCTTCCTGCCTGTGCAGCCTTTACCTGCGGTGTGACCAACTCATCAAACGTGCTATCCACGACGTCCTCAGCATCGCGAATGTTCCAGTATGTGTCCATTTGTAGCTCCAGCGCCGCAATGCGGTCTGCCAGTAGCTGCAGCTGGATACACTTCCGACACACATGGTCATCAGGGACACAGGAAGTGTCCCTAATTTCCCACATAGTGCAGGAGGAGCATGCCACGGGGCCGAGCTGTGCTACCATGACTTACCCTTTAATTAATTTAAATTAAATTAAATCAAATCAATACCACTAATTACACTACAATTAAATGATATACTCAAGGGCCCTTGTTTACTAGCACACCCCGCTACACAACAGAGACCTTAAAAACTATAACCACAAAAATTAAGACCTTCTAAACTTTATAAACTATTAACCTTAACTGTTAAACTATAGAGTAGTATAAGTACTCACCAAATCAGCTGCTTCCTCTTTCCCGCGTCACTTTTTGAATCGTGACGTGGCTCTGGAACGCCGCCGCCGGTCTGCGAGATTGGTAAGCCTCTGAAAAAAAGCCCGCGAAAGTGAGTTTAAATACTCACTGTTCTCTCCTGTTTCTCCCGACACCGGCCTCTGATAAAAAGCCCGCAAAAGTGAATTTAAATACTCACTGTACTCTCCTGCTGCTCCGACACACAGCATAGAGATAAAGAGATTAGGAAGGATAAACTAGAGGTGAAAGGAGGCAGTGGACATCAAAAGCTGCTCAATAATAACAACTAGTGTAAGGAACAGAAGGTGCATGCACGGATATAAAGCTAGAGGAGATCGCAGAAGTAGAGTGAGATGATTACATGCAGGGATTTGAACATGAGGATGAGGATCTTCTAGTCAACCTGTTAGGGTACAGGAAACCAGTAGAGTTTGGTGAAGATGGGTGTGATGGTGCAAGGCTTTGTTTGGGAATGGATATGGGCTGTGGAATTTTGGACATGTTGCAGTTTCTGGAGGGTGGGGCAGAGAGACCAGCAACAAGAACATTCAAGAAGTTGAGCCATGAGGTGATGAGGCATGAACTGACGTCTTGGCAATGAGGGAGAGGTAGGTAATATTTCAGAGGTGGAAGAAAACGGACTTGGTGGCACAGAATGTGGAGAACGCAGCTCGGCTCCAGATCCAGAATGATGCCAAGGCTTTGCACCTCCAAATTTTGCTTGAGGTGGCAGCCGGAAAGGTTGATGGATTGCAGAGCAGTGGCAGAGAAGTGCTGCCATAATCCAAAAGAGGTTTTATCAACATTTGACTGGAACAAGTCGCACCTCATCCAGAGATTAATGTCTGATCAGCAGGGTAACAACAGGGAGAAAAGCGACGGTGGAGATGGGAAAGATAGATCTGGATGTCATTGACGAATGTGTAGAATCTAACTCCAGGTAATGTTGACTAAGGGCAGCATGTAAATGATGAAGAAGAGAGTACCCAAGGACGGAACCTGTGGTACACCAAAGTGATTATGTGGGAGTGTGGGAGAAACTGATGGAGCAAATGTTGGATCTTCATAGTAAACTTAGGATTGGAACCATAGAGAACAGTGTTAATAGTTCTCTTCACTCAGCTCCACTGGCTTCCTGTAGCTCAGTGGGTCAGCTATAAGATCCTTATCCCAAAGTTTAAATTCCCCCATTGCCTTGCCTCACCCAACCTCCATGATTTCTTCCAGGCAGACATCCCTGCATATACCCTCTGCTTCTCAAACATCAGTCTACGACTTGTTCCTGGTTCTACTGCACCATAGTTCCTGCAGAGACTGCGCCCATGTCCTCTAGAACTCCTTCCACAATCCCTCCACTATGCCATCTCTCTCTCTACTTTCAAGACCCTCTTAAAACTCTTCTTTTTCACATGCCCAACTCCTGTTTTTCCTCAGTCCCTTTCTATCTCCTGCTCACTATCCATCTTTCTGTAAATCTTTCCAAAATATTGCTCTCTATGTAAGGAACATTATAGAAATGTTAGTTTTTGTTTAAGTTTATATGCCAGAAACATGTGTGATATAAAATAACAACATAAACTTTCCAACGAACTAGTCTGACTGGAAATATGTAATACAAAAGGACACTGAGTTTGCTATAGATCTCCAGGTCAAAACAAAACAAAAAGGAGGATAAGTTACCCCACAACAATGGCAGCAGCTGCAATGTGCATTTCTATTGCACTCTTCTTATGCAGAAAATGTCTCAAAACACTTTGCGATATGAAGATTAAACTGAAGGCTGAGCAGGAAGGGAAAAATGGAGAGGTTGAGGGGGCAAAGACAAGGGCACAAAGAAGGTTTTGGAAAGTATGGAAGGGATGTGGCAAGGCAGAGGAACTGGGTGGAGTGTTCCAGAGGACATAAACCTAGTGGAAGAATGTCAGAGCTCGAGGCTAGAAGATGTCTGGTGTTGGGGAGCACAGGGAGCGGCAGCAGCGGGAGCAGCGGACCTGCGAGGGAGCAGCGGCTGTGGGAGAAAATAAAGGTCGGTGATTTTCAGGCCCAGTCGAGCAACGGCAGCAGCAGGAGCGACGCAGAATTCGAGAGTGACGTCACAGTACAGGAAGTGACGCCAGTGCAGGGGAAGAAGCTGATTGGTGAATAGTGGGTAGGTGCTTCTTTTTTCTTCAATTTTAAGTTTATTTCTTTTAAGGTAGTTCAGAGTTAAGGTAGTTCGTGAGAGCGAGAATCCGAGAGTTTAAATTTGAGGTAAGAGTTTTTTTAATTAAAAGTATGGCAGGGGACCTCAGTCCCATGTGTTGCACGGCCTGCAGCGTGTGGGAATTCCTAGATGCTTCTTGCAGTCAGGATTACCACATGTGCAGTAAGTGCCAATGGTTTGGCCAACTTGAGATCCGATTTTCGGAGCTCGAGCGTCAGCTGGAGGCACTGCGGTGTATCCGCGAGGCTGAGAGTTACGTGGATAGCACGTTTTTAGACGTGGTCACCCCGCAGCTTAAGAAAGTGCAGTCAGAGAGGGAATGGGTGACCACCAGTCAGAAGAAGGGGGGCAGGCAGGTAGTCAGGAAAGCCCCAGAGTGCATCTCAATCAACAACCGTTTTTCTGTGTTGGAACACGGTGAAAGTGACGGTTCCTCTGGGGAGTGCAGCCAGAGCCAAGTTCACGGCACTGTGGGTGGCTCAGTTGCACAAGGGGGGAGGAGTAAGAGTGGAAGGGCAATAGCGGTAGGAGACTCAATAGTGAGGGGTGCAGACAGGCGTTTCTGAGGCCGCAGACGTGACTCCAGGAAGGTATATTGCCTCCCTGGTGCCAGGGTCAAGGATGTCACTGAACGGCTGCAGGGCATTCTGAAGGGGGAGGGTGAACAGTCAGAGGTCGTGGTTCACATTGGTACCAACGACATAGGTAGAAAGAGGGATGAGGTCCTGCAACAAGAATTTAGGGAGCTAGGTAGCAGATTAAAAAGCAGGACCTCAAAGGTTGTAATCTCTGGATCACTCCCGGTGCCATGTGCTAGTGAGTATAGGAATAGGAGGATAGAGCAGATGAATGCGTGGCTAAAGAGTTGGTGCAGGAGGGAGGGCTTTAGTTTCCTGGATCACTGGGTCTGTTTCTGGGGAAGGTGGGACCTGTACAAGTCGGACGGGTTGCACCTGAACCGGAACAGGACCAACATCCTTGCAGGGAGGTTTGCTAGTACTGTTGGGGAGGGTTTAAACTAACTTGGCAGGGGGATGGGATACGGAGTGGAGCTATAGTAGGGGGCAATGCACAGCTAAATATAGAGGAAAAAACAAGTCAGCCTGGAAGGCAGAGCAAATATGTAACAGCACAAGGGAGTATGGCAAGGCTGGATGGCATTTATTTTAATGCAAGCAGTCTTACGAGTAAAGCAGATGAATTGAAGGTGTTGATGAACACATAGGAGTATGATATTGTTGCTATCACAGAGACATGGTTGAGGGAGGGGCAGGACTGGCAGCTCAATATTCCAGGGTATAGAATCTTCAGGCGAGACAGAGGGGGGTGTAAAAGAGGAGGGGGTGTCGCAATATTAATCAAGGAGTCAATTACTGCAGTAAGGAGGGATGATATCTTAGCAGGTTCCTCTAATGAGGCCATATGGGTAGAACTTAAAAACAAAAAGGGGGCAAGCACTTTGCTGGGAGTGTACTATAGGCCCCCAAACAGTCAGTGGGAGATAGAGGAACAGATATGTGGGCAAATCTCAGAGAAGTGTAGAAATAATAGGGTAATAATAGTAGGGGATTTCAACTTCCCCAATATTAACTGGGATAGTCAGAGTGTGAAAGGCTTAGAGGGTGCGGAATTCTTAAAGTGCATCCAGGAGAGCTTTTTAAGCCAGCATGTAGAAAGTCCTACAAGAGAGGGGGCGGTACTGGACCTAATTCTAGGGAATGTAGCCGGGCAAGTGGTAGAAGTGTTAGTAGGAGAGCATTTTGGTGACAGTGACCATAATTCGGTGAGATTTAAGGTAGTCATGGAAAAGGACAAAGATGGACCGGTAATAAAGGTTCTAAATTGGGGGAAGGCCGATTTTAATATGATAAGGCAGGATCAGGCCAAAGTGGACTGGGATCAGCTACTTGTAGGAAAATCCACATCAGAGCAGTGGGAGTCTTTCAGAAAGGAAATCGAGAGAGTACAGCGCCAACATGTTCCCGTAAAGGTCAAGGGTGGGACCAACAAGCCCAGGGAACCCTGGATGTCAAGGGATATACAAGAATGGATTAGGAAAAAAAGGGAGGCTTTTGGCAGATACAAAGGACTAAAAACAGTGGAAGCCCTAGAGGAGTATAGAAAGTGCAGGGGGGTACTTAAAAAAGAAATTAGGAGAGTGAAGAGGGGGCATGAAAAAACACTGGCGGACAAAATAAAGGAAAATCCCAAGGTGTTTTATAAGTATATTAAGGGCAAGAGGATAACCAGGGAAAGAGTAGGGCCCATTAGGGACCAAAGTGGCAATCTGTGTGTAGAGCCGGAAGATGTAGGTGAGGTTTTAAATGAATATTTTGCATCTGTGTTCACTATGGAGAAGAACGATGTAGGCATAGAAATCAGGCAGGGGGATTGTGATATACTTGAACAAATTAGTATTGAGAGGGAGGAGGTACTAGTGGTTTTAGCAGGCTTAAAAGTGGATAAATCCCCAGGCCCAGACGAGATGTATCCCAGGCTGCTGTGTGAGGCAAGGGAGGAGATTGCAGGAGCTCTGACACAAATTTTCAGAACCGCTCTGGCCACAGGGGAGGTGCCAGAGGACTGGAGGACAGCTAATGTAGTAGCATTATTCAAGAAGGGTAGTAGGGATAAACCAGGGAATTACAGGCCAGTGAGCCTAACACCAGTGGTAGGGAAATTATTGGAAAAAATTCTGAGGGACAGAATTAGTCTCCACTTGGAGAGGCAAGGATTAATCAAGGATAATCAGCATAGCTTTGTCAGGGGGAGATCATGTCTAACCAATTTGATTGAATTTTTCGAGGGGGTGACTAGGTGTACGGATGAGGGTAGTGCAGTTGATGTAGTCTACATGGACTTCAGTAAGGCTTTTGACAAAGTCCCTCATGGGAGACTGATCAAGAAGGTAAGAGCCCATGGGATCCAGGGCAATTTGGCACATTGGATCCAAGATTGGCTTAGTGGCAGGAGGCAGAGGGTGATGGTCGAAGGTTGTTTTTGTGACTGGAAGCCTGTGTCCAGTGGTGTACCGCAGGGATCGGTGCTGGGTCCCTTGCTGTTTGTAGTGTACATTAATGATTTAGATATGAATGTAGGAAGTATGATCAGTAAGTTCGCAGATGACACGAAAATTGGTGGAGTGGTAAATAGCGAGGAGGGAAGCCTCAGGCTACAGGACGATATAGACGGGTTGGTCAGATGGGCAGAACAGTGGCAAATGGAATTTAACCCTGAAAAGTCTGAGGTGATGCATTTTGGGAGGACTAACAAGGCAAGGGAATACACAATGAATGGTAGGACCCTAGGAAGGACAGAGGATCAGAGTGACCTTGGTGTGCATGTACATAGATCCCTGAAGGCAGCAGGACAGGTAGATAAGGTGGTTAAGAAGGCATATGGGATACTTGCCTTCATTAGCCGAGGCATAGAATATAAGAGCAGGGAGGTTATGATGGAGCTGTACAAAACGCTGGTCAGGCCACAGCTGGAATACTGTGTGCAGTTCTTGTCGCCACACTATAGGAAGGATGTGATTGCATTGGAGAGGGTGCAGAGGAGATTCACCAGGATGTTACCTGGGCTGGAGCATTTCAGCTATGAAGAGAGACTGGACAGGCTGGGGTTGTTTTCCTTAGAGCAGAGAAGGCTGAGGGGAGACATGATTGAGGTGTACAAAATTATGAGGGGCATAGATAGGGTAGATAGAAAGGAACTTTTCCCCTTAGTAGAGGGTTCAATAACCAGGGGGCATAGTTTCAAGGTAAGGGGCAGGAGGTTTAGAGGGGATTCGAGGAAAAACTTTTTCACCCGGAGGGTGGTTGGAATCTGGAACTCACTGCCTGAAAGGGTGGCAGAGGCAGGAACCCTCACAACATTCAAGAAGCATTTAGATGAGCACTTGAAACGCCATAGCATACAAGGCTACGGACCAAGTGCTGGAAAATGGGATTAGAATAGACAGGGCTTGATGGCCGGCGGAGACACGATGGGCCGAAGGGCCTCTTTCTGTGCTGTATAACTCTATGACTCTATGACTCTAGGGTGCAGGAGACAGGGAGAGATCACCAAGATAGAGTGGGGTGAGGCCACTGAGAGATCTTAAAGGAAAGGCAAGAATTTTGGAATCGGTTCACTGGAGCACGGGAAATAGCAGAGCTTGGAGAGGATAGGGGTGCAGGACTTTGTGCGAGTGAGGACACGGGCTGCAACTTTTTGAATTGAGTTGAAGCTTGTGAAGTGTAGCGGGAGGGAGACCAGCCAGGGGAAAAAGAGGAAAACGAAAGAACTTGCAATTCCATAGCGCTTTTCATGACCTCAGGACATCCCAAAGCACTTTACAGCCAATGAAGTACTTTTGAAGTGCAGTCACTGTTGTTATGTAGGAAATGTGGCAGCCAATTTGTGCACAGCAAGCTCCCACAAACAGCAGTGATAATGACCAGATAATCTGCATCAATGATGTTGGTTGAGGGATAAATATTGGCCAGGACAGCAGGAAGAACTCCCCTGCTCTTCTTCGAATAGTGCCATGAGATCTTTTACATGCACCTCAGAGGGCAGATCGAATGGCTTAACATCTCATCCAACAGGTCAGCTAAATTATGTGCTTTTAAGTCTCTGGAATGGGACTTGAACCCACAACCTTCTGACTCCGAGCTGAGAATGCTGCCCACTTTTTAAAAATTATATTATTTATTGAACATTAAGAACATTTACAACATCGTGATCATTCCATTGTACCATTCAAATCCATTCCAGCGCTCTGCACAGCCATTCCTCCACCACATATTAACATCAAAACCTGAAGTTTAATTTGTCTCCCGTAACATATATTAAGCGATTGTACTTTAAAAATTGATCGTAAAATACTATCTTTAAATTCCTTTCCGAATAAAACTTTAAAATACTCTTAGATTGATTCTCCTCCCTTTAAAAAACAGAGCATTCCTTCTTTGCACAATCACGAATCTAGCCAAACTGAACATTAAATTAATTGCCGCTCCGCTAGACTCGGGCAGACTCTCCTGCAATCCTCATCTCAAAATTGAGTCCAACGGGATTCCCACTCTCGCTCGTTGGTCCCCACCCAGCAAAAAAACTTCACACAACTGTCGAACATAGTACTTAAAATCATTTAACTGCGGACATAACACCAGTAAATGGGACAGAGTCTCATCCCGTGTCCCACACACTGGGCAAGTTGCCCCCTACACTCGTCCAATCTTACACAAGACCGTCACGGTAAAAATCCGGTTATGAGCCAATTTGAATTCCAGTTCAATCCACTCTGGACATTTAAAATTCACCCACACACCCTTCCAAATCCTGTTGAAGTCCAGCTGTGGGTATATACTCTGTCAAAACTCCTGACCAGCAGGTGTCTTGAATCTCCATTCTCTAAATACCTCATAGAAATCTCGAGTATTACAGTTGTCAAATTGGACCAATTCTCCCCCTTTCTCCAGCAGAAAGCTTGGAAAAGCGGGACGCATTTTACTTCCTTTGGAGATTTCCGCATTTATTTCTTCCATCCAATCCTGTGGCATTGCCCTCACAATCTTCTCATACATGATCATAATTGCTTTTTCCTCTACCTCCTGATCCTCCTCCCACACCATGTCCCTCACTATCGCTTCCGGCAACCAACCTGGAATTACCTCGTATAATAGATCTTCCACATATATAATACCAGCTTTTATAAAAGCTTGATTAAATAATACCTCTCCTTCAATGTTGACCCACCTGTTCAAAAATAAGGGCTGTTCTAAAAATTCCTCAGCACCCTTGGGCATAAACTGCACGCTTTTTAAAAATTGGGCCCAAGTCTCTACAACCCCCTTATAAAACCTAGGGAGAGGTTTAATCGATTTCAAAAACATATTATTGTATTCCATATACAATATCCCCTGCCCTCCTATCTCACTTCATTTTAAAAAATGCTCAAAACAACTCTTCCAAAAACTTGTATTTGACTTCTGAAGAAATCTCTTCACCCATTTGATTCTAAAGGTTTTTTTTTCAAATCAGTATCCGGGAAATTGAGTCCTCCCTGATTTCTCTGTCCAATGATGGTATTGTAAGCAACCAAAGCTGGTTTCCCTTCCCATAAAAACCTCACACAAGCCTCTCGGATGGACTTTTCCGCCCACTCAGGAATATCCTCCACCGTCAATAAGTACCATAGCTTAGATAGCAGGAGAGCGGACACCACTGTCGCTCTTCCTTGCACTTTCCCATCTTCCCAAAATCTTTTTAATTTTCATAACCTTTGGTCCCCAATTTAATCGATCCACTTCATCCCGGTCTTTCTTGCACCCCATATGCACCCCCAGAAATTCCAAAACCTCCACCACCTTAAAGGGACTTTCCTCCAACCATTCCCCCCTACCCCTTCCTGCAACCAGGCATTGGAACGTACGACAATTCACTCTGGCTCCTGAAGCTCTACAATACTCCTCCACTACGTCCATAGCTTTCCTCACTGACTCCCCATTTCTCAATGTTAAGGTTGTGTCATCTGCATATTGGTGTATCACCGACACCAGCCCGGAACTGGGAACCGCAATCCCAACTACACCTTGTTTCTTTCTCATCATGTAACCTAATGGTTCTGCTACCAATGTGTACAACAATGGGGACAGGGGACAACCCTGTCTCACTGACCTCTGTATCGGAAAATACTTGGATAAAAAACCATTACATTTAATACTGCTAAATATGTTTCAATAAAAAATCCTTATCCACTCAATGAAATTTTCCCCGAAACCAAATGCTTCCAAAACCATCAATAAAAACTCATGAGAGACCCTATCAAAGGCTTTCTCTTGATCTATCTTTAATACATAAGCCTCCCTCCCTCTCTCTTCCATGAGCTCTATCGCATCTCGGATTGAGACCACATGTCTCGGCCTATGACTCCATAGGACTGGGAGGGCAAAACTATCTGCGGCATCACCTCCTTCATACGATTTGCCATAACGCTCGCCAAGATCTTATAATCCACATTTAATAATGTGATGGGCCTCCAATTCTTCAGCTCCCTTCTATCTCCTTTATTTTTATAAGCTAAGTTAATGACACCTCTCCTCATAGATGGGGTCAGGCTTCCCTCAATTTTAATCTCCTTAAAAACCTCGAAGAGCAATGGACTTAAAATCTCTAAAAATTCTTTATAAATTTCTGCACTCAGTCCATCGGACCCTGGGCTTTTCCCCCCCTTCATTCCACTTATTGCTACTTTTATTTCCGCTAATCCTACTTCTTTGTCACACATGCTTCTGTCATCCTCCTTTAAACCCTCCTCAATAAAAGCACTAACCTTCTCCATCGCCAATTTGGAAAAGTCTTCTTTTGTATATAACTCTTGTTAAAAGCTGCTAGCCTCCTCTAAAATCGCCCCACTTTCATTAACAATCTTCTCCCCAACCTTCAACTCTCCATTTAATGATAATCTCTGTCACAGCTTCTCTTGCTCTAGAAAATATCTAGTACATCATTCGCCCTCCAATGCATCTTTAGCCTTTGCATGGAGAATGGCCCCCTTGCATTTTTCAGCTTGTAATAATTCCCACTCTTCCTTTAAAACCAGGAACTTAGTCTCAGCTCCCTTATCCCCTCTATCAACTGCTTTACAGACATCCGTATGTGAAGGAATAGCCAGGATTCAGAAAAATACACAATACTAAAAACAGATTTCTGAAATTATTAATAAATGACATACTGGGTTTAAAAGACATAAGCCTTAGCAGACACAGGCTGCAAACAGAATACAGGCTTATGAGATAAGATGGTTTGTTAACACAAAGCTGTGAACACAAGCTTTGATATGGGAATGGGATCTTGACAAAGACAATGCCCTATTGAAGCAAACCATTGGGAGGTTCCTCTCTGTCTAGAGTTTGGGAGAAAAACAATGGAATGACCCAAGTAAAGTGTTATAATCTAACACGTCGAACAGATGCACAGAATATTAAAAAAACCAAGTGCCTTTGAAAAAAAGTAAGAAATACCTGTCGTAAAATAGTTTTATGTTAAACTTAAAGACAGGAAACACGATTAAATATGCAACCAATTGAGATAGCTAGAAAACAAGTAAACACTGAGTTAAAGTGTTTTCAATTTACATATTGTAAATATGATACCTACAGAAGCCTTTGAAGAAATGACATCAAGTAAAAGAAACGCCTGCTGAACAAATAGTTTTAATGTTAAGCTTGAAATATGGAGTCACAACGTCTGATAACAACCAGTTAACGTAATATTAAGATATAAACATAGACCTTTTCAAACAGGAAAGTCAGAAGTCGCTGGGAAGACAAGCATTTCTCAACTTTACAGACATTCTCTGTAAGTTTACAACTTTTGAGTCTCGGGTAATCAAGGTATTTGATTTTGGTGGATATTCTGGATTAAGAAATAAGTAGAAGTGTGGAAATGTAACGAAGTTAAGATTTAAAAGAATAAGGATCTCTGATAAGAAATGTAAGCTATTTGTATTTTGAATGATTAAAGTTGCGATTGCCATAATAAATGTTATCTAAATGTCGGTTCTTTAATAAATCTATATATTTTTAGAATAGTCTCAAAGAGTATTTCTGTATCATCTTGCGAACTCAAATTCTGTACACTCAAAGGAGTGGCAGAATTCTGGGGGTATTCCAGACCCTTATAATATCCGGAAGGTTACAGTCTAGTTAATCTTATTAAAAGTACTATCCGGAGGACAGTAACATCTTTAGACCGTTTCCTTCCTTTAGGGAGAGGTAGTCTGACCTTTAGACCCAATTAAGCGTCTTATAGGATCCGGCTACCGCAAACTTTAGTTGAAGGTAAACGTCTGGGGAATACGCCTGATCTGGGGTAGTCCGAAAGGGCTAGGACTTGTAATTATCCCTTCACGTAAACTTTTGTTTATATTTTCTTCTCGACGCCGGTTAGCTGCCGCTCTCTCGTTCCCATAACGTACCGAAAAAACTTTTACCTTATATTTGAAATTGTCCCACCAAACTCTTCTTTCTTTCAAGAACAAAGGTTCCTTCCGAGCAATCTTTATTTTATTTAAAATCCCTTCTTTATAAGCAATTTCTTTCAGGTATTAATTGTTTAAAATCCACACCCCTGGACCGATCTTAACTCTGCTGTTCCTAATTCTAAGAGTCAAAGCTGAGTGGTCACTAAAAAATACTTTTTTGTAATAAATCTCCATCACCTCAGAACTTAACCCTTCCCGCATTAACACAAAATCTATTCGGCTCTGTTTTAAAACATCATCCACCCAAACCTCTTCTGGAGAACTCCCTTTTTATAGGGTTCCGATCCCTCCATAAGTCTCTCAAATTTAAATTTGCAATAATTTTTACAATCATCCCTCTGGGGTTATCATCCTTAAAGGCCATCTGGGCTGAAATGTCCATCCGAGATAAAAATACATTAAAATCCCCCACTATACAAGGATTTTCCACCTCTGCCACTTCAGTGAATAACCACCGAAAAAACTCGCGACGCTTGCAATGGTCGTTCGGTGCATAGATGTTAAAGAGATCGCAAATAATTCCTCCATTTTTACCTTTAGCCGTAAAATCTCCCCTCAGTGTCCTTGTCCACCAAGACAACGTTCTCTTTTATGGACGGACTCACCAAAACAGCCACCCCTCTACGGTTATTGTTTGCACAACTTGCAACACCTCTCCCTTCCAAACCTTCCGAACTCTTTCCAGGATATCCTCATCCCAAAAGGTTTCTTGCAGACACAACATGTCAGTGCCTTTAAAACACTGCAACAACTGCTGCAATTTCTTCTCACCCCTCAGTCCGTTCACATTAATCGAGACTAATGTAATCATGGCTCCCAATAAGGGAAGTATGCCTGATAATCCCCCCATCATTTAATCTCTGGCCCTTCCCCCCTCTCATGCTCCTTCCCAACTTTTCGGGCAGCTGTTGCTTTTTCCTGCAGCCGCCGGCTCTTTATCACCTCCTGTTTGAACCTTCCCTGCTGTTTTAGCCTCTTCCTTGCATTAGGTTTGGGCCGAGGAGCTGCCCCTTCTCCCTCCTTCTGCCCCTCACTAACCTTTCCCTTTCCACACGATGCCACCCCACCCCCCACTTCCATGTCTCTGTCCCCCTCTGATCCCTCACTCTCGAGCTCATCTGTAATCTTCTGTTCCTGCTCCCCATCAGATAAATAATCCTGCTCCCCGTCAGATACATCATCTCCCATAGAGAGTCTTCCTGCTATCGTGGTTTCTCCAACAGTGCCGCTCCCTTCGGCCTCATCTCCACCACTGACCCTTGCTTCCCGTTTCTTCTCTCTCTGGCACACTGGTGCACCTATATTGCTCCCTTCTGGTGTCTTTGTCTCCCCGCTCCCGTCTCTTGCACCCTCTCCTCGTCTTGCCCCCTCTTGCTCTCCGAGATGTCCGACTCCCCGTCTTTCTTTGGAGTACTTACATTTACCACACACCCCGCTCCCGCTTCCTTTCCCCCCGCGGACACCAGATTCTTTAGGGAGAGCCGGACCATATTATGGCTCGACTCTGCCCTCGACCCATGCTGCCCTCTGCTGTCTTTGTCCTTTTCCACTGTACTTGGTGTGTTTTCCACCATCTCCATCCTGTTCTCTGCTCCGCAATTTTCTGCCTCTTCCTGCGCTCTTTTCTCCTTCAATTCACCAGCTGTGTCCTCCGCCTGCTTCGCTCCTCCGGCCGTTCCACTCACACCTCCTGTTCCTTCTCCCATCTCCTCGTCACTCAAGGGGTTTCCTTCGGCCTCACACTCACAGCGGGTGGGGCCTTTGTGACACACCCCACAGCTCTCTGCCTTGCAGCTCCGAGCGATGTGTCCAGAGTCGCCGCAATTATAACAGTACAAGTCTGGACAGTTTCTGACAAGATGGTCGTGTCCAAGACAATGGCCCGAAAATTAGACCTAATACGCGAGAGTACGCACTGTGTACTCTCGCGTATTAGGTCTCCAATTGCCGGTTTCCTGCATGCACTGCGCATGCGCGGGAAACCGGCACTACGTGAATTGAAAAGGGGGCGGTTCCTAAGTGAACCGCGTGAGCGCTACAGGCTGTGCGCACGCAGTGCACTTAGTTATTTTTTCAGCTTTGAACGCGCAGGTAAGTGGTGAAGATTTTACACATAAAGAAAGCAGGCGTAGGACACCCTTTTAACAATGTAAGTAGTTAATTAAGTGTTATTTTAAATTTTTTTCAACAGGTTTATCTTTTTTAGAGACTTTAAAGAAAGGTAAGTTTATTTTTATAACTTTTAAAAAGATTTTAAATTTTTTCAAAAATTTAATTTTTTGTTTAAAGTGGTTAATTTATTTAACTATACTTATTTTATTAATGTGATGGCTTTTTTTTAAATTTAGTTTGAGGTTTAGCTGTTCTTTTGGGGGGGTGTAGTATTCATAGCTTTGACAGGTCTTCCTGTCAAAACTATGAATGAAAGATGGTGTGCTGCCATTGGCTCTAACTGAATCACGTGATCCCAGAGCTCGCACGAACTAATTGCGTCTCTGGGTCACGCAAGCACTGCACGGTTCCAAGAGAGAGAGCCTTTCAAACTAAAGTTCGTGTGGGCCCGGAGCAAAAAGGTAGGCGCGGAATGAGATATCGCGGGGAATCCTTACCCCCGCGGGAACCCTCACTGTTTAATTTCTGGGCCAATAATAACAAACCTTCACCTGGTTATCATGCAGTACCCGAAAGTACTGCTCTCCTTCCATTGTATCAAATTTCACGCTATAACGGCAATGACTTCAACTCCTCTGGGAACCGCACCTTTACGTAACGGGTTCCATCTGCTACCCGTGTTCCTGGATAGTATCTCCTCTTTATTGCCGAGCAAATTTTAATGTCCCACGACTCCAACTTTTTGATTAGCACAGCGTCCTCAATATAAACTGGCAAGTTTAAGAATGAGACCACCACCTCTTCCTAATATAGCAGAAATACCTCCAAGGACTTATCACCAACCTTCAAACTGAGTAAAAGTCTTTCCACCTCCTCTCGGTCACTGACCGTCACCTTGAACCCAACATTCGGCTTTGGTCTAAATTGGACGATGTCTAAATTGTCAGACTGCTTGTCCGACATACAGTTCTGGATGAGCAAAAATTTTCTCCAATTAAATATTGGGAAAACTGAAGCCATTGTTTTCGGTCCTAGCCACTGACTCCATCCCTCTCCTTAACATCTGTCTGAGGCTGAACCACACTGTTCGCAACCTTAGTGTCATATGTGACCCTGAAATGAGCTTCTGACCACATATCCTCAGCATAACAAAGACCGCCTATTTCCACCTCTGTAACATTGACCGTCTCCGCTCCTGCCTCAGCTCATCCGCTGCTGAAACCCTCATCCATGCCTTTGTTACCTCTAGACTTGACTATTCCAACACACTCCTGGCTGGCCTCCCACATTCCACCCTATGTAAACTTGAGGTCGTCCAGAACTCGGCTGCCCGTGTCCTAACTCCCACCAAGTCCCGTTTGCCCATCACCCCTGTGCTCGCTGACTTACATTGGCTCCCAGTTAAGCAGCGCTTCGATTTCAAAATTCTCATCCTTGTTTTCAAATCCCTCCATGGCCTCGCCCCTTCCTATCTCTGTAATCTCCTTCAGTCCTACAACCCCCCGAGATATCTGCGCTCCTCTAATTCTGCCCTCTTGAGGATCCCTGATTATAATCGCTCAACCTTTGGTGGCCGTGCCTTCTGTTGCCTCGGCCCTAAGCTCTGGAATTCCCTGCCTAAACCTGTCTGCCTCGCTACCTCTTTCCTCCTTTAAGACGCTCCTGAAACCTACCTCTTTGACCAAGTTTTTGGTCACCTGCCCTAATTTATTCTAATGTGGATCGGTGTCAATTTTTAAAAAAATCTTAAAATACTCATGTGCAGCACCTTGGGACATTTTACTACATTAAAGGCGCTATATAAACACAAGTTGTTGTTGTTGTTGTTGTTGTTTGGTCGGCCGGAAAAGCAGCTTCCCTCGCCGCAGTCCTCATGTACCGCCTGGATAATATCCCAAGCTCGATCTCATTATCCTTGCACTGAACCACCACCGTGTCTTCTTTTCCAAACCTCCTGGGGTCCCGGCCCAAATCTTTGGCCCTTTTTTCCTCCCTTCCCCCAACATTATCTCCCCTGATTGAATTCATCCTGGGAACACTGTCCTCTGAGTGGCCCGGCACTCCGGGCCCCACAGCAGCCATCTGGCTGCTGTTTATGGACCAAAAAGGCCATAAAACCTGAAGAAAAAAACCCCACCACCAACTTTTTACAAACTCACTGCAACTCCCTGCAGTAATCAAGCAACCAGCAGCACCTGCTCACTCCTAGCCCCTCCCACCTAGAGAATGCTACCCACTGAGCCACAACTGACACCTGGCAGCTGGAGGGAGAAAGGAGAGGTAAGGGTGGAGGTGGGTGTTGTTGTGGAGGTGGATGAAAGGGATTAAGAAGGGGACATTCTGGTAGTGCATAAGATACTAGTAGAATGGAAAAGATTAACCCGGAGCACCTGTTCAAGTAAGTCATGGCTACAGGGCAGGGGGGCATGTACAAACTGGTAAACGATGCAATGTATTATCACATGGTTTGGCGATGAGGATGGGATCCTAAAGCCATTTTTAGGGATCATGGAAAGACACAGTGTTCAACATTCGAGTGGATAAGTTTAAGGTGAATTTGTGACACCTGATGCAGAATTGTCTGTGCTTCGCCTTCACGAGTATGTATACACAGCAACAGTGGTGTTAATTCTCATAGGTAGCGTGCTGAGTCATATTTGACGGGATTTGGACAATCATAGCCGCGCTTACGGGATTCATCAGAAACCTCGGCATGTATCACCGAGCTCGCGAACCATTCAGTTCTTACATTGAGTGGCTGGAGATGTTTTTTAAGGCCAATAACATTATTGAGACCGAAGGTGCAGATGAGAATGTTCAAGCTCAAAATGAAGTCATTCGTGAATGGAAGAAAGCAATTTTTCTAACGGAGATCGGGCTAGATGTCTACGGAACGTTGACAAATCTACTCGCGCCAGGGAAAGCGAAGGATGTGTCGTTTGAAGACATTCTCGAGAAACTCGAGGACCATTTCGACTCAAAGCCGTTAGAAATAGCAGAGAGCGATAAGTTTGGTACCAGAAACCAAAAACAAAGTGAAACCATCAGTGAGTACATTGTAGCTCTTAAGAACCTGTCTTTGCATTGTAACTTCAGGCACATTTTTGGATTGTGCGTTGTGAGATAAGTTTGTGTGTGGACTGGTGGACGAGCGTACACAGTCCAAGTTACTGAACACTCCGAACCTAACGTTTGACATAACATGCAAAATTGCCCTATCTGTGGAGATGACATCTAAGAATGCTAGGGAGCTCCGTCCAACTCAAGTGACTCGTGCAGCTGAGGTCTACAGTCACAAAACCACCGCCAAACCTAAAGCTGTGAGACTGGGTCAAAAGCATGTCGGTCGGAGCAGTTCAGTGAATTGTTATCGCTGCAATGGAAATCACTCACCACAGTCCTGCCAATACAGAAGTGCAAAGTGTTTTCACTGCCAGAAGCAAGGCCATATTTCAACGTATTGCAGAGCTAGATCTGAAGCAGGAAGTAAGAACCATTCTAGTGGCAATGCAAAGCAGCGACAACAAAAGGGAGGAGTTCACAATGTTGAAGTGAACACACCTGATATTGAAGAACTCGGCATCTACAGTATCTATGCCACTAGCGGCAACGCTAGCAGTCGTGAGAAAGACTTCCGTACAAAACTTTTGATCAACGAGTAATATATTGATATGTGTATCGACTCGGCAGCGGACTGCTCTATCATGAGTAAGGACACATATGAGACTAAGTTTAATCAAGTACCACTTACAAAGAGTACCTTGGAGTTAAAAACCTACTCCAGGAGAAATCCTAGAGACATGTGGACAAATGGAATGTACAGTTCAACACAATGGCCAGTCAGTAAAGCTGCCTATTATTGTAGTGAGCTACAACAACAGGCCAACTCTCATGGGCAAAGACTGGTTGAGAAAGTTAAAACTAGACTGGAAAAACATCTTCAGTGTAGCTGCTTCAAAGAAGCGACTCAACACAATGCTGAACAAGTACGAAAGCATGTTCACAGACAGTTATGAGGGCATCACTGGGTATCACACGCATATCCAACACGAAGCCTGTCTATTGTAAGGCAAGGCCGGTCCCCTATGCGTTGAAAAGTCAGGTGCAGGAAGAGCTAGCGAAGCTCAGAGAGAACGGAGTGCTAGTAAAAACTGACAAAAGTGAAAGGGCTACCCCGATTGTGGTAGTGCCCAAAGCAGACATAACTGTACGCTTGTGCGGTGACTACAAAGTTATTGTCAACCAAGCAGTTGACAATGAGCAGTACCTGTTACATACATCACAAGATTTGTATGCAGCACTCTCTGGGTCAAAGGTTTTCTCCAAGCTTGACCTGTCGCACGCTTACGCTCAGCTGAATGTTGACAAGAGAGTCAACAGTATCTCACCATCAACACACACAAGGGACTGTACTCATACACCAAGCTGCCGTATGGTGTAAAGTCCTCCCCCAAAATCTTCCAGGCTACGATGGATAAGATTTTGCAAGGAATTCCAAATTGCTTATGCAATCAAGACGATGCGCTGATCGCAACAAGCAGCGAGGAATAAAATCTAGAAGTGTTAGATTTAGTGCTTCAAAGGTTGAATGCCCACAATGTCAAATTGAAAAGGAGAAAATGTGCTCTTGTGCAGCCCGAGGTTGTGTACATTGGTCTGAAAGTTGATGCAAATGGCTTGCAACCAGTGAAGGAAAAGGTTGATGCTGTCATCAATGCTCCAAAGCCACAGAACGTGTCTGAGTTAAGATCTTTCCTTGGAATGGTCCAGTACTACGCAGGTTTCTTACCTGAGTTAGTGACCATGTTGGTTCCATTGCACGAGCTCCTCAAGAAGGATGTCCAGTAGAAGTGGACAATAGCACAACAGGAAGCTTACGACGCTTGTAAGAGAAGTCTCTCTGACGATGCTCTACTTGTGCACTATGACACAGAGTGTGAGCTTAAGTTAGCGCGTGATGCTTCTAGCTACGGTGTGGGAGCTATCATAAGCCATGTAATGGATGACAGCCAAGAGCAACCAGTCGTCTTCACATCGCGAACCCTCACAGGGCGAAAGAAACTATGCGCAAATTGAAAAGGAATTGGAATCAAGAAATTTCAACAGTTCCTGATCGGCAGAAAGTTTACCCTGCAAACTGCTCCTAGCAATATTGGGGCCCAAATCTGCCATCCCTGCAATGGCTGCATCAAGAATGCAACGTTGGGCAGTTTTGTTGTTACAATATGACTACACGATTGAATATCGCACTTCAAAGCAAAATGCAATCGCAGATGCCTTGTCCAGGTTGCCACATGAGAACTTGTGTTGGGAGTGAAGGTGCTATTTTCACGCTAGGTGCAGTTGACCAAGACTTTCCCGTGAATGCAACTGAGCTTACAGATGAGACTCAAAAGGACTCAGTACTGAAAAGAGTGTATGAAAACACCTTGAAATGATGGACTGATCATTGTATGGACACATAATTGAAATCATTCCATAACTGTCGTACTGAATTGTCTTGTGAGCAAGGTTGAATCAAGTGGGGAAACAGAGTGGTGGTACCTACTTCTTTGAGAGATAGAATTCTGGCTGAACTTCATACTGAACATCCAGGAATCGTCAGCATGAAATCAATTGCAAGAAGCTTTGTTTACTGGCCTGGATTGGACTTGAATCACTTGTCAGCAAAGTGAATTGAAGTGAAACATTTAGGTTCAAACAAGTCTGAGGTAGAAACAGAATCATCGTTGAGTTCGGAACCAGAACAAAACAGCCCAAAAATTGGTTCAACACCAAAACTTTCTTTAAGGAGATCAGGAAGGCTCCACAAACCTGTTATGAAACTGAATTTGTAATTCATTTGTAGGATTTGTAGTTCATTTAAAAGAAAAAAAGCCAGGAGTTTTTGTTATGTGGTACATGTAATGCTGGGAAAGGTGGGACCAGTTTTGTTGTATTTGAGAGGGGAATAAATACTTTTTTTTTTAAGGGGGGTGGGGGGGAAAGCAGTGTAATGTATTATCACATGGTTTGGTATGAGCATGCTCAGTTCGCTCTGGCCTATAAAGCAAGCACATGGACTAGCAATTCATCGTGTCTCTGTCCTTTGTTCTACCCACATATATTACAAACGGCAATTTCAGGACTAATTTCAGGAAGCACTTCTTCATGCAAAGAATGCTCAATACTTAGAACTCAATACCTGGGGGAGATAATGGAGGTAAAAACACTGAAATCATTCAAGATGCAGTTAGATATGATGATGTGAGGGGGAAAGTTTAAGTTTCTATGAAAGAGAGAGCGAGAGATGCTGAATGGGCTTCCTTATCTGTACTTATCATTGTGTTCCTTAGAGGCCCAGAGGCCCATGCATTTGATTCCAAGTAGTCCATTAGGAGAGAAGAAAGGGCACTGCATTTGTGTTCACTGGTGCTCTTGGGATATCCACTCAATTGCTTGATATTTTGGACAGTTGGGATTGATTTTGTGAAGATGTTAACATTTTGATTACTATTGTTAAACCTTTTTCTTTAAATATCAGTATAAATTAGATTTTTTTTCATTATTAGCACTGTTTCCCTTCATCTTGATAATCTATAATTAAAAATGTTACATCTGTGGCACTTCCTGTTTACAAACCTGACTTCCTGATGTCACTTTTTAAAATCACACCTTTGTTAACTTTTTCTCCCAATATCAGTTCCTGTGGCCACATTTATAATAGAAACTGCCTCTGTAAACTTGTCAGGTTGTAATTTCACACTCCTGCCAGTGGTGACACTAACACCTCAGTGTTACATCTCCCAGCTCCTCAACCTGTAGAAGCTCCAAAATTGCAACCAACTCTACCTCTCTGCCTTACAAATTGTTTTGCTCTTTAACTGTAAATAATGCAAAATCAAGTATTATATAAAAATATGCAGTTAACATAGAAGATGTACAGTATGTTCAAACAGTACTCCTTCATAGTTCAGAGCTCCTAGGCATGTAATGGAAGCGTTTCCTCTCACCCATGTGCAACATCCAGGATTTGTGACAAAAAGGGAGAAGTGATTGCAGGAAGGGAACGCTCCAGCCTATACAGACTGATACGGTGCCCTGGAGAGAAAGTCAATCTCATGACAGTACACTTCTTTGCCAAAACCCGCCACGAACTGTTGGTGTTGAATAAACTTGATAAGTAGCATTGAACTTTATTGTCTAGAAAATCAAGGTGGCTGGCCCAACCCAAGTAGTTTCCTCCACCATGCCAAAAACGAATATCCGCTGTACAGCTGCTGAGAAAATTGAGGCTTAAGAGGACAGTTACTTTGAAGCCAGGTTTTTAAGAACATTTGCTCATGTATCCTGAGCTTGGTGACTCACATGATTGGATTGCAGAGAGGCATGCGGCCACGGCTGAAGGCTCAGCACAGCATCATCCCGGCCTCCGCCCTCGACATCCAAAAGGGCGAATGAGGCGCTGGCTGCTGCTAACGGCTCGGACATCCGGACGTACGGCACCCGCACAGTCACCCTCGACCTCGCTGGTTGCCGCTACCGATGGGAGTTCATCACTGCCAAGGTGCTCGCCCCTATCATCGGCGCAGATTTCCTGTGCGCCCACGGCCTACTGGTAGACATCCTCGACACCGCCTCATGGACATGAACACCATGTCCCCCATCCTGGGCGCCATGGCCCCCCGTCATCCCGCCGACATGGCGTCACAGTGCCACGCCCGGGCCACAGATGACTACTCAGCACTCCTGGCCGAATTCCCGGCCCTTACCAATCCGACCTTCTCCGCAGAGGCCGCCAAACACGGGGTGGAACACTTCATCCCCACCACAGGCCCCCCAGTGTACGCCCACGCCCGCAGGCTGGACCCGGCCAAACTGGAGATCGCGCGGACCGAGTTTGCCACCATGGAACAGCTCGGCATCATCTGCCACTCCAACAGTCCCTGGGCCTCCCCACTCCACATCGCCCCCAAACCAGGCGGGGGTTGGCGCCCCTGCGGGGATTACCGCCGCCTCAACGATGCCACCACCCCTGATCAGTACACCGTGCTGCACATCCAGGACTTCTCGGCTAGACTGGCTGGCCGCTCAGTCTTTTCCAAGGTCGACCTGGTGCGCGGCTACCACCAAGTCCCCGTCCACCCCACGGACTTCCCCAAGACGGCCGTAATCACCCCCTTCGGCCTTTTCGAGTTACTGCGGATGTCCTTCGGCCTCAAAAACGCGGCCCAGGCATTCCAACGGCTCATGGACTTGGTCCTTCGGGACCTGAAGTTCCTGTTCGTCTACCTGGACGACATCCTGGTAGCCAGTTCCTCCAAGCAGGAACACCTCGAACACCTTCGCATCCTGTTCGGGCGCCTCAGCGACCACGGGCTCATCCTCAGCCCAGCCAAATGCCAGTTCGGCCTGGACAAGATCGACTTCCTCGGCCACCACATCACCTATGCTGGGGCCATTCCCCTGCCCACCAAGGTGCAGGCCGTCCAACAATTTCCCCGCCCCACCACCATCAAAGGCCTCCAGGAGTTCCTCGGGATGGTGAATTTCTATAACCGCTTCATCCCCAAAGCGGCGTCCCTCATGAGGCCCCTGTATGAAGCCCTCCGGGGCAGGAGCGGCAAGATGGCATACGACTGAACGGCAGACGCGTCAGCCGCCTTCGACTCCACCAAGACCGCGCTCGCCAACACCACCCTGCTCGCGCACCCACGGCCCAATGCCAGGGTAGCGCTCACCATGGACGCCTCCGACCACGCGGTCGGCGCCATGTATGAGCAGTGGGTCGACGGCGCCTGGCAACCACTTGCCTTCTTCAGCCGCCAACTACGCCCCCCCGGAGGTCAAGTACAGCACCTTCGACCGCGAGCTCCTCGCGCTGTTCCTGGCGGTCCGCCATTTTCGGTTTTTGCTGGAGGGCCACCCCTTCACTGCGTTTGTCGACCACAAACCCCTGACATTCGCAATGGCAAAGACAACCGACCCCTGGTCCGCCAGGCAACAGCGCCAGCTTGCGGCAGTGTCCGAGTTCACCACGGACATCCAACACGTCTCCGGCCGAGACAATGTGGTAGCCGACTGCCTCTCCCGCCCCGCCATCCACGCCGCACACCTGGCAGTCGACTACGCTCAACTCGCAGCAGACCAGATCACCGACCCTGATCTGCTCTCCGCACCTACCAACCTACCAGGGCTACGCCTGGCCGACGTCGCCTGTGGCCCAACCGCAGTCACGGTCAAGTGCGACGTATCCCTATGTCAACCTCGGCCCGTCGTCCCAGCGTCCTGGCGCCGCCGGGTATTCGAGATTCTCCACAACCTCTCCCACCCCGGCGCCCGCGCATCCATCAAATTGGTAGCCAACCGCTTTGTCTGGCGCGGCCTTCGCAAGGATGTGCGTACTTGGGCCAACTCCTGCCTAGCCTGCCAATGGGCCAAGGTGCAGCAACACACGAAAGCACCCCTCGAGGAGTTTACCGTCCCTTCACGTAGATTCGACCACATCCAAGTGGACATCGTCGGGCCCCTGCCGCCGTCGCAAGGCCACACGCACTTGCTGACGATCGTTGACCGCACCACGCGCTGGCCCGAGGCAATTCCACTGACCTCTACCACCACCGCCGACATCGCCAGAGCCTTCGTCAGCACCTGGGTCGCACGTTCGGCGTCCCCTCCGACATGACGTCGGACAGAGGTCCGCAATTTACCTCTGAACTCTGGACCGCCGTCGCACGCAATCTCGGGGTGACCATTCACCGCACCACAGCGTACCACCCCCAAGCCAACGGACTGTGTGAGCGGTTCCACAGATCCTTGAAGGCATCTCTTCGAGCCAGCCTCCAGGACGGCGCCTGGACCGACCGACTCCCGTGGGTCCTCCTCGGCCTGCGCACCGCTGTTAAAGAAGACCTCCACGCATCGGCAGCAGAGCTCGTGTACGGTCAGCCGCTGCACGTACCCGGCGAGTTCCTGCCCACCGCCACGACACCCTGGTCAGCCGACCAGCAACGCCACGACTTCACCTCACCGGCGCTACAGTTCGCCCTGGTGCCCATTGCCCGACACGGCGAATCCACCTCACACGTCCCACTAAGCCTGCACCAGGCACGGTTCGTTTTCGTCCGGCACGACGCCCACCGCGGACCCCTTCAACCCCCATATGACGGGCCCTACAAGGTGCTACAGGCTGGGGACAAATTTTTCACCCTGCAAGTGGGCGACAGGACCGAAAAAGTGTCGGTTGACCGACTCAAGCCAGCACACTCGGAGCCCGGTGAGCAGGTCCCTGTAGCTCGTCCACCGCCACGCGGCCGACCTGCCCTCAAGCCAGTTCACCCGGCTGCTCCACGCCCGGCCGTTCCACGGCCACTGGCGTCCTACAAGAGCCGCTCCGGCCGGCCCATCAGACCGCCGCACCGTCTCGTCCACACCTCCTAAGCGGATTCTGGGGGGAGCTGTGTGGCGGATCGCCACCTAAACGGGCGCAATCCACTTTTCCGTCCGTGGACAATAAATCGGGCACCTTGCCTTTAAGGCGCATGCTGCCTTTAAGGCAGGAAAAAAGGAGTGGGCGGGGCCTCAGGGTTTTGGAGAGAAATGTGGCAGCAGCCATTTTGACCAGAAGAGATGTAATTAAAAGCCATGTGTTCCACATATTGACTCGGCCTCAATTCGTGCTTCGCGGCAGCCACAACAGTGTAAACATTTGCAATTCTCCAGTCCTCTGGCACCACCGCTGTTTCTAAGGGGGATTGGAAGATTATGGCCAGTACCTCTGTGATTTCTTCCTTCACTTCCCTCAGCATCCTAGGATGCATCCCATTCGGTCCCGGTGACTTATCTGCTTTAAGTACAGCCAGCCTTTCTAGTACCTCCTCTTTATCAAATCTTATCCCATCCAGTATCTCCTCTACCTCCTCCTTCACTATGTCTATGGCAGCATCCTCTTGGTGAAGACAGGTGCAAAGTACTCATTTAGTACCTCAGCCATACCCTCTGCCTCCACGCGTAGGTCTCCTTTTTGGTCCCTAATCGGCCACACCCCTCCTCTTTCTACCTGTTTATTATTTATATGCCTATAGAAGACTTTTGGATTACCTTTTATGTTAGCTGCCATTTTATTCTCATACCCGCTCTTTGCCCCTCTTATTTTCTTTTTCACTTCTCCTCTGAACTTTCTATATTTAGCCTGATTCTCAGATGTATTCTCGACCTGACATCTGTCGTACGCGCTCTTTTTCTGCTCCATCTTACTCTCTATCTCTTTCGTCATCCAGGGAGCTCTGACATTAGCTGCCCTACCTTTCCCCCTAGTGGGAATGTACCTCGACTGTACCCGAACTATTTACTCTTTAAAGGCAGCCCATTGTTCTATTACAGTTTTGCCTGCCAATCTTTGATTCCAATTTACCCAGGCCAGATCCTTTCTCATCCCACTGAAATTTGCCTCCTCCAATTAAGTATTTTTACTCGAGATTGCGCCCTGCCCTTTTCCATAGCTATCTAAACCTTATGATACTATGATCGCTTTTCCCTAAATGTTCACCTACTGACACTTGCTCCACTTGACCCACCTCTTTCCCCAAAACCAGATCCAGCAATGCCTCCTCCCTCGTCGGGCCAGAAACAGACTGATCAAGAAAGTTCTCCTGAACACACTTCAGAAATTCTTCCCCTCCCTGCCCTTTACACTATTACTATCCCAGTCTATATTAGGATAGTTGAAGTCCCCCATTATCACTACTCTATAGTTCTTGAATCTCTCTGTAATTTCCCTGCAAATTTGCTCCAGTTGGTGGCCTGTAGAATACACCTAGTAATGGCACCTCTATTATTTCTTAACTCTAGCCAAATAGATTCTGTCCTTGACCCCTCCAGAACATCCTCTCTCTCCAGCACTGTAACATTCTCCTTAACCAATACTGCCACACAACCTCCTATATTTAAATACCCAATCCTGCCCTTTTTTGAGCCAGGTCTCTGTTATTGCCATGACATCATATTTCCATGTGGCTATTTGCGCCTGCAGCTCACCAACCTTGTTTACTATGCTTCGTGCGTTCACATACATACACTGTAAACCTATCCTAGACCACCCTGTGTTCTCTCTTAGTCTAACCCCACCTAATACCTTACTATTTCTTACCTATCCGTCTCTCCCTTTGTTTCTCCTTTCTAATGCTACATCGTAGTGTGCACCCCCCTGCTAACTTAGTTTAAACCCTCCCCAACAGCACTAGCAAACATCCCCGTGAGGATATTGGTACCGGCTCTGTTGAGGTGCAACCCGTTCGGCCTGTACAGGTCCCACCTCCACCAGAACCGGCCCCAATGCCTCAGGAATCTGAAGCCCTCCCACCTGCACCATCTCTCCAGCCACGCATTCATCTGCTCTATCCTCCTATTCCTGTACTCACTCATGCATGGCACCGGGAGTAATCCAGAGATTACTATCTTTGAGGTCCTGCTTTTTAATCTCTTTCCTAGCTCACTAAAATCTGCCTGCAGGACCTCATCCCTCTTTCTACCTATGTCGTTGGTACCAATATGGACCATGACCTCTGGCTGTTCACGCTCCCCCCTCAGAATGTTCTGCAGCCGCTCAGTGACATCCTTAACCCTGGCACCAGGAAGGCAACATACCATCCTGGAGTCACGTCTGCAACATACCATCCTGGAGTCACGTCTGCGGCCACAGAAACACCTGTCTGCTTCCCTAACTATCAAATCCCCTACCACTATTGGTTTCCCTATCTTCCTCCTCCCCACCTCTGTACAGCTGAGACACCCGTGGTGCCATGGACTTGGCTCTGGCTGAACTCCCCAGAGGAACCATCGCCCTCACCAATACTCAGAACAGAATACTGGTGGAGAGCGAGATGCACTCCGGGGGCTCCTGCACTATCTGCCTGGTCCTCCTCTTCTGTCTGGCCGTCACCCATTCTCTTTCTGCTGCGCACTCCTTAGCTGCGGGGTGACCACCTCCTGAAACGTGCTATCCTCGTGCACCGCAGTGACGCCAGCTGCTACTCAAGCTCCTCCAGCTGACGACACCTCCTGCACACGTTGATGTCCAGGACACTGGAAGCATCCTGGAGTTCCCACATGGCACAGGATGAGCATTCCGCTGGACTGAGCTGCTCTGCATAGCGCTGAAAAGATGGACCAATGTTGGGGGCAGTCTAAACACAAGTAATGATTGCCACAGGCTTTTTTCACTACTTAAAGGGGAGGCTCATTGATGCTGCAGCACCTGTCTCGGCATTGTTGGGTGTGCAGCTGCCTCAACAACCACATGGCGTGCGGCGCTGGATCCGGCATCAGCTGTCATTACAGCTGTCAACGGCATTTTAGCGCCATCTTGTGGCATGTGGCACAAACCACAGAAATCTCCCCCCCCCCCCCCCACCCCCGCAAAGGTATTTTGAAACTGTGAAACTTTGGTCACATTGGCCTAGAAATTGGATATGGCTACAAAAACGGGCAGTGTTAAAGCCCAACAATGTTAAGCTGCGACAGGTCAAAATGGTCTGGGTAGCACGCAATATTCATGCTCAGTTCTCAATAACATGATTGTCGTCTTGCTCTCAGCACTAAAACCGCTACTCATTGACTTACTGCTCAACATGAGAGACTTCATGAGAGCAGTCTGCACTTCCGGTGCAGCACATAGACATTGGGTCGTTTCCACCTTTACTGCAATGGCAGCCGCGACATCGCCCATCACACATAACATCATGTCTGGGTCAACACGGTCTCTTCAGGAGTCTTCCATCATTTCCATCCTGGAAAATCTGGGCTCCAAGCTCTGCGCAGAGCCCCGTGCAATGTGTGAGGCGGACTCCTCCATGCTCCTTGACATTGCCAAGAGGCTCTCTTGGGGGAGTGGCAGTGGGTCAGTGGAGCAGGACCCTGCTGTCCTCTCTCAGGATGACAGCATTCCTGCTCCCACCACTGCCACTCCGCCACTGCCCTTGTCGCTGCCTGTCAGCCAGCCAGCCCAGACTGCTGCCGCCCATGCCGAGGAGTGCTGTCTACAGCCGGGCCTTTTCGGGCCAGAGCTGCTCGAGGTCATCCTGCAAGGTCATCTGAAGTCTCCTCCACGGAAACTCTGTAGCCTTCCACCAGCCATGCTGCAGCCAGTGGGGGAGCACTTCATAGGAGTACTAGGACTGGAAAGGGCACTAAGGGATTGCACAAAGGTGATTAGTTCATATTGTATGTGTGAAGTGATTTTTGATAAATTGATTAATTTTGTTTGGAATCTTGTGGTGTCTCTCATTTGAGCTTTGTGCCAGGAGGATGCTGTGATATTCCGTGACAGAAAGATGGTATGATGGGGATATGGTGAGCAATGAGGATCTGGGGTTTCATTCATTGGAATCGGAGTCTGATGAGGCGTTCATGGACAGCCCGTCTGGAAGGGGGATTGGCTGCCTGCCTCCTCCCTCCCTCCTCGTCCTCTTCCTCCTCCTCCTCCTCTCCCTCGTCCTTCTCCTGAGGCGGTCCCACAATCCCTGGTGACAAGGGCTGCGCCCTCATGATGGCCAAGTTGTGCAGCACGGAATGGGACACCCGCTCCGGCGAGTACTGGAGGGCTCCTCCCGAGCGGTCAAGGCAGTGGAACCATTGTTTCAGTAGCCCAATGGTCTGCTCGATGATGTTCCTGGTAGCAGCATGGCTCTCATTATATGAGTGCTGGGCACGGGTGTTGGGGTTGCGGAGGGGAGTCATCAGCCAGGTGGACAGCGGATAGCACCTGTCTCCGAGCAGCCACCCTCAAGTTTCATGTGGTGGCTGGAAGAGTGCTGACTGACGCAGGATGAAGACATCATGAGTGCTGTCTGGATAGTGGGCATTGACCATCAGGAAGCGCTGGGCGTGGTCACACACCAACTGCACATTGAGTGATAATAGCCAGTTATGGAATATGTCAGGATTGTTATGTGGTGCCTGTAAAGCCACGTGCGTGCAGTCAATGGCGCCCTGCACCATGGGGAATCCCGCTATCCTGGCAAAGCTACATGCACGCTCGTCCTGCTTCTCTCTGCTCAGAGAGAAGAAAACATAGTCCTTTCTCATGTTGTAGAGAGCCTCAGTGACCTCCCGGATGCAGCGATGGACGGCGAACTGGGAGATGTTAGCTATGTCTCCTGCTGCAGACTTCAAGGATTTGCTGATGAAGAAATTGAGGGTCACGGTGACCTTGACTGCCACTGGGAGAGCCGTGTTCGCCCTGCTCTCAGGCTGCAGGTCTGGTTGCAGGAGGTGGCAGAGTTCTGTGAACACCTCCTTGGTGAAGCAGAGCCTCATAATGCACTGCTCCTCACTTAAGTGGATATAAGAGAAGTGCTCTTGGAAGACCCTAGGTGGGTAAAGCCTCCTGTTGAGTGCCCTCCTCCTTCTCCCTCTGTGCGCATCTTCTCACCTTCTTCACTGCCTCCGCCCCCTCTCCCTAAGATACTCAAGCGCGAGGTGGACTGCCAGTACAGCCCCCATGACTGTGAGCGAATGTTGTGAACAGAAGCCTTTAAATAATAATGAAGGTGTTCTCCACTTGCAACAACACTCCCTGTTACCTTAGATCCTTGAAAGAAGTTTATAAAGCTGTTGGAGTTGCAGCAAGTTGCACAGAGCTGGTCAAACTGCAGAAACATGTCAGGTCCAAGTTGTTGCTGATGAGCCCTTTAAATAACGCTGCTGGTGCCTCCTTCCTGCTTCTCAATGCTTGCTCAGCTCATCGCACTTAAGGCATGCCGGTAAGTGGAGTGGCAAAATCCAAACTCGCAGATCGGACGTCAAGTGAGCGTTGCACGCTCACTGACGTCATGAACTGCATCAGGTACCTAATTTTGCCGAGCGCCGGCCATCCGAAAATGGCAGCCGCTGCAGGACCCACCGACAGCGGGCGGAAGAGCGGTAGCCGCCATTTTCTTCCCTGAATCTGGCGGTAACGGGTGGTGCTAAACCCCTGAATTTCTAGGCCTATACCTTCAAAGAATGTAGATGCATGATAGGGTTATAAAAGAGGAGCAAGGTTGAATCAAAAAGTTGAGTTATTTGAAGAGAGATTGACAAAACTGAAATTCACATTGAGAAAAGATTAGTTGTCAAATGCTGGCACTGTTCCATGTCTGAGGCTCTTAAAGAAGATAAAGATGCATGAAAATCACAGCTGGTGACTGCATTGCGTTTTGTGGAACTGAACGGTACCGGGCAGGAGGATCCCAGATTTGATTCCTAATCTATGCTGCATTTGCTGATTTCGGCAGGGGTAATTTCCACTTGTGGGGGAGTTCAAAACTAGGAACCATAAATCTAAGTCACTAATAAATCCAATATGGAATTCAAGAGAAACTTCCTTACTAGTGGTGCAAATGTGGGGCTTACTACCACAGGAAGTGTTGGAGGTGAACAGTATAGATGCATTTAAGGGGAAGCTAGATAAACACATGAGGGAGAAAATAATAGAAGCATATGTTGCTAGAATGAGATGAAGTGAGTTGGGAGGAGGCTCGCTTTCAGCATAAATATAGGCACAGACCAGTTGGGCCGAATGGCCTGTTTCTATGCCGTAATTTCTATGTAATCCTATGTAATGTAAGGGGCACTTCAGTTAACCTCAGTACTCCTGTGCAAAGGAGAGTAAAAAAAAAATCAGCCAGGATTCCCACCTATGAACACTATAAAGCAACTCCAGTTGGAAAATGCATGTATAGTCGAGAGGGGACGAGAGGAATCCTCACCCCATAGTGAACACTCACTGTGAAGAACATCACACATGAAGAATGATCACTCAGACGAAGTACTGAGGGCAGCTGGTGTTAAAGGATTCTGCACTCGGGTTGAGACAGTGGCCTGGATATTAACAGGGCGGGTTACATAGGCTGGGGCAGAGTTTCGGACTGGAAACCCAGACGTCTGGGTTTCTCTGCATACTGTGGGGTTTACATGCGTCTTTTGGCCCGGAACACAGTCTGATTGACAGGCTTGGCTTCCAATTGGGTGGGGAGCACTCCGGGGGCCGCAGGACCAGGTAGGTCAGATCCACTATCCCGGGAGTGGGGAGTCCAATCCCGGGGCAAGTTTTTTATGGGGGCCGGGTGGATGGGGGGGTGGGGTGGCTGATGGGGAGCTCAAGCTTGGCGGGATGGGTGGGGAGGGTTAAGCACTCTCCTCCTGGGCCACCATTTCTCCCCAAAGCTGTCCAAGCCTCAAATCAGCTGCCGGGTTTCCTGAGGCCTGGGAAACCCGACTGCTCACTGTAAAACCTGGAAAGCAGATTAAATCAGAGGCTGCCAGCCTCATTAAAGTATTTAAATTGCGAACCCGCCTCCTGGGAGTGGGTTGGCTGCCCGCCTCCGTTAAACCCGGAAGTGGGCGGGTTGGAGGCATATTCCCGAATTTTTCCAGATTTAACTCCCCACCCGTTCCCAATCCCACGCGCTCGCTCATTATGAAATTCCCCCAGTGTCTTCAGGAGAGGAAGGAAGAAATTGGAGGGGAAAGTGTAGTGGTTGATATTAATGAATTGAAAATTGGCTGAGCAATAGAATTGAGAAGGTAATGTTCAACGGATAAGGCTCTGTTGTGGGTAATGTTCAATGGATAAGACTCTGTTGTGGGTAATGTTCAATGGATAAGACTCTGTTGTGGGTAATGTTCAATGGATAAGACTGTTGTGGGTAATGTTCAATGGATAAGGCTCTGTTGTGGGTAATGTTCAATGGGTAAGACTGTTGTGGGTAATGTTCAATGGATAAGGCTCTGTTGTGGGTAATGTTCAATGGATAAGGCTCTGTTGTGGGTAATGGAGTTCTGCAGCGGAGCACATTAGGTCAGGGTTGAGTACTATTTAATTGATGTCCTGGAGATTTGTTTGCTTCATTGTTTAGTCATCTGGCAAGAATTTAAGTTTTCGCTTGGAAATTATACATGTAGTAATTCACTCCTGCCAGAGATAAAATAAATTGCAGGCGTCTACGATGATAATACAGATTATAAATGTTTTTTGTTGGAAGGAGTTGGCTCAATGACGTAAATGGCCTTTACCTAGTTTTTCTTGTGACCTTCTGAAAGTAACTTTCTCAGCTGTTATCCTGAAGATTGTGGAAGGAGGTGGTGAATCCATCAGGTTTCAGGCTTAGATGGGTCAGAGTGGCGAATCGTGCGATGTGCTGACTTCAGCAGGGCAGCAATGCAGCGAAGAGGATATCGGATGCTTATTTTCAGCTAAGGGAGAGTGTTGATAAAATGGAGTGAAGAAAGTTTGTGATGGAGTGAGAATTATAAATTATGCGTGAGTTATTCAAAAAATATTTTCAATGAATAATTGTCCTTGGACTCGTTTTATTATTTAGTTTTTCTGTTTTGACATTACCATACATTTCCCCCCACCTGGGAGAGTGTGATAATCTGGACCATAGATTGAAATAAACACACAAGGAGTATATAAATATTCCATTGCATATAGTTTCAGTGTTGCTGCAGAGAGAATGGTTTGATGATGTATGAGTCTGGTACATGTACAAAAGATTGCGGTGTCAGCAATACCAGAAAATACAGCGCGTGTTATCACTGCAATCAATTCAAATCAGCTTTTATTAAATTGGGTCAGTGGGAAATCTGTTCAAATTGGTTCACATCCTGCAGAGTGCAAACCCCAAAGGTCTCTTTATAGTTCAAGTTAATTTTTCTTGAAGATTTAAATTCCTACAAATTAACTACCAGTAATTAAAGTGAGCTCAGGAAAGAGCACGTTAGTAAAATTAAATGCCTTCAACATTATGGTCATGTTTGAGTAACATGTTTAAGAGCAGTTTGGGGATGATTCTGCCTGGAAGGGGTGGTTCTACCGAACTGTACAGATATAGGGAATCATCTGGTAAACTCAACTGACAACATCTGCATCAAAACTGGAGCTCTATTAGTGCTAATGCTGAATGTGCTGAAGCATAATGTTTTCAGCTCTCTTTAGCAAATTGTTAGCTACTATTTGAATCTGCCACCAGCAATTAGGATGACTTTTGTCATTGGTGACTGTCACTTGACTCCAGCAATCATACTTAACATGAGTCCCATCATCTTCTGGACTGCCTGTTACTCAGGTTTTCCAACTTCACTCAGGGCAGGTTGCGTGGCCTGTTGTAGCACTGCCCCCTACCCCGCAGTAGTAAAGTACCAAGGGAAGAAGATATGAGAACATCAAAGGCTACTGGCACTGACGATAACAACAACAACAACTTGTGTTTATATAGCGCCTTTAACGTAATAAAACGTCCCAAGGCGCTGCACAGGAGTATTTTAAGACAAAAAATTTGACACCTGATCCACATAAGGATAAATTAGGGCAGGTGACCAAAAGCTTGGTCAAAGAGGTAGGTTTTAAGGAGCGTCTTAAAGGAGGAAAGAGAGGTAGCGAGGTGGAGAGGTTTAGGGAGGGAATTCCACAGCATAGGGGCCCAGGCAACAGAAGGCACGGCCACCAATGGTTGAGCGATTATAATCAGGGATGCTCAAGAGGGCAGAATTAGAGGAGCGCAGATATCTCGGGGGGTTGTGGGGCTGAAGGAGATTACAGAGATAGGGAGGGGCGAGGCCATGGAGGGATTTGAATATGATGAGAATTTTGAAAACGATGCGCTGCTTAACCGGGAGCCAATGTAGGTCAGCGAGCACAGGGGTGATGGGTGAACGGGACTTGGTGCGAGTTAGGACTCGGGCTACCGAGTTTAGGATGACCTCAAGTTTACGTAGGGTGGAATGTGGGAGGCCAGCCAGGAGTGCGTTGGAATAGTCAAGTCTAGAGGTAACAAAGGCATGGATGAGGGTTTCAGCAGTGGATGAGCTGAGGCAAGGGCGGAGACGGGCAATGTTACGGAGGTGGAAGTAGGCGGTCTTAGTTATGCTACGGATATGTGGTCGGAAGCTCATTTCAGGGTCAAATATGACACCAAGGTTGCGATCAGTGCGGTTCAGCCTCAGATAGATGTTAGGGAGAGGGATGGAGTCAGTGGCTAGGGAACGGAGTTTGTGGCAGGGACCGAAAACAATGGCTTCGGTCTTCCCACTATTTAATTGGAGAAGATTTTTGCTCATCCAGAACTGTATGTCGGACAAGCAGTCTGACAATTTAGACACTGTGGAGGGGTCGAGAGAAGAGGTAGTGAGGTAGAGCTGGGTGTCGTCAGCGTACATGTGGAAACTGATGCTGTGTTTTCGGATGATGCCGCCAAGAGGCAACATGTAGATGAGAAATAGGAGGGGGCCAAGGATAGATCCTTGGGGGACACCAGAGGTAACAATGTGGGAGCGGGAAGAGAAGCCGTTGCAGGTGATTCTCTGGTTACGATTATATAGATAAGAATGGAACCAGGCGAGTGCAGTCCCACCCAGCTGGACGACGGTGGAGAGGCGTTGGAAAAGGATGGAGTGGTCAACCATGTCAAAGGCTGCAGACAAGTCAAGAAGGACAAGGAGGGATAGTTTACCTTTGTCACAGTCACAAAGGATGTCATTTGTGACTTTGATGAGAGCCGTTTTGGTACTGTGGCAAGGGCGGAAACCTGATTGGAGGGATTCAAACATGGAATTGCGGGAAAGATGGGCACGGATTTGGGAGGCGACAACACGTTCAAGGACTTTGGAGAGGAAAGGGAGGTTGGAGATGGGGCAGAATTTGCAAGGACGGAGGGATCAAGGGTTGGTTTTTTGAGGAGAGGGGTGATGACGGCAGATTTGAGGGAGAGGGGGACAGTACCTGAGGAGAGAGAACCATTAACAATATCAGCTAACATGGGAGCCAGAAAAGGAAGTTGGGTGGTCAGCAGTTTGGTGGGAATAGGGTCGAGGGAGCAGGAAGTGGGTCTCATGGACAAGATGAGCGCAGAGAGGTCATGAGGGGCGATCGGAGAGAAACTGGAGAAAGATGTGAGTTCAGGGCTAGGGCAGGGGGGCCCTTAGAGGAAGTTTGGCCCTGGTGGGCTAGGGGAAGGAAGGGAAGTGGCAGAGGCAGCTGAACAGATGGTCTCAATCTTAGAGACAAAGAAGTCCATGAGCTCCTCACACTTGTTGTCGGAGGTGAAGGGTGGAGGAGACAGGGGAGGGGGGTTTAAGGAGACGGTTAGCAGTGGAGAATAGAAGCTGGGGTTTATCTTTGCATTCCAGAATGATCCTGGAATAGTGAGCAATTTTGACAGACGAGAGCAGGGACTCGATAATGCTTTATGTGGTCCAGCCAGATCTGGCGGTGAATGGCTAATCCAGTTGTCCACCATATCTGTTCGAGTCTGCGTTCTTTGGACTTAAGGGAGCAAAAATGAGAGCTGTACCAGGGGGAACGGCCAGGGTGAGAGAGGGTAATTGTTTTAGTAGGGACTAGGGCATCAAAGGTGGTGGTGAGGGTGTGGTTGAGCAGATCGGTTGCTGCAGAAATGTAATGGTGAATGGAGGGCCAGAGGCTGGACAGTTGGGATTTCATAATGTTGGCACAACATCCTGGCTATAGTGCTGAAGACCTGTACACCAGAACTAGCTGCTCCCTAGCCAAACTGTTGTAGTACAGGTATATCATTGCCATCTATCTGACAATTACCCAGGTATGTCCTATCACAAAAACACAGGACAATCTACCCAAGCGGTTACCACCCTATCAGTCTTCTCTCAGTCATTGATAAAGTGATGGAAGGAGCCATCAATCGTGCCATCAAGTGACTTCTACTTTCTTACAATCTGCTCACCGATACTCAGTTTGGAACTTGCCAGAACCATTTGGCTCCAGAAGTCACATGGCCTTGATCCAAGCTAAAGGAGAAGTGAGCACAGCTGACCTCGACATCACAGTATGGCACAAAGATCCCGAACAAAACTGAAGTCAGTGGAGCCCAAAGGGAAAACTCTCCACGTTGAAGACAAAGGAAGGTGGCTGTGGTTGCCAAAAACTAACATCCCCCGGATATCAATGTAGGAATTGCTCAGGAAAGCAACCTTGGCCCAATCATCTTCAACTGCTTCATCAATGACTTTCCGTCTCTCAGTAGGTCAGGAGTGGGGCTGTATACTGATGATTCCACAGTGTACAGTAAGAGAACCTTCCAGAATTCTAACAATAAGAGACTTACGACGAAAAAATTAAGATCCCTTAAGCGTGCAAATGGAGTTGAATTTGAAGTTGAACCAAAACTAATTAATAGACTAAATGACTATTCCCTGAAAGTATTCACTAGAGAAGATATGAGTAGCATGTCACCCATCATATGATATTCTATGACTAACCTTAATAACTTGAAATCAGTTGTATGGGCATCCTAGACAGGTTTAAAGAACTCAAGACCATGAAGGATAGATGCTATATACCCGAGGGTGCGCATTGAGACTATGGACAAAATCTACTAAGTGCTGACAGTCATCATAAGGGAGTCAATGAATAAAGAGGAGGTCCCACGGGATCAGAAGCAGTGCAGATGGTGGTGTCTGTTTACAAGAAAGGCGATGAAACAAACTTGGGTAATTACAGACACGTTAATGTTCTATCAGGAGCTCGCAAAATAATGGAATTAATCATGAGGGACAAGACTGATGAGTACCTTTTTAAAATCATTTTTCAAGGATGTAGGCATTGCTGGCAAGGCCAGCGTTTACTGCCCATCCCTGGTTGCCCTCGAGAAGCTGGTGGTGGAGCCCCCTTCTTGAACCGCTGCAGTCCGTGGTGAAGGTACTCCCACAGTGCTGTTAGGGAGGGAGTTCCAGGATTTTGACCCAGCGACGATGGAGGAT
Organism: Squalus acanthias; assembly: GCA_030390025.1. Classification (NCBI taxonomy): domain Eukaryota; kingdom Metazoa; phylum Chordata; class Chondrichthyes; order Squaliformes; family Squalidae; genus Squalus; species Squalus acanthias. The sequence continues at coordinate 61,761,447 of CM059435.1, forward strand.
CAGTGATAT